>CM053618.1:21473129-21529788 GCA_028646535.1 Procyon lotor
CACTGACCACAGGATGCCATGATGGGGCTTGTGGTCTCGGTCTAGGCCCTAGAACCCAACGCTAATTCTCAACCAGCTCCTAGGACCTGGGTTCTAGAGGATTCTCCCTTCCTGAAAAGAGAAGCTCACTTCCTGGTTAGAAGGCAGGGAGGCTGTCTCCCTGACCCGTCTCCTCCCTATCTGCTGCGCCGAGCAAGCCTTCAGTTCCACAGTGGAAACGTAGTGCGAGAATCAAAGCCATCTTTCTGGAGAAAGGTGTCACCCTCCACCCCTGAGCCTCAGGGATCCAAAATTCTTCCTTCTTCTCCAGAGTCAGCTGGTACTTTTAAGTCAAAACTACATCTAGGCACACTCTGGCCCTGTCCTCTACTCTGGGGTGCGTCTCCCAAAAAAGGAGCATGCAAGTTCAGCGGGAGGCATGCGTAAGGATGTTCACTGGAACATTACTGGTGGTGACAGCAGCCTGAGACTCCCTGTCCAGGGATGGGCGGGCAGAATCTGTGTGCTAGATAACAGTGGTTATTAGGCAAGAGTTAGAAATACAGATCAGATGCACACGCAATGATGCCAATGATCTCAGAAACAGCGCTGGGGTGGGGCAGAGCACTTTTAATAGCTTCTGCGCAAATTAAAAACACATGCTCTAAAAGGATGCTATCCATTTTAAGGGATGTATTCAAACAAAAAGATATATATGAGCCCATTAGAATGCTGCTCATGGGCCGAGAAGGAGATAGATGTGGGATGTAGGGTAATAGTGGATCTCGCAAAGGATCTCGCATGGCCCAGTGATAAAATGGGCCATGAACCAATGGCATGGTCATCCCCCAACTCTGCACCTGAGATCTGAACAAATAAAAACAAAACATACCATGATCCTGAAAACTTGCAATCCTATGGGGGCTGCACTACCTAAAATATGCTATGGCAATGATGACCGAACTTATCAGCTCGGGCCTGATGCCTTCAGGGGGCAGAGAAAGGTAGGGCCCATCTCTCTACACAGTGATACCAAGAATTGACCCAAGGTTGGTGGCCTGTCCCTAACCATCTGGCTTGTTGAGATTCGGCTCCTGTCAGAGACCCCGGAAACCATCGAGATGAAGATAGGAAGCTTCGACAGCAACATCCACAATAGCCAAACTATGGAAAGAACCTAGATGTCCATCAACAGATGAATGGATAAAGAAGATGTGGTATATATATATATACAATGGAATACTGTGCAGCCATCAAGACAAACGAAATCTTGCCATTTGCAACAATGTGGATTAAACTAGAGGTTATTATGCTAAGCCAAATAAATCAATCAGAGAAAGACAATTATCATACAATCTCTCTGGAAGAATTTGAGAGGCAGGGTGGGAGGTTGTGGGGGGCGTGGGAGGGAAATGAAATAAGATGGGATCGGGAGGGAGACAAATCATAAGAGACTCTTAATCTCATGAAACAAACGGGGGGTGGCTAGGGGGTGGGGGTAGGGATAGGGTGGCTGGGTTACGGACATTGGGGAGGGAATGTGCTATGGTGAGTGCTGTGCAATGTGTAAGTCTGATGATTCACAGACCTGTACCCTGGAGCAAATAAAACATTATATGTTGATAAAAAAAATCAGAAAAATCAGGGGGGAAAAAGATTAAGAGTCTGTCATTAAAGAAGATATTCCTCTTTTCCAGCAAAAAAAAAAAAAGAAAAAAAAAAAAAGGAAGCTTCAAGGCATGGGTCGGGACCTAAAGCAGAATGGGCCGGAGAGGGCAGTGTCCCCCCTCTGGCATTATCCTAAAATAGCAGCAATCCATCAAGATGAAAAATGGCAGCCCCTGAGGCGCAGAGCCATGGGGGAATGTACCCTCTTCCACAAAATCTGAGTCACAGTGGCTTGGGTCACTCCCATGACCTTAGGGGTGTGGGGGAGTATTCGCAGCAAGCTAGAGCTTAATGTGGATGGAACCATAACACTGACCGTTTCCTTCAGCTGCTTCAGGAGGACAAGAGCCCATTTCAGGAGGCGGTGACAGGGCCACACGGAAGGTCTGCTATTTAACGAAAAGGGCGCCAGCAGTCTCCCCCCAGTCCCTCCCGCCTTTTCAGGGGAGATGCTCGGGATATGGGTTTGCAAGGGTATCTGCTTCTCACACCCAAGTAGGGAGCAGCTCCTCAGAACTGGGATAGGACACAGACCTTGGGCAGTGACGTGCAAATGTCCAGTATGTATGTTCTCGTGGACAACATACATGGCCTTTCTTGGGGCCGCTTTCTGTGGTTTTTCCACATTTTGGTTCCAAGTGAACAAAGGGGCTTTTTAGCAGTGGGATTGGATCTTGGGTTATTTTTAGAAACAAATTTCAGCAGAGTCATGCCAGGCTGGTGAGGAGGGAGAGGAGGGTCAGTCTCCCTTGGCTCTTGGAGCAGGATGTCGTAGCTGCTAGGCCTCAGGTGCTGGTGGAGTCCTCAGGGAGGGGGGAAGCCCCTGGTCTGGGACTGAGAAGGCCACAGTTCATCCCCCAGGAGGGGGTGCTGCGGGCAGCGGCTCTACCCCCAGAGCTTGGTGGCCCAGGAAGCCAAGGACTATTTCTGAGTGACCCAGACGGTCGTCAGGGTACCGCACACTGGACTTCATGCCTGGGCAACAGGCCCATCGCGCCCCTCCATTCCATGACAGTCTCCCCCATACAGAGCACACAGAACTGCCCCCCGCCCCCCACCCCACCCATTTCCCGCAAGTCCCGGGCAGACGAGCAAAGACTCCACGAAGATGGTGGGCATCAGGAAAGGGGGCCGCAATGGCAGCCTTAGAGCCGTGGTTCTGGAGCTCAAGTGAACATCAGGACCCCCGGGGGGGCTGAGTACGATCTATGGCTGGGCCCCGCTGCCACCACCAGACTTTCTGATCTGGGGGTGTGACGGCAGGCCTGGGAACATGCATTTTTAACACACTCCCTAACAAGGGTGCTGCTGCTGCCAATCTGGGGCCTACACCTTGAGGACACAGCAGAAGAGACAGAGCATCTCTGCAAACAGGGTGGCAAGCACCTCCCATGACACCAGGGGAATGCCCTCTGCAGGTGTCCAAGGAGGGGCTGGTTTGGGCAGTGTTCTCGGACCTAGGCTGATGGCGGAGGCCCGGGAGAAGATCTTATCAAAAACCTCCTCCTGCTCTTCCTTCTCCCAGAGTGCCGATCTCTGCTTCCATTCATCTCAGGGCACCCCCTTTCCCAGAGAAACTGCGATCCTCCCTAGGAAAGCCCCTCTCCTGTGAGTCCTGGAGAAAATGGGACCCCAGAGGACCTCCCGGGACTTGCAACAGGAGCCAAGGCTTATTGGGAAAAGTCGAAACAAGCTACCCCGTGAGCTTCAGAGAACACCCAGGCCTCTCCCAGCCTCAGGTGGAGCTAAGCCCCCTCTGAGTCCATTTCCCACAGCCCACAGCAGGAGACGGGAGACGGGGCGGGCTGCACACGGGCGATGGCAAACGTGGAAACCCAAGATGCCCACCACTCGCTTTGGGCGCCCCCAGTGTTCCCACCGCTGGCCCATCTGGACCCTAGGCTGCCCTCCCTGACACCCCCCGCGGCCCCGCAGCCCCTGGGCAGTGTGGGGGGATGTGCCTGCCCTCGGCTCTGAGGCCCAGGCGGGGTGTGCGGCTGGGGGAGAAGCAGCTGTTTTCCTGTCGGGGTGACAGGCTGCTGTAAACACGCGTTCCAGGTTGCTATGGCAAAGCAAGTGTGCATCCTGGCTACAGCGAAGCTATTTATGTGCCTGTAATGGCAGAGTGGTCTGTTTTTTATTATTTTACTTTTAAAGCTTTCCTTTCCCAACCCCCCTAATACAGCTTAGAAAGAAAGAGAGAAAGAGAGAAAGAAAGAAAGAGAGAGAGAGGGAGGAAAGAAGGAAGGAAGGAAGGAAGGAAGGAAGGAAGGAAGGAAGGAAGGAAGGAAGGAAGGAAGGAAAAAAGGGAACCACCACAACTTTCTCAGGAACAGAAAGAGGGTAGCTGGAAAACAGAGCTTAGGACTCAGTCCAGGAAAGGGAAAGCTGATGTGAAGAATATGATCTGTTCTTTTCAAGCAGGGAATGTGCGTCTTCTTGCTCCCACAGGCCTGTGCCTTAGGTCCTCAAGGAGGAAGGCAAACTCCATGTCCTCTCACCACTGCACCACTTATACTATGAAAAGGAGACACAGCCCCTCTGTCTTCTATCTTCCTGTCAAAGGCAGGCTCCTCACACCCGCCTCTTGCTGCCCCCCAACCCCCTGCCATCAGCCCCCATGGGCTGCCAATGTCATCAGGGTGAAGACACTGAGGATTCCACCAGGAGTCGGGGAGAGAGAGCCCCAGAGCACCCCCGTGGCTGGAGGTCTGCCGGGACAGATCTCTAGAGGTGCCTCGGCAGGGACACATGTTTCTCCACTTACACAGAGAACTTTCATCCAATTCTCATACTTCATGGAGCTCTAGGGTGAGGGGGTATCCTGCCCAAGACTGGAGGTTTGAGTCAGGGTGGCAAGGACCCCCAGCTGGTGCTGAGGAGTTGGCATTCAAGGCTCAGAGGCTGATGGATGACCAGAATCGAGACTGAGAATCGAGCCCTCCTTGGACACACACGTCTTCGAGGAACCAGGCACATGGGAAAGGTTTTGGGCAGAGGAGGAAGGACGTGATCAGAGATTAGCATTGGCTGGGGGCACTGTAGCCTTCTGCCTTCTCCACTCGTCCGACCCAGAATAAAATAACAAATGAAAAAGAAATGGGCTGTGGGTCATAGGCAGCTCAAGAAGGGCAAGAGAGTGAAGGGAACTAGTCCATGTAATCACACACACGCGCACACGCACGCACATGCACACTCCTAAGCCAAAAATGCGTACCAGCCGCTACCATTCCCTCTGCTTGTGTTCCCTCTCCTGCTGTGTTTCTCTCTGTCAAATAAATAAAATCTTAAAAAAAAAAAAAAGAAGAAGAAGAAGAGCAAATCCCATGAACTGTTCCAATTCCTTCCATCTCAGATTATAACCGAATGCTTCCAGACGCCACCGTAACGCTGAAAGGATACTGAGGAAAACAACTCCACGAGGAGGAGGAGAGAGGACAGGAGAAGGGGGAAGCACCCTCCGCTGCCCCCGGAGAGGTCGAAGTCCTAACTGACAGCCCTGGTTAGCTGACAAAGTCTTGCTGGGAAAATCAGAACTTGGGACAGAAATCAGTCTTGGCAGCACCTTGGGGTCAAAAGAGCAGAGCAGTCATGATTTCTAAGCCTGTCAAACCCACTGGCATCAACGTCCCATCGCTCCTGTGGGGTGAGAAGGGAGGAGGTGAGGAATGGGTCCAGGACGGGGCACGGTCCCGGAGAGTTGAAAAGAGGCTCATGGAAAGGCTGGTTTCTATTCCTAAGTCTCAGGGTGTTAACTCAAGCCGAGTGGCCATTACTTAGCGATACAGAAGAAGACAAAGAGAAGCAGACACGTCTCAGAACCCCCCAGGTAGAGGAAGCTTCCAAAAATCATGGCGCTAGAAAGAACATCTATTCAAAAAAGCCCAGATCAATGGAGCCCATTGTTGAGAGACACAGAGGGCGGGCGAAGAGGTGACTCAGACGCAGCTGGTCACTGCTGATGGAAGGAGAGAACGTGGAGAGCACTGTGTCTCATTCTTCCAAGTGAGCAAAAAGGTCGTCTCACCTCTCCACCCCGGCCCCTGTGCCACTGCCTGACCTCACGCGGACTTAACGAGCGAACCCAGCTTCTCTGCTCCAGTTGGCTTCCCTTTCCGAGGGAAAGAGAAGCACAGAAGTCCCAGAAGGGGACCCTATCTCCAGAGAGAATCAGTTACCTGTCAGTCCCACACCTTCACCGCTTGGCCCGTCTCCCCCTCCTCCCCCTTGGGATCCTGGTAGACTGGCTGGATTGGCGCCTCCCTCTTGTTCTCCAGGGATCTCTGGGGGCAGGTAGAGGCAGACCAGCCATCGTTGCAGAAATCACCCACGCTCAGGGGAGAGACAAAGGTAAACATAAAGAATTGACGTTCTCCCAACACGCATTCGATTCTCAACTCCCACACACGGCATTTTAAACACCACTGCAGTACCTCCAAGGAAAAGCCTGGAAGAACTATGGTGACGGTGGTGGCGGGGACGCCTGTAGGAAGCGGCAAAAAAGGATTCTTTCTGGATTATTTCTGAAGCACTGTGCTGCCAGAAATCATAGGAAAAATACCTAGCACCAAACTCTTTCGATCTCCTCATTTTCCTCCCTATACCTCAGTTCCAAGCTTCTCACTCTTTTTTTATATGTACATATATCACTTTCCCCATCCCTCCCCTTTCCCAGTCTCCCCCCCTTCCTCCTCTCCCTCCCTCTCTATCTCTCCCACCCAGCTCCCCCCACCCATCTATCTCAATCTCAAAGTCTCTCATTCTCTTTCCCACATCTTCAGCAACAGCCCGATTGGATGGAATTCCATTCTCCTTATGTGGTAGCTTCTGGAACCAGTCAACCTTGTCCAGAGCACACTGGCACAAGGAGCGGAAGGGGTCAGGGCAGGCTGAGAAGCAGGTGGGCTGGCTATCACAGTGAGCACCAACGCAGGGCCAACCCGTGCCCCTGGGTCGTGCATGATGGGCCGAGGGCACACAGCACGAACTCTGTGAGTCTACCTGCATCCCCCTGCCCGTGGCCTTCTGGAGCTTGCCTGGCTAAGCCAAAGGCATGCACCTAACTGTGCTTGAAATACAGGCAAGTAAGTGGCAGACACCAAGGTCCTGGAAGTGAGGAGCCCTAAGAGACGGGGGACGAGAAAAGATACGGGACTACTGCATGGATTCACAACAAAAATCAGGATTGAGTATGCTTGGCCAAGTTCTCAATCTGGCATAAACGAAGAAGCGGCCTGATGGAGGAAGGGGCTGGGGGCCTAGACGGACTGAAAGGCACCTGGGGCTACAATCCGACTCTGGCTCCTCTAGAAGCGTCCACAGAGGTGGAAAAGCCCAGAACTGAACACAATAAGCTGGTCCTGCCCCCCCACCCCCCACAAGCTGCGAGATAATTCCAGTCTCCCACTTCATTTTCACCCGGAGCCTGTAACACATGGGTAGGGAACAGACATATGGAGGCTGGATTCAGTTCCCAGGAGACAGGGCTGCCTCCCGCCCCACCGCCGCATGAGGATTCAAGGATTCACGGTGGGGCCATGACCCAGCCGAGACGGACCTCAGCAGGCGTCTTATGGTATCTGCCTAACACTGGCTTCTGCAAAAGTTTGCAGGAGCATTCTTTCCCCCTGCGTCTCCAGGCTCACACGCTCTGGCAAGCTGTTCCAAATGGGCAAGCTCTCCATCACCGGAGAACAATCCTTTTCGGTTGGGGCGGGGTGGTGGGGGGGTGGTCAGTGCTCTCCCTTCAGGGTCTCAGCCGCTGAACCCTCCCTCTGCCAGCAGCCAAGTCCAAGGAGAAGCTGAGGACACACGGCTGCTGTCCCTGCCCCCCACCCCCTCCAGGCAGCGCAAGAAAGAGGACTCCTCCGTGGGGGAAGTCCCAGAGCAGCGAGGAGGCCTGGAAACTTTGCCGTCTAAGGCTGTGGAATTCTCCTACTGGGCTCCTGCAGTTAATCATTGTGGCTCCCTGGATTCCCGATTTGGGCTTTAAAAGGTAGCACCAGAGCAAGAAGGACAAACATGTTGAGGAGAAGAAAAAGAAAAAAAAAACAGTTGGTGGAAGCGAACAGATAGCCACCCCCAATGCCAGTCTTCTGAGTAAGTGTGGGGGGAGGGGAAGAACAGAAGAAAAAGAAGGTTAGACCACACCCCAGAATACTCCATAGGGTTCCCAGCTAATGTTGCCTGTATTCATACTCCAGACCCTATAGAATACATTGCTCCCATTGCTGACCTGCTTGTGAAAAGCTCATCTAGGGGTTGGTTTGTTGGAAACTTTCTCCTCTTAGCAGATCTGAAAGATCAGAGGCTCTTGTCCCCCTTTGGAAAAAGGAGCCAGAGAGCTCGCAGCTGTGAGTGTGAGGCTTTGGGACATTAACTTCCAAGATGGTAGAAATGGTCTCTGAGGCCAGGTTGCCATGGTTTCCAAGAGAACAAACAGAGGTTTGGCTCTAAAGAGGGCTAGGAGGGTGAACTGCCTTTTCTTCCTATGGGAATAGTTTCAAGAGCCAAGACAAGAGGGGGATACAGCAAAATGCTGAGGAGGTTACAGAAGGTTCTAGGGGAAAGAAAATGGACAGTCTTGACAGCTCCCTTTCTTCCTGGGGAAGCTGGGGCCGAAGGCCCCATTAATAGAATGATAAGGTACTTCTCAGGGGCTGAGATAAGCCTAGGAAGTAAATAGGAAGACGAGCAACCTCCCTCTCTAAAATGCTCAGCCAACCTAGGAGGCTGGGAGCACAGAGGAGAAGTTGAGCTGCTTTGGGAAAGGCAAGGACCTCCAAAGACTCTGAGTTTTTCTTGTAAGCGGGGCAGGGAGATGACCATCCCCAGAAGTGATGTGGAGAGGTGCTGATCCCCGGGACTGGAGCCCACCCCACTGCCCACCCTTAACTCCCCACCTTCCCAGGCCCCCTGGTCAGGACTCTTTCACTCTCCTTCCAAAGGAGCCAGATGGGGCAGAACCCTGGCCAGTGCCAAAAATGCTACCATGTCCCTGGGCAACCGGGCCACCTGGCCCAGGACCCCCCTTTCAGACTCACGAGCAGTGATGTGCATCGTAGGAGAACCCCTTTGGCTGTCTCCTCCAGAGCTGGTACCAGCTTGGCTCACACTGGGGAGACGGGGAGGGAGTCAGCTGCTTGGGACTTGGCCACACCCGGAAGTGGTGATCATGGCGGCTCCAGAGTGAAGGACCACGCATGCTCCGCTGCCTTCTCCAAGCTGAGCGGGCCTGGGGGTTGACTGACCACACGCTAGGAGGCTGGCCAGACCTAATCCCAATTTCATCCCTGGCAAGTGCACTAGCCAGAAAGTTCTTGGCCTTTTCGGGGAGCAGAACCCTGCTTTTCCTACTCACTGTATCACACATCTCACGGAATTCCAGAATCACAGTCATGAAGGGAACTTTAAGGAAAATATAATACAACTCCCCTTGTTTTACAGCAAAGCACCGACGAGTCCAACATGGCGCTGGGCTTTGGGAAGAAAAGGCTATGCGATCTACATGGAAAAGCAGAATATAGGCAGAGGCTGAGGAGGCAAAGAAATCTATGCTTGGGTGTCAAATGAAGGGTGCAGGTTTCTCCTTTACCTGCTCCCCCGTGTGTGTCCAACAATCTGCACCTGCCCTGCAGACAGCTCGCAGCCGTCCAGCTGCTGCCGGGGAGAGTTCACGCACAGTCTGGACTCTCCTGATGGGCTCGGACCACACCACGAGCGAAGGGGAGCTTTCTTAGGGCTTTCCCGCCGTGCAGAGTGTGTCCTGAACAGGGGTGCCGGGAAGGAGGTGGTTGGCAGTGAAACAGCCTAAGTTTCACGGGACAGGTCATGCGCCCATGGGCTATAGTCATCTGGGGCATCTTTCGAACATCTTTATAGAGGTGCCTTAGGCTAGTAGCTGCACGTAGCTGTCAACCTGGCGTGTGGCCTTGGGTCACTAGCCCTAAGAAATAGCTAAAGAAGAAAACCAGAAGTGCATCCAGTTTGACCAGGAGACGCACCAGAAGGGCTACGTGCCACGGCAGCCAGCGCCATGGCCCCAGTCCCTCCTGGAGCTCTGCAAGCAGGCCACAGCTGCCCATCGTTGGCCGGACTCCTGCCCCTCTCAGCTCGTGGGCTCCCCCATTCCCAAGCAGCCATTGGGCTTGCCTTTCCCTCCGCGCACCCTCCTCCAAATCCGTTCTTCCTGGGCCTTAGAATCCTCAGCTGAAAACCACGGATGACAAGAAAAGCCTACCTCAGACGAAAGCTGAGAGGACTGTCACTTCCTTTGTGTACAAAGGCCCGCGGCCCTTGCACTGAGAGGCTATTGAGCCACGGAAGCCAAGCCAGGAGGTCACATCTTGGTCCGAGGCCCCCAGAGCCTCCAGCCCCCCTGTTCTTATGCTTCCCAGTCCTGGGGCTGGGTCTTGGATTCTAGGTACCAGGAAGTCATTGGTACTCCTCACTCACGGACTCCTCCAGAATTTCCAACTTTCACAGCTGCATCTGGGGAACAGTCCTCCTGAGGTTCCTTATGAAGTGGTGTCAGCAAGACTGAGCAAAAAGGCAGAAAAGTTCATGACAGTCAAAGAAGCTTGTGGTAAGAACTCACATCCGGGTGATGCCTCACCATTTCAAAGCACTCTGACGTGTGCTCTTGGGGGATGGCTTTTTAAGGCAAACAGGACTGATGATAGGACTCTTTCTACTGATTTTTTTTTAAAGATTTTAGTTATTTATTTGACAGAGAGAGATCACAAGTAGGCAGAGAGGCAGGCAGAGAGAGAGGGGGAAGCAGGCTCCCCACTGAGCAGAGAGCCCGATCCCAGGACCCTGAGATCATGACCTGAGCTGAAGGCAGAGGATTTAACCCACTGAGCCACCCAGGCGCCCCTCTTACTACCGATTTTATAACACATGGTCTTAAAGGTGACGTGACTCCGTGAAGGCCACACAGCCACAGGAAGAGCCGGGAAGAAGCTGAGACGCACACATGCCACACGGGCCTTTACAAGGGGAGAAATAGGAATAAGAGAACAAGAGAGCAGCCTGTGTTCCCCAGTCAGGTACTGGGAGGCCCCACCCAGGACACTGGAGCTGGGGATTCCTGGCCTGATGAGCTCAGAGGAAGAATTTGGATTCTTCTATTTCCTCCCAGAGGCATCTGTGAGACGTGCTGAGGGCGTGTGTGACGCTGGTGTGTGTCATCCTCTTAGCCTCCAGACACCCTGAGGGTACAGACTGTGGTCCAAACAGGGACAGCACCGCTGCTGGTGTACCGAGGGGTAGAAAGGAGGACAAAGAGAGAAAGGAGAACAGAAAAGGGGGGGGAAGAGTCAGGCAAAGGGAGGAAGGGGCTCCTTCCTGAAGGGAACTCCCAGACCTAGAAGTCTTCATAAAGAAGACAGAACATGCCTGTACTAAGAAGGCCCAGGGTCCCAGCACAGCGCACACAGAAATCCTGGAGGCCATCCAGCCAAGCAGGACACCGAGCGAAGAAATGAGGGGAAGAAATACACAAAACAAAACTGTCAACAACATGCATAGAAAACAAAAGCTGCTCTGGAGACTCCGGGCCCCTTTGCTTACTGTACTGAGAACAGAAGACACCCCCCCACCCCCCACCCCCACCCCCCCAGGCAACAGCAGCCTCTGTCCCCAGAAAGGCAGGCAAAGGCAAGGTCCTGGCTCTGCACAGTCCTGCTCTCCTTTCCAGCTAGCCAGCCAGGTTCCCACGATGTCACCCGAATTATCTGTTGAGAAGACAGACCTCTGGAAAGGCAAAACCCCAGAAGAGGCTCCAGAGCAGAGTTTACAAACAGCCGCACCCCTGCCTCGCACTGCCTCAGTTTCCTCCTTCCAGGAAAGAGACGGTGCTCCCCGTATTACTGCAAACTATGATTTGCCTGAGGAGGTTTGATTCAAAACAGAAGTGATCTATCCAGACGATGAAATATGATGCAGCCTTAAAAAGGAAGGACATTCTGACACCTGCTACAACATGGATGAACCTTGAGGATATTACGTTCAGTGAAAGAAGCCAGGGCGCCCAGGTGGCTCAGTCATTAAGCGTCTGCCTTTGCCTCAGGTCATGATCCCCGGCTCCTGGGATCAAGTCCGACACCGGGCTCTCTGTTTAGCAGGGAGTCTGCTACTCCCTCTGCCCCTTCCCCCCTGCCCCCTGCTTATGCTTTCTTTCTCTAATGTTCTCTCTCTCAAATAAATAAAATAAAATCTTTAAAAAAAGAAGAAGAAGAGAAAGAAAAAAGAAAGGAAACTAGACCCAAAAGGACAAATATTGTAGGATTCCACTTAGATGAAGCACCTACTCTAGGCCCAAATTCAGAGGCAGGAAGTAGAGTAGAGGTTGCCAGGGGCTAGGGGAAGAAGGTAGGGTGTTATTATTATTATTATTATTATTTTTTAGAGAGAGAGTGGGGGGTGGGGGAGAGGGAGAGAATCTTAAGCAGGCTCCACACCCAGCACGCAGCCTGATCTCCCGACCCTGAGATCATGACCTGAGCCTTAAGTCGGACGCTTTACCAGCTGAGCCAGCCAGGCGCCCCGGGATGCTGTTGTTTGGTGGGCACAGTTCCTATTTGGGATGATGACAAAGTTCTGGGAACGGAGGGTGGTGATGACTGCACAACAATGTGAATGTAATTAATGCCACTGAATTGTACAACTAAAAATGGTTAAAGGTTAAATTTTACGTTCTCCTATTTTGCCATAACAAAATTAAAAAAAAAAAAAAAAGACAGGAAAGCAAATGGAACAGTGCCGGCGCAGACAGGTGCGACGCGGCAGAAGGGAAGAGCAGAACAAAGTTCAAGACTGAGGAGCCCGGCTGCAGCTGTCACCAGGAGCTCGGCCGCATCTTGGTAATGGAGAGGGAGGCCCAGTGGCCCAGAGGTCAGTTACCCCAGACAGCGGCCCCTGACACGTCCAGGGCCGGGAGCCCACAGAGGGCCTGGCGCAACATCAAACAACACAACAGGTGATCTGGCCAGGCTGAGTGGCAAGGCCAAGGGGGGGGGGGGCGACTGGGCTCTCTGGACACCAAGCTGTGTGTGTGTGTGTGTGGTGGGGGAGGAGGAAGGACACCGAGGGCTAGGGACCAGTTCTCTTTTCAAGCAAGACGGAAAAAGTGGGCTCTCACCTCCACACGCTCCCAAAGTTACTCCATTACAGAGCACACAGGCACCCGCGTAGAGCAGGTAGAGCTAAGGCCTTCCTAACTCACGGTGGCAATACAGGGTCTCCAGCCTTTTGGAGGACCCTATTATCTCATTTGATCCTTCCCACGTAGTTGGGAAGTCGATAACACTGCCCCCATTTTACAGAAGAAAACTGGCTAAGTACTTTGTCTAGGCCACAGAGTAAAGGAGAGCTAGGCCCCCAACCAGAGTTTGGCAAAGATTACACTTCTTCACAATAATGCCTTGAAGGTGCTTTCCAGATATGAGGGCTTGTTTTCTCTCTTTCTCTTAGGGTATAATGCAGTGATCAAGAGCACAGGCTCTGGGAGTGGACAGACCCAAACCCCACATCCACTGTCATTACCTGTTTGACCTTAAGGAAGTCAGTTAATACCTCTGTTCATCATTTTGGCAGTGAAAAATGGGGATAATAATAGTAACCTCATTTAAAAAGTTTTGCAAGATTTCGAGATAATTAAATAATCCACAGAAAGGCACACTTTTGAGTAAGCACTCAAATAACTATGGTGGTTGTTACAGAATGTTACCCATCAGCCCATTCACTTGTTGGATGTGGAGCCACCAGGGGCCTGCTCACTAGTCCGAAGGCGGGTGTAGAAGCAGCACGGTATTTCCTTGGCTTCTGCATAAAGGAACCTTCTGGTTGGAAGGAACTTAAAGTCATTTAGACTAATCTCTTGTCTAGTGTTAGAAGCCATTCTCCTCTTGCTGCTCCCTAGGAACCTACTCAATAGCTCCTACTCTCCCTTACATTAAATTGGGACCTAATTTGTGATCTCCAGCACCCCAGTAATTGGTACGCATTCTCCGAGTCCTAACAACCCTTTCGAGATAGCTTCTCTTATCTCCTCTCAACAGTTGAAGAAACTGAGGCCCAGAGTCCGACAGTTAACCAGCAGTCAAGCTGGGCTATGACTCTGGGTCTGTCTGATTCCAAAGCTCATATTCTCAGCTATGACATGATGCTTCTGCTTTGGAGAAGGGAGGAAAAATCAACTACATGGTAGAGGGGAAGTAGCCATGGTTGAATTCCAAATCTACCATGTAGTGAGCATCTAGCATTTAATGTGCATTGTTTGGCATCAAGTACTCTATGGCTTATTTTTACAGATAAGAAGACTGAGGAAAAGATAGGGTGGCTCAGTCAGTTAAGCAACCGACTCTTGATTTGGGCTCAGGTTACATTGGGTTTAAGATCACAACCTTAAACCTTTTTTTAATGGCCACATTTTCTATTGTCTTCATTCTTGTTTCCTTTTCTTTCTTCCCACTTTCTTCCCTAGCTTGCTGTTATATTAGTCCTAGCTTTTTAGTGTTAGCCTAGAAATCTTAACACGTATATTTAACTTAAAAACTCCTCATAATCAGTATCTGAAACCTCTTCCCGAGCAACACAAGGACCTCAGAACACTTGAACTTCAATTACTCACCTTCCAATTTATATGCTATTGTTACTGGGGATTTTAACTGTAGTTTCATTTTATCCCTGTACGTTAGACATTGTTGTCTGTATTTTCTTTGACATCAGTATTCAGATTTAGCACTATGTTTACAATTTCCTTTGCTCAACATTCTTTCCTGAACTTTAGACTTCTTTTAAGGTAATTTTTCTTCTTCTTGAGCTATTTCCTTTGGAAGTCACTATTGGCAGACACTTGTTTTTGTTTGTCTGCAAAGGCCATTATTTGCCTCATTCTTGGAAGATTGTCACTGATGCCAGAATTCTGTGTCAGCAGTATCTTCTCAGTGCTTTGAGGATATTATTCTACTGTCTTGTGGCTCTTCTCGCCGAGGTTGAGAAATCAGTCATCAGTTTAAATGTCACTCGCCGGAGAGCAATTTACCTTCCGGGTTCATTCTAAAATAATTTCCCCTTGGTGTTCTATAGTTTCATTTTGATGTATCTATGGGTGAATTTTATTTATCCCTCTTGGGATTCATTAGATATCATAAATAGGATTATATTTCATCGATTCTTGACCACGGCTTCTTCAAATATTTTCATAGTCCCGTTTTCTCTATTATCTTCTCTTGGAACATTAATTAAAAGCACACTGGGATCTTTTTACTCTATTCTAGGGATGGGCAGACTATAACGCATGGTCTGAACCTGGCCTGCTGCCTGTTTTTGTAAAGGAAGTTTGGTCGGCATTTGGCCATACCCCTTCGTTTACGTACTGACTACACACTCTGCACAGCAGAGCTGAGTAGTTATGACAGAGACCAAATGGGCCACAAAGCCTAAACTATTTACTCTCTGGCCCCTTAAAGAAAAAGTTTATCAACTCCTGCTCTATTTTCCTGTCTGTACACCCCTTCCACATTTTCCATCTTCTTTTCCATCATCCATGCAATTTCTTCAGAAATATCTTCCAATTCGCTAATTTTATCTTCAGCCATAATATATAATTTTTTAAAAACTATTCTTTGAAATTTAAATTTCCTTTATTGTGATCGTAGAAATTTTTTCATTTCTAGAAGTTCCCTTTGGATATATGCCTGGTCAGAAGAGTTTCCTGTCCATCATTCTTTCAGTACCCTCTTACTTCTTATAACATTTTTTAAAGGATTTATTTACTTATTTGAGAGAGAGAGCGGTAGGGAGGGGCAGAGGGAAAGAGAAAATCTCAAGCAGAGATCAGCACAGAGTCCGATGTGGGGCTTGATCTCATGACCCTGACTGAGATCATGACCTGAGCTGAAATCAAGAGTCACATGCTCAAACAACTGAGCCACCAAGGCACCCCTCTTATGACATGACATATTAAAATATATATTTTATTTTTATATATTTATAATTCTTTTATTTATTTTAATTTTTTAAAAGATTTTATTTTTAAGTATTCTCTACACTCAATGTGGGGCTCACAACGCTGAGATGAAGAATCCCATGCTCTACAGACTGAGCCACCAGGTGTCCCTATTTTTTATACCTAATAAGCCCCAATATCTGCAATTTCTGTAGGTCTGATCCATTTGTGTTATTTCTTTTGCTCAACTTCATTGGCAATCAGGGAACTGTCAATTAAGACCACTAAGATACTATTTACACCACTCAGTTGGCAAAAATTAAAAAGTCTAATGATACCAAGTATTCGAGAGGACATGGAAAAACAGCATCTCTTATACTTCACTGGTAGGGACAAAACTACTACAAATGTATTAGGAAACAACCTGTTATTATCTTGTAAGGTTGAATATTCATATACCAAGACCTAGTAATTCCCTTCTGAGATCTATACTCAGGAGAGACTTCAACACATGCACCAGGAGACACGAATAGGAATGTTTGTGGCAGTTCCATCCATAACTGTGGAAAAGGGTGATACCTTCACCAACAGAATATTACATAGCAGTGAAAATGAATGAACCACAGCCACATTCAACAGGGATAAGTCTTAGTATCATACTAGCGAATGAAAATAAAAAAGCCCCAGAGGACTATAGTATATACTTTTAATAAAGAATATAAAGCAAAGGGGTGCCTGGGCGGCTCAGTGGGTTAAAGCCTCTGCCTTCAGCTCAGGTCATGATCTCGGGGTCCTGGGATCGAGCCCCACATCGGGCTCTCTGCTCAGCAAGGAGCCTGCTTGCTCCTCTCTCTCTGCCTGCCTCTCTGCCTACTTGTGATCTCTCTCTCTGTCAAATAAATAAATAAAATCTTTAAAAAAAAAAAAGAATACAAAGCAAAACTAAGTAATATATTTGCTTAGGCATACATATATTTAACAAGAGGATGATAAACACAAAATTTAGGATAGTGGTTGGAAGGGTAATGAGGTGACGACATGGGATGGATAGGGCACATAGGTGGATGCAAGTTATTGTAGTGGCCCAATTTTTGGCTTGGGTGGTGGGTTCGTGTCTTCATTAGGTTATTAAAATACTAAATAATCTACATAAATAAGTAGTAAAGAAAGACATGCATAAAGCAGTGAAAAAAAAGTGTATCATGAATATTCAATTTTGTGCTCCAGAGAAAGAAAGCTAGAAATGAGAGAAAAAGAAAAAATAGGTTTCCACTATTTCTGCCTGCAACATTTTTTAATCTGCACGATCAAAGATAGCCGTGGATCTACCAAAACTTAGCAAGACTGTTTTAGATAAGAACTTCTTATTGTCAATTTCATGGTCTAAAATTGTCTCTAAAAAATAAATAAATAAATAAATAAATAAATAAAATTGTCCTTGAAAAACACAGTATACTGCATCAGACCCTATGAGACTAAAAAGAAAGTTATCAAAAAAAAAAAAAAAAGAAAGAAAGTTATCAATCAACTTAGAAATTCTGATTCTGGGGGTGAGGATGCAGGTGGGGGTGTAGGTGCAGAGATGGAAGTAAAGGGAAACCAGGCACAGGGGCCAATATTCCTCTAGGGGCTGAGAGCCAGAAGTGAGGAGCGCACAGAAGGAAACTGGGAGGGAGAGGGCAGTGGTGACCCGGTCTCCTCTTGGGGTGGGGAGAGGTGGAAGAGCAGCATCATTTCACGAGGGAGGGAGACTCAGGGAAATTAGCAACTGAGGGTCCAGGCCCAAGAGCCCGTCTCCGCTTGGATCCAAAGTGAAAGAGTTTGAGGAGAGTGCCAACCCTTCCTGGGGTCCTACAGCCGGTGCCAAGCCCACCCAGCCAGGGAGCACTGGTCTCAGGGCTCTGGGAGGGGGACGAGCCTCCGAACTCCCTCCTGCACCCCGTCCAGTGTGGTCTCCAGCGCAGTGGCCTCAGGGGGTGGGCAGGCAGAGTCTGGGAACTCGGCGCACCCGGTGCCTCCCCTTCCACTAGCCCAGGGCCTACCCTCACCCCCACAGGGGGGGGTGGCCAGCCGTGGCCCCAGCCCCCCGGGAGCAGCCAGGGTCAGTAACGCCTCAGCCCTTTCCAAGTCTGGCTCTGCGCCCAAGCCCCCTAAGAAGGCGGGCGGCTCCACCCAGCCAGCTTGCGATGGCTCACCAAGGGGGCAGTGACTCACTGCAGCCTGGCTCCCTCCCCCAGGACCCTCGTCCTCCCCGTGCTCCACCCCAAGGAGGAATCTCCACCCTTCAGCCTCGGGACACCTCGGGGAAGTCGGCCAGTTCTCAGCCCACCCCGCCCTTCCCTTCACCTGGCCTCCCTAGCAGCCCAAGAGCAACGCCCTGTGGTTTCAGCGGCTCAGCCCACTGCTCACCAGGGTTTCTTCCAGAGAGCCCTACCCTGAGCTGCCCTGGCCGCCGGGCAGGCTCCCTAAGTGTGGACGATCAATGCTTGCATGATGACCCAGGGCTGGGAGCCCTGGATTCTGGGATGTCAGCAGGAGAGACACTGTTTACATCCCGCTGCAAGGGAAGGCAGGCCCAGGTAAATCGCAGATGCTCTAACACAGGCTATTACAGTATATACAAGTGAGTGTCTCAGTTCTTTCTCGGTGGTGCTGGGATGAGGGACAAGGTAAACTGGGGGGTACCCAAATGCGCCTGTGGGGAACCTGAGCCCTAGAGTAGAGCCTGGTCTGGTCAGGGGACAAGTGGGAACCCGGTGCTCTCCGTGGCCTCAGTTCTGCTGTAAGATCGAGGGCTTGGAGGTATGGCTCCATCCAGCACTGATACTATAGGATCCTAGGACTTTTGGTCCTAATGGATCACTGGCTCAGCTCAGCTCAGCTCAGCATTCTCAGGATCACCTCTGAACTCTAACGATGCACTTTCCCACACGGAGAGTGCTTTTAACTTCTCAAACACTTCTGTGTAGATTCCATACTCTCCCCCAGGTTATCAAAACAATCCTTTGTGATTAGGAACAATTAACAAATGAGAAAACCGAGCTCAGAGAGTAAGGGGCTTGCTCAAGTTCACACTGTTAGCCAGGGGCACGGTCAAGAATGGAATTCATTTAAGGGGCTCTTTTTAATGCCCGGAGAGTCCCGGATTCTTCACCTACTTTGAGCCACTAAGTCCCGCTGGGACTCGCCTTCCCATCTACAGTCATAGAGAGGATCCACTGCACCCGAGGAAGAGGACTCAAATTTTATAGAAGCTGGAGAAGTGACCTTCCAAACCTCAGAGGAGTCAGGTCCCCATCCAAGAATCCTCATAACCCACATATTTTAGGCACTCCACAGTGTACAAAGCACTTCCATATCCATTACCCCATGTGATTCTTACAATAACCCTATAAGGTATTCAGGACTCTATTATCTGATATCTTAAGTAGAATGAAAAGGCTACCTTTGGCAGTTAAGTGGACACGTGCACCGATAGTACCCTGTCTTCTTCCTGTGTGGCCGTAGAAGGTTCTGGAAGAACCAATGTGACCATAAGATTCCTCTACGTTCATAATGGAAACCCAAAGCATCTCTCTCCATGTTTCCAGTGGAGAACTCCTTAAGATGGCCTAGGAAGAAGGGCAACCCCCCTGTACACCAGGGGACAGACCAAGGGCACAGAGTGGTGGCAGTCTTCCCCAGAGTCACACAGTGAGGTGACACCAGCTCGTGGATGAACCTAAGACCTCCGATCTCAGCTCAGGAGCCTGTACTGAACACGCGCCCACATTCCTTGGATAAGACCGTGACCGTCACGGAGGCCACCAGGACTCTGTCACTCTTGAATTTATCACGGGCGGTTGGGGCAACCTTCAAGAGGTTGGCGGCTCAGCTGTCATTCCCAGGAGGTGTCGAGTCACCTACCGCAAGCATCACTCCGGCCTGTCACATAGGCTAGATGCTGTCTTTGCCCCAGCCCTGCATTGGCTCATTACCTTATGGCTAGTGAC
Source organism: Procyon lotor (assembly GCA_028646535.1). Lineage (NCBI taxonomy): Eukaryota > Metazoa > Chordata > Mammalia > Carnivora > Procyonidae > Procyon > Procyon lotor. Next base: position 21,492,723 of record CM053618.1, read on the forward strand.
AGCCTCCTGTTCTTCCTCTGCCCCTCCCTGCTCTATTCTTGGGTGAATTTAAAAAAAAAAAAAAAAGAGTTTTTTCTTTCAAAATAGAGCGGCAGATAAAATCTAGCCTGCCTCTTTCACACATATGCATCTCAGAGAAGGCAGGCAGGAAAGCCTCCAGGTTCTGTCCCACCAGAGGCCAATGCGGGAGCACACGTGCACCGGGCAGGGCCAGCCTCACTGCCGTTCGTGCGTAAGTCCACTCACAGGTTACAGGGGGCTTGATTTAGGGTGTTTCTATGTCTTCTTCCAGAACTCCTGGCCCTTCTCGGAGCCTGTGTAAAAGCCACTTTGCATTTGTGACTCCCACTTCAAACACCAGTGGGCCTGCACATCCATGAGGGATCCAGACAGAGGGAGGGACGGGGCGGCTCAAAGGCAATTCAAGAGTTGCAAGCTCTCTCCCCTCTCTGATCTCTTCGTCCCAGCTTCAGACCTCTGCGCCCCACCCTGGCTGGCTCCGGACTGTCTACTTTCAAGGAAGAGGCTGCAGGCATCTGTATCTTTAATTCTCTTCTAAAATCACACCAATCTTTTGCTTCTGGTTGCCTGCTATTTTCAGATTCCCCAGGCCCTATTTGAGACTGAGTTGTGGCCAATTCCTCATAATGTAGGAAAATGCTCACGATACAGATAGGATCCAGTAGGAAAAAATTAGAACCCAAACCATAATATTTAGGGGCGTCTGGCTGGCTCAGTTGGTGGAGCTTTGTGACTCTTGGTTTTCGGGTTGGGGGTCAAGCCCCGACATTGGGCGTTGAGATTACTTAAAAATAATATCTTAAAAAGAAATAAAATCTTTAAAAAATCAATTACTTAATGTGCTTGCAATTTAAATTGGAACACTCACCTATAGATATAAAAGAATACTAGAGAATACACCAAAATGTTAAGAGTTTATCTCTAGACTTACGGACATCTTATTTTTTCTTTTATGCTTTTCTGAATTTTCCAAACCTTCTGGAATGATCTTGTACGGAAGCAGCACAGGACTCAGACTCTGGAATTTGAGAGGCATGGTTTGAATTCCATATCCTCCACTTAATAGCTGTGGGACCTTGGACCAAAGAGTCTCTCTTAGCCTCCATTTCTTCTCTGGAAAAAATGGAGAATAGGAATGACACCCTCCTCACAGAATTGTCCTGAGGAGGAAAAGGAGGTCGTGCAATTTCAACATTCAGTATGGGTGCCTAATATACAGTAAGTGCACAGTAAATGTTAAGAGATTTTTACGCATTCCTTTTATTTGGGGGTGGGGAGGGTAGAATCTGTAAAAACATAAAGAACCGCTTAGCTCAATAGCCACCATCTGGACTAAAGGACACTGGAAAAACAACACAAGGCCGCCTGAACACGCCGCGTCTCTGAAAGCGACTGGGACAAGCATAACTGCCGTGTACACCAGAGTTTAGATATGTCCTGTCTGTATGAAAGGTATCAAATGAGGCATGATGACCGTGAGTAATGCCTGGCTAGGGAAGGAAATAGAGATTTTTTTTTTTAAAGAACAAAACACACATACATAAGACTAGACCAGACCACAGAGTAATTGAGCGAACTAAAAGTAACACGCTGAAGAAAAGCGTACAAAGCGGAAGGGACGAAGAAAAGATCTGGTGGGGGGGGTGGACCCAGGATGTGTGCCCCGGTGAAGGTCACAGAGGCAGAGTGGCCTGGGGCTTGGGCAGGATGACTAAGGAGCCAACCGGGAAACAGCCCTGACTTCAATGGGGGCGCAAGTTAGCTGCCAGTTAGACAAGGGACTTTGGGATTGAGACCCCGGACGGGGCCAGCCCCGGGGAGCTCCGGGGGACAACTGTTCGAAGCAGTGACGCAGGAGAGGAGCTGAGCTCGTGGGACAATGTGCACCCCACTCGCCCCAGTAGGGCTGCGATCCTGGATTGCCTCACGTGACACTTAAGCAGTTGTTCTTGCCCTGCCCCGCTTCGTGCCAAATATGTGGGATATTCGGCGGGGGCCGGGCGGGGGGGATTGGACAGCAGAGAGGAGCAAAAAGGGAATGACCACCACGGTCAAAATTCTAAAATGGAGCCCCAGCCTTCTTCCCACCTTGAAGGAGTGGCCACAGAGTTATATTTACAGTTATAGAGAGTTATACTCCTGGCATGGGTCTGGGAGGGGGAGAGAGGTCAAGGAGGGGGAGACACAGCTTGGCTCGACAATTCTGGGGCACCAAGTCCCTAAGCAGAGTCTCCCGGAGCACTGGCTCCTGTTTCTGTTCATGCGCCCACCACCTCACTTCCCAGGAAGTGGCCCCATCTCTGCCACTTAAGCCCAGCCGAGCACGAGACGCCCACCCTGGCCAGGGCTGTCACCCCATCCCAGGTGCCCTTGCCTCCACACTTAGAAGTTCTCATTCTAGGTTTGCAAATTCAAATGCCTAAGGGACCAGGCAGGCACAAAAGTAAGCGAAGCAGGCTGAGCAGTAGGTGACGGGAGGCTCGTGCCGGGGTGGGGTGGGGGGGGTGGAGAAGGAACGGGGCAGACACTTGCCCAAGGGGACGCTGAGGCTAGTTGGCTCCTGCTAACTGCTGCCCTGAGAAAGAGGGAGGCCCACAGAGTCGGCACTTGTCACTTCTGAGACAAAGCAAGAAATCTGGATTTCTATTCGAAATCTTCGGATCTTCAAATGTTGGTAACCAATTCTCATTAATCCCCAGGGTTGTTGGGCAGGAGGAGGCTGAGGATTTGTGAGTTGAAATGTCCTTGAAGTACATCAAGGTCATTTGATGTACTTCAAATGGTCACAGCTCAGGTCACAGCTGAGCGAACTGAAGCCTGGAAAGATAGGCTCAGGGATTTCCCAAACGTGACAAAGCAGTTCGAATCATTCCAATCCCAGACCTCCGCACTTTGAATCGAGAACTCATGCCTCTAGATGCCCCTGTCAGCAGGAGGCCTTGGCCATTCTTCAGGCACCGGCTGAGGGAAGTGTGGAGCAGGGATGGTGACCCTAGGAAGGAAGACGGTAAACTCGGCCACGATCTCAACTCCAGTTTAATGAAAAATCTCTATTTGTTTATCCAGTTATTCATCCATCCAGCCAACATTTAGTGCTGATCGTCCTATGAACCCAGGGCTGTGCTAAACACTGGGTGTTCAGAGATGACTAAGGGACTGCCCCTCCTCCCAGGCGGCTCACAGGCTGTGAGTGGGCCCGGCTGATGCTGTCGCCAGCACCGGCCAGCTGACACAGCCCGCCAACCATGCCGCCATGGGCCCGCTCACATGAACCCCAAGCTAAAATTCATACCCTTGCTTCCTCTGAAAGCATCTTCCATTACTGGATGCCATCCTTGAGAAAGCAGGAGGGGACTGGAGCACAGCTCCCACTCCTAGAGGACCTGAAACACTCAAGTGATCCATAGGAAGCAGGAGCAAGAACTGGGACCCAACCCAGCGGCTCGGTGCCAAGCCCCTTCCGGCTCAGGGAAGGCAAGTTCTGCTTTATGTATTACCTTGGCCGAGCTGCCACCTCATCCCAGCTAGAGTTTTCTGTATGGGTGTGTGCTGGGGAGAGGAGAGGGGGCTCCCAGACTGGGGGTCTCCTGCCTGTTTATCAAGGCGTGCAGTTCAATTCCAAGGGCAGCGGGCATCCTTGGGCCACAGCGTGACCCAGCCGGGCTCCCTCCTTCGACGAGAGATTTCCCAGCACTGAGAGCATCTACTTCCAGGGCAGGAATGCAGGACAGGAGCCCATAGGTAAGGCTGGTCACTGCCATTCTGTCTTCTTTTCCAGGACTGTGGGTACACAAATACCCAGCACATCCCTGCAGGGTAACCTGTCATGGGAAACGATGGAACCCATGCTTGGCCCCCATGGGCCCCTTGGTGGACAGAGGCAGGAGGTTGGGGCCTCTGAACCTTTCGGTTACTGGGGGATAATGGGCTATTATCCTTCTACAAATGTACTGAGCCCTAAGGTTAGCAGGGAGCAGGTAGGCAGGTTTGTGGCAGGATCCATGGAGAAGAGAGAGAAATGAAGGTTTGGAAGAGGAAAACTATAAATCCGGCGAACACCTACACTGTGCCAGCAGCTTGGAACATGAAAGAATTGAGTCCAGAACGTCAAATGGTACGTCCACGGGCACATGGTTGCCCAGGCACACTTGAACCCAGTTCCAGTGGATGCTCCCAAATCCTTATAGAGCACCATGCTGCTGGGACTGGGAATGCTGACGGGGTGACCGAGAACACAGAGCATTGCTACGGGAAAAGGCATGGGTAGAGATCCAGGATTTGGTCAACTCCGACCCCTGGGGCCTACAACCTAATGGAAATTAACATTCTTTTCTCTAGCCATCAAGGAACTTGGCATTCATATCCTAGTTTCAGGAAATAGATTTTCCAGTGTCAGGGAAACCTCTTTTCCCCTCCTCCCCTCACAAGACGAAGTGTCTTAGGTCAGAGGTGCCGGCCAGGCAACAGAGATGGTTCCAAGACAATACGTTTCTTTGGACTCCTCCAGAGTAGGGACTGCTCCTAAGGACCCCCATCAACACAGACTGTGGGAGTGGAGTGGGGATCAGATGCACACGCAGTGGGTCATTCTCCAGGGATTAGAATGTTACCCTTTTGACCTCTGACCATGGGAAGCCCAGGAGTACAGAAGATACCAAAGCAAAATCCACTCAATTTTTTACTGAGTCCTTACTACGTGTCAGGTACTATTCCGGCTGCCTAGGATACATCAGGGAACAAAGAGAAGAAGAACCTTGCCCTCATGGAGTATATATTCCAGCAGAGTCAAAGTAAAATAGTCATTTTTCGTGGGAGGCCCTGGTGCATGATAAAAAAGATATGAGTCTCGGTGTCAGACAAGCCTGGGTCAAAGATCAGTCCAGAAGATCTCTGGACGAGCTACTTAACTCACTGGGTGTAATTAGCTTTCTTACCTCTAAAATTGGGACAATAGCATGTCGTGGTAGTGCCATAAGGATTAAAAATAATGTATATGAAAAAAGGGGGGTGGCTCCTGGTTGGCTCAGTCAGTGGAACATTCGGCTCTCAATTTCGGGGTCGTGAGTTTGAGCCCGACATTAGGTGTAGAGATTACTTAAAAATAATTTTTTTTTTTAAAGTAGGCTCCATGCCCAGTATGGAGCCCAACACAGGGCTTGAACTCACAACCCTGAGATTAAGACCTGAGCTGAAATCAAGAGTCAGATGCTTAACCGACTGAGCTACCCAGGCACAAAAAAAATAACAGCTTAAAAAAATTCATGTATATGCAAAAAAAAAAAATTCATGTATATGCAATGCCTGGCATATAGCAGGGTTCACAAATGCTGATCTTATTTTTCTAGGCCTCCTAGCTGGACCCCCAGATTCTGGGACAACTACTCACATGCCCTCTGTTTAGAGGCTGAGACCAGGGCATCATCTCTACAATGTCCTGGACACCATTTGGTGTGGTGAAGAGAGTATTTGGGTTTGAATCCACTACATAAAGTCAAGGAATGTCCGCTCTAGAAACTTCTGCTCCTTTCTGTAGCTGCTGTTGAAGGGAGAGGCCTGGGTGGCCACGTCTGATTCCTCCACACTTCCCCCCAGCAGGCCACAGATCATTGGCGCGGGGGTGGACACGGGACCTAAGCAGGCAACGGCATCTCTTGGCATCTCTTCGGACTGAGAGACTCTGTTCATCTACCTGGAGAACTAAGCAGGAAGGTCATATGGATTCGGAGGCTGAGCCCGCTGCCTGGGTTGACCACAGTGGGTGCCCTGCCTGCGGACAAGGGAGCAGAGGAGAAGGGAGGGCACACAGCCCCGGAGAGAAGCACCCACCCAGGGGGGCTACACTTGCCCCTACTAAGGTCTGTGATATTTCTCTGTAAACTTCTAATAAAGCCCACCACCCCCCCTTTTTTTTTGCTGCTTTATAACCAGAGGAACCAGAAGACGAATCCTGTACCTTTCTCAGTAGGTGGTGGTTGTGACATAACGTGAAAGCAGCTGGCATTTAGTTGACATTCAATAAATACTGTCGAATCTCCCCATGTTCTTGTCAACCAGGCAGTCACTCACCTGCCAATGGAGAGAGGAAATCTATATGTTTTAGGCTGGGGATGGACCTCAGCCTTACGTGATATGAATACCTTTATTAAACTGTAAAACGAAGACTTGGCTGCCGATTGCAAATATTACCTGTGATAATCCTAGCATCTGGCTCATAATGAATGAATGGCAGGTCGGACTATCACTTCTGCTGCTGTCACTGTTGTATAAGACGCAACTTTTAAGCTTTTATTTTTGGGGTGCCTGGGTGGTTCAGTCGGTTAAGCATCTGACTCTTGATTTCAGCTCAGGTCTTGATCTCAGGGTTGTGAGTTCAAGCCCTGTGTTGGGCTCCATGCGGGGCATGGAGCCTACTTTAAAAAAAAAAAAATATTTTTTTGTAATCTCTAAATTGGGGCTTGATCTAGGCAAGGAGGGAGGACTCAGGGAGAGCAGCATCCGGCACAGGCAGTGAGAGAACAGAGAAGGATATGCTTCGTAGTGGGGTCAAGGGGCGGGGCAACAGAGAGAAGGAAACGAGGAGTTCAGGCACCTGGGGGGTGAGGGTGGGGGCTCAGGTGGTTAAGCGTCCAATTCTCGATTTGGGCTCAGGTCATGACCTCAGGGACGTGAAATCAAGCCCTGCGTTAGGTTCTGCACCCAGTGCGGGATCCGCTTGGGATTCTCTCTCTCTCTCTCTCCATTTCCCACTGTCCCTCCCCCTGCGCTCTCTAAATGAATAATAAATCTTACAAAAAAAAAAAAAAAAAGGAAGGAAGAAATGAGCAGTGGGGAATGAGGGGAGGCCCTGGAACATGAAGCCCTATGCTTACCTAGCACTCGCATGTCCCTAGTCCTTCGTGTGTGCCACGCTTTCCCCCACTGCATTTCATTTGCCCATCTCGATGCTCTATAGGGCAGATCAAGAAAGGTGATAATATATAGATGGAAACACTGAAGTTCAATAAAGATCTGTGTCACAAGTACCAACCAAATCTACATCTACTCTTTCATCCTGAGATACCAGAGTGCCTCTGGAAAGTAGGGGAAAGGCGGGAAATGGGAAGTAAGGATTGGAGGAGAAACTGGAGGGTTTTCATTATGTTTTCATTCCAAGGTCTCATTCGGATCCTTTCTGGGCATCCCAGCAATGGAATGGTTCTGCCCGATCCAGCTCAGGGGTTCCTGGATGGAGGCAAGGGATTGCAGTCAGACAACACAGGGCGGGTGTGGGGGCAGACTAAGGACAGATACAGCAGGCTCGATGCGCACCCAGCTCCCACACCACACCCTGGCCCGGGAAAAGGCTTCCTCTGGGAAAGGACAAGGGCACAGCCTTCACCACCTGGCCAGAGGTCCACTGGTAACACGGGGCTGCCCTGCAGTGGTCTCCAAGGCCCCCCCAGCTCAATGACGTATGGAATCTAGGCCTTATGTTTCTGAAGTCAAGGGTTATCTTTCCCGGCTCTCCACGGACACAAATTCAAGTTCTCTGGAACACTGTACCATTCGGGGCTTGCTGTGAGCCCCCAGGCTCAGGACACTTGTCCTTCAGCCAAAAGGAGGTGATTTTTAGCCACTCTGTGTCCTGCACATGACTTCTCCCCAAATCCTAACGTAGCGCCTGGCATACAGTTTGTGCTCACTTCATGTTTGTTGAACGAACAAGCAAATGCATGACAGCTTGGCCTGGCGATCACATCAGCCTGTGCTATCTCGTCACACAACAGCGGCCCCAACCTGCTGACTCTTAGCCCCCAAATCAGAGCTCTGCAGCCAACCCAGCAGGGCTGGGGACCAGAGGGCTTCCCCTGCACACTTCCTCTGACCTTTCAGAGATGCCACACCCTGTGGAAAGGGCAGGGCTAGGCTGACCCAGGCGGTGGGAAGGTCCTGCCCACCCCTTTCCAGGGTACACCTCTCGCACTCAAATCACCTGGCTTCTCCCAGCTCCAGGCCCACTCTTTGGGAGGAGCCACAGAACGTTCAGAGAGAGAGGAAACCCAGCTCCATTAGGAGATCCACAGGGATGAGGGTGCGGCCAGCAAGTGCTTCGCCTTTGCATTTTCTTCAGTGCTAACGATCTGATGGTTAAGAAAAGCAAAAACAATAATAATCACGGCACAGCAAGCGCTTTTATGGTTTCTGGCATTTTCCAAAGTGCTTTGAACACATGACCTCACCATGCTACTACACACCATCCTTGGAGGGGCCAGGCTGGTTCTCCCTGCGACTTGGGTAGAGAGACTGGGTAGGGAGGAGGCCGGGCGTTGATCTGGGTCCGCGTGTGGTACTGATGGGGTCAGGGGCCCAGCCATGGACCTGGAGTGGGGAGAAGTGGGGTCTAGTTCCGGCGTGGCCTCAAACTATCAAACTTGCCAGGCTGTCCTTGGGCGAGTAAGTCTCCGGGTTTCAGTCTTCTCCCTTGCCAAAGAGGGCGACTGCACCATTTTCCCAACTCTGTCCATCTCGAATGCCCTGGTTTCAGTGACATGAACAATCCACCCCCCCACGCTCCCCCTCCAGCCAAAGCCTGGTAACTGACCTCCCCCGCACCAAGGTCAAGGGAGCCCCTGGAAATGTGGATGCCAGCTGTGTCGGTCCTAGCATCCTAACAGATGTCATCTGAGTGTGTCCCACAAAGAAGGCTGTGGTACAGACGGCAGGGAGGAAACATCAAAAAATCATCCTAATGGCCCACAAGCACCAGGAGAGCACGCAGGCAGCGGGCTGCTGCTGAGCCCAGATGCCATCCTGCCCGCACCCCGGGTGCTGGCTCAGACAAACGTTGGAGCTGGTCCAGCAGGGGTGGGGGGGGGGGCAGCAGACAGCATCCAACTCTCCATGATGCTCAATGTCCTCTGCCCTCGCCCGGCTCTTCTTCCGGACCTACCTACCCTCCCCCAACCTCTCCTCCATCAAATCCTCTCTCCCCACTCAGATCCCATTTGGCAATCACCTCCTCCAAGAATAATTCCAGGTGAGCCCTGCAAAATGCGGGTCTCCACATTCCCCCTAGTACCCTTTAGATCCAAGCATCACTGGGTCATAAGCCCCTGGGCCAGATGAGGCTTCAAGTGTGCCATCCTACTCTTGTTTGCCACCAGATTGTCGGGGAGAGGGGCTGAAGAATAGAGTGGATATTTCCGATTTCCTTCTTTCTGACTTTTGTCCAGCTCAGCTCCCAAGACACGAGGCAGGGCATTCAGGGCAGAGGAAGAGTGCACCGTGGATGGACAGCACTCCCTCTGAACTCAGGGGCAGCTGACCTGGTCAATTACCAGAAAGGCCAATGTTGGAATCTCAGCCAGAGTCTGGACAAGGGTTTGCCTGATGTGTCTACATCCAAGGCCAAAAGTCTGGATTGAGAGGGAGGGCAGGCTGGCCCAGCAGCTGGCCAAATTTCTCCAAGCCTGACACACGGTTCAGACGGAAACCTCATCTCTATCTCACAGCACAGAGTGCAGTCACTGATTTCCAATAACTGCTAATATTAAGACGAGGCTGAACCATATGAAATTGCCTTTTGTAGGTCAAAAGTGGTTGCCTCTTGGCAATTTCATATGGTTCATGGTTCAGTCTCATAACTCTGGGGACATCATGCTCCCTGGGAGAGTGTAAACCCCTTGAAGGCTTGGATCTCTCTATCTCTAGCTAATCTTTCTCAGTTTCTAGCTTAGGGCATAGCAGAACTGTGGCTTTGAAAGGTATTGACTAGATATTTCTTCATTGAACATCCAGGCAGGTGAGGTAGGGAATCTTAGGACCTGTCCTACTTCCAAACTTCAAGAATGGCTGTCCCAGGACAGATTCCTCTGGTCATGCTGGATAGAAGGACAGAACTTGGCTACAGGCTGCTGTGCTACACTGTGCTAGGCTCTAAGAGAAAAAGCGTTTGGTTTGGGCACTGAGAATTTTACCCCTTGGTAGAAAAGGAGCCTTGAATCAGAAATGCCCTTGTCCAAGCCTGGTTTCATTTTACAGTGGGGGAGACAACGGCCCAGAGACACCACCGCCTTAGTCAAGGTCACACAGGAGGGAAAGGGCCAGATCACCAGTTTTCTGACTCCCGGTCCCATGCTCTTCTGGCAGGCCCGGCAGCACCCACAAACAAACTCTGCCCTATCTGCCCCTTTCAACTTCCTGGCTCGTGCTCTTACGGGCTCCCTGGCAAGACAGAAGGGGAATTGACTAAAGGATCAATAGCCCTCTCCCGCATGAAAAGAGCCCTGAATCATGCCAGGGTTTCCAGGGTGGGGAGAGAGAGAGACAGAGAGAGAATGGCAGTCCTGGAAACCTGATCTCTCTCCAGAGCTGGGACCAGGCTGGAAAGGCGGGGGTGGATAGCACGGTGATGATCTGGGTCACTGACAGCAGAGCGGGTACACGGTCCCTGCCAAGCAGTGGGTGTGGGCCCAGAAGGCCTTGCTTAGCCCAAGCATGAAGGCTTAAGGCAGACACAGCCAGCTTCTTTCAGAATCACTGAATTAAAGAATTCAGAAGGGATACGAAAGGCTGGTGAGACACAGCTTTGGGGCTGTTGCTGAATTCCTGCTCTCCCAGCCTGGGACCCCTCCCCAAAAGGTCGGGGGATGATTCTGGAAGCCTGCAGCTCCTAGGCTTCCCCAGCTGGCCAGAAGCATGGCAGGGAAATGCCTGCTCCCACCTGTAGCGCCCCGCCCAGGTGGCCCACCCCCTGTGCCCCAGCTGCTCCCACCTGGCAGTTTGGAAAGCTCGGTGCTGACAGCAGTGAGGGAGAGAAGGAAGACCCCCAGGGGAAACCCCGCTGTTGAGAAGGTCCTTCCCTGTGTTGTGTGGGGCTGGGGGAACTCAGACAGGATGCTCCTGGGGGCCAGGAGTCTGGGAGATGAGGGAGAGGAGTCAGGAATCTAGGGGTCCTTCCTGGTACTGATGTCTCTCCCCAGCTTAGTATTAGAAAGACTCCAGAACTGAAACACTGAAAAAAAATAGTATAATACACAACTGCAGACCCTTCCCTGAGAATCACCGATGGTTAACATTTCGTATGCACATACATACCCACACACACATACTGGTTTTGCTGGACCATGTGAAAATCACTTGCAAACCCTCGGCCCCTAAATCCTTTCGCACACTCTCTCAGAATGAGAATATTCTCCTACAAAACCATGATCATTACCATTGTGACATCTTCAACAACTAATAGTTACATATCATCTCATATCTGTATTAAAATTTGTCCAATTGTCCCAGAATGTCTCTTATGGTCTTTTTTTTTTGACCCAAGATCCATTTAAGGTTTATTCATGACCTTTGGCTATAATGTTTCTTTAGCTTCTTTACACCCAGCCTGGTTCTGCCTCCCTCCTGCCCTGCTCCCTCCCTCAGCACACAATTTCAACGCTTCTAATGGCATTCACTTTTTGAAGCCTCAGTCCATGGTCATGCACATGGCTCACATTCTAGATTTGCACTTGTCTCCTCATGATCATATTCCAGATAAGCATTTTTGACATGACTATAGGTGATGTCTAGCTCATCAGGAGGAACTCAGGCTGAGTGGGCCCGCTACAGCTGATGTTTGGTTACTTGGTTAGGGTGATCGGTGCTGAATCTCCCCGTCGCAAAGACAGGTGTTTCATTTTGCAAGGAGTAAGTAATCCATGAGGTCACAGGCACTGAGATCAGCCTTTCGTCCAAGGGGTTTAGCGTTCATCAGTAAGCCTGGCGTGAACCAGCTACTACATGAGGGGCCGCAAACTGGGAAATGTCAAGGTGTGTCAATGCCGCCATCTTTCATTAGTTGGCATCTATGTGCTCTGAGTTTTCCCTCTCTGTTCCACTGTCAGATTGGACTTGTGGCATCTTCTATTTGGTGTCTCACAATCTATTACTCTTATTCTTTTCAAGGCTCAATGTATCCTGAAATTGTGCTGGGGGAGCCTTCTGAAGCCAACTCCAGTGTCCTTTGGCCATGAGCATGTTCTAGCTTTCTGGCATCACATGATTCAGTCCCACATTTAGAACCTGCCATTTCTCCAGGGAGCACTGCTTTCTAGGAGGGGGAAGTGGTTCCCAGAAAGAAACATTTGGGCAAGAGATGTGCTCACCATTACTGGGTAGCACCACTTCTAGACCCTTCCAGGGAACAGACCTAGGAGATAAAGGATCACACAGGGTTCTGCCTCACCTTCCCCGGTTCTGTATTTCTGTCTTCCTTCTTCCATAGCGAAACCCTCATTTCCAAAGCTACCAATATGGTTACTCATTGGACCTATCCTATAATAAACAAAAAACTGTTTGCAATTTATGACACCAACCATGACTGATAACACAGTGATAAAGTTCAAGATTTTTTTTGTAGTTCTTTTTATCCCGAGAATATACATTCCACTAAGAGTCAAGGCTTTACACTAAAAAAATGACTTGCATTAATTATTTTCTTTGGAGAGTAATCAAACAGATATTCAGTTAGGTTCATTATTTCTGTTGTGGTTGGCTTTGGGGTTTGCTGTTTTCTTTCTCTGGGATCTAATTTAACTTTTGACTATGTAAAATACTTATACCTGGTACAAAACCCAAAACTGTCTAAAAAAGTATCACAGTAAAGCTTCATTCTTGTCTCTATCTCCTCTACCTTGTTCCCACCCACCCTATAGGTAACCATTTAATTTCAGGTTTATCCTTTGTGTGTGTGTGTGTGTGTGTGTGTGTGTTTGCAAAAAAATATTCTTATTTCTCCTGCTTTCTCATTCCAAAGGTGGCATACTATCTGGACTCCTTTCCACCTTGCATCTTCCATTTAACATATGCTAGAAATCACATCCTATCAGTTCATAGGGCTCCTACTTTTTTTGGCTGCATAGTACTCCACTTTGCAGATGTACTGTTCTTCATTCAGCCAGTCTGTTAAAGATGGGCATTGGGTAGTTTCCAGTTAGTTCCTTTCCTGTTACAAATCTGCCTTAAAGAATCACCTTATGCATATGTCTTCTTGTATCTGTGAATGTGTACTTTCTGGATAAATTCCTAGAAGTAGGACTGCTGGGTAAATGCATATGCTGTTTTGTTAGACACTGCTGGCTTGCCCTCTGTAGGAGTTGTACTGGTGTGCACTTTTAGCACTGACTTTGCAACCCAGGTGCATCCAGCTAGAGATGTTCTGAGCTGAGAGTTTCCCCAAGCCTGTATCTGAGAGTCCTTGACCTCCCCACCAGCAAACACACTGCCTCACACTCCCCCTGCCCTAGTGATCTGGCAAAGGGGTCTCACCGATGCTATTTCAGTTCATTATCCTGAATTGTCCCAGGGCTTTCTGCCCTTCACTTGGGAAATCAGAGCACAGAGAAGGGATGGGGCTGAAGACCTCAGTCAGAGAGGAATTAGAGTGGCGAAGGCAATAGAGAGAAGGGAGCCTTGCCCCTTGATGCCCAAATTCTCATCTCCCGGTTCTCCCCTTTGGCCTCTCCACTATCACACCTGCAGCCCGCTCCCCAACACAACTTGGCTCCAAAGACTCCTGTGCTGACCAGGAGCCCTTGGCTATGGTCCTAACTGGATCCTGCCTGGTTTCCCTCCCACAGGAATGTGGTTCAGCCACAGTGGGCTGGCTTAAGGTGGAGGCAGAATTCAAAAGTCCCGGTCATTTCTCTTTTAACATGTGCAGAGGAAGTAAGTCAGTGGAGCAAGCCTGGCTCATACCAGGCAAAGAGGAAAAAGGAGACAAAGAGAGATGTGGGAAGAGGAAGCACAAAGCATTCCACACAAGCCTTGGGGACTCCAGCCCCGTGGGCTGCTTTCTTTCTATGACCAGCTCTACAGAAAGGGGAAAGGGGAAATGAGCAGAGGAAAGGATGTCATCCCAGTTTGACCAAAAACCAGCTGGGGTTGGCAGTCAAGTCAGAGGCGCAGGGACCTGGGCTGGGAAGGGAGGGCTGATGGAGGGGTAGGCTGGGGGGGCGGTGGGCGCGAGGGCACTTCAAAGGGCTGGAAGAATTCCTCCAGGGAAAGCCCTGAGGCCCCAGGGTAGGGCATTCCTCTTCAAGGTCAAACCTAACACCTGGGTCGAACACCTGGGGCAACCACCTAAGCCAAACACGCTCCTTAAGGCCCTGGGGAGCCAGAACGACCACCCTTCTTTCCTCCTTCCAAAGCTTCTGGATCTGAAAGGCCCTAAACAGCCAGGGTTTATCCACATCTTTGGGTGCTGAGTCCCAGACCAAGAACACAGACAAAAAAGAGAAAAGGGCCCAGGAGGATTACTGAGAGCAGCTAAATTCTTGAAAGAGAGGCAGTTTCCTGTGGAATGTTGAGTAGCTGACAGGTGGCAGCTGAGTCAGGGCTGGGCCGGTAGCCCCAGGGGCCCTCTTCCCCTGAAGACCCTAAGGCAAGGCTGGGGGAGAGTGAGGCTCCCATGGTCATTGCTCAGGGGACCTCCACCCCTCCCCCACACCACGTGACTCCTTCCAGCACTCAGACCCCGGGCAAACTAACTGCGCTCCTTCTGCCCTTGACTGGGCGTTCCCATTTTGACTTTGCTCGGACACCAGAGACCACAGAAATCGCACAAATCTGACTCAGCCACTCCCTCCCACCATTACCGCGGGTGCAGGCTTTCCATTGTGCGGAGGGGAACTGAAGCCCACGGGGGAGCTAGGCATCGGCCCCGAGGAGGACGATTCTCAGGCTCTCCCAAAATGTCACTTCCTTCTTTAAACAAACCTTGACCAAGCACCTTATAACAAGTCAGGTACTCTGCTGAGAGTCCCGGGACTAAGACTGTGCCAGCCTCGAATCCAGACTTGCCCTTGAATCCCGCCGGGGACACGGAGGTGGCGGCGGGTCGAGGAGGGGCCGGAGGCTCAGCGCAGGCCGGGAGGCAGCAAACCCGGGCTCGGGCTCGGCGGCTCCGGCGCCTCCCGCGCGGAGTACTCGCGGGAAAGCAGCGCCGGGGGGGCGGAGCCGAGCTGCGGGAGAGGCCGCGACGGGGCGGGGCGCCGGCCGCACGGAGCCAGGGGGACGCGGCTCTGCTGCAGCCCCGGCGGGAACCGAGAGCACCTGCCCCCGCCGCCCCCGCCCCGCGACTCCAGGCCTCGGTGGGGTGGGGGGATGGGGGAGCCGGCGCGTCGGCGCGCGCTAGACAGGGACCGGCTCCTCGGGGACAAGCCCTCCCGGAACCCACCCGAAACCTACTCCTGGTCAGAGCACTGAAAATAGGCCAACCGCTGGGATGGTGGGATTTGGGGCCCCCGCGGTGGCAGGGCGCGCGAGGGGTGATTTCGGGGTTGTACCTCATTAAGATGGTGACAGGGAGGATGGGGCTCCCCAGCAGGAGCAGAGAAATGGATTCCCCTACCTCTTTCCTACAGAACAAGGGCATGGATCCTGTCTTGGGTCCCCTGCCCACTGGGAGAGGCCTCACTCCATTCTCCATCACAAGACAAGGAGGGAGAAGCTGCCTGGCCTTGGGGTGCAGTCAGATCAGTCATCCAACCCCTCAAAATGAAAACTGGTTCCTGTTGCTTCCTGGGCCCCCACTTAAGCTCTCCTCCAAGGGTCCTTTGCTTCCTCCTTCCATTTGCTAAGCTCCCACCTTTACCACCCGTCCAACCAAACCAGCTGGGGCAGAAGGCAGGTGCTTCCTTCCCCCCACCCTTCCCCCAGGCCGACCCCGCTGATCGGTCAGCTTCAAGTCCAGGACCCACCTCCCAGCGCCCGCTTCCCATGCCACCACCCCTAGCCAACAGGGACCCCTTCACTAAGCCATCGGAGCCACCACCTCTTCCGGCCCTCTTCCCCCTTCACCTTCCCCCAGCTAGCCCGTCCTAACCGCCTAGCGCCCCCCTCACCCCCCCCACCCCCGCCACGGCCGGTCCCTGCTTAGGATGACCCTGGTCTCTTTCCTTCCTTCCACGGAAAGAGGGCCGGCGCTGAGGGGGCTGGAGGGGGGCCTCAGAATAGGAAGGGCAAGAAGGGGCAGCTCTGGGGAGGAGCTCCAGAAGGTAGGGGAGGATCTGCAGCCTCCCTGCCAGACACCCCACCCAGAGGAGGAGATGGCGCTGTAGCCCGGGAGTCACTTCCCCTCCCCCGCCGCGTCGGTTGCGTGCCCGCGATTTCTCCATCCCACATCCCCCCTACCAGGCCAGCCGGCGCCGACACCGCGTCTGCAAGTTGTTGTAAGTCCGGCAGGAATGCCCGGGGGAGGTGCCAATGGCCAGCAGAGTGCCCACTCGCTCCCGGGATGCGCAGGCCACTCCCGCGTCGCCCACCCCCCCCCCGCGCCCGCACGCAGCTGGAGAAGAGCGGTGGGGCCTTCGGAGACGCGGGAGTGCGGGAGGCGGGCCTCGCCTCGGGGAGGGTGCCAGCCGGCTTCCTCCATCCCAAGAGCCAGCCAAGTAAGTGAGGGAGCGAGCGTGTGCAGGAGAGCGGGAGGGACCATCCCAGCCTCATTTCCAGCTCTTCTGCAAGACGGCGCCTTGGCCCAGGACGCTCGGGGACTCTCCGCAGGATGCCTGTGACCGACCCCCGACCGCCCAATGCTCACCAGCCCCACAGGCACCAACCCTGGAACTGCAAACTTTGCAACTTCACCCCGTGCTCTTTCCTCCCCAGTGGGACCAGAGATGTGTGGGGCGGTGCCCTCAGAGACACTCATACAGTTGGTTCTTGACGCTCGGCACACACTCAACAACAGCAGGGCGAGGGAACTCCCAGCTTTTTCCATAGCTAATTATAGACGTGAAAGTCTGAGGATGTTTTGTAAGCGGCAGAGAAACTGCTGAGGTTTCTCTACAAAGCTAAAGAAATTTAATTTGTGCAGTCCCCTTCCCCACCCCCCAACTTCTCCGACCTCCGCCACCCCATCCAGTGAGCCCCCTCTCCCTGTCCCTCACTGCAGGCCCTCCTTCCTGTTGAAAATTTCTTACTCGGTTCTTTTTTTTCCATCTCTCTTTGGGGCTTTGGAGAAAGGGAACAGACGCGGAAAATATTTTTGCAACAGTTTTCCATTCTGCGTCTCATTCCCAAGCCAAGGGGGAGGGGGAGGGCAGGAACTGATGGAGGGGAAAAAATGCTTTTCTCAAAAGCTCAGTTTGGGTGTGAGAAGGACAATCCCTCCATCTCCCTACCCCCACGGCCCAGGAACGACAAAAACTAGGAAAAGAGAAAGAAATCACTTGTTTGATTATACGGTCTCTCAGAACGGAATCTAGGAAACACAGTGACAAATCTGTGCGCACACAGACACACATGCACACAAACACAGACACACACACTCCAAACCCAGTCGCAAGAAACATGCTAGGCAGAGGAAATTTAGGGAGTTTTAGAAGCCATTGAGAGCAAAGAAAGAAACAAAGTTTGCAAATCGCAAGTCAATTCATTCTCTGCAAGCCTACCTCTCTTTCTAGCAAAGATCCAGGCTTCTCCAAGCGGGACTCTCCCTCCGGGTTTCCATGGACGGGGTAGGGTGGGGGTGACCACCCACCGGTCTCCCCAATGTGGCAAGCACGCTAGAGATGCTGGCTTTGCTCTCTCGCCTTTCCAGCTACCTCCAGGGAGTGGGCTGGGTCTCCTCCCCCGGCCCTCCCAAAGGGAAGGACCGCTCCGGTTCCTGGAGGAAAATGGGTGCTGGACCGGTGTCTCTGGCCTTGCTCTCCTTGGAGGGACGGTTCCCCAGGAAGTTCGTGCTCTCCCCCTCAAGCCCCGGCTTTGAACAGTCTCAAGAGCAGAGCTTTCTTAAGAAAATGCTTGTCATGGCAACAGCTCCAGCCAACTCCGGCCAGACTCTGGCTCACCAGCTCTCCCAGAGCAGAGAGGGAGGAGAAGGGGGAGGAGCGAGAGCTGGGACGGAGGTGGGGCTTGGCTGGAGGCCAGACCATTACTCTACTGTTAAGGTGGCCCGATTTCAAGCCGCAGCTGCTTCCTGGTTTCTCTTAAGGGGGAATGGAGAAATGGAGGGGAGGAATCCTCTCTTCTCTCTGGTTTCCTCCCCGCCCTTGCAGTCGCTTGTGGGAAGGAAAGTAAGGTGGTGGGGGGGGGGTGGAGGGGGGGAGTGGATGTGGGTGGCGGTGTTCTACCGTTGCTGGGTGGAGAGAAAAAAAGGAAGCTTCTGCCAGCGGTTGGTTTCCTGCAGCTTCTTAGGGCCTCTCAATCTCTTACTCACTTGGACCCAGGACCCAGAAACCCAAGGTGTCTTCGGCACCTTGTGCCTCCGGCCCCCACCCTCCTTCCTGTGTCTCAATAGGGGGCTCGCTGGAGGAGGAGGAATTGCTTTGGATGCACACCCGTACACAGCTTTGCTTACATACAAATTACAGCACACATCTCCTTACCCAGACTTCACACACACGATCCTGGGTCATATTTTACTCCCTTTTGCCTCTGTACCTACCAGGGGCCCATCCACGGTGCATGATAATACCTGCTTTCTTATGAGCCCTACTATGTGTGGGCTAAAGCAGAAAAGCTTTATATTTTGGTGGTATCATTTCCAGTGCTCATGGCAATCTTGGAAGGTACTTGTTACCATCCTTATTTCAGAGTTGGGGAAATTGAGGATCCGTGGCTGGCCCAAGGTTATACATCTGATTAATGGCAGAGCCAGGATGCAAAGCCAAGTCAGACTGACTCCAAAGCCCATGGATTTCCCCATGCTTGTGTCCTACTCCGACACACATTTCCATGTTCATTTGCCCTTACTCCGGCATCTGTGTGCACTAATACACAGCCTATAAATTGTTAATCACACCTCCACAGTCACACCCCCACCAGCATTGTTGCCACCCATAGCTTCTGCCTGGATTTTGAATTGTGGCTTTCAAGTACAAACACGCACTGTCCACTGATTCACACAACAAATCTACATTGACTGATCTATTCCCACACCTACCTCAGCACGGCACTCATTCATATTCATATGCTTCTAGAAGGCACGTTAACCTCCACTTCACAGGTTAGGGTTGTCAACTGGGCAGTGAAGAAGGGGACCCAGCAGAACTTTAGGGGTTTGGGAAGAGGCCTCTTAGATCCTTCCAGCCTAACCCAGCCCTTCACGCCATCTCTGTCCTGCCTTTCGTCCTGTCCTCCCTGCCCCAGGATGGAGAAACATAGGCACACGGAGAAACAGACTTGTGAATTAGCCTTCTAGGGTCTACTTTCCTTCTGCCCCTTAGCATCCTCTCTGATTTCCTAACATTTGGGTCCTTTTTTCCTCTCTTTACTTTCTTCTCTTTGTTATCCCACTGTTTCTTAGTAACTCATCCTCATCCTATTTCTGACCTCGGGGAAAGTTAAACAGATAAAAGGAAAGAAACTTTTTTAGATTTGTTGCGCTCAGAACTTAGAGCTCCCCAAGATGGAGATTGTTCGCCGCCATCCATCTTGGGAACCAGGTCCAAAATAAGCCTTGGCCTGTCCTGTGCCTCTTCTCTCCTGCCCAGCAGGTAGAAGGTTGTAGGGGTAAGGGGGAGCACTTTAGGGTCACCTTCTATGGAAACCATGCATGAACTTCTTTTCCAAGCTTCATCCTCCTTGGCGCTTAGAGGACACCAACGGTGAAGTTGGTTCTAATTCACTCCCTCCCCCTCCCAACCTCTTGGGTCCCTCCCACCACTCTCCCCATGGCATTTCCGTGGAGGATCTGCTGGCAGGGAGAGGGACGATACCTTGTTAGAGTTTGGGAAGTCCTACCCAAATGTCAGCTTCAGGAGCCCAGATGGGTTGTTGGGGAAGACACGGGAATGGAAGGGAAGGAAAATCCGCTGAACAGGCTTCAGATTTAATGGCTTGTCAGGCTCCCTGCTGGATTGCCATAACTTGACATTTTAGAGCCCAATGAGTGTCAGTTGCATCTTTATCCTGAGAAAGCCGGTCTCCAGAATGATGCTTTAAATGTATTAAAGCATATTTTAAGCTTGTCTGCAGTGGCCGTGCGTGGAAGGGTTGCCTAACTGTTCAGTAAACTTGTCTTGGGGGAGTAACAATTTAGGCCAGTTATGTGGTCCCGTTAGAGGAGGAGTCGACTTTTTGGCTGCCTGCCACGTGGGGGCCCGAGCCACGACGCCAGTTCCTAGCTGGTCAGTATGTGACAGGCAAGATCCTCTCTTCAGACTCCCTGGGTTCCAGGGAGATGGGCTCTGTGGGGGAGGTGCTGCCGGAGAGGCTCGGATGTGTGTCCCACCTCTGGCTGGCTGGTCCTCCCTTCTCTCAGAGCCCGGGGCTCCCCTGCCCAGGTGGGGGTGGGGGGATGAGAGAAGAGGAACCCTCCACCCCATTCCAGCCCCCAGCCCTTGTGGAGGCAAGAGGGAAGGATGTGAAACGTGGTCAAGGTGGCTTTAGGGGCCTTTAGCCTGATCTCTACAGCTGAGCCAGCCACCGAAACCCGTGCTTTCTGGAAACCCAGAAACCTTGGTGCCTTGTTTCTTCCAGCAGCAGGCCTGAGGTCTAGAATGGTTAAAAATAAATCGACCCATAGAAATAACCACTAACTGTGAGACAGTGGAGTTGTGCCCCTTCCCCCCACCATGGCAAGAGGGAGGGGGCTGTGTCTACCACGAGTTCCTGCCTTGGCTGTTGCGTATGGCTGACTACCCCAGCCTCTGAGGAGCCCCCTTTTCTTCTTCTTTTTTTTTTTTAAAGATTTTATTTTATTTTTTATTTGACAGAGGAGAGAGAGGACAAGTAGGTAGAGAGGCAGCCAGAGAGAGAGGGGGAAGCAGGCTCCCTGCTGAGCAGAGAGCCTAACTCAGGGCTCAATTCCAGGACCCTGAGATCACGACCCGAGCCGAAGGCCGAGGCCTTAACCCACTGAGCCACTCAGGTGCCCCGAGCCTCCTTTTCTTCTTATCCCCACTGCTAGGCCGTGGCCTTGCCGGGGCAGGCCAGTCTTGGCAGGGTGGCCTTCATTGAGGACCTTGTCCCCACCCCTTCTCTCATTTGAAGAAATTGCAGTCAGCCTTGTCTCTCCCTTAGGTGTTTAACAGAATATGTTCCTCTGGCCTCTCCGGAGCTCCCTCTGGAGTTCCTCACATCACACTCGCTGATTCTCCTCACTTCCTTTGAATGCGAACTACATCTCTCTCCCCTGGGGGTGTTGGCTATTTGCCCATCTAGGGCGGCCGCCAACCTCCCCACACCCACACCCACACCCACTTCTTCAAGACAGTCTTTCTCCTCACTGTTAACTTGGGGACTGTCCTTTTACCAGCGGTCCCACCCCTACTTGGCCCCAACTGAGCCAATTAGATCCTTTCCTGGGATTTTTGAACTTAAGACCACAGAGACAAGGTTTGCTTCTCTCCAGCAGAGGACACTGTGAGGCGCGAGGCTCTGGAATTATGAGCGGCCATGTTTCCTGCCCACGGAAGAAGCTGAAGAAGGCTGCCCGTGGGAAAGAATAAAGCTTGCATGGGGAGAGAGGCTGAAAGGAGAGGGGAAGAGTGAGGCCTGGCAATATTTGAGTCAACTGTACCTCATATCCTACTGTGCCTTTGCTGTTCCTACAAATGAGCTGGTTACATGACTCATTAGGCATGCATAAGCTACACTAATTTGGGTTTTTTGGTCCCCTGTACGAGGCAATATAGAAAGTAATATAGAAACCCTTTGACCTGGTACCTACCATTTAGGCACACTCATTTCAGTGAATTTTATTCTTTCATTGTATTCATTACTGGATACCTACTATTCAATTCAGGATGCATTTCTTGAATGTTGAACTGCTTCAACATCCACTGGGCCCAGACAAGATGCACAGAGATAATAAAGCTTATAGTTTAGTGGAGGAAAGAGATATATTCGTAGTATAAGTAACCACAATAGAAGATATTACAATTATTCTTTGAAACATATTTATTGAGTACTTACTATATGCTAGATAATACGCGTTAAAAGTGAAGTATGAAAATACAGTAGTCCCCCCTTCTTTTTTTAAACGTTTTATTTATTTGGCAGAGAGAGAACACAAGCGGAGGGGGCAGCAGGGAGAGGGAGAAGGAGAAACAAACTTCCCATTGAGCAGTTAGCCCAACCTAGGGCTCAATCCCAGGACCTTGGGAACATGACCTGAGCTGAAGACAGCTGCTTAACCAACTGAGCCACCCAGGCGCCCCACAGTAGTGGGGGCCCCACCCCCTGCCCCACTTATCCCTCAGGCGATACATTCCAGGACCCCCAGTGGACACCTGAAACCTTGGATAGTACTGAATCCTAGATATGTTGTTTTTTCCTATATGCACCTACCTACATACCTATGATCAAGTTTAATTTGTAAGTTAGGCACAGTAAGAGATTAACAGCAATAACTACCATAGTTCCATAGACACAGGGAATGACTACTTCCGACAGGAATGTTAGAAGGTTCTAGAAAGGAGATGGTATTTGGCGGTACCTGAAAAACCTTGAAGAGTAAGCTTTAATCTGTTTTGGAGGAGTGAGTGGAGTGAAACCATGAGGGTAAGGACATGAGCAAAGGTACAGAGGTAAGAAGGATGGAGTGAAGGCTGGAGGGCTGGACTACTGAGGGCGCCGAGTGCCCCCTCCAGGCGTGTGCTGAGCCAACTCGCTGTGGCAGCGGTGTGGAAGGTAGATTGGAAACCTAGGTGGTAGACAGGGATGACCCATGCCTGGTATGATGCTGGGCAGTTTCATATAACATAAAGTTCTATATAATACAGTCTTGTCTTCTAGAAGCCTCCCATCTAGTTGTGGAGACACATTAAATAGATAACCACAGGGGTGCCTGGGTGGCGCAGTGGGTGGAGTGTCTGACTTTTGGGTCATGATCTTGGATTTTTGGGATGGAGCCCTGGGAGAGGCTAAGTGAGGAGCCTGCTTAGGTTTCTTGCTCCCTCTCCCTCTGCCCCTCCTCCTCGCGCAGGCGTGTGCGCAAGTGCGCTTTCTCTCTCTCTCTCTCTCAAATAAAAAACAAAAATAAATCTAAAAAAAAAAAGAGATAACAACAGAACAGTGTGCGATCATGTCTAAAACTTGGATCTCGATGAAAGAGCCAAAGACAGCCTAGTGAAGGGGAAGCTGAAGATGGGCTGGAGCCTTTGGGGGACGGCTTCTTCTAGTCGGTGGGGCTCCAGCTGGACTTGGGAATTCTTCCCAGAGTCTCTCTTCCCACTCCCCTGCAGAGGACTCTGGCGACGGCTGAAGACAAGCTCTTTATCCAAGCAACATTTGCTCCCCTGCCTCCAGCGCTTGTCATACGTAACCCTGGGCAAGGAGAGGAAACTGGACCCAGGAAGTCAGAGCTGGGGAAACTGATGTAGCCACAGGTTGACCTGAAGGGTTCAGGGACAAACGTGCCCCCAGAGGGACAGGGGGTAAGAGGGACAGGCAGAGACATCGAGACAGAAGTCCATAAAATTGGCCTAGGCCAAGAGGACAGGAGATAAAAGGAGGCTGCAACCAGATAACACCGCCAAGGTTCAGCCCCCAAGATGATAGATAACATAATCAAACAGCTCGAGGGGAGCTGAGTCTGCGGGGAGGGCTGCTCCGGGAACCAGATAGGGAGCACTCTGCTCCTGGGAAGACCACAGTGGCTTCAGCCGGGAGAGTCCAAGGGCAATAAGGATGGGCAGCTCTGGCTGTATTTGTGGGATCGAGGAGCAAACTCAGCAGCTGTCTCAGGGCCATTTCCCCCCTGCAGGAACCTTGCTGGGTCCTCCGCAGAAGGCCTGGCTTCCGGCTCACCCCCTTGCTGGGTGTGGGTGGTCATCTCTACCCGATGGGCAGCAATTTCATTTTTCCCGCTTCCTGCCATTCCTGTGGAGAGGACTGGCTAGGACAGCCTTTCCTGAGGTCGTTAGGAGGCGTGGTGTCTGAATGGCACCCGTGCGACGCAGAATTAAATCAGAGCAGGCCTTCTCTGCTGGCTTGGAGGAGCTGGTCTCAGAGGAGCGCCAATCTCTGTCACCACAGAGGTCCTTGTGGCTCAACTTTTGTTCATTGGGGTTTTGGGTTTTTGGTGCACTGACGGTGTCAGGCTCTGATGCTGGCAACTATAAGGTTCGGTGGGGGGGGAGGGTGGCGAGAACTCCATTGTACCAGGCGATGTTGGGCAGAGCGGTACTGGGGGGCAGGCACTGGCGCTGGGCAGTGGGAGTTTGCTCACAGAGGGAAACCCTGTTGGACCATGTGCTCCTGGGCAAAGGGGACTGTCTTCCCCATTTCTGCATCCCCAGTGACTTAGCACCTCTTGGACGTCAGTAGGCATCTGGGGAAAGGAAAGAATACAGAATCTGATGTGGGAAAGCCAGAACCCGCGAACGTGAGGGCCTGGAGTGATTTCTCTTGGATCCAGGGTCTTTGGTGATCTGCAGAATCAGTTTGATTTACTTGGGAGCCTGTTTCGCTGTTCCGATTGTATTCCGGTTTGGTGGTTTTAGAGGCTGTGGTGGTTCGGTGTTAATTTCACTGTAAACTCATTAAGTAGGTTTTTGATTTGGTTTTTGTTTTGTTTTGTTTTTGTTTTTTTTAAACTCCAGTTTGGTTCATGATTTGTTTTTCTAACAAAATATTTGTCTTTCATTTGTTTCAGTGTAGAGCAAATTAGTGTACAGCAACTTTAAAAATAGTTTTCGGTTAATGGTTGTGCTCGGCAGAGCTGAGGGAGTGAGTGTGGAAGGAAGGGAAACAGTGATGGCTTTGAAATTTAATTTTTAATCCTAATTAGAGTGTCAGCAATGCCTTAAGTGCTCATTAAATTTCAAATGCCGATCAAAGAAAAGCTAACTGCAAGGATCCTTCCTGGCCCCTGTGCCAGACAGGAAGGGGTTACAGTCTGCCCCATCTCCTAGGTCCTCTGCCCCAGAGCCTCCACGGACTCGTCTGTGTTTGCAGAGAACGTCACAATTTACAAAGTGCTTTCTCTACATGGAATGTTTAGTTTGACCCTTGCAATAGTCCTATATGGTAGGGAAAAGGGGGTGTGAGGTATTGTTCCCATGCTGCAGATGGGGAGGCTGAGGCTCGGACAGACAGGTTGACCGAACTGCTTGAGATCACCACATTTGGCAGGCAGGAATAGAACGGAGGTCTTCTGACAGCTGGCCCTGGGCTCTTCTCCCCTGCTTGGAGCTGACAGTCTCTCTCACCCTGCACAGCTCAAGTGGGTTCCGCAGGCTTGGGATCCATAGACTGAGGGAGTGTAGGGGAGAGCTGGGGAGAGCGGCCCTGCTGGGAGGGGCTGCAGGGAAGGGGAGGCGGCAGCGGAATCTGCCTCCCTTCCAAGAATTGGATTCTAGGCCTTCTGGTTGATTCTCAAGCTGAGACTGGGTCCCGGATTCCAGAAATTCCCTTTCCCTCACCTTCTCACCTGGGAAGGACCACAGGAGGTGGGCCCTTACAGAAACCTAGGGATCAGCTTTGCAGCAGAGGCTCAGGCATCTGGCACCTTCCATCTTTCCCGTTATTTAAGTAGCTCCTGAGCCCCCATCTCCATGACTCCTTGAACCAAGGTTTCCCACGGGGACCTGGGCAAATGCTTGGGTTGGGCACTTACCTTTCAGTCACTCATTAAATTACTATTTATCCAGCCCTTCTGTATGCTAGACAACAGGCAGGCCACTTGTCTCGCATGATCTCCTCTCACTCTGACAATCTTAAGAAACAGGTGTCGTGACACTGGATTCCCAGGGAAATGACGATTGAAGAGGGCTGACGACCAAGTCACAAAGCTGGGGCCAGCTGTCGTCATTCTGACTTGGCCCTACTGCTCTGCTGCTCTGTGCTACTTGAAAAGAAAGAACAGACGCAGAGAGGGCGCGGTATCCAGGCCCAACCCAAAGGCAGGGAGGAGATGATTTAAATGTCTGGCTAGTCTGTGTGTCCATCTCAGTTTAAGAGCTTCCAGAAGGCAGGAACTGAGGAGGGCAGAAACATCTGTACCCCCTGGAAGGGCTTTAGAAGAGGAAGAAGGAGGAGGGAAGGGGATAACTACTTTCTGTATTTAACCTGGGAAGTACGGATGGGGAGAGGAGAGCAGGCAAATGGAGGGGCAGACCCGAGCATGAAGGGAAGGGTCTCGAGACTGGGGCCGGGAGTCTTTAACAAAAACTGCTGGCTAAGAACGGCTGTCTGTCCTGCTCCACTCCACTCCCGCTCCCGGGGAAGTTGGCATCCGCTGCTCTGGGGAAGTCACTCCCTCTGTCTGTCGGTCCATATCCCTCCCCCAAAGCAGACCTGCATATGACTCAACAGGTAGAAATACTCTTCCTTAAAATCACCCTGAGGAAACTGCTGCCTTCTTGGGTTACACATTCCTGCTTTTATCTTTAAGAAGCTGGGGCGCCTGGGTGGCTCAGTGGGTTAAACCTCTGCTTCAGCTCAGGTCATGATCTCAGGGTCCTGGGTTCGAGCCCCGCATCGGGCTCTCTGCTCAGCGGGGAGCCTGCTTCCCCCTCTCTCTCTGCCTGCCTCTCTGCCTACTTGTGATCTCTCCCTCCCTCTCTGTCAAATAAATAGATAAAATCTTTAAAAAAAAAAAAGAAGAAGAAGAAGTGAGCAAATTCTTCAGAAGGTCTAACGTGAGCCCTTCTTCTCAAAAATTCTGACAGGCACCCACCAGAAACAGAAAGAGGACAATAACGGAGATGTGGGACCGGTACAGAAGACCTGTGCTGGGCCATCTCCAGTGCCCCGCGCTGCACTGACCATTGTGACCTGGGGGTTCTACCCTAGAAGGACCTTTGTCTGTTGGAAGTCTAGGCGAGGATGATGGAGGGTGGCAGCCAGAGCCAAGGAGAGGTCAAGAGGGATCGCATCAATGGGTTGCTGCAATCTGACTTCGTTCATTTTCTGTTTTTTACTGGAGTTTGGTGTTCGGGGTGAGGAGAGAGTGGGTCAGCAGGAAAAGCTACTCCTCTTCGTGTTGTGTGGAGGGATTATCTGACCAACGCTAGTAGCCAGCGTTGGAGGGTGGAGGGATTATCCACCAACGTGTTGTGTGGAGGGATTATCTGACCAACGCTAGTAGCCAGCATTCTACTTAGGGTTTGCTGAGTGGCCTTTTGCAAAGCGCTCCAGTTCTGAACACGTCTTATGGGCTCCCCACATCTATGACACACCAGCCCGGGACGCCTTTCCTATGGTCGTGTGAGGTCTGGCTGATTAGTTTGAGGGGAAGACCAACAACAGTATCTTGAGCCAAAACCCTTGGAGTAAGTTAGAAAGAGCCAGATTCTTAAACTGTCTGATCCCCTGAAAAGAGGGGACCTCTAGAGGTCACCTGGTTCTTTGCTTCCACATCCTAGGTAGCATAGTCCTCGTCACCACCCACACAGTCACTGATGTTGGATCAAGAGGAAGAGATGATTCCCTCTACCCCAGCGGGCCACCCACCCTCACTCTGTGAGTATCATGCCCTTCAAGGAACTTTCCTGGACTTTCCATCGAAGGGGGAGGCTGTAACCAGCCCTGTGGTGTATCCCATTCAGGGCTGTAGGGCCTCATTCACCACAAGAGGTCATAGTGCCCAAGCTGTCATCAGCCTGGAATCACAGGCATTGGGCTACAATTTCTGGTTAGTAATTACCCCAGTGCATTCAACGTGACATCATCTCCATGAGATAAGCAACTTCACAATAACCAACATTTGGCTTCTTGTGTGATAAAGGCTGAGAAACCATAGTCTCAAAATAACTGTTGCTCAGATCTGCTTGCTCGGCCGTCCCTTAAAATTCAGCTCAGATGTCACCTCCTCCGAGAAGCCTTCCCTAAGTTCCCTCTCCCAAAGCCAAGTTAGGGGCCCCTGGGATTTCCAAACTGTTCAGAGCCGGCCTCTGTTAATCTGCTTACCATGTACTACAATGACCATCGAGGTGCTCCTTCCCTCTAGACTCCAGGCCCCTTGGAGTCAAGGGCATCTTACGCATTTTTGTATTTCCAGCAGCTGGCGTGGTACCTGGCACAACAAGGGCCCAATAATTATTATACCGAGAATGAACCCACAGTTGAATGACTACCTGCACGGATGTAAACTGTGGTCGATGCTGGAGGTTTCGAAGTTGGTCACAAGGAAGAGCATCCTACCCAATAGAATTCCAGAGGCAAGGAAGCCAAGAAATCTGGTCCCTGGAGGGCTTTAAGAAGGAGGGGCATGCCACCTCCCTGGTCTGGGCTGATCCTTGGTTTTGGCAGGCCTGGGAATGAGGCTGTGGGTCTCTGACTCCGTTGGGAGCCACAGATACTAAGCAAGGGAGTGAAGAGTAGGGTCAATGTCTCTCCCTCTAAGAACACACTCTCTTTTCCCTTCCTGTTTCTGAGGCTGCCTATGGCACAGCAGAAATAGGAAGTCCTGGGTAAAGTCTATACTCACCGTAGATCATATACTTTCTGAAGTTCCAAATAGTGTTGATAAAGGCTTATGTTATGCTCTTGTGTTTGATCCGATGACAATTGGAGGGGTTAGTATCATTATTCTCATTTTAAAGAAGAAGAAACTGAAGATCAGAGAGGTTCAGTAACTTACCCAAGCTGACAAGGCTGATATATAGCACTACTAGGTTTCTTTTCTTTTCTTTTTTCTTTTCTTTTCTTTTCAGAGGGAGAGAGAGAGAGAGAAAGAGGACAGGAAGGGTAGAGGGAAAGGGAGTGGAGGGGAAGGGCAGAGGGAGAGAGACTCTTAAGCAGGCTCTATGCCCAACGTGGAGCCTGGCGCAGGGCTCAACCTCACAACCCTGAGATCATGACCTGAGCTGAAATCAAGAGTCGGACGCTTAACCAACTGAGCCACCCAGGCGCCCCAGCACTAGGTTTCAAACCTAGTTTCCTCACTCCAGAGCCTGTATTTTCTCTTCCAAAGCCTAGAGTCCACGGCTCCTGAACCTCTGCCTTTTCTCCACCTCTACCTCTACTTGCCCTCTCTTAACTTTTAGTCAGAAGTTTAGAGTTCACGAAATAGTTTATTACTGGGTCTGGTATCTTGATGGATAGACTCAAGCCCAGGGGATCTAACTCAATTAAACAGATCCCCTTGAATTAGGAAAACTAGACTTCTCTAAGTCTAGTTTCTGCCTCTTTTAGACACTATGAAAAATGACATTTTTGCTAAACATTCTTCATTTTTCTGGAACTCAGTTTTACTAAATGCCTAAGAGGCAGTTCAAGTCAAATGCCGTGGCCTTGTGCTTTAGGACTGAAGACGAAGGTGGGTAAGACTGACTGGAGCCCTTGGGGGACCAGGAACATGTCAGAAGCTCCTCATGTCATCCACCTGCCTCAGTGCCTCCCCTGACCCTGACACGTACTTTCGTCATCAGCTGGATGTCCTCGAGGTAGGAAGCTTGACGTCGATTCCAGGTAGGGTCTGTAGTGGACATTTGTTGCTTTCTCTGCTTCTGATAACAGCGCTTTGACTTTTGTTGGAAAAGTCACTGCTCCCCCGTGCTCAGATCTTCTAGTCTGGGAACAGATGAGCCCATTCCTGGATTCCAGGAGTGAGCATAGAACCCAAGCCGGGCGATGAGACTCAATTCTGAGACTTTGGTTGAAATGCCTTCCAGTAGAGTGGAAGGAAGTAGTGTTAACACCTGCCATTCCTGGGCCCATCTTGACAATGTCTACTAGAGAATGGAGCCAGTGTAGTCGAAAGTCTAGCTATAAGTTGGAAGGAGCTCCGTCCTGACCACAGAGTGAGAGCTCTGTATGCAGCCAGGCCTGATGTCCTTACAGATTTAGCTCAAGCCAGGGGTAGGTGGGTTTCTTCTCATTGCAATGAGAAAAGAAATCCTAATTTTGGACTCAAGCCTCATACTCATTACAATATATATATTGTCTCTTCCCTCTAGTCCCAGGCAACAGGAGTGAATTTCTCTTCCTCCTCACATCTCCTGCTCTACATTGACCATTTTACACTTCCCTTCCCCCTCCATGTTGTCCCTGGAGTTTGGTTCCACCCGATTTCATCAGGATAAGCGTGTTAGAGTACGTGGAGAAGGAGGAAGAGCAAGCCGCTGATAGGACAGGTGAGGCCATAGGGAGATCCAGGAGGAAAGCAATGTTCCTTAAGAGCCTTCCTTTTGGGGTGACCCAAGCCCCCACTGAATCCCAGGAACAGCCCTAAGGATGTTAGTAACTGCTCAGGTTGGGAGAAGGAGTAGCAGTTGGTCAACAGACAATGACACATTCTCCTGAGAAGTTGTCCACCCTATCCCTTCTCATTCCTGAGACTGAAGTAACTCCCCTCTTGGCCTCAAAACTCCAGAATTCCTGGAGGCCTTGCTCCCATCCTTTTCAATCCAAGGCCCCTACCATTCAGAGAATCAGCTGGGAGGCGGACTTAACCCACAAGAGCAAAGGGATTTTAGTAGGAATCGGTATCCCATCTCCAGGCCCCATTTTAGATGGATCACACCATTAGGGGATTTCTCTGCCTGGAGGGTAAGATATCGCTAGAATGCAGTAGACTAAAAGCCCCCTGCTCTTCGGTGTATCTCAGCTAGATGTGTCAGTCGCTCCTCTTTGCTCCCTGCCTCTGCCTTCCCCCACACCTGCACCCATCTTGGCTCCTGGCCAGCCCCATTTTTTGAATTACCCCTGGGAGAGGCAGGATCGGTATTAATTACCTCCACAGTATTCCTCCCCTCTGGCCTCCTCTTCTTCATCTGGAGATTCTGTGCTTAGATGAGAGGAAGAACATCCTAACTAGCAAATACCGGAGGGAGGCAAGCTGAAGAATGTTCCGGTCTGAGGCTAATGAAGCAGCCATACCTGCTGGGCTCCTGTGTCCCCTCTGAGAGCCCCTTCCAAGCAGATAGGGGGCCAGTGCCTTTCGGTCTTCAGCTTGGTGATGGCCCGTCCAGAGTGCCTCCCCAAGGCTGGATGCTACCTTGGCTGGGGTCCTTCTGCGTTTGAACTGTTCTCCCAGGGGCCGCCCCTCTCGTGGGCTCCAGACAGGTGGCTGGCTGGCTGCTATGCCCTATTAAGCTGATTAGATCCCCGGCACCAACTCCTTTCATGTTAGCTTGGGGACACTTGTTCACTTGGACTGTGTTCCCCGCCTGCCAGACGCTGTCCCCAGCCTAGTCTGGACGGCAGCGCCTGTGTTGCCAACTCAGTTCTATCTGATTATTTCTTTTTCTACAAGGCCCCAGTCACTTTGAACGAGATCAGCATCATGGAAAGCAGTAAGGTGAAGGAGGGAAAGGCTCTGGACCTCTGCGGGGCATGTGCCTGCGGGGCTCTGCCCTCCAGGCTCTGGCTAAGTGATGGGAGGCTCATTCACACTCACTCATCCATCCCGTAGTGACCAGCAGCACCGAGCAGCAAGGGTGGCCTGGACGCTGAGAGCCATCGACAGCTGGGACCCCAAACCCCGATCTCAGCAACCTAATGATCTAACTAAGCTCAGCTCATTCACTCATTCAAACAGCCTTGATATGAGGTATGTGTCTAGCTTTGTCAAAGCCGCAGGAAGAGTTATGAAAGGCTATGATGTCAGGGGTTGACACAGGTCTTGACTCTTCCAAGGGTCTGGACCAGGTCGTCTGGCCTCCCAGGGAATGGCCGGAACCAAGGCAGGAAGGCCAGAGGTGTGGGGGATCTTTCCTCCAAAGGGCATCAGACGTGAGGTCGGTCTAGTTGAAGCCAAGAGCTCTTGCCGCGGGCCGCAGAAGATGAGAAGAGAACATGCCCCTTCTCTCCCCAACGTGGGATAAATCAAGAACTTGGTTATAAAGATAAGTCATATTTATGGCTAAAGCCTTTTACACAGATGAACTCATTTAATCCCCCAAACAAGGCTGTGCAGTTGGCGTTTAGGTTATTCCTGTTTTTGAAGATGAAGAAACTGAGGCTCAGTGAGTTTAAGGTCTCAGAGCTATATCAGGATTTGCACCAGTGTGTCCTCAAAATATTTCTTTCCTCACCATGTCATGCTGCCCTACCCCACCCTGCCCCACCCCACACTGCCCCTGGGCCCTCTTTCCTGTAGGTCCTGGTGACTCACACTCTTGCTTGGCAGACATTGTGGTTTTTGATAACTCGGTAAATGGAGTCATCTTGACGTTGTGGCTGCCGCTTGCACCGCGCCCACCGGTCCCTTGTCCCTGGGCTCCTTGGGCTCTGTAGGGAACGGTGCCTGGGTTTCTTTGGTTGGACAGTCTTCTTTGAAAGAATTTGGACCGGGCTCCCCAGGAGCTGTGCCAAGGCCATTTAAATGATGTGCTCAGTTGTCTGGAGCGTCTTTCTTATATGTCAAGAACCAGTGTTCTTATCTCGGGGCGCGTTTCCTGCCTTCCTGGAGCCTCTGACGCTCGAGGTACTTGGGGTAGACTTCATCCTTCCTTTCTGTTTGAAGCCTGAAGCCTGATGTGTCAGCAGCTTGATTATCATCCCGAAGCCCTTTACCTCCTGTTCCCTGCTCTCCTGACCCTGATCAAGATGATGTCCTTGTTGTCAGTGTCAGGCTCCCAGAATCCTCCAGGTGGGTGTGCAATTAGGTGCACACCGTGTCTGTTGCAGAGGAAGACGGGCAGGCGGGTCACAGCGAGGGAAGCGTAAGGAAGCTAATGTATCCTGAATAACTTCTGTGAGCTGGACACAGTGCCTTCCATGCATTCTGAGGCTTTATCACAGTAGGGTATCAGTCCTATTGGCCTCATTTTGCACTTGAGGGAATGGGCTCTCAGAGAGGTGGGGGCAACCTACCCCTCGAGGGCGGAGCCAGGCTTCCCTTGATCCTGAAGTTGTTTTAACCTTTGTGGCATACTGTGTCCAGCTTGAACTTCATCCCCTGGGTACTGGGGAAGGACTGAAGGGGCCAAGCAGGGAACCGAGATGCCAAAGGAGTAATTTAGGAAGACTCATCGGACCGCAGTGGGTGGAATGGATGGGAGAGACACAAGCCACGGCTGTGGGGACTGGGCCAGGATGGCTGCTGTGATGTCACCTTGCAACAGCTCCAGGAGGGTGGCAGGAGCAGAGATGAGGGACAGTTGCAAGGGACATTGAGCTCTCGGCAGCCGGGGAGTCCCAGACGTGATGAGGAAACCCTTCCTTCTTTCTGATCCCTTGGGGGCCCAGGGGGTGTTGGTGGCCTGTGCCAGGGGTGAGACCCAGCTGCCGGGCTCAGGTGAGGCCATCCAGGAGCGGAAGGACACGTGTGCCGAGAAGAGGCTTTGCTGTGCCCCTTGGCAGGGCTGGGCTCAGTCAGCTGCTCTTCCTGGGCAAGGCGTGCGCCTTTGAAAGGTCTGTTTATCCAGCGCAGGAGACTGTGTCATGTGTGCTCAGTAAACCGTAATTGGCGGTGGTGAGCTCAGAGCGTCCCTAAAAGAGAGAGTGAGCAATCATTCTTTACGAGCAACCTTGGCTCTGCGGCTGGAGGAGGCAAATGCGCGTAAGGACTCCTCCCTTGGGGAAACGGAGGCTGGGAGGTCACCCAGCTTTCCCACGGTCACCTGGAGAGCCAGAGGGCAGAGCTAGCAACCAGGCGCACAGTCCCCATCTTTGACCCGGAGTCCTCTCGCTTTCCCCGGCTCTTCTCTCTTCGGAGTCCGAGAAACAAGGGGAATTAATGACAAGCTGTCCCTTGAGTCTGATGTTTTACAGCTCACGAAACTGCTTCCCCCCATTAGCTCATCGGATCCTACGGCAACCGAGTATTATTATAGTCCTGGTGCAGATGAAGAAACCAAGGCTCAGAGAATTTGAGGCAGTCCCCATTCCGCCGTGAGTGATGGAGCTGGGAGTCAAAATGAGGTTGTCTGACTCCCAGTCCTCAGCTCTTCCCAGGAGCCAGGAGAATTAAAGCAACAAATGAAAACAGAATGAAATGAAAGGCAGGGAAGCGAACAAACAGAGGGTTCAAGGGAGGGTGGTGGGTGCAGCTTTGCTGGTGCCTCCTGACCTTCAGATTAAACATCATAAAAGCTTCTGGGCAGCAGAGACTGTTGGCTGCGGGCGTGGGCTCCCTGGGACCATCCATCTATCTGTCTCTCCGTCTATTTGCCTGGGGAGTGTGCAGGGTTCTTCCTGGAGGCGGAGGGATGGAAGAGGAGACTTCTGGAAAGTCTCCCCGCTTCCCACCTGAGGATCTTGGGCAGGAAAGAAGCAAGAGAATGAGGAACAACTAAGGTTAACCGCAGGTTAGGTGCCTGGGATTTGAGAGCTATCAGGTGCTTGTGCGGAGGGGACTCCGGGGAATGGCCCATCTACTTCAGGGAAACACTCTCCTGATCCTGTGGCCCTACTGACAACTCCCTCCCCTCACCCTTTAGCCCACCATTCTCTCAGGTGATACATGGTATTCCCAGCCGGAAAGGAAGCTACAGGCATAGCTTAAGAAGTTGGGAAGTAACTTTCCGGGGAAGGTGAGGAATGGATAGAATGGAATGCCTCTTCCCACCTGTCCGCTGGTTGGCTTGAAGTCTCTCAAACCTGGCTCTGCGTGAAGAGTCAGGACTCCTGGGTCCTTAGCCGGGGGTTAGGGGGGAGAACAGCTATCCTCCCACAGGGCAGTAGATATTCGTGGTTGGCTTAGAAAGGTAAAGAACTGGGGTGCCCAGGTGGCTCAGTCATTAAGCATCTGCCTTCAGCTCAGGTCATGATCCCAGGGTCCTGGGATCGAGCCCCACATCGCATCGGGCTCCCTGCTCAGCAGGAAGCCTGCTTCTCCCTCTCCCACTCCCCCTGCTTGTGTTCCCTCTCTTGGTGTGTCTCTCTCTGTCAAATACATAAAGTATTTTTAAAAAGAAAGAAAGGTAAAGAACCTAGAAGGGTCCGAGAGACCGAGAAGTCTACTGACTCAAATTTCTTTCACTCTGCTTCTTTTCTGCCGACCTTTCAGCAGAAGCCGGGGAAGGGTAAGGCCAAAGGGTTGGAGATGGTCCACATAGGGTCGTGTCTTTTCTCCCTGCTCAAGCTCAATGACCACTCAGCACCAGTTGAACCAATAACTCTGGCCCAAAGGCTGCATGGTGGTTTTAGCATAGATACCTCCTTGGACTGTGTATCCCCACCCTGGTATCTGGGTCTGCCCAAGGTATGACACAGCATTTGTATACAGTAGGTGCTCACTAGATATCTGATGGAGTGAGTGAATGAATGAAATAATTAGCTGTGACCTTGAGCAGATTATTTTCCCTTTCTAGATCTTAGTTTCCAGATCTGTAAAATGGGGATCATAATTCTGACCCTGTCCCTCCCCAAGCCATCCTCTAACAACCTTAGGAGTGAATGAACAGAGGGATGGGAATGTTGTTTACACACCATAAGGTTCTGGGCTGTACCAGGGATGATGCACTAGGTGACATCGGAGCCACCTCCTCTCTGCTGCCCCTGTGCACCTGCTGTCTGCTCACCGGGCTGCTGTCACCCACTCGGCCATACTCTGCACCTGGTCAGACTTCTGCTATCTTTCCCTTGAAACGTGACTGTCGAGTGAGCCCCGCCTTCAGGGATCTGTGCCCTGCGTTAACCTACCGGGGGTACCATGTGCCCTTGGCAATGCCTAGTATGTGTCAAGCATTTAGAACATCATCTCCTCTGATTCTCACCAGAGTCCTCTGTGGGACTCACGCAGTGAAGGGAGCCGCCTAAGGGGGCACAGCATTGAAGTGCAGAACCAGGATTGTAGCCAGGTCTCTGATCCCACGGAGGGGGCTTCTGACCTTCCAACTGTGGATCCTGGTTGCTGGTGGCCTATGGGGGGAGGGGGGACCACTCACTGCAGTGAAGAGAACAAAACACTTAGAGATGAAAGACCTGCGTTCAAGGGGCACCTGGGTGGCGCAGTCTGTTAAGCGTGTGACTTCGGGGTTTGGCTCAGGTCGTCATCTCAGGGTCACGAGATCAAGCCCTGTGCTGGGCTCTGTGCTAAGCATGGAGACTGCTTGCGATTCGCTCCCCCTGCCCCTCCCACTCGTACATTCTCTCTCTCTCTCTCGCCCAGATAAATTCATCTTTTTTTTTTTTAAGAATTTATTTATTTGACAGAGAGATGGAGAGAGATCACAAGTAGGCAGAGCGGCAGGCAGAGGGAGAGGGAGAAGCAGGCTCCATGCTGAGCAGGGCTCAATCTCTGGACCCTGGGATCATGACCTCAGCCGAAGGCAGAGGCTGTATGACTGAACCACCCAGGTGCCCTAAATAAATAACTCTTAAAAAAACAAAACAAAACAAACTGTGTTTAAGCTCAAGCTTTAGTGCATCCTGTACTAGGCTCTCTCTCCTAATCTCGTAGTTGTGAGGATCAAAAGCAATGGTGTGTTCAAACCATGTAGTTAATGGTAAGGTGTTCCCTCCATATTGGAGATGATTTTTATAGGTCTTCTGGAGGCTTTACTTTGGGGGAAGGTGTATTTCAAAGTTCCTCAGGTCAGGGGTGCCTGGGTGGCTCAGTGGGTTAAAGCCTCTGCCTTCAGCTCAGGTCATGATCTCAGGGTCCTGGGATCGAGCCCCACATCGGGCTCTCTGCTCGGCAGGGAGCCTGCTTCCCCCTCTCTCTGCCTACTTGTAATCTCTCTCTCTGTCAAATAAATAAATAAAATCTTTTTTAAAAAAAAAATTTCCTCAGGTCATAGTGGAAGGACCGCTCGCCCCGCCTGTGGTTAGGAAGGGCTCTGTGCTCCTGACCCAGGACGGACTCCTCACTTGTGTGGAAGTGTGAGCCCGGATCCACTCTCTGAATTAATCTGCACTTCCTTTCTCTCTTGAAGAGCTGGCCCACCTTTGGGGAGACGATCCCAGGACCTGGGGGTCCCTTCTCTGCCTCCACTCTGCCCCAGGGCCTGGTGTCAGGAAGAGAAATGGCTGAGTTATAAACTCATCCCTGCTGCGCCTCTTATGGAAACACTGACAGACCCTTCAAGACTAGCCACCGGCCCAGTGTGCCTTTCCAAACCCCTGGCTCTGAGGCTCTGAGCTAAATCTAGTTGCAGGAGGGAAGCTGGGGTGCATTTGGGGGGTGGGGACGGACTCAGGAGAGGGAGGGAGCTTGGAGGAGGATGAGAAGGGCAGGGCAGAGGGAGAGAGAGAAAGGAGGCGGCAATCCCTGAGGGAGAAACCAAGGAAAAAGGGGAGG
>CM053618.1:21529888-21547272 GCA_028646535.1 Procyon lotor
GGCTGGCAGTGTGAGCTGGCCGGACCGCTGGGACATCGGGTATCCCGAGGTAGGGAGTCTGGGAGGAGAGAAGGCGGTGCTGAAGCCCCAGCAGAGGGGGAGGGAAGCAGAAACCCGGGGGCTGGGGGTGGGTGTCCAAGAGGTTTGGGAAATCCACTGCATTTTGGTCTAAAATCCAAAACCATGCGAACATCAGATGCAACTAAAAATTGCCTTCACCACTTCTGAGTCTATAGCTCTGGCCCTGGGCATGTGGGGGGAGGCTCTGATCCAGGCCCCTGGCCGGGGTGGGGGTGGACAGGTGGGTTTGGGGATGTGGGGGAGGGGTGGTAGGATTTGCAGCTCTGAGTCAGCAGCGCTTAGTAGCTGCACAGGAAACACTGGTGGGTGGTGGTGCGAGGCAGGCATATTGAAAACCTCAGGGGAAGCAGGAGACGAAAACTCTCCCCTCTTCCTCAGCCCATTCCCTGCTCACAGATTCTGAGATGGAGAGATGGGCAAGGCAAGAGGGGGAAAGAGGCGTGTTCTCTCACTAGCGGGAGAGCACAGGAGGGGGTAGACAAACGAGCCTTGTCACCCTTCTCCCAGGCTCCACGGGTCGGAACAGTTCCTGTCCCCTGCAGGATGATCAGCTATTATTTATGAGCTGTCTGGAGGGGGCACTGCCTGGTATATCCATCTTGGGCCCCCCCACAGCTGGGGAAGGGGTAGAGGAGGAGGGGGTGCCAGGAGGCTTGCGCTTTCTTAAAGGCACAGAAGGCCCTTGGCCAGAGGCCCCGGGTCCATCCAGCCCACACCTGAGCCCAGTTACAGGAGAGAGGTGACACTCGGTCCTGCTGAAGGGAAGACCCCGCTGATGGCAAAGGACTCGAGCCACCTGCTTGAGTGAAGGAAAAAGCGTGGGGGGTTTTCTACACCCTGAGTCCTCAGAGACAGCTTATCTGAGGTCTGCTAGGGCTGGCCCCAAACAGGGCCAGTGGACCAGATGGGAGCTCAGCTGATAACCTGGCACAAAGGGGGAATTACAGGCTGGGAATTGGGGGAATGAGTGGAAGTCCCAGTGCAAGAGGAGGATGGAAGGAAAGATCTCTCTATCCCAGGTTTGGGGGGCAGGAAATGCCACCTGGGTAGCCTGGCCTCTTTCCGTTGGAGAGAGGATAACAGAGGGTTCAGGACCCAGAGAAAAGGAGCCCAAGCAGAAAAGGGAGAGGATGAGAGGGAGCTGGGATGCGGTGGCTGGAGGGTGGGAATGGGGAAGGGAGGGAGAGGGAATACAAGGTGGACGTGTGTGGGGGGGGTTAGCCAGCCAGAGAGACAGGCGAATGGAAGGGGCAGGGAGCGAGGGGGACAGAGCGACCTCAAGGCCAGAAAGGGAGGGGCCAGCCTGAAGAGCAGGAGCCGGCAGGGGCTCAGAAAGAGAACAACGGGAAATACAAAGAAATAAAAAGCAAGGCAGGTGAGAAGAGAGATGTGGGGGATGGGAGGTGGGGAGAGGAGTGGGCGCCTGGGGCAGCGAGTCTAGCAGGGGAGGGAGGAGTAGGGCAGGAGGGCGGGGAGGGAGGGCCACCTCGCTAGCCAAGGAGAAACGGCTGCTTTC
This sequence comes from Procyon lotor, assembly GCA_028646535.1. Classification (NCBI taxonomy): domain Eukaryota; kingdom Metazoa; phylum Chordata; class Mammalia; order Carnivora; family Procyonidae; genus Procyon; species Procyon lotor. The sequence goes on from CM053618.1 coordinate 21,531,486, forward strand.
CCCCTTTTTGATTTCAATCGCTATCAATAATACATTCCCGAGGAGCTGCCTTTGACAGCAATTAAAAAAGCATTTATGCTCCCAGAGAGAAATCGAAATGATTTCCTCCCACCTCCCTACGCTCTCTGGGCAACGGTCCCTAGCGATGATCTCCCTGGTGGCGTGCCGTCCAAAGCGGGGACACGCGCGGGAGGGGATGGACAGAGGCCAGGGCGTCTTCTCCACCCACCCCCTTCCCCAGAGGTAGACTATCTGAATGCTTTCCACCAGGCTCTGGGTGTGTGGGTGGCTGTGGGAGATGGGGGGGTGCAGGAGCTGGGGATTTTAAATATGGTACAAAAGCCTTTCCTGATTACCAAGCCTCTGTGAGCTTGAGAGGGAGGCTGACCGCCTCTTCAGCCTCCTGGCTGGAGGTGACCCTTGTCTCTTTGCAGAAGTACCAAGAATCTGGGAGTGGAGCTCTGAGGGATGCTTGGCAGAGCTGATTTCAATTCAGCAGACCTTTCCCCGGCATCCGCTGTGTGCCGGGACCTCTGGCAGGCAGCGAGGGTGTTTCAGAAATGATTAATAGGGTCTCTGTTTTCTGGAAATGTTGCTTGGTGGGCAAGAGACACGTTGAGCTCCGCAGAGGACGGGGATGTCAGGCAGAGGGTGTAAGGAGTCACTGGGGGGCACAGTACATGGAAGAGGAGAGGAACAGAGGAGCGAGAGGGACAGTCAGTGGGAGAAGACCCTTCCCAGGACCCTAGCAGAAATGACCATCTGTCTCTCGGTCCCTCCATGAACTGGGCTTCATGCTGGGCATTTTATTTATATTGTTTCTTTCATCTGAACCCTCACAGCGACCCTGCAAGGAAGCCAACACTTTAATGGACTGGGAAACCAAGGGTTGGTGACATTCTGTATCTCGCCGAAGGGTCACGTAGCCGGTAAGTGACAGAGCGAGGGTGAGGGATATCTGTATACTCTTCCCCAATCTATTCTGCTTCCCACTGGGAATGTTCAGTTCCGGAGCCTACTTGCTCAGCAACTTCACGCCTAGGAATTTAGCCTATAGATGTCTGTGCACACGGCACAATGACGTTACACATACTGTTTCTCATTGAAACACTCTTTTTCACAGCAGAAGATCAGAATCAACCTAAATGCCCGTCACAGGGGACTGGTTAGTTGGGTTAGTAGACAATGGAATACTTTGCAGTCTTCAAGAGAAATGAAGAATGTTTTACGTATGGCTATGGAATCATTCCCAGAACACATTGTTTAGTGGAAAATGCAAGCATAGAGCAATGTGTACGATATCCTGTCATTTGTTTAAAAAGGATAGGGGAGGGGTCCCTGGGTGGCTCAGCTGGTTAAGCATCCCATTTCGGCTCAGGTCACAATCTCAGGGTTGTGAGATCGAGCCCCGAGTTGGGCTCTGCGCTGGGCATGGAGCCTGCGTAAGATTCTCTCTCTCCCTCTGCCCCTCCCCCTTCCTTCTCTTAAAAAAAAAGGGATCGGGGAAAGAATACTTCTACATAATTACTTGCTTTGCATAATGTATACGTGGAAGGAGATACAGGAATGTTACAGGAATCAGACAACAGTGGTTATTTCTGGGAAGAATAACTACATGTTTGGGGATCAAGAGTGGGAGGAAGACTTCACAGAATACTCTTGTCATGTACGAGTTTGGGACGTTTTGAATATGGGACCTACAAAAAAGAAAAAAGAAAAAAAAATCGATGTTCTGATATAAGTTTGTTGCATCACTATGTTGTACACTTGAAACTGACGTAACATTGTGTGCCAACTATACTAAAAACAGAAGAAAATGTCCTAACCCAGGTGGGGTGCCGTTTTCCTGAGCAGAAAGGTGGCGGTGTCTCTTTCCAGGGAGCAGAGTGGGGAGGTTGTGGGTATCGCCTTCAGAAGGACCTACGTTCGGATCCGCACGCTGAACTTATTAGCTACAAGTCTTCCCACGAGTTACTTAGTCATCGAGGCCCAGCTGGCTCAAATGAGGGATTCTCCTTCCTTTCAGGTTCTTCTAACGGGGAAGACACAGGGTAATGCAGACCTGTGGTCAGAGTGGCCGCCTGTGCTAAGCGCTGTGGGGCTGCTGTGACCACCGTGGGCCCTAGAGGAAACCAAGAGAAGGATGCTGGGCACTGTTTGTATCTGGTCAAGAGTAAGGATGCCTCGCTGATTTTTTTTTTTAATTAACATATAATATATTATTTGTTTCAGGGGTACAGGTCTGTGAGTCATCAGTCTTACACAATTCACAGCGTTCACCACAGCACATACCCTCCCCAGTGTCCATTACCCATCATCTCATCCCTCCCACCCCCCTCCCCTGCAGCAACCCTCAGTTTGTGTCCTGAGATTAAGAGTATCTTATGTTTTGTCTCCCTCTCTGGTTTCATCTTGTTTCATTTTTCCCTCCCTTCCCCTATGATCCTCTGTCTTGTTTCTCAAATTCCTCATATCAGGGAGATCATAGGATAATTGTCTTTCTGTGATTCACTTATTTCGCTTAGCATAATACCCTCCAGTTCCATCCACATCATTGCAAATGGCAAGATTTAATTTCTCTTGATGGCTGCATAGTATTCCATTGTATATATACACCACATCTTCTTTATCCATTCATCTGTCGATGGACATCTAGGCTCTTTCCATGGTTTGGCTATTGTGGATATTGCTGTTATAATTTCGGGTGCACATGCCCCTTCGGATCACATTTGTATCTTTGAGGTAAATGCCCAGTAGTGCAATTACTGGGTCGTAGGGTAGCTCTGTTTTCAACTTTTGGAGGAACCTCCATACTGTTTTCCAGAGTGGCTGCACCAGCTTGCATTCCCACCAACGGTGTAGGAGGTTCCCCTTTCTCCAGCCTTGATGATTTTTTTTTAAAAGATTTTATTTATTTATTTGACAGAGATCACAAGTAGGCAGAGTCAGGCAGAGAGAGAGGAGGAAGCAGGCTCCCCACTGAGCAGAGACCCCGACGTGGGGCTCCATCCCAGGACCCTGAGACCATGACCTGAGCTGAAGGCAGAGGTTTTAACCCACTGAGCCACCCAGGTGCCCCAACCTTGCTGATTCTTGAAGGCCTCAGATCATCCTTGAGTCTATCTGTGCTGCTTGAGAATCCACTGCTATTCTCATTGCTGGTGGCGGGGAGCAAGCTGCGTGCTCCTCGGGCAGGGAGCACTGGCTCCCTAGCAGCGATTTCGTGCCTGGGGCATGGTTGGCCTCCGTCAGCAACTACTGCTCCCCACCGCAAGTTTCTGGCTGGCCAGGAACCCAGAGAGCAACCACTGCCATGCACAGACTTGAAGACTGTCTCCGTCTTCTTTCTTGCAAAAAGTTTTCGATTATCTTCAAGGATCTTTCTATCTAGCCTAAAAGTGTGGATGTCTTTCCTGGAGGTGGTGCTTTGTGGGAGGCTGCTTGCGCAGGAGTGAGAGCCAGAAGGGTGTCAGGGCAACCTGGTGGACCAGAGCCAGAGGGCCTGTGTTCCAAGCCTCAGTTTCCACATGTGTAGTTGGAGTCACAGCTGTGAGGATCTTCTGTACGGTGTAAGCGCTGTGTTTGTGGTGAAGCAGGAAAGCCCCTTGAAGCATGCTTTTGTTGTCGTAGAGTTGGTCTGACTATAAACACTTGTGGGGGCTGGTAAATGGGCAGACGAAGCCTCAGATCAGGCCCATCAAACCAAAACAGGATCAGCCAGGGGTTTCAAAGGAACTTGATGAGACTGACAGGCGCTACTGCTGCCTGGAAAGGACCTAGGGGTGGGCGGGTGAGCAGGGGGTGGGGAAGAGAGGCTGAGTGGGCTGGCTGCAGAGACTTTTCTAGGGCTTTTCACCCCTGACTCCACAATCAGGAATGAGTGTCCCTTTGATTTCTTCTACTGGGAGATTCTGAGAAAAGATAAGACGTGGGTGGTCCCTTCCTAGAGAAACCCTCAGGCAGGTGTGTGTGTGTGTGGGGGTGGTGGTGATCATCCAGTCATTCAACAAACACTCATGGAGCACCTTGTAAAAATGGTGTGAAAGGTGCCCAGGATGGATCAGCCTGGGTCCCTGTTCTCTAGAATCTTATAGTGGGGCAGAGGAGGGCGTTTGCAGCACACAGGACTGTATTTTCACAAGAGGAAATTGTGCCAGCTGATTGTGTGAGAACTAAGGAATGTGCAGCAGTGGGGGGGGAGGGGGGTGGCGTGCTCAGGGCCGGGGAGGCTTTGCTAAGAACGTCTTCCTGAGGAGGACGGAGCCCAGCCAGTAGGACAAGAACCAGGAGGCACGCAGAGAGGAGGTGGGGTGACCCATGCAGAATGCCGGGAGCAGGTGTCCCTTCAGGAGAGTGACATGTAGGTAATGAGCTGGAGAGAGGTGTGCTGCTGGTGGGTGGACTGGGGTCCTGGGGCCGCTGTGGTTCTCTCCCCAAAACTCCCCCCAGCCAGGCAGCTGTGTTGTCGCCTGCACAGTAAGGGGAATAAATTGCTCATTATTCTCTCGGCAGCCTCACCCAGGGGTTGTGTCCTGCCTACCCCCAGAGGAAACAGGTGCTACGAACCTCCTCAGGCAGGGGCGGGAGGCGATGCCCCCATGAGACCAGGCATGCACACCAGACGGGGCCACTGGAGTGGCGGGGACTGGCCGCCTGAGTTCTCAGTCTGAGTTACAGCCTGCCCAGCCTGGGGACGGAAGGACTCTGCCTCTGTCTGCCAGGCCTCCCTGTCCAGCAGGCCTGGCAGATTCACAGAAATATTGATTGTCTGCTCGTCCATCTGGAAAGGGAGAGAGAAAAGTGGAGTGGGAGGGGGAGCCCTATCAGGCAGCCCCGGGAGTAGAGTCCTGATGCCCAAGACAGGCCCAGGGACCTCTTTGGCCCGCTCTGCATAGAAGAGGCAAGGATCCTAGGATGCTGAGTGCTCTAGAAGGTGGTAAAGACCAACTCCCGGAGAGGGGTCATCTGGGCAAAAAGAGGAGCTTGTCGTCAGGGAGGCGAGCAGGGTTTCAGTGGGAATCCCAGCGGTTTGTTTCTGGGAGCCAAGAGCAGCTACAGCGCGGGATTGTGGTCTTGCTCTTTATGTTTTCTGCATGTCTGAAGAGTTCATAACGTGGTTTGTTTAGTGACCTTGAGAGCCCACAGCATCCTTCCCCCGACCTCTACGCAAGACCTTCCAATAACCCACCGCAAATCAACGATGTTCAAAATTTAAAGCTCTAAAGGAATCCCCGAGACCCCGACACAGCCCGGGCCCTATCTCGCTGTGCGCCCTTCCTCCAGCTCCCCTGAGAGTCCTGACTGTGTGAGGAGGGGGAGGCTCGGCTGTGGGCCCTGGGCAGCGGCCCCTGGAGTGTTCCTCGCCCCTGGCTACATCTGCTCTGCTTCCGTCATCCTTATCCCCCGCCCCCCAGCCCCGCCGGCCCCACTGTCTGAGCAGCTGGCGAGGGAAGTGAGGTCTGTGGCCTTTCAGGCAAAGTGAGAAGCACAGACTGCAAACAACCTTCTGACTTCCCTCTTTTCCTTGTTTGTTCCCATCGTCCTAAGACAAATGGCCTCAAGAAGGGCCGGGGACAAGTGGACCAAGAATTTCCATGAGGCGATGTCCCTATCTGATGGGCCCAGATTAGGTGACCAAGAAAGACATTGGAATCCCCTCTGTCCCTGTCAGTAACTTGGACATGCCTCTGAAGCAAAGGGACAGCTATTTCCATGTCGGGGGAATCCTGGCAGCCTGCAGATCCAAGACCAAGCCATCAAACATCGGAGGAATTCCGGTAACCCCAGCCTAAATGTAACTTTGATGGGGTGGGGGGGGGGCAGAGACCTCTTCTGTGATGCTGCTGGGCATCCAGCAGGTGCTTAATTAATGCTTATTGACACACTGGGGGAAAAGTTAGCCTAGGTGAGAGCACTTTCGTAGTTGGAGAGCGGTGGGAAAGCCTGATGCACCAGCTTCTGAGTAAGACGCGGACTTGAATCCCAGCCCTGACACGTCTCAGCTGTTTGACCTGGAGGATGTCACTTCACCTCTCTGGTCTGGGGTTCCCTGATCTGTAAGGAGTCACTAACTATAATGCCTACCTCGCAGGGCTGTTATCAGATATCTGAGAGAATGCCGCTGACCCACAGCGGGCGCTGAGATTCCCCCCATCCCCCAGCTTGCACACTCCCCTTCCTGGGAACACTTCTGGAAGCTCCAGATGGAGATATTCTTAGAGTTTGGTCCTGGTCTTGGTACGTGTTTCTGGATCATCCAGTTTCTCATTCTGTCATAGCTCTTTTTTTTTTTTTGGTCATTCTTTATTTTTTCCTTTTTCTGTTTCTCTTCTCCTCATACCTTTTCCCCCGACACACCATCTTTCTACCGTCTTCCACTCCACGCTTTTCCTCCCCTCTTTCCCTCTTTCTTTCTCCTTTCTGACTCCCAGCCTCCCCAGCCTCGGTGTGACCGCGCTGCCCACCTGGCCCGCTGGATTCCACGCTCGCGCATTCCCCGGCACAGGATGACTTTCCTCAGGGAATTCAAGGAAATGAGGGAGAAGCCTCTCCTGCTTCAGCAACCAGATGGGGAGCTGCTCTCCACAGAGAATGACATTGTCATTTCTGAGAAAAGCTTTTAACTCTTGGAACCCAAATGGCTCTAGCCTCGTGTCATTGCTTCTGTTTCTCGAGGGCCCTGGACTCCATCAGGGTCCTCGGCAAACCAGCAGCAGAGGTCATGAAAATTGTGCTGGATGGGCAGAGGACTGCCTCTCCTGGGTCCACTCCTGGGACAGGATTCTGCAGGACCCGGGGTCGAGGGGGGCTGGGGACATGCTGTTCAGTGATCAGGACGCCCCTACCTGATGAGGGTGACCCTACTCCCATGAGTCAGAGCTGACACAAGCACAGACAACAAGCAATAGAGAGAAATCCATTTTCTTCCAGAATGCTTAGGAACCATGACACTGACAACACAATAGATGGAATCAGAGAAGACTTCTTGGAGGAGGCAGGAAGGGCAAGGAACAGCGGCCTGGGGTCTCTCAGAAGGCGGGTCGGCATCCAGGGGTTGTGTTGTGTTCAGGGTCTGAGGATCTAATTTGACAGGCTGGAGCCTAGAGCCATCGTGAGGAAAGCAGAGGGGTTGGGAAGGGGACCCGGGAAAGACGCGTCTCCCCCGCGCAGCTGGGTGAGATGCAAGGATGTCAGGCTGTCCGTCTGTGGCAGGTGCAGGGTCGTGGGCAGCAGGTGCCACCCCCTTCCTACGAAAAACGCAAATGGTGCCAGTTACTCCCCCGACTCTGGGCCCTGGACTTTCTGGAAGAAGCCCATACCGTGCAGGAGGCGGGGCAACCGGAGTGGGGTAGACGGAGCGTGTTTCCCGTGACTGTCTAATATGCGTGGGGGGAGAGGGAGGGCCCGACAGGACCTGCCAGCGTGCGTCTCTGCTTTGATGAGCTGAGAGGCGTATAGCTTCGTACACGACAAAGATGTGTTTTGGCCAATCTGTGTGAGTGGGAGGGCATGTGTGCGTGAGTGCACACATGTGTGTAAGTCCCAGGGCCACACTCCTGCTCTCACTATTAACAGCCCCTTTGGGTTATTCCCAGGAGAGCACCGGGCCCTGGGCAGATGGAGTGGGGACAAAGCCCGCTGTCCTCCCTGACCAGGCTGGGGACAAACAGCGCCGTCGGCGGGAAAGATGGGACAGAACAATGCATGGTTGTTGAGGGATTCATTCAGCAAAGCTCATCCAACGTGCATTTTTAAGAGCTTCTGTGGGGGCCGCCTGGGTGGTTCCGTTGGTTAAGTGTGCGACTCTTGGTTTTGGCTCAGGTCATGATCTCAGGGTCATGAGATCGAGCCCCTCAACTGGCTCTGTGCTCAGCTCTCCCTCTCCCTCTCCTTCTGCCCCTCCTGTCCTCATAAACAAACAAACTAACTAATTAATTAATTAATTAAATTAAAAAGCTTCTTCTGTGCCCGGCGCAGGGAATTCCTTACATCCAAAGTCTTGAATTTGTCCTTCTCTAGAGAAGCCAGCAGCTAGGACTGGGATCTCCAGGTTTGCACCTTCCCTCATCCTTCCCATTCTTCTCTTGGTCTCCCTCCAACCCTTGGCCTTTCCACCCCTCCTCCTGCTGCAGCCCAAGCTGGTGGGGGATCCGGGGGGCGGGGGCAGGACAAAATGGCCCCTTGGCCCCTTTAAACATTTTGGACTGGGAGTGAGCGGGTCAGCTCCACAGCAGCTGGGCCAGCAAACCCCGGCATCCCAGGCCTTCCCCTCCGAAGTCAGAGGAGGCTCTGGTGGCCCTGGGTGAGATGAGTAGCCTGGGCCAACTTCTGGCCCTTTGCCCTCTGGTAGCCTTTGGTTCTCTGCAGGCAGCAGCCTCAGGAGGCAGGGAGCAGAGGTCTGAGGTTATCGTCCTGAGTTTCCCATCTGTTCTCTCGGGAGAGGAGAGCTGTGGCCCGGGGGTTGCTCTTCCTATGAGGAAAGCCAGACAGGTGGGGGGTCGGTGTCCGGAGCCGGCCAGGGGAGCGGGGCTGCGTGCTCACGGCTGCCCCCGTCCTTTGCATTCGCCCCCCTCACCGTCCTGTCCATTCTCCATGGAAGAAGCGCAGCTACATTTAACTTGTGATTTAGGGGGCTTTGCGTTACTATTATTTTGTTTGGTGAATGTGCCCTGCTCTGTGCCTTTCCATGCTCCCAGACCAGAAATTTCCTGAGCGCAGAGGCCACATGTCTTCGGAACGGAGCTCCCTAAGGGCTATTTACCCTTTTCCTGTATCCTGCCTTCCTTCCCGAGGCCGCAGCCTGGTTTGACTGCGTAGGAGACCTGCCTCCTGCTGGGAGTCCCTGGGCCGGCGGGAAGGTGAGGAGCGAACAGAAAACATAAGGTCTCCTTCACAAACCTCCAAAGAAACCTCTAAAGCACTTAAAGAAGAAGATCTTTATGTCTTCCTGTGATGTCTGGGAAGCCAGAGGACGGAATCGCCATTTTTCTCTGTTAGAGTAGGGAGCCCCTGAGGAATCAAGCACTTTAGCCAGACACACAAATGGGGGAAGAAGAAGGTCAGGGCGCAGGGCCTCATCCTTTTGTCCCCCGTCCCCCGCTTGGCCCCCCACTCCTCTTTGATGGGATGTTAGCAAGTTAGAAAGAGAGCTCAATGTGTCCATAAGAGATACTGAAGCAGCTCGCCGACCCTCCTTGGCGGTTTTATGCAGTCAGTTGGCTGGCTCGCTCCTGCTCATGAATAATTCAGCCTAGCCGTGTGGGGAGCCGGTCAGACGAGGGGCTATGCGCATACAGAACAGAACCACGGGTCTGCCTGAAAACAGGTTTCCAAAGAGTGTAAAAGGAGAGGAAGCTGTAGAAGAAAAGGAGAAGGGGAACGAGGCTGAGTGGCAGGCGGAGAATGTTGTAGAAGGGGCCACAGCAGGGAGGCCCCTGAACCTAGGGAGGGACGGGTCTCTTCCCGTGGAGACCAGGGGCCCGAAGCTACAAGGCAAGGCGGCCAGCCAGAGCGGCGGCTGGGAGAGGGTCAGGTGGGTGACAGACAGGAGGCCTGGCTTGTGGAAGGAGGGATGGGGACTCTCCAAGGGAGAAACTAAGACTTGGCCGGGACACCTGGGTGGCTCAGTCGGTTGGGCGTCCCACTCCTGATTTCGGCTCCTGTGATCTCATGGGTCGTGGGGATGAACCCCTTGTTGGGTTCCACACTCATCTGGGAGTGTGCTTGGGATTCTCTCCTTCTGCCCCTCCTCTCTCTCTCTCCCCCTCTCTCTTTCTTTATCAAATAAATAAACAAATCTTTAAAAAAATAAATACAAGACTTCGCTGAATAGGTCAGGGAGGGCTGGTAGAGAAGGGGACCGAAATGTCCTTGGCCACCCAACGTCTTGCTCCTGAGAGTCACATCCCTCAAGATTTTGAGGGTAGGTTGGGACACCTGGGTGTCTCAGTTATTAAACATCTGCCTTAGGCTCAGGTCATGATCCCAGCGTCCTGGGATTGAGCCCCGTGTTGGGCTCCCTGCTCAGCGGGAAGCCTTCTTCTACCTCTCCCACTCCCCCTGCTTATGTTCCCTCTCTTGCTGTCTCTTTCTCTCTGTTAAATAAATAAATAAAATCGTAAAAAAAAAAAAAAAAAAGATTTTGAAGGTAGGTCCCAGAAGGGGAGAAATCAATTAGCACTGAAGAAGACAGGGGGGCCGGGGGAAGGCAGGGGGTCCAGGCAGGACCCCCCTGAAGCCTGCAAGGTGCAGGGCGAGCAGCAGAGAGGTTCTGCCCCCCTGTATCCTGGGGGGTACCCCCAAAATTGGCAGGGGGATCTGTTTTCCACTTCTTCAAATGTGTCCACCTTCACTCGTGGCCCAAACTAGGGGTTTCTAAAGATGGAAGAAGAGGCATTTACTGATTACTTCACAATGTGATCTCCTCTCTCCTGCCCTCTCCAGTAAGCACATCCCCGCCTCTTCTCCTTGATGCCCTTCTTCCCAAAATAAGCCCGGGTACCGCTTTGTCTTACTTTCCCCGGGACTGGGGACAACAGTTGCCCATACCAAGAACTTATTAAGTGCTCCGAATCCCTCCAGGAGGCCCGTGTGTTTTGTGAGCCGGAGCTATTGTTATAACACATTAGAGTTTAAGCTTCACCGTTGTTGGTATATTTAAAATCGATGGCAATCCATGAAGGCTTCATCTAAATCAATGCCCACATCTGCGGGTGCTAAGCATCCATGTGGGAGAGATCCATTAGCAGTAAGAGAAGGGCAGAAAAGGGGCAGAGGGAGGTTGGGACCTGAGATCAGAGGCCAGGGCCCAGGACAGGCACAGGGAGAGGTCCCTGGAGTCTTGTCTGACACCTGCCAAAGGGGGCCCTTGGAAATGCTGACCGCCTGTCTCCAGAGGAAGGCAAGACTTAGGGGGCACAGGTGTGATCACCTTCTCTGTCCCCTGTCTCGGCCCTGGCCTAACCCACACGGATACTCAAGGACATCCTAAGGAGTGGGACCATCTGAATTAAAAGCCTACACGGGGGTGAGAGACTGTTCCTGCCTTCCCAGCGCAGGGTGACACGTGCAGATCTCTGAACTTGGACCCAGAGGGGTGGAGCGAGGCTCCTATAATTTGAATTTTTATGAATCTTATTACTATCAGTGATGTTATAAATGATTAATAAGGCATTTGAATTGGAGATACTGCCCAGTGGAGAGAAGGAAGGAAGGAAGGAAGGAAAGAAGGAAGGAAAGAAGGAAGGAAGGAAGGGGGCAGGGAGGGAGGGAGGAAAGGCAGGCAGGCTAATATTTATTGAGCCGTGACATTGGGCTCTCTGCTTGGAGCCCTCACACGCATTTTCTCCCATGTGTTCACCCAGACAGCTGCACAACGAGCTTAACTCTTTGCATCCCACATCTTCTCCCTGTTTGTTTACCTTTCTTCTGTCCGGGACTTTGGAATTCAGGTCGGAATCCCCTGACTTTCTGTCCCCAGGGCTGTGTTGGAGGGAAGAGCTGTTAGGACCTGTTGGCCTGCATTGATTAACCTCTAAGCTGGGAAGGGAGCCCAAGGGCCAGCTGGTGGCTTGTGCAGCAGGCTAGGGGGAGGAGGAGGGGAGGAGGGAGAGGAGGGAGGGAAGGGGGAGGAGAGGGGCCTAGAGGACTCAGTACTTCTCATCTTCCCAGATGGGCACGTGGACCCTTGCCCTTGGTGGGCCCTCTGGGAAGGAGGCTGGGCTGGAGTCACGGCCGTGCCCAGTCTTTTCTGTCTTGGGTGCCGGCCGGGAGGCTGGGGCCCAGTTCTAGCTCATTCCTCACTCTCTTTTCCTCCAGAGGCTCCATTTCGTCCTTGGTGGGAGCCCAGGAGCTGTCTCTCAGGCCTGAATCTGTTCTGACCTTCTCCCACCAGCTGGAGAGCGTCAGCCCAGTGCGAGCAGGGACTTGGCTTCTTTTGCACAAAGCTGTGCCTGGAATGGTGCCTGGCACATAGTAGGCACTCAGAAAATATTCATTGAGTGAGTCTCCTCTCCTTCCTTCCACGTGCAAGGAAGCCCACGTCTCTCTGTCCTTGGACACACTCCTGGCGGCAGCGTGGATGGAGCAGGTGGAGACGTGCGGGTCCCCGCTGTTCTCACACAGCTTCCCCGGGGGTCCCCACTTCCCAGTGGGCTCAGGAACCTGCTGGGGAAACATCAGCCTGTCCCTTCCTCTGGCCTAGCAGAGCAGAGACACGGAGGAAGCTCTTCTTGGCGAACTCCCAACGTGGCCACTCCGCTTGAGGCTTGAGTTCGCCGTCAGAGGATGTATGGGCTGTGGGGGGCAGGCATCGTGCTGCATGGGGTGAAGGGGTGCGATGTTGAGAGAGAAGACAGAAAGAGACCAAGGAGAGCCTATCCTCTTTAGTGGGAGTTTTATTTATTTATTTGTTTATTTATTTAAAAATATTTAAAAAATTATTTTAAAAAGATTTAAAAAAGATTTTAAGTAACACCCAACATGGGGCTCAAACTCATAACCCTTGAGATCAAAAGTCCCATGGTCTACTACTGACGGAGCCCGCCGGGCGCTCCCAGGGGGCCGGTTTTAAGTTCTCACAAACAGGTGTTTTCCTCCAGCCCCACAAAGTCTTTAGAGATGGCTGGGCTCCCGGGTGGAAAGCCTCTTAGAGACTCCATTATAGCTGAGGAGTGACCATCGTTCTCTCATCCCCCTGCCCGGGCCATGCTGTGAAAGGCTTTAAAACTCTAGAATAGAGTCCGAGGATGCTCGGGCAGGCAGAGTTCCCCAGTGGTCATCTAGGCGATCGCTCTGCCGCAGGCCCCCTGGGTGCCTCCCGGCTGGCAGGCTGGGAGGGAGATCGGCGTCCACCAGGGTCCTTCAGTCTCCTGCTTCCCTTGCCAGGAGCTCCCTGCCTGCTCCCACCTCTCTCCTTCCCAGCCAGGTCAGGACCTGAGTGAGGTTAAAAGTCCGTTCTGGGCAGAGCTAGCACGCTCCTGGACTTCTAGTGGCCGCGGGGAACGCCCGGAGTCTGGGCTGCGGGCTCTGGCACGGAACAGCCCTCGGGGCTGGGCGCCAGCACCAGGAACACAGGCCAGAGTCTGGGCAGGGGCTTTCCTGTTCCTGGACGGCAGGCTGGACTTTCCCCAACAGATCCAGAAAGAGCCTTCTTGCCGATGAGACAAAACACAGTCGCCACCCTGCCTGGTCTTCTGGAATTGCTGCCTGAGAAGGAAAACAGACATTGACTTACTTCTCCTTACATGGCACCTGTTTCATCCCAAAATTCAGGGAACTAATTCTGGATCCTGGAATTTCCCCGTTTGTTATCAGACCCCTTCCCCCACCGTTTCCCAGCTCAGAAGAACTCCAGGTTGGCAAGCTTTCCCCAGGAGCTAGGGGCACCGGATGCTTCCATCGTATTGGCCGTCTGGTCTCTGGATCAGCCCCCCAAGGGGGCCACAAGTTGGGTCCTGCTCTCTGCCCATTTGGGATCTTTGCTTGGGTTCCAGAAGGACAATCACGTCATTTTCATTAGCGCTGACTCATCGTTACCTACTCCCCTGTTCCTTCCGGGGGTTCCCTCGCGTGCCTCCTCTTTGTTCCTCTCTTCTTGGTGGTCAGCAGAACCCGGAAGGGTACCTTGCCAATAGGCGGCCAAAAGACAGAGCAGGCAGCCGCGCCTGTGGCAGTGCCAGCAAAAGGACGGGCGATTAAAACAAAATGATTCATCTCGGGAATGAGTGCAAATCGCTTTCCATTTACGGGAGTCGGGGCTGGGCTCCAAACAGCCTCTGTGGGCTCATGGCAGAGATGGGAGTCTGGGCCATTGACCGTTAAGTAATGAGCTTTGCTGAGTGCTCCCTGCTGACTCTGCGGAGAGGAGCTCTGGCTGGCAATGTGAGCGGGGGAGCAGGCGGCAGGACAGGCCTGAGGCTGTTCAGCTCAGTCAGGACCCCGGGGAGAGTGGGGCAGGGCTCCTGCAGGCAGTGACCCTGGAAATCCAAAGCGGTCCCGGGCCCCCTTATTTTTGGAGGCCTCCGGAAACATCAGGCCGGGACCACCTACCATGTTGGGGGGCCACAGAGAAGCAGGAGTCCACAAGGCTACTTAAAGAGGATTTGCTGAGTGTGCCAGGCATCAGGGAGTCGGAGATGAATAAGGCAAGGATCTTGTCCTCAAGGGGACTCATAGTCCGGGGACAGGCCATCGGCAGGTCAGCAGAGAAGACCAAAGGTAAAAAGCACCATGAGAGAGATGAATAGAAGGCATCCTAGGAGCGCAAAGTGGGGAGAAGTCTGTCGTACCTGGAGGGCGAGAGGGTGTCGCAGAAAGGCACCCGGCTAAAATTGCATCGAAAATGAGTAAAGCTTCTCCAGGTGGACTGCTGGTGGGTAGCAGGGTGGGGGCGGGGGGCTAACGTGGCCCAAGAGAGGAGTCTGAGGAAATGGCATATGAAACGCCTGTTTGGAAAGTGCTAGAATTGGAACAGCCTACCATGGCGGGGTTGGGGAAGGGAATGGGGGCTGAGGCGGAGTGGGGTGGGTTTGCTGGGGCTCAGGGGGACTGGGAATGCCGCATGATGGAGCTTGGGCTGACCCTAGAGGCAATGGGGGCCCCTGGAAGCATGAAGGCACGGGCGTGATGAGGTCAGGCTTGCATTTTCTGGCACCTTCCAGACCCCCTGGGTTTTTCGATTATATCCCATTCAAACAAACCTGCTCTGTTCTACATAAAGAATCGGAAACCTGTATCTCAAACGGTTAGCATTTATTTTAAAAAGGCAGTGATTACATGGATGTATATAATTTTATCGTCTGTGCTTCTCTTTGAGTTTTTCAATTTCAAAATTAATGGTGAATTTTCGTACCTTTGTGCGGCAGAATACCATGCCGTGGTAAAGAACGCAGGTAAAATACGTTATTTTGTCATGACTAAATGTCTGCAATCTATTCTCAAGTTGCAAAACAGGATGTAATAGGATGATTTCTATTTTCGTGACAACAACAAATAAATAAAACGGGTCTGGAAGGAAACCACTAGCTAGTAACTGTGGTAACAGTTACCAGTAAGGGTGGGATTTGGATGCAGGTAGAGACAAGGCAGAAGCTTCATTTTTCTATTTCATGCCTTTTACAATCGTTTGATTCTTTACAAGGTACCTGTATTCCTTTAAAACAAAACATTTTTTTTTTTTTGCTAACTTTTTATTTTGATGCAATTTCAAACCCACAAAGTTGCAAGCAGAGTAAAGGAATTGGCCTATAATCTTTCCCCGGGCTCACCCACGGCCTGACTGCTCGCCCCGCACCCCCACCCCGAACCCCCATTTAAAAATAAACAAACAAAAAACCATCATCCACGATCTCCAGTTTGCAAATCCCTATGGCTGCTTTTCCATCTTTACCTTGTAGACTGTTCTGCTTTTGACCCCGCTGTCCTCTCCTACCTTCCCGAAAGTTCTGGCACTTGGCTCGGGGCCCTAATTCTCTTCTGGTTCCTCTCCTACTTATCTGACTTTCCCCTTGTGTTCTCTTTCTCAGGCTCCTCCTTTCCCGAGCTCCTTAAACACGCGGTTCCTGGGGCTCCAGCCCGCGTGTGATCTCTTCTTGCAAGAGCTCATCCACTACCACTGACGCCGGCTCTCCTCTCTATGCTGAAGAGGCCCCAGTGATGTCCCGGGCCACCATCCTTTCCTTTCGTTTCAGATACCCACATTCAAATGCCTGTGGGACACGCGTGCCCTTCGGTGATCTACAGATATTCTAGAATCACGGGTCTCAAGCACGGACTCATGTCCCTGCCC
>CM053618.1:21547772-21588292 GCA_028646535.1 Procyon lotor
TAAAATAAAATAAAATAAAATAAAATAAAATAAAATAAGAAGGTACCAGGTGCTACGGGAACAAAAAAGGAGTGCCCGAACTTGCTCAGGTAAGGGGGAGGCTTTATGGAAGTGACATTTGAGGAATGACTGGGAGTTGATGAGGACGCAAGGAGGCGGTGAATGGACATCTGCTGTGCGTGTGATTGCCCAGTATCTGAACATCCTTCCTCTTCTAGAGGGATCCCCATCACATAAGTCTCAGTGGAGGTGGGACTCCATCTTCTTTTTTCTTTTTTTTTTTTTTAAGATTTTATTTACATATTTATTTTAGAGAGAAGGTGAGCAGGGGGAAGGCAGAGGGAGAGAGGGAGAGAGAACCTCAAGCAGACTCTGTGCTGAGCGCCAAGCCCAATGTGGGCTCGATCTCATGACCCTAAGGTCGTGACCTGAGCTACAACCAAGAGACAGACGCTTAACTGACCGTGCCCCCCGGTGCTCTGGGACTCCATCTTCTACTCCACATGCTAAGGAGGCGGATTTTCTATCTCCTGGCACTCCTTGCAGCGCAGGCATGGGCAGAGGGAGGGCGGAGCGACAGTGGAAGGAGGTTGGAAGGAAGGTGGACCAATGGACCCCGAATTCAACCAATCTGATGCCCCCCTCGGGGTCTTCGCGATTTTGAAACTGGAGAGAGGGACAGGAAGGGCTGGGACAGTCGGCAAGGTAGCTTGATCTGGAATCTCAGCAGCAAATATCTAGTCTAGGGGCAGCGGGATGCAGGCAGGGAAGGGGCAGAGCCAACAGTACCAACCAGATGCCACCTGTCACTGGCCCCCTCTGCCATGCAGCCTTCCTTGATTCCTATCTGTGGTGGGATGCGGCTCAGCTTGGCCCATCGATTTTTCAGCCGCCAGAGTACCCGCTTCAGCTAGTGCGAGCTGGTTTCTCTTGTCTGCCACCAGGCTCCCTGCCTCGTCTTTGCTGGGAACAGCATTGAGGAAGCTGGGAATGGCATAGTGAGGAGTCTGAGGAAAGGCCTGTGGGGTGATGTAGGTGAAGTGCAGCCGGATGTAAAGAGAACAGGTTAACCAAACCTGGAGGAGGAGCAGACGTTCGTGGTCTTGTCAACCAGGTTAAGAAATTCGCCTTTCCCCCCCTAGAACAGCCACTGAAAAGTTTAAGCAGGGAGGGTCGTGTTGAGGCTTGTTCTTTAGGGAGATCCTGGGAGATCACCGTGGGGCTGGGTTAGAGCAGGGCCACTACTAACCCTGGGAGATATTTAGCAAAATGATACCTCCTCCAGCAGCCTCTGTTCTGCAGGGCGTACTGCTTGGGCGGACAGAGTGCCGCTAGATTTCAGCCCCATTTTGCTTGCTCCGTGGGGTACCCTGGTTGCAAGCACGGGTAGCACAACCCTTCTCAGGAGCCTGGATTGTGGAACACACCAATATCCCTGATCCTAGGGGCTTACACTAGTGCCTTGACTTCGCTTTCCCCTGACATTTTGCATATCCCGACTTTGCATATCTCCTGGCCAGAGATACTGCCTCTCTCAGTTCCTGAAACAGAACCACTGTTTTTGGCTTGTTCTTAAGAGACACAATTCTTCTTTCTAGACGGGGCCTCTGCCCTAAGCTGGTTGTGCTAGCCCCTCTGATTCCTCTTCCTATTCCTATAACCATTGGGAGTTTCCTTAGGTATCTACCTACTCAAGCCCACCAGGAAGTAGTGACCAGGCCCCGTGGCTGATCAGCGTGAAGGTCGCCCGCATCCGTGAGTGCCAGAGTGTGGAAGGAAGGCTTGGCCCCTCTGCCCTCGGCCCCTAGGCCATCACACACCGAGAAGACTAAACCATGGACTTGGGAATCTGTCTGCCAACAGAACCTCAGAGGTCATTCGGCCTAAGTTCTCGCTCAGAGCAGGAGTCTTCCTGACTGCAGCCCTGTCCATCAAGCCCTGGCCTCCACCTGAATACCTCCAGTGATGGAGAACTCACTACTCGGGGTAGCAACTCGTGCCGTGGCTAGATAGCTCAAATCCCTGGCAAGTTCCTTTTTTCACAGTGAGCTTCGCCTTAGCTCTGGGATGTGAGAGGTACAGCAAGCCACCGCAATGGTCAACATTACAACCAGTTGCCCTTTACTGTGCTTTATTATGTGGCCTCTGCCCCCTCAGGATCCCAGACACATTTGGCACGTCTGGAGAGGCCTGGGTCCCCTTTCACAGAAGGTGAGGTTGGGTGGGTATTTGAATGACCTTCTCAAGGTCACATACCCTCTGGCGCTGCTGTGGAGCTTCTGAGTGATTCCTGCACGTCCTCTTGTCTGCCTGATGCCTCTTCCTGCTCCCTAGGGCTCCTGCCCTTGGATAGCCGAGGCTGACCAAGCCCGAGGGGACCGGGGTGCTGTTGGAGTGGGGGCTCCAAACCTTACCAGTGTCACAGAGACCCAGGAAAGGAGCACGGAGGCTCATGCGGTTCTACTGGGGGGCAGGCAGGGTGAATTTCCCCCATCTGTGTTTGCTCTTCTCTCTTTCCAGTAGGTGCTGCCGGCCCAGCAGTGGGAGCTGGGGTGCACGTGGGCAGTCGGAGCCTGTGAGTGTGTGTGTGTGTGTGCACAGCTGTGTGGGAGGGCATCCCTACAGGGGGCTTCAACACAGAGAAGCCTCTCCTTGCCCACCTGCTAGGGGCCTGGCAGCCCTTGCACTGAATCAACCTTCTGAAGTTTCCTGGGTTGGATGGGCACAAAACCGAAGCTGCCGATAGGCTGTGTGGTTTCCTTGGCAACCTGGAAACACGGGTGGGGGAGGGGACGGTGGGAACCGGAGAGAAGGGAGTGATTTGGCTCCACCACCCCCTTCAGCCCCCCTCTTCTCCCCTCAAAATAGCTCAGGATAAAATGTTGAGCTGGTCCCAGCGTCCTCCTGGGAAAGGGGGAGGGAGCACAGGCAGCAGGAAGGGAACGGAGGTGCTCCTCAGAAAAGGGAACCGGGAGCTGGGCTCCAAATCCTGCTTCTGGGGGAGTCCGTCAGCCCTGCTCCTCTTTGCCTACAGAGGTGACTTCTGCTACCATCCACTCCCCTCATCCGCTTTTCCTGGCAGCTCTCAAGACCCCCAGCACCCCCCTCCCAAACTCACCCAAACCCCAGACTCCCCAGGTTCTTCTCCTGACCTGCGGGGAAGCCAGGAGAGGTGTCTCCCGGCCCCCCGCCCGCTGAGCCTCGGGACGCTCCATTCCTAGAGAGCAGGAGCCGGAGGCGGAAAGTCGAGTAGGTTCATTAAGAACAAAAGACGTTAGTAATTAGTAAAACTGTCTCCCCTACTGCAAGGTCCCCTCCCAAGTGAGCGTGCTTCTGGCGCCTGCCCTCCCCCCAACCAGCTCCCCAGGGCTCCGGACCCACGCCCAGCAATTCCCTGATAGCCCTCTGGCCTCTCCTAAAGGGTAGGCCTCTGGACCTAATTAACCCCGTCCCTGATCCCTGGTTGCTGGTCTCGGGTGCTAGAATTCCTTTCCTTGAGAACTGTGGGAGTTCTGAAGGCATTTCTGCATGCATTTCCAAACCAAACAACCCTGGTGTGGCCCTAGCTCTGCCATTGAACTTTAGTGGGGCACCCCCCCCCCGCCCCGCCTGTCCTTGGCACAGCCCTGACTCCAGCGAAGGGGACTCCCTGCACTCAGGGAGCGGCCGTTCCTTGTGGGGATGTCGGGTGCGCTGCAGGGCAGGTGGGAGGCGGGAGGCAGGCCAAGGGGCTGTAGGGCCTCCTGCGCTCACGATCTTCCCTGATGAGTCAGTCTGGGGCTTGCATGGAGGAAGGTCCGGCCCTGGGACTGGCGAGGGCGGGATTCTAGTCTGGCACAGACCCCAGCAGCTGTGGGTGGGGGGAAGACAGCCACGCGTCTGGTGGCCACGGCCCCGAAACAAACCCCGGGACACTTCTGATTGGGACACAGTCTGACAAACACTGGGAGGTGGGCAGGGACGGTGAAGCAGATTTGCAACGAACCAGATGGTTGCCACCACCGTGATCCCTTCCCTGAGTCTGGTCTCTCCCGGCTCCCTCCCCGCCGGCCAGGCCCAAAAACCGCCAGGACAAGTGTGTCTAGATGGGCGTGGCCTTCTGCCTCCAGGGGATCAGGGACTCCAGGGTCACCCGCTGCCCATCCCCCCAACTCCAAGGAGGGGCAAAGCAGCTCTGAGACGGGGATGAAAAGTGAGATGCTCCGGTGTGGGCTGAGGACAGCTCATGAGGAGGGCGAAGCGGCCAACAAGTAGGAGCAGAGGACGGGAGAGGGAGAGGGAATGACTCAGGGGACCCACTTGTTCCTAGGTGGTAGTATAGTGTGTGGGTTGGTATTAGAGAAGCCCTTTGTCTACTCTGGAATGTTCTCCCCAAACATTGCACATGCACAGATATCTCATTTAAAGGAGGGAATCTTTCCCGGGTATCTCTACGGGAGGAACTGGGGATAATGGATAAAACAGTGCCTTCTCCACATGGGTGCCATATTTTGGGCTTCACTGAGGTCCCTATTTTGAGTGCTGGGATCGTAGTTTCTACTGGTTTTGACCTCCCTTAAACTTCTACCTCTGGGTTTCCTGCTTCCCCCAGGCTGGAGAGATCATGGGGTGTTTTCTGCGACTGGGATCCCTGGTTGAGAAGGAGGCGTGGGCTCTGGAGGTCCAACAGGCCAAGGGTCTATGGGGGGCCATCCCCTCTCACACTGAGCCTGTGAGGGAGGGAGTCTGGGGAGGACCAAGCACACGGAGACCAGAAGACGTGAGCAGACGCGGTGGCACAGAAAGGAGGCAGGCCATCCCCAGGCTTGGCCTGAGGCCCACACTGTATGGATGCAGAGGGCAGTTCAAGGTGGGGTGTGTTCCCGGGGTGGCACTGAGGGAACAGGAATGGGGGGGCTACATAGTAGTTATTTTTTTTTTTTTAAGATCTTATTTATTTATCTGTCAGAGAGAGAGACTGAGCACAAGCACGGGGAGCAGAAGGCAGAGGGAGAAGCGGGCTTCCCACCGAGCATGGAGCCCAACATGGGGCTCAATCCCGGGACCCTGAGATCATGACCTGAGCCGAAGGCAGGCGCTTGACCAGCTGAGCCACCCAGGTCCCCTAGGAGCTCTTACTTCTTAAGGTCCGTTACTGAGAGGCCCTACGGACACTGAAGTTTGGGCCGTTAAACCAGGTGTTGCCCCGGAGCCCTTTGGGGGCACTTGGGGCATCTCCCGCCCAGCTCCCCGTGTGAGTTTCCTGGGGCTGAAGAAACAATTCACCACAAACTTGGAGCTTAAAAACAAATTCATTCTCTCACAGTTCCCGAGGACAGAGTCAGAAATTGTGGTGCCGGCAGAGTTGGTTCCTTCCCAAGGCTCTGCGGGAGACCCTGTCCCATGAGTCTCTCCTGGCTCCTGGCGGTTGCCGCTGTTCTCTGGTCTTCCTTAGTTTACACTTGCGTCCCTCCAATCTCTGCTTCTGTCCTCCTGTGGCTTTCTCCTCCGTGTGCCCTCTCCTTGTCTCAGGTGGACACCAGTCATTGGCTATAGGCCCACCCTAAATCCAGGAAGATTTTACCTTGAGATCTTTAATAATCACATCTGCAAAGACCTTATTCCAAATAAAGTCACAGTCCCCGGTTCGGGGTGAACCCATGACTTCCCTTATTTCCACGCTTAACCCTGGAGCTTGGGAAAGGGTGAGCAGACCTCCACGCATTCGTTCACTAGCTGTCTGCTGAGCTGCCTGGGACAAGTC
This sequence comes from Procyon lotor, assembly GCA_028646535.1. Lineage (NCBI taxonomy): Eukaryota > Metazoa > Chordata > Mammalia > Carnivora > Procyonidae > Procyon > Procyon lotor. The sequence continues at coordinate 21,553,516 of CM053618.1, forward strand.
AGGGTGATCAGGGGACACATCAGACCCTAACTCCCACCCCCGTAACCTCTCCCACCTCCTTGTCATCCTAAGCTTCCTCGAAACTGGCAAAGCAAAACCTATCAGGCCCCATCCCCATCTTGGACAGGGATGTGTCTCCTTCCTCGAAAAGAAGAGCAGATGTCCAGATGTTTCCTTGGAAAATCCCGTACACCCTGCCCTGCTTCCTGGTAGCTGGACAAGTATTTTCTTTAAGCCTCTCTTCACCCACCTTGCAGCCTCTCGGCCATATTTCCTCTTGCTCTGTCCTTGAGGGTGATGAGGGACAAGCCGGGCCTGATCTCCCTCCCACTTTGCTGAGGCTCAGACCACATTTATTATCATGTCTTTCCCTGTTTTGGTGGGGGACATTTTTGCCTGGAGAGAAGGCGCCGGAGGCATTCAGATGAAACAACCCCCCCGCCGAAATGCACGGTTTTTGAATTTTCTCAATCAGCTGATTATTCCTCTGCACCCCTCTTACCCTGGTGCTGAGCCGTGACTCCCTTCTCATCTCAAAGCCCTTAGCCACCCCCACCCGCCACCACTCTGCGCGATTGCTCTCTAGTGAAGACAAGCTCCAGGTGGCCCGGCCATCAGTCACCATGATGCTCTTGAATCAGCAATCATTACCGTGACAAATGGCTTTGGAGTTCCCATCACAAATAGTGCCGCAGAAGGATGTCAGGTTTGGACAGCAGCCCCCAGGTTGTTCATCTCCCTCTGGCATTTTAAGGAGAAAAGGGGTCAGCACTGCAGTGTTGAGCTTTCTTCTTCAGCAAATGAGGGTGGCGGGCGGTCAAGGGGAGGGGGCTCCTGTAATCACAGGGTTGGGTAGCTCTCAGCACCGTCTTACTTTAGAGGATCTCCGAGGTTATAGTGCTTCGGGCCTGGAGGTAAGAGCAGATCGTGCTCAGGCAGATCCCAAGAGTGGGTGAATGCAGAGGAGCCGGGAGCAGGGCTGGGGCGGGGGTGGGGGGTGGGGGAAAAAGTGAAGAGTGAGGGTCAGCTCTCTGCCACAGATCAGTGTCTAAACTAGAAAGATGGTTCAGACCCCAGCTGCTGTGAGTCCCTGCCAGAGCTATGAATTTCACCAACCAACAAACTACTTCTGTACATACTTTATTGCTTGGAGAAAGGAAGTTCAGAGAGGTTAAGTAATTTGCCCAAGGTCACACAGTTCGTTGCTGGAGTCTAGATTGGAACTCGAGTTTGCTTCACCTCAAAGTTGGCAAGTGCTCACAGGTATGGTGCCATCCAGCCTCCTTTTTCCCTTGTTCGTGGGCAAGCGGAAGTCTGGGACTGCGACTCTGCTGGTGGAGAGCAGGAGCCACAGGGTCGGGCATGGGCGAGGCTGCTGACCAAGAAGAGGAGGTTTCCAGTGACTTGGCCTGGGAGCCCATGCAGCGGGGGAAGAGGTCTGCCTGAGTTCCCAGGCTCAGAAATTGGAAATACGCGGTTGGCAAGCAAATACAGGGTGGTGATTGACTGATCCCGGGTCCATCTTCCTCATGGGGCTCAACCTTCATCCCAGACAGAAGGACCCCTGCTGCTTTTAGATAACACAGAACTAATCGTATTCCTTAAGACATTGGTCTGTGTAAGGCCTGGGTTCCCTTCTATTTTATTATTTTCCCTTATTCCCGATAGCCCCTTGCTGTAGACACTCACTCAGTGCATTAAATATTTATCTTTCCGTCTGCGTTCTATGCTGATTGAGGTCTCTGTATTCTTGCCGGTTCCTGATGGGAGTGTGTGTGTGTTAACTGACATCATGGGCTTTGGGCTCGATGTCTCACTGTTCACTTAGTGGCGGTCATTTGAGTGGTTGTGTGTGTGTGTGACAGCGCACTGTCATACCGTAAGCATATAGGCCATGTTTAGTGGCCACGTCTAGGGTGCGCCCAGCCCCCGGGCACCAGAAGCCGGGCCCCAAAGAGTATCTGGGAAAAACCTCCTTCTCCGCCTGTGGACTGTTTCCCCTGGAACGGGGAGGCCGGGCCACAGCCTGTGTGGACACATCCCCAGCTTCTCCACCTCTCCCGCCCTTCACTCCCTACAGCCCACGCTCGTCATTGTGTTCTGGTTTTTCATTTGCTATTTTATCTTCATGTGTTCCTGTCCTTTCTCTCCTGCTGGATCCTAAGCTCTTGAGGTCAGAGACCTTGTTTCAGTCATTTTCATATTCTTCACAGGTCTTAATAAATGTCTTACACAGAGCTGGTGCTTAAGAAAACATTTTTTAATACACTGAATTAACATCTCTCCCACCAGGACGTTAACTTTTTGGGAGTAAGCTTACTGTGTTTTGTTCATCTCGACTGAGGTCAGAACCTGACCCTCTGTAAACTCTTTATCCTAAATACCCCATAAGCCTTCCTTCCATATGACATGTGACTTTCTCAGACGTGGAAAGAAAATAGTTATGAGTGAACCAGGTTGGGTGTTAGGAGAGCTAAGTGTCAGGTGACCTGTTTTCTGACCTTGGACAGAGTGAATTTTTCCTCTGAGCCTCAGTTCCCCTATATGTACAATGGGGAGGGGAGGAGTTGTTCAGTGACCTCCTACCCCAGTCTGCGCCCAGGGAAATGACGAGCTGTGTTGACAAGGGCTGTTACCTGTCCATCTCCCATTTGAGAAAACTGTTGGAGGAGAAGGTGGGCTGAGAGGAAGACAAGGCCTGGCCCATGGCTGGGGGGCCATTTCTCTCTCAGCTTCATCTCGTGCCGTTTGGCTTTACCCAATTCTACAATATTCAACGCCGAAGACATAGGGTCCCACAGGGGAATCAGGGCTCTGTTGGGAAGAGCCAGATTATGCATCACCAGAGAAAGAGAAGCGAATGACCAAAGGAAGATGAAAGGCTTGCAATGGTAGATGGGGAACAAATGGAATTCAAGGGTTGTGCCGTGTCTATGAGGCCAGGTGAGAAGACAGAAGAGATGGGGCCAACCTGCAGCCCATTGTCACCTCTGAAATGGGCACTAGGACTGCTCCAGGGGATCCTGCCACGGTCCATCTGGAGATACCTATTCGAGGAGGGGTTATTAAGATGGTAAGGGATGAAAACAATGGGGATTCAGGCCACCCTAAGAAAATTCAAATGGGACACCTGTGACAAGTGCAGGTGGAATGGGTTCCCAACCAGAAGGCAAGAGAATGGCTCCTGAGAAGTATTTTGGAAGTAAAACCTACCCCAGTGGAAAAGGTCAGCGCTCTGGGAAGCCGGGTGGAGGGCGGGAGGACACCAGTGCTGAGGTCTATGGTAACCTACTGGGGCTCAACTCAGAGATGCTGGGATCTCAGTGGTGACAAGCTACAGGTGATCAGGGTTGAAGGCAGACCTGCTCCGGGCCCCAGGAGACCCAGGAGGGCGACCCCATTCTCCTTAAAAGCTGGGCATGGAACAGACATAACCTCATTTCTGTTGTGGTCCATTGGCCAATGTAGTCACAGACCAATCTAGACGCAAGGGGAGTAGCAATAGACCCCACTTCTTCATGGGCAAAGTTCAAGAACGCCTGGTCCTTTTATTCTCCTGCATGTGTTAAAATAAAATTCTCCACTCAGCTCTTTCCCTGCCACTCCCAATTACCCATTCCCAAGTCACCACCATCTGCCTGAAGCTCAATGCTCCTCCCTCTGATCTCTGTGTCTAAGCTCCAAGCAAGGTCATTACCATGCTCCAATGTACCCCCTGCCCTGCCCCCACGTCAGTCCCTCCGCTAGTCCCTTTCACAGGGCCATTTGGACCCTCTTCCATTGTTAACTTCATCTTGGATAACCCTTCCCCTCCCCCTCCCCAAATGAAATTTAACTCTTCCTCCAAGAGAATCAGATCTTTCTTGGCACTTTCTGAGGGCGGTGGCTGCTTTCTCATGAAGAGGGCTCAACTTCCTCCTTGCTTCCTATTACAATGTTCAGACTCTGCACAAAACAGTACATAATTGAAATCAAATTATTTCATTAAAGTCTCTCAATGCAAGTGGAAGCTGAGGATAGAGATACAATTAATCAGTCAACAAACATTTATTGACTGGAATGCCCAGTCCAGCAGGGAGCTAACTACGTAACAGATAATAAGTATACAGTGTGCGACCAGCAAGGATGATCAAAGTAGTAGTTTGCACCAGGCAGCGAGTTCCTTGAGGTGAGGAACTGAGCCTTATGGAACCCAGAGCAATGCCCCACAAATGCTAAGTGCATGAGTGAATGAGTGAATGACTGGATGGCTGCATACTGGATATAAAATTACTTCTAGAAAAGCCAACTTCTCTTGGATTAACGAGAGTTTACATGAGTCACGCAAAAGTCTCTGGAGGGTATACGGGATCAAGAATTAAGATTCTTGGGGCACCTGGGTAGCTCAGTCATTAAGCGTCTGCCTTCAGCTCACGTCCTTATACCAGGGTGCTGGGATCGAGCCCCGCCTCGGGCTCCGGCTCAGCGGGAAGCCTGCTTCTCTCTCTCCCACTCCCCTTGCTTGTGTTCCCTCTCTCCCTGTGTCTCTCTCAGTCAAATAAATAAATAAAATTAAATAAAAAAAAAAGAATTAAGATTCTTCTTTAAAAATCTTTGCTGTCTGGCCATCTGCTTATCCTGGCTTCTCCCCATCCTGGCTGATGGTGCTCATAACTCCAGGACTTTCTAAATGACCTCAGCAGCTGACTCACACTATGTGTACCCTGCCCTCAATCTCAGTAATTCAAGAGCTATGTATAGCTGTTTCTTTTCTAGCCCCCTGATCTAACAACTCTTGAGCTTGGCCCACCATTTTGTGTGCCATTGCAAGCTCAGCTTTCCAGCCTTCCCTCTCAAGATTACCTTTTACTACATCTTGTACTCTCAAACTATGCGATCCCCTTCCCCAACACAATTATTCACATTGAATGGGCACCATCCCTGTGAGCCAATCTCCCACTCATACCTCATGGTTCATCTCAAATGCTACCCTCTTCATAAGACTTATGCTGATTCACCCAACAATATACGATCCCTTCTTTCCTGAAAATTGTAGAGAATGTCAGTTGTCCTTCTCTTAAATGGTATTTGCTATGACAATCTGTTATGACATCTGCCATGCCCGTCCATTGGGCTGCCATAACAAAAAATTCCATGGCCTAGGTGGCTTAAACAACAGACATTTATTTCTTACGGGCCTGCAGAATGGGGAGTCCAAAAATCAAGGCCCCAGCAGATTTGGTGCCTGGACAGAACCTGCTTCCTACGATCCATCCATAACCTCACATGGGAGAAAGGGGCAAGAGAGAATCTTGCCCCTCTTTTATGAGGGAACAGTCCCATTCAAGAGGGCACCACCTCCCAAATGCCCCACCTCCTCGGGTCATCATACTAAGGGTTAATATTTCAACATGCAGATTTGGGGGGACACCAGCACTCTGGCCATGACATCCACCTTCTGGTGGTGTTATGTGCGCGTCTTTGCCTCATCTTCTCCACTTTGCTGTAAGTTCTCAAGGACAGGAGGCTGGGCCTCACCCATCTTCTCATCAGGTGCTTTCAACAGCACCCACAGCAGAACACTGGACATAGGTTAACTTGTCTTCACAGAACCCATCTTTTAAGGATTCCTCCCTCTCCTTCTAGATGATCCAAGGGGGGCTGCTAATCATGGCGCCTCACAGGGTGCAAAGCCGGGCAGCGGCAGGCCAGCCAATGAAAACACGCCATCCACAGCCTCAGAGATGGCACGTGACCTGAACAGAACCAATCAGAGTCCGTACGCAGAGACCTGTCTTCTTCCCCTGAGGCCAGGAGCCCTGAAGATGACTTAAATTGGGGTTTCCGTGGCCATCTTTGTGGGTCACGTGGAGGAAGCTGTCTGCAACTGGAGAGAATGAGAAGCAGAGAGAAATAATAATACCCGAGTGGGCACGGAGTGGGGGGACCCTCAGTCATTTACGCATCGGATACTTTATTTTGAGTCAGGTCATGAACTCAGTGTTGCGAGATTGAGCCCCCTGTTGGGTCTGCGTTGAGCATGGGACCTACTTAAGATTCTCTGTCTCTCCCTCTCTCTCTCCCTCTCAAAAAAAAAAAAGGAAAAAAAATCCACAGTAATAGCTGGCACGCTGGGAGCCGACTCTGTGCCAGGCCCTATTCCAAGCACCTCGTGTGGATAATCGCATTTACTCCTCACAAGAACCTGTGAGGCAGACGCTGTTATTTTACCTGTTTTACAGATGAGGGCACGAGGGCGCTGGGAAGTTCGACAATTGAGCTCGGCGGTGGGGCCAGGGTCTGAATTGAGCCTGCGGGCCCCCCGAACTATCACGCTGCCGGATGCAGGAGCCAGGAGGAACATCCATGGGAGAGAGACGGATTTACTCGTTTATGAGGACGAACAGGAGGGAACTGGCAGCGTCGTTTGAGCTCCTGGATCTAGCCATGCCTGGAGCCAGCTGACTCATGTGCTTTTTAGTTGAAGAAGCCTGTGCTTTCTCTTCTTTTGCTTAAAATAGTGTGTGTATCAGTCACTTGCAAGCTCCTGGGTTCCCTGCAGAACAGTGGGTCTCAGAGATGGAGCACGGCTTAGACTTTGGGATTTGCGTCCCGTCCCCCACCCCCGCCTCCTTACTTTCCAGCTAAGCTTGGACAGATTCCTTGACCTCTCAGGGCCCTGGGGGTAAGTGACCCTGCCTGGCAGGGCAGAGGAGACTGTGATGGGAGATGAGATTACATGTAAATGCACTTAACACCCCACTAACACAGTTTAAGTACTCAATAATTATTAGCTCTGTCTCTTTCCCTTTCCCTTATGGGGAGTAGCTGTTCAGTATTTGTTGAATTGAATTAAATCCTCAACAGGCAGCAGGATGCTGTCTGAGCTTGAAAGCAGCTGGGTTTACAGAGTCTCCAATCAGGGGAGGCTCCTCAGCCCGAGGGGTCGGCTAACAGCTCTATTTGGCCATTAAGAAAAAAAAAAATCTGTCCTCCTATCTCCCTGACATCCTCCTCTTCTCTGGCTTCCAGATCTCTCCAACCAACCGGGAGAACAATGTCTGTCTGGCCCCCTCCATGTTCGTTTTTCCTCCCCCTTGGTTTCCCTCCATATCTACCGCTCACTAGGTGCTTCTGATTAACCTTCTAGATCTTTCCTAGACCTGCTCCCCCCTTCTTACCCTTACTGACAGGGCCCTCGCTCAGACCTTCATCGCCTTGCTGGATGTTTGCCTCGACCTCCTCACGGACCTCCCTCCCTGCAGCCTGCCTGCTTCCCCCACCCCTCAAACACACACTGCCAGGAACATTCATGTTCAAGGTGATCGAACCACTCTTCGCCTTAAAACCACCATTGCTGAGAGGATGGTGGGCAAGCCCTCAGCAGACTTGAGGACCCCTTCGGCTGGAGCCCGCCGGAACCCCCAGGTCTTCTGACCTGCTGTGTCAGGCCTCCGGGCCATCCTCATGCTGTTCCCTCCACTGGTACATCTGGGACCACACCCCCTACTCCTCGTGGCCCCTCCCTCAACTCTCCCTCTTCCGTTCAGACTCTGATCCGTTTTTTCATTTCTTTTTCTGGAACCTTCCCTGAACTTCTGCCTCCCTCCCTGTAGTGCTCCCCCAGTGGCTGAACATCATTCTGTCTTCTCACGTTTCACTTTATAGTGACGTGATCACTTGCCACATCTGTTTTGAGAACTTTGAGGCTAAGGGTTAGGCCCTACTCATGTCTGTATCGCGGGCACCCAGTAGGTCCTCACCTGCAGACCTCGAGAGAACCGATGCCAGAGGGTGAGGAAGGAGAAAGAGGAGCCATGACATTTCTTGCAGCAGATCCTGATTGGCGTTTGTTCCCTGGTCGACTTCCAGGATCCCCAGATTTGGAGCCCGTGCTTCTCCTAACAGCAGATACGAGAGCTCCAGGTTTAATTGCTGGTGGGAGAGGGGGGAGTTTCTTTCCTTCTGAAGTGGGAAGGGGTGCTCTTGCTCCGTGGCAAGCGCAGAAGAATCCTCTCTGTGCTCCCGTGGGGTTGTAGGGTTGTTTGTGAAATTGTGTAATTCTCCATAGAGCTTTGCATGTATGGTACACGAATAGGTAACCTTTGGCTACCTTAAAATAGCCCCCATCTCGGTTTTAAAAAGGAGAAAGTTATTTCATGACATCTAAATATAGGCAGAGTCTGTACTGATGCATAACTTAAGCAAATCCATGCAAATCCTTGCTGGCTGGGGAAGGGGGTGCTGGCGAGCTCCTCAATGCTGTTACATCGTTACATTGTTAAATCGGTTACATCTACATCGGTTACATCGCAGCCCCAGGGCTCTCCTTCCCACCGGCTGCTGACCTTGGGTCCCGAGGCTCCTCCCTTCTGCTGCTGACCTTGAGCAGTCCCATAATCCCTCAGTCTTAGGAAACTCCTCGGACGGAGTGGGCTAGTGATTGCTGTCTGCCGGCTTTGCAGGGCCGGTGGGAGGATGGAACGAAAGGCAGCCAGTGACAGGGCTGTGCACGTGGAGGTGTGACCCCGTGGCTGGCGGGAGGGGCCCTGGGAGAGGTGCTGGGCAGGCTCGTCGTGGGAGGCCACACTGGGCAGGCCTCCAGCTGCTCCGCTGGCCTTTCTGGGCGTTCATTCCTCTCTAATGCTCATTTTTTCCCCTCTCAAATCTGGTTCCCATTAAAAAGAAATGTGTCCTCCTCCCTCTGTCTCTCCCCGAGCTCTCGGAACAGGCTGCGTCTGCTCTAGCTCAAAGCACCCACTAATTCAAACCAAAGAAGGCGGGAGGCAGACTGGCCTCGCAGCCACGCCGGGCTCCTCCCTCCACCCCGCGCTTGCCCTGACTCCCGCCTTTCTCCACGATGGAAAATTCGGCCTCAGACGGCCCTTGTGACTGGAAAAAGCAGGGTCAGCTCATCAAAGCAGGACAGGGGTTGAGAGCTTTCCTCCTGCAGAGGGTCATTGGGAAGGCGGGCCGGACCGGCCCTGCCAGAAAGGTGGGGGGAAGGCCTGCCAGGGGCAGAGGGCGCTTTATTAGGGGATGCTGAGACTCTAGGGAGGCTGGTGGGAGTCACTGTGGAAGGGGACATACATGTGCTGGTGAAATGGTCGCTGTCCTCTTTGGGCCAGCCGGAAGGGAAGTGACTTGTCCTCTATGTGGCCTATTGTCTCTTGGAAGATGCCGAGGCCAAGCTCACTGCCCACTCCTCCTGGGTTGTGGGAGGAAGAGGGAAGGAAGTGTGTACAGCTGTGGGGGGGGGGCTGTGTCTGCGAGGGGGCCTCTGGGGCCAGCTGCTGGGGCGTCCAGCGGTCGTGTCCTAGTGACTGCAGGAGGCTGTCTCTTTCCAAGGGGCCATTGTGATACCGCCATGGGAAAATCTGAGTTGCCATTTTGAGTTCCTGGATTCTCCAGCGGGAGGATAGGGTTGAGAATATGGGCTGGAAGGGAACACAGGGTAAGAATAAGAAGAAGGAGACTGGATAGGAGTCACCTGACTCGAAGGACCCCAGAAGGTGGTGTGGGAGGGAGAGCAGGTGTATGTGAAAGCTAAGTGGGCAAAGGCTGAGGAAGAAAGAGCATGGTGGGACAGTGTTTACAACCTCCCCCACTCCCAACACAGTGCCGGGTCCCCTCCCCACGCTCCCCCACATTTCTGTGTTACTTCAAGAGATCCTAGGGTTTTCGGTCTTGGAGTCTGGCACATTCTGGCTCTGTGTGCAAGGAAACAGCAGGAATAACACAGCAGGGCACGCTTTCCCCTCAGAGAACGGCCTCCTGCCTGTTCCGAGGATCAGGGTCAGCTCTCTTCCCTGCTGAGGCATCGGACCCACACCCGACTACAGCGTCTCTCCTGGGCCCCCCGTGTTGTGTCCTGGGCCATGAGACGGATGGCCGTTAGCACTGGACTGCCTTGAGTCATGACTTCTTACTAATCTGAATATTGAATATCGAGTTTATGTAACTAATCAGAACAAATTCAAGGTGATCCTTAAGTGCTGTCACTTTCTCTCACATTTGGTCTGCAATCTCCAAAAGGTGAGAGAATTGCCCCAGAATGAGCAGGTAGGAAACTGTGACACTGAGCTGCATGATGGGGACGGCCCCAGGTCCTGTTCTTCTTGGGCGCGGTTGTCCAGATCCTCCTTTCGTTCTGGAAGCTCCCTTGTGATCAGCAGCCACACAGACGACTTCAGGGGCACCATTCCCATGCCGTCTCTGGGGTCGTTAAACAGGTGGCCTTGCCTGGGAGCCTTCCAGTACATTCCCTGTTGTGGCTTAAGTTAGCCCAAGTCAATTTCTGAGGGCGACAGCCACAGAAGCTAACCTGGAAAGTTTAGACCTTCTCTGAGTAATACGGCTCTCAAACCATCCAGCAGCACGACCTGCTTCCCTTTTCCTTGAAGTGCTTCAGGAATAGGGTTATCAATTTGAATTGTTGTAAGTACAAATATAACTAACTGACTACATACACACATAGATAAAATATGCTATTTTTAGTATAAACATGTCCTGTGCAATATTTGGGCACCCCGTGTTGTAACTGGCAACCCTATGCAGGGAATTAAAGTCACACCTTTTGGAGTTGGTCTAAAGACACCCCCTTTATTCTGCTGCCCCTTACCCTCACTGTAAACGGCTTCTTTGGGTGGGTGTGGGGCATATTATTTTCCGGATAATTCACCTAAAAGTAGCCATCCAATACAATATGGACCAGTCAAGGTGGTCCCTAGGATTTTCTTACAGAAAGTATGAAAGAATGAAGTGCTTTCAGGTGTTGGATTTTGGAAAACACTAAGCCAGTATAGGAGGATTTCCTGTGTGTGCTCAGGACTGGTGTTTACTGAGAATGAATTAAACAATCAGGCAGAAGCAGAGAGAAGCGAGGTCGGCAGTTCTGATAGTGTTTTAATCTCAAGTTCTAGTTCTTCTTTTTCTTCTTCTTTTAAGATTTTATTTATTTGAGAGTTCACGAAGGGTTGGGGAGGGACAGAGGGTGAAGGGGAAACAGGCTCCCAGCTGAGGGGGGAACCCAGTGTGGGGACTCAATCCCAGGGCTCTGGGATCATGACCTGAGCTGAAGGTGGACACTTAACTGACTGAGCCGCCCCGGTGTCCTAGGTGCCACTTGTCCTTGAGGCCTCCTTACCCTTGCCGTGTTTTAATTGTTGATGCCTTCCTAGATTCTGTGAACTATTAGGTTCTTTTTGGCCCAACAGTTGAAACCAAATTAATACCTGGTTGTACTAGAGTAAGCTGGGAGTGTCTGTGTTCCCAAGATGTGGGTGGGAGCCGTGTCTTACTCATCCCGGCCTCCCCAGCTTCTAACTCCGCCCCTGGCATAGAGTAGGAGCTCAGGGATGTTTAAATAAATGAGTAAATGACTCCACGCACTTGGAGATCAGAAGCACAGTTGATTGATTTCATCTCTTAAAGGAAAGTCACTGACACCAGGTTACCTTTCTCAGCAGCTCACCGGAAGCCTTGAAAATTAGAGCATCACCTCCCATCCTGAGTTGGGGTAGGCTACTATTGGTTGGTTACACGCTTTTGCCTAGGGAGGAGAGTACCGAAACCTTCGTGGTAAAGACCATGGCTGCTGAAACAGCCTCTCTTCTAAAGCTAATGTCTTTGATTCTGTGGTTGTTTTGATTCCCTTCTAGACTGATGGGAATGGAAGAGGAGCAAGTCCTGCTGGGCCCTCCTAATGAGGCCCTGGGAAGATGGGCTTGGCTCTCGTGGTTCCTGCCCAGGACAGGTCCTGTCAGCAGGGAAGCACAGGGAAGGGTCCGTGTGAGGCACACAGACAGGGTTGTCAGCAACAGACTTAAGCGATCAGGCACCTACGCTGTCACTGCATGTCCCACCTGGGCTCTGGCCCTTTGAGGCCCATTAGCCAGGCTGGGGGCTCTCTCCAAACCCTGGAATTTAGCAATCTGGGGTTCAAAGTTCCCAGGTTACCCCAGAGGCTGAGGACCTGGAGCATAACCTCTCCCCGCACCTTCCCGAGACTTGCAGGTAAGAGGAGTCCACTTTGGGCCCCAGGGCCCAGCTCTCCGGACAGAGGCGCCAGGGAGTGCCTGGCCCTTCCCAGGAAGCTGGTGGCCCAGTCTCCCAGTCTCCCAACCCGGGGAAGAGAGGAGCCACCTCTTGCCACCAATGGCCCAATGAACCCTGTTCCTTCCTGCGCTCGAGGAATTCCATCCCCCTGGATTATTTGTGTCAACCATTTGAGTAGAAGGAGAATTTCAGAGTTGGGAGAATTTGTTTGTATTTTCACTATTTATAATGCTCTTTTTGTCAGCCCAATTTGCCGATAACAAAGGGACGGCCTAACATTCAATTATGGGGAGAAGAAACACAAAAAGCAAACTAACGCTTTGCAACATCAAAGTGAATATTATCTTTGGCAAAATGTAAGGAGATGTAGGAAAAAAGGCCGATCAGAAGATTCTGTTAATAATGGGCTTGTCAGTTGATTCCTGAGGCCCCTTTCGGAGCTCAAGTTCTCAAGACTTCCGATTCTTTCCTCTATTTGTTCTATTTTCTCTGCTTTTGTGCTCTTACCCCATTTCCTTAACCACTGTCTTTGTTTCTCCCCTGCTCATTACATTTGCATGCTGATTTTTGAACCGATAGTGAGAAAAGCCTCTCCCCAGTGGAATTGCTTGTGCGGAAATGCTTCCTCTTTGCTGTGTCTCTCCCTGAGTGTATCCCTGCTAGGGGCTTCTAGGTTGTTTTATCTTCTTGTCTTTATTCCTCAGAACAACCTGGCCATTGATTGACCGATTGACCTACTGATTCAATAGTTATGACTTCTTTGTCATCAACTCTGGGTCAGTTTGCATGGCCAAGTACTTACACATTATCTCACTTTCTTTGTGATCCTGTTAGGACATATTATTACTCCCATGTGACAGATGAAGAAACTGAGTCTTAGTGAGGTGAAGTAACTTGACTCATGTCACCCAGCTCGAGAGTGGGTGGCCCAGCCAGGGTTGGGACTAAAATCTTCCTAACTCCAGAATCTTGATGAGTTGGTCCAACTGGCTCCCTTCCCTGACCCACTTTCCTCAACTGCCTTCTGTTCTCCTCTTCCTCTTCCCTCAAGACATTCCAGGATCTCTATGTTCTCTAGGGAAGTGGTCTTCATCTGGGTTTAAAGAAGAGCTTTAGGGAATCGGTGAAGCCCCTGATACCTCATGCTCCTTTTCTGTGTAGGTATTTGTAGGCATGTTTCTGGAAAGAGGTGCCGTTGCTTTCATTACATTCCCAAGTGAGTATGAGACCCTGAGTGCACGAGGGGATTGGCTCATTCCAAGAAGCTCTAGCTTCAGGTTCTAGGACAGAGGCTCCCAAAGGTCAGTGGAACATCAGTCTTATGCAGGGAGCTTATCAAGGTGTCAGTGCATCCGGTCCATCTGAACTCTATAGACCCGGAATCTACATTTTCGGGAGTACCTTTTCTCTGGGATAAGTTAACTCTGTAGTACCTAGTCACTTTCCTGGTGACCTTAGATCCTATAGTTACCCTCTGCCCCAACAACTTTATTGTAGTAAATCCTTTGAAAGGGATCCAGGCATTTTGCACTCCTCCCACCAAAAATGTCCATGAATGTCAGGGTGATGCTCTATAGAAAAAAGAAGTCCAGAGAATCAGGACAAATCAAAAGGAATTTCAACAAATTCTCCATAATGGAAATATTCAAATTGTTGGACACCCCAGGATTGAGACAATCAAGACACTTCCTACTCAATATTAATCTTTACTCTGCCTCCAGCAGCAGGTTTCCAAGACTGTCATTGTCCCCTTTCCAGACTTTATGGACATAATTATAATGACTGGAGTTTAAAAAACTGAATGGAGCTCTTGGCCATTCTTGGGGGAGTCCCTTAGGAATGCCAGTGCTTCTCTACCCAGGAGTTTCATAAAGGAGTCTTTGTGGTGAGTTCACAGAGGCCCAGGAGGGGACCTCGACATTGCAGATTCCCAAACTTTCATGTCGGGTGGGTCATTTGTCTGCTCTGCCCACACCTGTCCTAACCATTTGTGTCTTCTTTCAATGCCCCAAGAGGAACTGGTGGCATATGAAGCTCCATGACACTCGTCATTGCATTTTGGAGTAGGCATGGCTAGAGTGGACACCTGACTCATGCTAGGTTAATTAAATGGCTGCCTTCAGGATTTTGAAATGGGGTGCTCAGAGACACTAAACTTCCTGGAAGTGGGAAGTTATGTGAATTCAGGTCTGAATTAGCTGTGTTTGGTTTAATAAGCAAATGGAACAGAAAAGGTCTATTAGGGAGTAGGATTGGGAAAGAGAGAAGTTGCCAGTTCCCATCCTCTCTGAGGCCCACTTGTGCTTCCTGTGGTGTTTCCTTGGTTTTATGAAACACCTCCGTTGTCGTTCAATAAATTCCTCTTTTTGCTAAGTTCGAGTGAATTTTGCTTCTTCCAATCAAATGATTTTTTACTACAGCGCTTCCAAAACTTTGTTGCAGATAGAAAAGACCTGTAGGGCGTATTCTTAGACCATGGTATGAGCTCACCAAAACCATCCATGGCACCACAATGGGGAACTTCGCTTTACTATGACATCAAATAGTGTAAAGAAGAAGTTTTTGTTTCTTTGTTTCTTTAAGATTTTATTTATTTATTTGACAGAGAAGAGAGAGATCACAAGTAGGCAGAGAGACAGGCAGAGAAAGAAGGGGACGCGGGCTTCCTGCTGAGTGGAGAGCCTGATGCGGGGCTCAATACCAGGACTCCAAGAGCATAACTTGAGCTGAAGGCAGAGGCTTTAACCCACTGAGCTACCTAGGAGCCCAGGGAGAGGGTTTTTAATCAGTGGACTGACAAAGAAGATGTGGAATGGCCATGGAGTTGAGGAGAGAGTTCATAATGAAGTGCAATGATGGTGTGAACATCCCTTCCTTCCAGGACAGCTGACCGTGGCCTTCAGTGCTGTCCACTCTCATCCTTTTGGGACCTAGACATAGTCTGGCTCTCTGAGGTCAAAGATTTGGAGGACTTTATAGCTGCAAACCCTGGACTAATGGATTGTGTTGGTTTCTTGCAGTCATGCATAGAGAATAGCAAGAGAGAGACAAACTCCAGTCTAGCTTGTCCAACTGAAAGCACACGATGCAATTATGTACTCCCTTGGGGGATGCCCTTTCCATTGTGCCAGTATTGAGAATTCTGAGCTGCTTGGGCCACATCAAGAAATTATTAATTTACTTTGCTGAATTACGACAGTTGAATTCTCTACCATGACCTTTCTATGGCTCCAGTTAGTGCCTTGATGAGAAAAGGAGAGAGATCCTGATAACTGGTAAGGTATATAACTGAAACGTGAAGAATCCGAGTCCCTCCAGAGAGCTTTCCAAGCACACCCTGTAAACAAATGTTATGATGCATTCCATTGTAAAATGCATTCGTCTCCTGGGACATTTTTATATAGACAAAGTCAAAAGATAAGAAGCAGACTTGGAAAAAAATACTCATAGCATGTACATCAGAGAATAGGTTACCACCCATTATACATAAATTTCTGTAAATTAATAAGAAAAACTATCTAATTCTTTAAAAAGTTACTTTATAAAAGAACACGAACTTAGAGACTCATCTCATCAGCAAACTAAAATAAGACTGATTACTATTTTCTACTCATCACATTGACTAAAGTTAAAAAACAAAGTGATTGATAATTAATGTTTTTGAAACATGAGTGATTACATATGTCATTGGTGGGAATGGAAATGTAAATAAATACCAAGTTTTGGGAAGGCAATATGAAATATCTATTCCATTATAATTCAATTTCTAGGAATTAATCCTATAGAAGTACTTACCCGTGTACAATCATCAAGTAATAGATGGGTACAAGGATGTTTCCTTTAGCAGTTTATAAGCATAAAAAAAAAAAAAACAAAGCAAAACTAGGTCATTCCCTATTTCTGTCACATAG
Source organism: Procyon lotor (assembly GCA_028646535.1). Taxonomy (NCBI): domain Eukaryota; kingdom Metazoa; phylum Chordata; class Mammalia; order Carnivora; family Procyonidae; genus Procyon; species Procyon lotor. The sequence continues at coordinate 21,569,463 of CM053618.1, forward strand.
TGTTTGAACAGGGTACAATTGATTAAGTTTACCCTCAACAAATTACAATTTTATCTTTCTGAAATTATGCCCAATTTATTTTGATTAGAGTCTAGGGTGTTTCCAAACTCTTGAGTCACACTTTCCAGAAAACATGTCAGTTTATTCCCACATTGACTGTGTATGAGTTTTACTCTTTTAATTCTCAGAGGGCAATCTTAGTTTCTAGCACCCGTTAAGAGCAGTCAGAAAACTGGTAAAATGCCCCCACGAATCCAACATGGTATTAACTTTCCTTTCCCATTTTTGAGTCAAGAGGGCTGTTGCTCTAACGCACTCATTGTCACTTTGCTGGTGCAGAGGAATCCTGTGTGGAAGGGATGGATGTGGGGGATCCAGAAGAGAAGGAAACCAAAATGCAATCAGTGACTGCAGAGTCACACCCATGGGTGATTTTACTCTGCAAGAGACATTTGGCCACGTCTGGAGACATTTTTAGTTGTCACAACTAGGAAGCTGTTACTGGCATCTCGTGGGGAGAGGCCAAGGACGCTGCCAGACATCCTACAATACACAGGATAGTGCCTACATAAAGGATTATCCAGCCTCGAATGCCCCGAGGTTGACTATTGACATTAGGTGATATAAAGGATCACACAGGGATTATCTCATTAACATTCCCTACAACCCTATGAAGTGAGAACAGTAGAATGTCTCCTAGTAGACGTGCACTAGATTAATCCACTAACCTAATTGTTTTTCTCTGTTTCCTCCATAAAACACAATGAGTGATGTGCATGGAGCACAAAATGCTCAAGGCTGGCCACTGTCTGCAATGCTTTACACTTTATCAATAGAGCTGTGCTCACCAAATTGCTTTTGTTACTGATCCTTGTAAGTTCCTTATTGTAATTATGTAATTTAGTCACATATTACATAAATCAGAGTTTCTCAGACTTGGCACCAACAAAGAAATCAGTGAACTATGAGTGCAAAGATTGAGGGAGTTGTTTCTGTGGTAGTGGACATGGCAGAGACTGCCTAGCCCTTATAAACCTGTCTCCTTTAATTCCTAGGCAATGGCTGGACAACATTTCCCAGACCCCTTTGCGTTGGATGGGGCCATATTTCTACTTCTCACCAATGGAATAGGAGCAGGGTGAGTGCATCACCTCCAGGGAGAGGTAACTCAGGAGTAGGTGTGCCTTCATCGCTCTTTCCCCTGCTTCCCACTTAATCCATCCCCAGATCAAGCCATGCGCTGAAGATTGCAGATCCAGAAATGAAGGAGCCTGATTGTTAGAGCCAACAGTCTCTCCTTAACTAAGACAACTGGGTTGAAGACTTTGGAAATACTTGTGAAAGTGAGTCCGTTGAGATGTGTATGACTTTATTCCCAATATTTTACCATTGTCTTTACTTTGTCATTGGAAATACGTGTGAAAGTGAGTCCGTTGAGATGTGTATGACTTTACACCGTTAGGTGTAGGGGAGACAATGGTAAAATATTGGGAATAAAGTCATACACATCTCAAAGAATTTTATAGCCATATTTCTTCTTAGGAGGCTTTAAGTTGTTGCTCCATTTTGAAGTAATCACTGATTATGCATTGCCAGCACAGTTCACACAAGAAAATTCTCTTGGAATCCAATCAGCAAACCCCAAAGACTTGGCCTTACAGCAAAAGATTGACCTACACATGTCCTTGATAATAAATATTTGAAGTAAATATAAATTGTTTTTATGATTTCTTGCTTTTACTGACTATAATGGACTGGACAAGGCCCCACAGTAGATAACCTCTTTACCCCTAGTCCCAATCCCCTCGAATGATGAGACTTCTAGCGCTCTCTCATTTTACAAGTAAGGAAACTGGAGTTCAAGCAGGTGAGGCAGCTTCCCAAATCATACGGCCAGCAAGTGGCAGGGCCAGAAGCCACTTCCGGATTCCCAAACTGTCCACTGTTAGCCTTGCTTTCCTTGCTCTTGGGAGCCCCGAGACTGCTGCGCCAGACACGGGGTGGTGAACTCTCTCTCTGACGGAGAAGCCAGCTCTGGCTTTCAGAGGCTTATTACAAACCATGAGGAGCAAATAAATGCTCCCATGGAGGTCAGTCATTTAGCAAATGCTTTAGTTTATAGGGTATTTAATGGCAGGAAAAATGGAGCCAAGAAGCCCGGGCCATGGTTCCATATCTGGTCTGCCCAAAGCCCTCAGCACCAGCCCCCCCAGGATAACTGGTACCCCTGTCGTCTCAGGGGATCCCGAGTCTCGGGCTCCCTGACACTGACATCAACTTTCTTTTATGGTTTACAGACTTCTGACATGTTATCTTGGTTAAGGCGCTCAACCACCCTCTCCACCGACACAGGCAGGGACAGATTTAATTTCGTTTTACAGAAGACTGAGCCTGAAGGGGGTTAAATAACTTCCTGAAGTCCCTCAGCTCCTCCCGCATGTCAGGGATGGACGGAGAGAGATGGAAAGCCTGGCCCCTGCTTCCCAGCCCCTCGTGTTCCTCCTGCCACCACACCAGGCCCCATCACCCAAACCCTGCACCTCCTCAGTGGAGGCAGCTTGGGCCCCCAGTGAGAGTATGCCCGAGGAGGCGGTCAAGCCCGGATCAAGTCAGAGCTCTGACTCTTATCAGGCCCGGCGGCAGTGTTTTCATCTTCTGCACGGGAATGAACAACCTTATCAGCTCCTCCCTGCGCGTGAGGGTGGCGCGCACATTTGGTGAAGGCCACAGTGATGGCGCCTGGTTCGTATTAGGTGTTCCGTCCCTGCTCACCCCTCACCCACCGCGCTCTACGGTTGTCCCATGTTTGTCCATGACCGAGTGTTGATGTCTGTCCTTGGCACCTGTGCCCCGCCTCCCACCCTCACGACCGGCTACCCAGGGGGCCTTCCACACCCGGCTGGAAGTTTCCCAAGAGCAGGCACCATGTGTCCTCCATGCAAAATCCTCATGTCCTTGATGGGGAGCCAGGAGATCCAGATTCCAGTCTTGGGTCATGTCCTCTGACTTTCAATTTTCCCATTTGAAAAATGAGAGGGTTTCACTAGATGATCTCGCAGGTCCTTTTGACCAAAGATAATCTATGGTTTCTAGCTCTCTCACAGAGAGTGGGAGCTTCCTGAAGGTAGAGGAACTATGGCTCCTTCTCCCTCCGGATCCTCCCTATGTCCAGACCATTCATAAATGTTTTGGTGAGCTGAGCACGGTGCTACCATCTTGAGAGAGATATAAGGAAGAGGAAAAACAGTCCTACCCTCCAGGGGTCCTATCTCCCTCAGGAGTCCACACTCCAGACTCACTGAAGAGACCAAACAAGTACACATGATAACATTCAGGACCCTCAGTTCAGGCCTTGGCCGTCTCTTCCTCAGAGGAACACGAACAACCTTCTACCCTCCTGGCTTCTAGTATCTCCCCTTGCTGACTCATCCCCACATGGCTTCGAGGGAGACAAAAGCCAGATCTGTCCGAGTCACTGACCTGCTTTGAATTCTTCAGGGCTTCCTCTCTCTTTGTAGAGAAATCTGAATTCATTAGCTTGGTACCAGATCCTTGGCTGTTTGATCCCTGCCTGCCCGGCAGTCCTCCAGTTGTCTTCACCCCTCCTTGGTACCCTTCACCCTGATCATCTGTCACCATCAGCTCCCATCACCAACCCTAGCTGCAACACGCCGGAAAGCCTCTGCAGCGACCCTAACTTGCTTGACCAGCTTAGGTACAATCCGATCACATTTCTTTCACTTATCTCAGCATTTCAGCCTAAGGTGCCCTTATCACCAGGAATTCCAGAATGGTCCTCTCGGGGCTTCTCATACCCCACTACTCTGCCCACCATTACCTAACAACCCAGCAGAGAGCCCGGAGATTCGTGTGTGAGAAAAGGCAAAGTATAGGAAAGAGCAGAGCCATGCAACGTAAACCAAGACAGGTTTCCTGGATAAAGAATTTTCATCAGGAGTTAGAAATGATGAGAACTTGGGCAGGCAGGTGGATTGGGTCGGCAAAGGGGACGGGGGTACCTTTGAAGTATATAGGAGCAATAAATAGCTGGGGAGCCTGGGTGGCTCAGTCAGTTAAGCATCCGGTTCTTGATCTCAGCTCAGGTCTTGATCTAGGGTGGTGAACTCAAGCCCTGCTCAGCATGAAGCCCACTTGAAAAAAAGGTGGGAGGAATAGCTAAGAGGTAGAAAAAAAGCAGCATCCCTGGCTCAGAATTCAGTGACTTGAAGTTGATAAATTCCATTCTGGTAAGGCTTTCAGGAAATGGTGCCCTCATTCAGTGCTGATATTGTTCCAAATTGGTGTAGTCCTTAGGAGCCATAAACACGTTCATGTCTTTGACAAGTAATCCTGCCTCTAGAAAATTTATGCTCAAGGAAATAATTCAACAGAACACCAAAAGCTCTTTGAACAATAGTGTTCATAGAGGCATTCTTTCTAGTAGAGAACATTTGAAAGCAATCAGAAGTTCAACAATAGGAGCCGGTTAAATAAAACATGAAATGTCCGTACAGTGAAGTGTAAGGAAGACATTAAAAACGATACTTCCAATTTGTATTATTCAAAAACGATTCAGCGAATATTGATGGTGGAGGCTGCAGGCATTTGCTAGGGCGGCCCCAGCAAAGGACTACAGAGTGCGTGGTTTAAACAACAGAAATGTACTTCCTTGTAGTTCTGGAGGCTGGAAGTCTGAGATCAAGGTGTTGGCAGGGCTGGTCTCTTCAGAGACCTCTCTCCTTGGCTTGCAGATGGCCGTCTTCTCCCTGTGACTTCATGTGGTCTCCTCCCTGTATGTGCCTGTGTCCTGATTTCCTCTTCCTAGAAGAACACCGGTCTTATTGTATTAAGGCCCACACAGATTACTTCATTTTAACTTAATTACCTGTTTAAAGATCCTATCTCCACATACAGTCCCATTCTGAGGTGTGGTAGAGTAGGAGGACTTCAACATAGGAATTTGGGGGATACATGATTCAGTCCCTAACGGGCTTATTCTGTGTCTGGAACTGAGCTGTGGCTTTGGGGGACTGAGAGGAAAAAGACCCAGCCACTGGTTGCCAAGCTTCTGTGGACAAGGAAAAGACCAGCTTTAATGGGAGGATAGAGAGCTGCCAGGGCAAGGGGGGTGGGATGGGGAGTCTTTGCAGGGAACCATTAAGGCAAAGGCCTAGAAGTAGAGCACAGATCACGTTCGGCCTCTGCGAAGTGGGACTTGAACATGGTACCCACAGGACACAAGGGCTGTAATCGCAGAGCGACTTTGTCTCCCATTCACCTTCAAATGTATTCAGCTGGGAAGTTTCTTCCTCTGTTTCTGTACAACACACTCTGTCTCACCGACTTTCTGATCACTCTTAGGTAGGAAGTCCTCTGGTTCATGTGAAGTTATTGAACTCTGTCCCAATTTAGAAATTAATGTACTAAGGCTTCCCACTTAAGTTGCAGCCCCTCTCCCCCTGGCTAGGCCTGCTACAGGTGGGCTATTGGGGGTAGGGGGCTGGGTAATATTAACCTTTTCCCTCTCATCCTCCTCATTCCCTTTACTCATCCTCCCTCTTTGCCTCTGTTTCTGGCCCCTCCTAGACTGAGGTTCAGGGAGGAGAAAAAAAGATAGACCATTCCTTTGTACCCATCATCTCCATGCCTAGAAGAGGATTCGAGACTCTCATCTAGAGAGTGGTAACACTGACTGGGCTGTGGAGGATAGATTGTCCTCTACGTGAGTGTTTCGCTAGGTGTGGACCAGTCCGCCAAGAGCAGGAAGAGTAGGGAGTCATCTCCCAAGCAAGACCTCTGGGCTCCAAAAGAGATGAGACGGCCTGGTCTGTGATTTCTTAAATGGCCATCTTATCCTCAGCCTGCTCCAATCACTAATTATCTTATGACCATAGCTAGCTCTTTGAGAACCTCTCAGGGCAAGAAGCAAAATCAACTCTGACAGAAACCACAATGGAAATTGACTGGGTTTCTGGGACCATATTGGTTTTCTGTTTCTCCACGGAAGTGGTAGAAGAGCTCAAAGGTGGTGATCCTCCTGGAAGAGAAACAGGTTCAGACCTTGTCTGAGGTCTCATGGGGGATAGCTACTGGATCTACAGACTTTTGACCCCAGAGATGTTGCCGTAGGTGCTCAAAGGAAGCAGCATGGTGTTAAGAGTTAGGCCAGGTACCTAAATTCTTCCCTCATCTCTTTATTAATTAGCTCCGTGGCCTTGAACAAGTCACTGGGCCTCTCAGTTTTAATTTATCTAGTAGATAATAAGTTCTCATTCATAGAATTGTCATGAGGATTGAAACATAAAAAAATGTGCAAAAACATCCACCCAGCATCTGGGACATGTACATTATTTTCTTCTCCTGCTCTGATTAATGCTGACATGCTACCTTCTCCCTGGTCGAAATAAAAGACCACTGAGATATGGCTGTGTTGATTCCCCAGGATGCCGGACCATATTTAGAGTTTCCAGGATGTGAGGACTCAGGTAATACCAGGGGGAAGGATATAATTAGCAGTTACCCAGGCAGCAATGATGCTCAAGGAAACTTGGACCCACCAAGCCCTGGGTCGCAGAAGGCTCACCCTCTGGGCAAATGGAGTCCTAATAGCTATTGGCTGTGACATTGGAATTGTGATCCTAGTGACTTCACCAGGAAAGGTCCATTGCCTGTCCGCCTCCGTTGACCATCAGTCAAGTGGCTTGTTTCTCATTGGGCTGTGGCTGTTCTTCATAGTGGGCCTCGTTAGGTAAGGACACATTCTCTGCTCTTCCTGTTTCCACCAGAAAGGAACTCTGTAGAGTGACACTCCTAACATCTCATCCCAGCCCTCTCTTACCCTGCCTGAGGAACAAGGATGTGACCTACCCACTTAGCCATTTTGGAGAAGGGGCTGACTCTAAGTGGCGAGAGCCTCCAAGATTCTGTCTTGCGATCTACACTCAAAATCCCTGTCTACTCTGGTGAATTTAGCAGAACATGTTCCGGCTCTTCAGAACAGATGCACTGCTTGGGGGGGAAAGAGGGCCAAAGTACACTTTTCAAAAAAGTTAAAATTATTTTGTTTAAAGATTTTATTTATTTATTTGACAGAGAGAGAGAGATCACAAGTAGGCAGAGAGGCAGGCAGAGAGAGAAGGGGAAGCAGGCTCTCCACTGAGCAGAGAGCCCCATATGGGGCTTGATCCCAGGACCCTGAGATAATGATCAGAGCTGAAGGCAGAGGCTTTAACCCACTGAGCCACTCAGGCACCCCCAAAAAGTTAAAACTATTACTTCCATACAAATGTAGAATAAATATGTGTCCAAGATCTGTTCAACTCATTGATGAGGAAATATTGAAGCTCGCTTTTAGATGAAGCGATTCACATAGCTTGGAAAGGAATGGTGAAATAAGTTTATTAAATTAGAGGCAAAACTGGCTAGTATCCTCTAGTACAATAACCTTCCTCCAATGGAAATCATTTGAATCTTTATCAGACAAGAATCTGCATGTACTGATTGGGTTTTTTTGTTTGTCTTTTTCTTGTTTTTGTTTTAAGTAGGCCCAGCATGGAGCCCAACACAGGGCTTAAACTCATGACCTTGAGATCAAGATCTGAGCTGAGATCAAGAGTCAGATGCTTAACCGACTGAGCCACCCAGGTGCTCCAATACGTACTGTTAACGAAAGTTAATGAATCTGGGCCCTAAAACGTAGTCAATAGAACTCAAGCAAAGACTCAATTCTCCTAGAGAATTAAATAAATATAGTCAGACAGCTGTCTGCTATAACATTGAGAGGACAAGCAGTCATCTTTTTGCATTATTTCCAAGTTCTCTAGAATTCAGGGTAATTTTTCACAAGGGATAAGTTGAGTCCTGGCGGAGAGGATATTAACAAGCAGGTGTGAATATTTTGTTAGAATAGTTTTTTGCTGTCTCCATCTTTATAAGGCCTGGATCTGTCTCTCCTCTGTTTTGCTTTCCACTTGGGTGGAGAAAAGAGGGGTATTAATTATTAAGCCTCCCAAACCTAAGGGGCCATGGGTTGATGGCCCAGACCTGCTCTCCCACCCCGCCAGGCACTACCCATTCACCTCTCAGAAGAGGAAAGCAGAGGAGGAAACAGACTTACTCATTTTCTGCCATAAATTTGCTGAGATGCCAGTTTAATAAACAAAATAAATATCTCTTCCCAGCACTTTTTCCCCTTATGAATATGTATGAGCTCTTAGAACTTAGGGAAGAGGCGGCTTCTGGGAAGAGCTCCCGGATTTAGAGGCTCCTAGACAGAGAGTGGCCAAGGGCTTGGGTGCTTAGTCCTCCACTCCTTCCTCTTCCATCCACATACAAGGCCTCCGAAGATGCCGAGGAGGAAAGAAGAGGCAAATGGCCATACTATGTGACCAACCGATAGCCATGCAATGAATACCTACGATGGGACAGTCACCAAGATAGGACCAAGATGCGTGGTCGAAAATGACCAAAATGCATCATCTTAGTCCTTTGCAAGTTCATGGTCTCCTAGGAGACAAACCCAGAGACAAGCGAGTGACAGGTGGGATGTGATAAATACGGCAACCAAAGAAGGCTGTGTGTGGTCTAGGGGTTTGCTTATGAGGTAGCTCAGGGCGGAGAGAAAGGCCTAGACTGTGCCAGGAGACACACCTAGCTTCAAATTTCAGTTCCACCACTTAGTGAAATGTTTTAGACAACTTATTTATCAAATGGGGTCCACGCTTTCCTCACCGTCTTCCCAAGTGTCCCAATCATGTATTTGAAGCACCAAACATAGTAAGTAGGGCCCTGTTGGAACTCAGCGAATGATAGCTATTAATAAGAAGCATTGATCTTTTGTTTTTCTTCCTTAGCCACAACAAATAGCTCACCACAGAATGACCCTTTGTAATGGATGAGGCACTTACCTCCACACTGGGAAGGAAGTATTTTGGGCCCCCTTTCCCCATTAAGGGATCAGAGCTCAGAGAGGTGAGGTATCTTGGTCAAGGGCCCCAAGCTAATGTGGAAATGCTAAGAAAGAATAATTTTTAGGGGTGCCTGGGCGGCTCAGTCGGTTACCTGTCCAACTCTTGGTTTCCCCTTGGGTCGTGATCTCAGGGTCATGAGATTGGGCTCCCTGTGTCCGGGCTCCACGCTCAGCAGGGAGTCTGCCTGAGATTCCCTCCCCCCCTCTCCCTCCTCCCACCCCCCTCCACCGGCTCTCTCAGTCAAATAAATAAATCTTAAAAATTACGATAGAGAGCTAATGGGCCGAGTGTCACCCAGAAGGGCAGGAACCGAACAGTCGGCTTGGTTGCCTTTTCAGGCCCAAGTGCGAAGAGGAGAGACTACAGGGGACAGGAATCAAGGTGGCCTTGGCTAACGTAAGAAGGATCGGAAGGTGGTAGAGGTCATGTAGCTCACTTGGGGTAACACAGTCAGAGAACAGATGCAAGAGGGGCCCCTGTTCTCTCTACTATCTTAGAAAAGAGCCGTAGGTGGGGGAGGCCAAGCCTATCTAAATGCCCAGAGATTCTGGAAGCTTGTCATCTCCCCTCGCTCGGTAACCATCCCCATCCTATTCCCCTGAGCAATGAGCTGTCAAATCCTAATATGGAAAATCACTATCTGCATAATTTGGGGGCAGCAAGGAAATAGGAACCAAGGAGACAGCATCGTACCCCATGGGAAAGGGGGACCCCTGAGGGATGTGTGGATGGTGGCAGCTTTTCAGGGGAGAAGGAGGCAGACAGAGTCTCAGGCACATTCCAGAGGCTGGGAAGGAGAAGCGAGAACACAACAACGGCTGCCTCGACCTCCTCCCCATGTGGGGCCAGCCGGGAAAGCAAGGTCTTCGGATTCCAGACCTGCCGCCGCACCACCGTAGGCTCCTAGGAGAAGTTCCAAGAAGGGCAGCGGAGGGGCTGAAAAACGTTCCTTCTTCCCTTCTGGCTTCTTTGGCTGGTCTAACAGCTGAAGTGGTACCAGACGAGATTAACAGGAAGAAACACAAATTTAATTTCCATACATGTAGGGACCCCAAAGATATGAGAGTCAAGGACGCGTCTGCCAGCCTGAGCTGCGGGGTGGAACAGGGGCCTGCGGCTTCCAGGGGGACGAGGGACGATAAGAAGAGCAGATGTCTGGTAATTAGATGTCTGTCCTTACAGATAGTCTTTCAGATAAAAGAGTTATCTCTGTAATAGCTGTCTTTCTGGGCCAGGCCCCCTATCTAAATTCTTTTTTAAAAAAATACTTTCTTTCTTTCTTTCTTTCTTTCTTTCTTTCTTTCTTTCTTTCTTTCTTTCTTTCTTTCTTTGAGAGAGCACGGTGGGGAGGGGCAGAGGGAGAGAGAGGGAGAGAAACTCCCAGCAGGCCTCGTCCTGGGCGGAGCTCAGAGCTGACCGGGCTCCAGCTCAGGACCCCGAGGTCACCCCTGGAGCTGAAACCCGGAGTCTGATAATGGAGGGCACCCTCCGGGCGCTCCTTTGTCTAAGTTCCTTAAGGCATTTACGGGGGAGGTAAAAGTTCTTCCTGAGTCTTTTGGGCCTTGATTGACTTCAGATCAAAGCAACCCACAGGCCAAAGTGGCACATTTCAGGGCGACCTACTCTGTTCCCCTTCAGTAGAAGAATGGACTGTCAGCCAGATCTTCTGCGGGCAGAGTGAGGAGGCGAACCTCAGAAGATGGCCCAGAGGCTGGGAGTTCAGAGATGTGGGTGCCTCTCACAGGTGACCGCGGGAAGAGCCATGGGGAGTGGCCTGGGTCCTAGTTCTCGCCCCGCCCCCGACTCACCTATACTGCTCATTACCCAGCTTCCCCGGCCTCAGTGTTTTCGTCTGTAGAACGGGGACAAATGATGCCAGCCCTAACCATTTGGTAGTATTCCAAACAAGACTTGGCGGAGGTGATAGATGGAAAAGCACTGACAATTGTCACGAAGTCGGAAGGGCTAGTGGAGGATTTGGGGTATTGTAGATTTTAATGCATTCATTATTTTCTTCTCCCTGTCTAACCCACTAGTGGCACATATGCCATTCCCAGCTGACTTGTGTGTCTCCATCCAGACTGTGTGCAGGCAGAGAAGACCAAAAATCCTACTTCTCCATTTTTCTCCCATCCTCGTCCCATGCCCCCCTCTCCCCCCCTGCCCCCGGCAGCTCATCAGGGCAGCCGTGCCACGGTGCTCCGTGCTGAGAGCTGACTGACAGTTCGGGATACCCAGTCAGTGCCTCCTGGTCTGTTTGGGGGCCCGGGTGGGGGTGGGGTGGCAGGTGTCAGCCAGTGTGACAATAGAATGGCACCTACGTCCCTTGCAAGGGAATGGATTCAGGCTAGACTTTGCATAGAGTAAGGCAGCTAGGAGGCACGGGGAATGCAAAGGGAGAGACCATGTGAAGCTTTGAGGATTCTCTTTGAAGATGTTCTGGTCTTTCGGTTTTTTCTTCTAAAGTATTTTAGAGTAGATGACAGATATTATAATTTTTCATTCCTAGATATTTGTTTGCATGTGTGAAAAGTTAGGGCATTTTTGTTGCTGACAATGACGATGGTGGCAGTGGGGGGTGTGTGTGTGAGAGAGAGTGTGTGTGTGAGTGTGTGTGTATGTGTGTGTGTGTATGAGCACAAGCAGCTCTTTTCGGGAGGATTTGGGCATCGTTCTTCTCAAAGGCGGGACGATGGACCACACGTTCCTCCTGGCGTTCGGAGACCACCCTCTCGTGCTGTCAGGCTGTCCCCAAGCCCTCAGGGAGGTGGCTAGGGGGGCAGATGGGGACGCTGGCTCTGGGGTAAGGCCCCTAGCCCCCTGCCTTCCGTCACAGCCACTCCCGGAGCCCCTTCCTCCCCGAGGCCACCAGCTCCACATCATCTCTCACCGAGAATCCTCAACAACATCAAGTGCTGAGTGTGGGATCCAAATTGCAAATCAATGGAGTCTGAATTAAATATTGATTTCCCCCCTTTTCTTTCAGGGAAGCTTCTTTAGAGTAATTGGCTTGCCGGTTTTGTTTCTTACTTTTTAATTTTTCATCCTGATCTTTAAACACCGTGGTGCCGGAAGACTAACAAACCTGCCGGGCCCAGCCTGGTCCTCCTCCCGCCTCGACCTCCTCCCTAGCCCCCTCCCTTCCCCTCTGGTAACTTTCCTCTTCGAGGATGGAATGACGGGAAGTGGGAGATGTGGCTCCTAAAGCAGGGCTGTGTGCCATCAGCCCGCAGGACTGGGGCGGGGCAAAGGGCAGCCGCCCCCGGTGTCCCCTGGGGCCACTGTGTCGTCCCAGAAGGGAGGGCAGGGCCCCATCACAGGCGGAGCAAGAGATGCAGACAAAACCTCGCAGGGGCTTGACTTCACTGGGCCCCATGACGCTGCTCTCTTCACACCCCACCTCGGGAAGGCTTCCTTGCTCTGCTCCTCTCCCTAAAACCCGGGGCTCCCCTCCCCCAAAACGGGCCCACTGGCACCAAAGGAAGATATTTGGGAGGTACTAAGTTTAAAAAGATTAGGGCAATTTCTCAACTGTGCCTGCCTCCCCATGTAACAGAAAATGAAATATAAGAGAAATTGAGAGCAAGGAACACCAGAAGAGTGCTCCTTTTCCCGTAACGATGACTAAGATATGGAGCAGGGAGTCACTTGGGTTCAGTTTGGCGCCCCTACTTTGCCAGGCCTCCCGCAGGTTTCCAAGGGCGGGGTGTCATCGCAGGACAAGCCCATGTCTGAGGGGAGGCAAGAGTCAGCCCTGGCATCTGTGGTCCTGGGGGCTCCTCTGACGGGCTCTGGAGAACCTGGCAGTCCCCGGCTCTAGGCGGTGTGGAGAGCTTCCCCGAGCCCAGACCCTGCCCTCCTCTCCCCCCACCATGCGGAGCAGCTTTCCAGAGCCTCCCGCACATCCAATGAGCTTCTGGGTCTGGTCTGGCAGCCCAAAACGGAAACAGCAGGTCTCTATTCCCAGCGGGCCCCTGCTGGAGGGGCGGCTGTTCCCGGACGAGCTTGTTAGCAGGCAAATTTCATTAGCGCCCCACCGCCAGGCTGAAGGTCCTGCTTCTGGGCGCCTCCCTCCCGAGCACCCCAGAGTTCTTTCTGACGGGGTCTGCGGGTCTCCAGGTGAAGGCGTGGAGAATGGGAAGACGGAGACCGGCCCAGGAGAATTCAGAGTCATCCCAGGGGGAGAATCCAGCCCTGTGAGCTGCCGGCCCTGCCTCCCATCTTTGCTAGAACTTCCTCAGCCTCAGGAATGGGCCCACATCTGGGTCTGAGTGGCCGAGGAAGCATTCATCCACTAAGTGTTTGTTGAGACCTACTGTGTGCAGCAGCGCTAGCTAAGGTGAAGGGATATGGAGGTGAAACAACACAGCGTGGGATCTTAGAGACCAGGCTGGAGAGACAGACACAGAGGCGATTACAATGCTGTGTGCTAAGCGCTTTGAGCACGTAGGAGGGACACCTAAAAAGCCAATGTGGGGTGGGGTGGGGGTGGGGTGCTGGCGGTCAGGGCTGATTTGGAGCGGATGGTTGCAAATGGGTTAGCCAAGCCAAGGAAGGTTGGGGGATAAGGAAGGGTGTTCCAGGAGGAGGAAACAGCAAGGAGCAAAGGAAGGGGGGGCAGCGCATTTTCTGGAGTGGGGTACCGGGGGCCTTGAGGGACGATGGAGCCACGCCGTATCAGACCATGGAGGCAGGCTGCCCGAATGTGGATCCGTGCTCTGTGATCTTGGAAAGTCCATAAAACGGGGCCAAATGGGGCCAGCTTCAGGAGATGCGGGGAGGTAGGGAGTAAAGGAGATGATCTGGACCAGTCTATGCATTTCCGTTGATGCCATGACTGATGCCTTGAAGGACCCTGCAAGTTACTTTAACAGCTCTTATCCTCAGTCTTCTCATCTGTAAAGTGGGTTTCTTTTTAAAAAAGTATCCAGTTGTGAGCAGATCAAGGGACTGCCTTATAGACTTGGCCTCCCGGGCTCCTGCGGCAGAACACTAGTGTTCTGCTCCCTTCCCTTGCTCTTCGCTCTTGTAGCCCCACTTTGGGCTGAAATCTTTGAAAATCGGTAGCAGCTGTTTGTTTTCCTTTCAGTTCAGGGTACATTTTGCTCTATACTCGCCTTCCAAAAATAGATCTGAATTCAAGTTCAGCCCTCTTCTCACTAAAGCCCAGTTGCTGCAACGTATTTTTAGTCTAACAATGACGTATAGATTTTTGCCTAACAAATTAGCAATGTGTTTAAAGAAAGATCTAGTGGTGGTAAGAATACAGAGAAATGGGCACATTTCTACATTGCTGGTGGCATGTTTTAAAGGTAATATATAAGCCACTAAAATCTTGTAGGATAGATAACTGACAATATGTAATACAACCCTAAAAATGTCTAAGCTATTTTTTTCCCCAGGAATTCTTGATTTTGATCATCAAACCCAAGGTAATAATCCTAACACACACTAAAAAAAAAAAAAAAAAAAGCCTGTTGCACAAATATATTTCTTGCTGCGTGACTGACACTAAGAAAAAAATTGGAAGTAATCTGTACGATCAATCCTAAGACAATAGTGAACTCAGTTTTAATAGAGCCATCTACCCAAACGTTTGCAGCTCTGAGCTACCTGGAGTAGTCAAATTCATGGAGAGTGACTTAGCATGGTAGTTGCCGGGGGCTGTGGAGGAAGAGGGGGAAGGGGAGTTACTACTGTTTAATGGGGATAGGGTTTCAGTTTGGGAAGATGGAATGTTCTGGAGACAGACGGCTGTGATGGTTGCTCAACAATGTGAATGTGCTTCCTGCCACTGGACGGTACCCTTAAAATCGGTTCTCACAGTACATTTTATGTTCTGTATATTTTCCACGATAAAAAATATGCATTGACGAAGACTAAAAAGACACTTAAAATTCCCTTTTCTAAAACCCAAACAGAACTCGTCTGGAGTCTGGAATGTGAGCTAGTGACGGGACGAAGGGGAACATTCATTCATTCCTTAGTTCCTTTTTTTTTTTTTAAAGATTTTATTTATTTATTTGATGGAGAGAGATCACAAGCAGGCAGAGAAGCAGGCAGAGAGGCAGGCAGAGAGAGAGAGGGGGAAACAGGCTCCCCGCTGAGTAGAGAGCCCGATGCGGGGCTCGATCCCAGGACCCTGAGATCATGACCTGAGCCCAAGGCAGAGGGTTTAACCCCCTGAGCCACCCAGGCACCCCTCCTTAGTTCCTTTGTATCACGGAACACAGACGTGTGCACCAGGCACCGTGCTGGGCACAGAGTGCACAGTGAGACAAGACAGAGTCTGACTCGCCCGCTTTGTTCCTCACTATTGATCTGAGCAGGGAGAGCCACAGTTCTGGGGGACCTGCTAAGCTGAGATAAAACATCAGCTATGTCTTGTGGCCGCTGATTTTGCAGGTTGAGGCTGGGTTGTCTCTGCCGGCCAGGCTGCTAGATCCTGGGTAGATCAGGTGGGCCAGGCCATTTCCAGTGAACCCTCCAGAAACCTCCTCCTATGGGAGATGGCGGCTTCGGCTCACTTAGGTCTAGGCTTTCGAGAGCAGGTGAGACACGTGGAATGGGAAGGCATGTAAATCATCAGGGAAAACACTGTGGAGGGCTTCTGTGTTGGGGTCACAGCCCCACAACAAGGGACGGAGGGTGCTCTCCCACAGGCCAAGGCCTCACGCTTGCCAATGCTTGCTAGAAAAATATTCTAGAACATCCCCAGACTCTGGGATGGGGGTTAAATGCAATAAAAGAGGGAGTGGGTAGTGCTGAATGTCATCGTTGGGAGGGACTGGGGGAGCGCGTGCAAACAGGAGCCGGGGGGAGGCTTACTGCCTCAGACAGCCGAGGACAAATGCCAGGAAGTCACACCGAGAAGGGGGTTAAGCGCACAGACAGGACAATCGGGTCTAGCTCAAGTCCTTCAGCTGCCACTTAAGGTTTGGTCGCCTTGGGCAAATTATTTAACCAGCTCTGTGACTCAGTTTCCACATCTGCAAAGCGGGGCTAAGAATAACATCACCCTGGTGCATTGTTAGGAGGATGGGACGAGTTTAGACATGCAAAATGCTTAAAGCAATGCTTGGCATGCGGCAAGCACCATGCAAGTTTCTGCAACAGGCGACTCAGTAAGTTATTGGCTTCACAGAGCTCACGGAGAGGAAGAAATTCTTGAAGCCTGACCAGGTCTTGAGTCCAAACGCCCCTCAGACCTCTTGGTGGTGAAAGGTGCAGAGGTTGTGCTCGCTTCGGCAGCACATATACTAAAATTGGAACGATACAGAGAAGATTAGCATGGCCCCTGCGCAAGGATGACACGCAAATTCGTGAAGCATTCCATATTTAAAAAAAAAAAAAAAAAAGAAAGGTGCAGGTGTTGGGGGCTGCGGAGCCCACAGACGCGGGGAGCAGGGTGAGGCCAGGCTGCCCGTTTCGGCCGGCTGCCCCCACCCCTCGTGGCCGGCTCCGGAGGAGGGCACGCCGAGAGCTGACGGACGCAGATGGGGATGGAGACAGATGGATATAATCACTATATTAGCAGCCCCTCTCACTCCCCCACTCTTTCCCTTAATGGTGAGGATCAGACTTATTAGAGGCTCAGCTGCCAATGGCTATCGAGTCTCCCCGCTGCAGCATTTTAAACTGAGATTTGTAGCTATTGTTGGTAACACGAGCCTCTGAGGACCCCAGGACCGGTGCGGAGCCGAACGCTGGGACCTTTCCAGCCAGGCAGGCGAGGTCCCCAGGGTTCCGGAGTCATAGAGAGCACTTAACTCAGAAGCATCAGGCCTCAGTCTGCTGGCAGCAAAGTGGGGGATGGAAAGGGCAGCGGCTCCACCCCGGGGCTTCTCTCCACAGAGGCTGATCAGCAGTCTTTTCCAGCTGAGGCACGGCTGGCGGGCACTGGCTCTCCCGGATGGACCACCGCCCCCCCACCCCCAGCCAAAGTGTCTGACCTTCCCTGCATCCCTCCTTGACCACCCAGCTGGCTCGCCCATCCCCTCCCGTGGTGCAGATGGCTGAGCTGAGCCGGGCAGAGCTTGGGGGACTGCAGAACCAAGAAGACGCAGTGGACTGAGAGCAGGGCGACCATGGCCCCCTGCCCGGTCTCTGGGGTCAGCAGCGAGGGTGAGTGAATGAACATTTGTCGAAGCCCGACTACATGTTAGGCAGTGTGTTAGGAGTTCTGCCCGCGTTATTTTCTTCAATCTTCACATCAGCCATTCCAACGCTAGGCACATCACTAAACCCATTTTACAGAAGAAACTGAAGCTCCAAGAATCAAAGTGACTCGCCCAAGGTCACTCAGCTAGGAAAGGGCAGAGCTGGGCTTGGACTCGGGTCTTATATTTTGTAGGTGAGGAAAACCCCATTTCATAGATTGGTGGTGGCAGAATCTTCTAGGTCTTTGTGGATGTCAGTCCTGCACGTCCCAAACTTCTTCTGTGTGGGCCTTGAGGGATCCTTGATGAGCTTTACATTCACCATGCACTTGAGCCCAAGAGAACGGAAGCTGCCCCTGGCGAGGGAGACTGGCCTAGGCTCTGGCGTTGGGCAGTAGCCAGGGGCCACAGAGAAGAGCTCCTGGGCCTTGCCCTGGGCTTCAGCTCCAGCTCCTGGTGTTCCCTCCAGATCCCCTTCTTCATGAGCATGCTGTGGCTGAAGCCCTCGTCTCTTTCTGCCTGGCTGGGGGGCTGTCGTGATCCCAGGGTCCTGCTGTCGGCTGGTGCCTGGCACTCTCCCACCCCTCAGGATGCCATCCTGTCTCCTGGCTGGGTTTGTGCAAACCAGGGCCGCATGAAGCTCTTGAAGCAAGTGCAGAAGGGGGAAGTGGCCAATAAAAGTCAAATGAAAATTCAATAAATCAAAAATATTAAACATTATGAAAATGGATTTCATACACCCACAAACAAATGGATGTATAATGTGAACATTTTTCAGTTCAACTGAAAATATTAAGTGATTTAAGTTTTAACAGTTAAAAATGATTGCAGGCCTTTGTGGTGGGTGCCTGTGAATTCTGGGTCCTTCTGGGGACCTGCCCAACGGCTGGCTTGTGCCCGAGGGGTCAGCACAGGCCATGTGAAGATTTTATTTATTTATTTGACACAGAGAGACACAGCAAGAGAGGGAACACAAGCAGGGAGAGTGGGAGAGGGAGAAGCAGGCTTCCCGCTAAACAGGGAGCCCGATTCGGAGCTTGATCTCAGGACACTGGGATCATGACCCGAGCCAAAAGCAGATGCTTAATGACTGAGCCACCCAGGCACCCCTCTTTTTTTTTTTTTTAAGATTTTATTTATTTATTTGAAGAGAGTGAGAGCACAAGCAGGAGGAGAAGCAGAGGGAGAGGGAGAAGCAAGCTCTGTGCCGAGCAGGGAGCCCGATGTGGGGCTTGATCCCAGGATCCTGGGATCATGACCGGAGCTGGTGCTTAACCGACTGAGCCACTCAGGCGGCACCCCCCATCCCCGCCCAAGTCCATTTCTCATGCTGCGCAAAGAGCTCCTGTTCTCCCCCTTCCTCCCCGGCGTTCCTTTCCTCCCCCCTTCCTGGTCTTCTCTGAGAGCTGCCTCATGGTCTGGGGCACTGGCAGGCCCTGCTGTCATCTCCGAGCTCGGGCCTGGAGCCCTGCAGGTGACTTCTGTACTTTGGACAGGACCGCCCAGGTCCAGGGCAGGGCCAGAGCTGGGCTCCTGCTCCAGTGGGGGCGGCGTGGCCTTGGCCAGGCTTCTTAGCCCTGAACCCCAAGGCTGGATCTCTTCTGGCCCTGGAGCCAACCCTGTTGTTACTGTTATTATTATTTCGATTGGTTTGTGCCTCTTTCTCTGCCACCCCTCCCCCCATGTCTCAGAAAACCGTAGG
>CM053618.1:21595620-21612135 GCA_028646535.1 Procyon lotor
AGCGCAGCTTCTTATTCGTTTTTGTTCCTCTGCGCTAGCCTGATGCCTGACAGGTTGTAATTGCCCAGTAAACAACGTTAGAGGGATAGAAGGGGGGAGGGGGGGGACAGGAAGGAGGAGGAAGGGAGGGAAGCCCAAAGATTGCAGGGTTCCATGATCCGGATTTTATCGCTAAGGTTCTTGAATCCTGGAGTTTAAGGCCTTGGTTCTCTCGGATCCAGCCACGCCTCCTCTCTCTCTCTCAGGTGAACAACTCAGATGTCAGGAACCCATTTGGGATCTGATAGACCTGAATTCAAATTCAGATCTTGACCCCTTTAGCCCTGGGACCACAAGCAAAGGACACAGGTGACTCACGTAAGCTCCAGGCTCCTGTAAGAGAGGGCAGGGCTTTGCAGCAACGTGGACCAAGGAAATAAGAGTGTGCGGAGCCCCTGGCCCTGCCCTTCGCACGTGGGTCTCAGGGGTGCTGAGCTCTCCCTTTCCTGCACTGGGTGAGCTCAGTCCCTGCCCCCTCCTGGCAGACGGTCTGACATTCCTTACACTTTGACCTCTTCAAGCTGCCCTCGTGCTCATTCCTCCTTACCTCTCACTCCGTGGAGGCTCGGTTACTGCTCCCTGGCCCCTTTTCTTGTAGCATTTCTCTCCCTGGCTCTGCCTAGCCCCCTTGATCGAACTATTGCAATGACCCTCCCGGAGGCTCATGGCCTGGCATACAAGGGGCCGGCCACACAGCACCCAGAGATAGGACTGTTCACACGGTGCCTTCTGGAAGGTTAACACCCATCTTCCAGCAACGGAACACAGCTTCTTATGAGGGGGGAGGAATAAAATTAAAAGTTAAAAAAAAACAGCAACCGGATGCTCCTACATTCCAGAACATTCCAGGGCTCTGTCTCAGCCCCGGGTCAACTCCATTGTCTACCAGCCTTCCACTGTACCCCTGTACCCCCAGGCTCAGTGGCTTCTCAGTTTGCCATCCCCTCTGAGTCTGCCCTCCTGCCCTTGCCTCAGGAGACAGTCGGTGGCAGGCTGCCAGAAGCCTTGGGTCCACTCCTGTCGCCCCAGCCCCAAGGTGGGAGGATGACACAGGGTGCCCAGCCCCCATGTGGGCATTTAGACCAACGGCCCGTTTCTGTCTCTAAGATCGCCCTGAAATACACCCACCCTCGGGGAGTGGGTCTGTGCCTGATTTGAAGGACGACACCTGGGCTGGGGTCAGGCAAAACTCCGAGAATCCAGGTTAAGGGGTGGGTGGCCCCGGCGAAGAGAGCGAGCGCAGGGCCCGGGCCCCAGGTGGACCCCCTGCAAGGGAGGGACAGCAGCCCTCTCTCTGGTCTGCGGGACACAAAGCCTCCGGAGGGAGTGAGATCAGAGCCTGCTTTCTGTCCACCACGGGGCACCAGTGCACCGTGAGGAGGGCCCAGGACAAGCTGCCAGCGTGGCTCTGTCCAGGGTGAGAAGTGAGTGGCTTGGGGAGGAGCCACTCCAAGGCGCCCTGGCAAGCCCTTGTCACATTCCAAAATGCAGAGGACCTCGAACCCCTGCTTGGCCTGAGACCTCAGGGCTGGCATCTCACCCAGGCGCTTCCTCCCTCCCCGGCCCTCCTTTCTCTGCTTGCTTTCTGCATCCTGGGGCCAAAGGTTCAAGGGAGCTTCCTTCTTTCTTCCTTGCGGAGAGGCTGTGCTGGAACCGGGGAGACTAGGCAAAGGGGTGGGTGTCCTCTGGGACTTCCTGCTTTGTTTAATGGGGCTGGAAAGCCAGGCGTCTCTAAAATACAGACTGAACACCCTCGAGGGCCCAGCCCTGTGCCTACCAGCCCTGGAATAAAGACATAAAGAGACCCGGTCTCTGCCCCGAGGAGCTGTCTGTCTAGAGGGAAGAAGCTGTGCTTCTGGAAGGGTCCTTGAAAGCCTCACTGGCTGGGCACCTTGAGAAGGTGTCACCGAGGCTTCCTGACCACTATACTGCAGAGGTGGCCCGAGGCTGGGGACCATAGCTGCTCGTTCTCGGCCAGCGCCCCACACAGTGCCCGCCCCATGGGAGGGGCTGAACGCACATTTCAGTGTGGAATGAACGAATGAATGAAATGAGGTGGTCTAAGAAGGCTTCCTGGAGGAGAGGGAATCTAAATAGTGCCTGCAAGGGTGGGCAGGATTGGATCAGGCCAAGCAGAAGGGAATTTATCCTCAGCTCCTTGGATAGAAAGCCAGGGAAGGGGACGGTCCACAGAAGGGAGGTTCTGGACTCCTCTGTTCAATCGGATACAGGGCAATGTCCCTCCCAAGCCCCTTTGCTAGCTTTTCGAGCCCCTTCGGTACTATCTCTGAGCTCTATCTCTGACTAGCATCTCTGTCTGTCCCTTCTAGCTGACTCAAGTATTTATTTGTAGCCCGTGGAACAAGCCTCCTGCTCTCTCTCCTCTGGCCAGGGCATCATTCTCATGCCCCCTGGCTGGAAGGCTCTCCCACTCCGCTTCCATGTCAGGGGTCTCCCCTTCCTACGGAGCTCCCTTCCCAGTGAGGTCAACCAGCCATCCTAGTGTGGCTACCTCCCTCTGTGCTCGCTCCATGCTCGCTCCAAGCTCACACTAGCCAGGGTCTCACGGCCATGAGCTAGTTGCCATATTCCCCTAGAGACTGCCCACCAAGGTCAGAAACAGCTGACCGGGACTCCAGCAACATGGACTTCAGCATCCGAGGCAGCTGGCGTCCAGGGACCCCACGCACAACCGTCCTTGCAGAGTCCGTGAGTCCCAAATACTCTTGACCTCAGCTCACCTGGATTCTTCCTTCTTGTCTCCGAGAGCCAGAGGCTCAGGGGACCCTGGCTGCCAGCCTTTCCATAAAATAGTAACGATTTCTGATCACAATTGGCAAACGGTCTCTGCAGAGGTGGATTTCCCATCAGCCTGCAAGCTCCTTGGTGCTAGGGGTCCAGGCTCACTCTCCCTTTAAGTGCCACGCCAGGCACACAGTAGGCTTCATAAATAGCTGGTTATTTATTTGGCTAATTAACCGATCACACCCTCTTAAAGAAGCTGTCGTTGTCATTTCCAAGCTTGACCCTCAGTCTTGAATGGGTTGCAGGCAGGGTTCCGGCACCTAGAACGTGTGTGCAGAATAGAACATACTACTGGAAGGAAGAATAAGAAAGCTCAGTCGGTTAAGTCGGTTAAGCATCTGACTCTTGGTTTCAACTCAGGTCATGATCTCAGGGTTGTGGGATCGAGCCCCGCATCAGGCTCTGTGCTTAGCTCGGAGTCTGCTTGAGATTTTCTCTCTTTCTCTGTCTTCCCTTCCCCCCACTCTCTGTCTCTCTAAAAATAAACAAGTCTTTCAAAATAAACAAACAAACAAATAAATAAAAGGAAGGCTGTGGCGTTCAGTGGGAAGCAAGTCCCCAGCAGAATACGTTTAGCTTTGGAAAAGGCTTCAGAGAGCACCTAGTCCAAGCCCTCACCTTATAAGATTGGAAACTGAGATTAGAATATGGAAATTACTTGTCCAAGGTCACAAGACATCTCACGTCTTTTGCATGTGAGATCCGCGTGTCTGACCTTGGTGCTTAAGGACCGGTGGCCTCCCTACTACAGCAGGCTGTCTACGTCGTCCGCCACTAAGTCTCCTCCCGCTGCCTTTCCCAAGAAGTAGCCTGTTGGAAGGATCCCGGACGTTGGTGTGATTCTGCTACTTAATCGCTGTTTGCCCTTGAGCAGCTGTCCGATCACGCTCTTCTGAAAGAGAGATCTGGCAAGGACTGAGGCCAGCGTGTGAATTCTCGGTGAGATCATGCTGGCAGACCCTGGGCCCCCAGTAAATGTCAGCTCTGTGTTCTTCTTCCTCTTCTCGGGAATTGTTCTTACTTCTCTGTCCTTTCCCCAGCTCCTAGAAAATCATAAAGTCTACTTAAAAGGGCTTCTGTGAGTCTTGTGGCCCACTCTCCAGAACAATCCATTCCCCCCACCGCCGCTGCACCGTGTAACTCACACCAGCAGAGGCAGGCAGGTAGGACCCGCCTTGCCTGGGATCTAACCCCACACCTCCTGCTGCAGTTTAGGGATGAAGTCATCTTCCTTATCCTGCCCTCCAGAAGGAAGCAAAACCCTCCTTTTCCCTTCCTCCTTCCTCTTCCTATTCTGTGTGTTTATGCCCTCTTCAGTGTCCTAATTTATCCTCCCTTTCCCCTTTCCCAGGGCTTCAGGAGCTACCCCCACTGCCCTCTCTGGCCTCCCTGTCCCCACCCTCTGTCTCTCGACGGCGCCACATGACCTGTCCCGTGCAAGCCCCTTCCCACAGCCTCCCACTGGGCCCCGGGCGTCCCAGCCATGCCCGGTGCCTGCTGCTGGCAGACAGCTTCTTTCTGTCCCCACACACAGCTCCTGTGGCCCGCAGTGCCAGGGCAGAGGGATGCTGAACGACTCATGTGAGTCTGCAGACGGGGTCCCCCCAGCTCTCTCACGCAGCCGCTGCTCCTGGAGAAGGGGAATTGAGGCCCCCCCACCCCCTCGGCTCCTGTGACAAAATACCAGACTCTCAGGGCCCCTGTGTGTTCCACAAGATGGGTGCTACTACCCCTCCCCGCCCCAGACCCTTCTTCCCGGGCTGCCCTGGCCCCTTTGCCAGAAGATTCCAGGACAGGCTGAGGCAAACCAGCGTGTGTCACAGGGTGGGCCAAAGGGTTTTGGTTTAAGCCAAAAACTCCGAGCACAGATGAAACCTCATCAATCAGGGGGAAATTTCTGGTTGTTGTTTTAGAGCCGCCTGTCTTCTTGGGCCGACTGCCTCCCTGCTCCCCGTCCTGGGGGTGGGGAGGTCGGGAACAGAGGGCAGGCAGAAGGGCCTGGAGGGAAGTAACAGGCTGATTTGGCCAGAGCCAGGTCCCCACCTGGCTGTGCCCCACGACTTGCAGTCTGACTAGAAGGCCTCATAGCTACTCTGGTCCTGGCCAGCGTGGGCAGCCCGACCCCGGATTCTGGGAACACGATCTGCCTTTGCCAAAGCATCTTCGTCTCTTCGAATCCACGTTCTCCGTCTTGCAGCCCTGGGTAGGGCGTTAGGGGAGAGGCTGGCATCAGAGGTCATGGAGGCCGGCTGTGTCTGGGCTTGACGCCCTCCCAGCTCACTGGCTCAGGAGGCCTCTGGCATCCGCCCTTTGCCTCAGGGACCACCTCTTTGGAGAGCGTGCCTTCTGTTGATAGATAAAGGACTTCCAGAAACTTCCACACACTGGCCTCATACTGAGGTTCTTGAGAGGATGGGCTCTGGCTGAGAATCTGTCTGGCCAAGAGCCCAGATGACTGGCCTCCTGATGACGGTGGAGCCTTTGGCAAGTTATTGGGCCTCTCGGGTCTCAGTTTCCCTGTGTGTGAAACAGTGGTAGCACCAGCGCCCACCCCACAGGGCTGTGAGGAGGGCGAACTGATCACCCCATGATCAGTTCTACCCCATGTAGAAGGTACCAGAAGTGCTGGGCGCCCCGCCAGCCAGCGCTTGCTCAACAAGTGGATGGAGATTCTGAAATACAGGATCACACGGACCACGGTCCCCTCTCAGGTACATAGCTCTGTGGGCCTGAAACTCTTCTTCCCCGGGCCCTTCCTTTGCTCCACAAATATTCACTGTGAGCTCACCACCTGCCCCTGGGTTTGGCATTGCGGGTGCTGCTGAACCGGACAAAATGGCCCCATGCGCGTGGACTTGACAGTAAACGCACAGAGGAGTAAATCACGGTGGACATGCAGGAAGCGGGGGCGGGGGTGCTGGGCCAGAGAACGTGGGGCAAACCCCTGCAGGGGCGGGCAAGCGAGCATGAGCCACTCTGCTGGGGCCCAGCATCCAGCCTGAACCTGCTCCTGATGAGAGGAGCGGCAGCCGGAGCTGGACCGCGGGGAAGAGTGTTCTGGGCAGAGGGAACAGCACATGTGAGGGCCCCGTAAGAGAAGGGCTGGAGAGTTAGTAGGACCCGAGGTAGGGTTGGGGCCGAACTCCTCGTACAGCGGGAGGTGGGGGGAGTGGCTTGGAGGTGCAGGAGCGAAGACGGGAGCCGTTGGCTGGGGTCTGCAGCCATGGATGGAGATGGGAGATGCTGGGGCCCTTGGCAGATGCCCCTGGGCCAAGGGGAGGTGTGTTTTGGAGCTAGAGGGCGGGGCTGAGAAGCGGCCTGTGTGGAAAGCCTGCTGGGCATTAAGGGCCGCTAAGCTTGCCTAGAGGGGCTTACCTTGTGGGGGCTGGTGCGGGGAGGCCGAAGGGGGGTGGCTTTGAAGGTGGTATTGAGGCCAACTCCCCACACTGAGGCGGGAGCACTGGCTAGATGAAGAGGGGGGATGTGACGTGCCCAAACAACCCTTTCTGCAACATTCCAGAGCGCTCTCTTCTGGACATACTCCGTTTTGCCTCTGAGGAAGACTTGGAGTGTTGGTCTTAGAACAAAACCGAGAAGACTCTGTAAAATGGGTCCTTTTCAGCACAGTGCTGAACATGACTCCGCCTCCCTGCCCTAAATTCCGGGCTTCCGTCCCCAGGCATTCCGAGTGGGCCTCCTGACGGTACCACCTGGTGTCTATGAGCTCTTGGTTAATTACTGAAATCTCTCTGTGCCTCCACTTCCTCCTCCGCGAAATGGGGATACTAGAGTAGTGCCCTCCCCACTGGGTACTCCGAGGCTGGCGAGCGATGGTGCTGAGCACACCGGGAACACTGCCGCCCTACACTCCAAGGGGTGAACGCCTGTTGTCACCAGCAGCTCGAGTCCCAACAAGCTCATCAGCCCCTAAAACCTGAAGTTTTCTTACACATGCTGCCCCTCAGCCCTGCCTCCACCATTCTGCACTCCTGCACTTGGATTTTTATTTTTATTTTTTTATTAACATATAACGTATTATTTGCCCCAGGGGTACCTGTCTGTGAATCGTCAGGCTTACACATTTCCCAGCACTCACCATAGCACATACCCTCCCCAGTGTCCACGACCCAGCCACCCTATCCCTCCCCCCCCCCCACCTCCCAGCCACCCTTAGTTGGTTTCGTGAGTTTAGGAATCTCTTGTGGTTTATCTCCTTCCGGATCCCATCTTGTTTCATTGTGCACTTGGATTTTGAAACGCAAGGTCAGGGCCTGACATTCATCCCTGTTAAATTCTATTCTGTTAGACGCAGCCCGCAGCGCCGGCCTGCCAGCATCCTTCTTATTTTGATGGAGGGGAGGCCCCGCAGTGTGCGCTAAATTCATTTTTGTAGCGACAGAGGCATCTTCGGACGCTCCTTTTGCCATTCACTTGCCCCTGGGGAGTGGCCCCTGGCCTTGGGAGGTGGAGGCAGGGGCAGGCTGAGGCTGAGCTGGAGCTGGGGGGGTAGCCCCACACTGCCTTGGCTTGAGGATATTCCGGCACAACCGTTCTGGTCCCTTCTCCCAAGTCAAGTGCTGGCTTTGGGTTTTGAGGTGTCGGGCCAGAGGGACAAAACCTTTTAGTGGGCTGGCCGGTGACATGGCCCTAGGGCTTGGGCCAGAGCTCACCTCTCTCTCCAAAGGCCCCACTCTCTTATGGTCCCGTCTCTTTCCAAGCCATTCTGCCACATTCTCTGAGCTTGGATCAGAAAAGAAGTGGGCCAGAGGGAAAGAGATGTCCAGCCCAATAAAGCCCTCTTTGCTGTCTTATTTGCACAGTGCAGGAGTGTTTGTACAGATACTCGGATGCCCCTGAGTTTAGCTGCACGCTCGCCCCCTGCACACATGTACTGCTTCTTTACTGGTCAGAACAACCTCTTCCATACTGGCTGGGGGAACTGGGCTCCATCCGATTCATATCTCTCCTCTGAACTTTTCCAAAGCCCTTTGGAGCCAATCTCGTCATAGCAGAGGTGGGTAGCTTTGAGGTTCCCACTCAGCTTGCATGCATGATGGAGCCTTCTTCTGGGGGTGTCTCTCTTCCCTAACTTCCCAGGGGCGGGAGGTCCTCCCATCAGGCTGAGAGCTCCCAGGGCAGAGCTGCGTATCTCAGGAGTTTTATTCCCGCTTTCCAAATACCTACTGGGCTCTGCTCACCGAGGGAGCTGAACTTGAAGGTGACCTTGGCACTTAGCAAAGGCCTGCACAGGCTGGCCCTAGAAGCCAGCCCAGTGAGGCAATGGCCCACTGATTCCGTGGTCCTCTCAGACTCCAGGGGAGCAAGGAGAGAGGGACACGGTCGGACACCAGGAATGTGTGGCTGCTCTCTGGGCCAGACACAACATGCCTTTGGTACAACTGGAAGACTTACCCAGGTTCCAGAACTGATGGACACCTTGGTCCCGGGCCCACCACCGGTCTCCTTCCCCCGTTAATGCACTCCTTGTTCTCCATGTGGTGAGGTATTTTTCCAGGTGGTATGTTGGAGGGATAATTGAATTTCCCTAACAAGCAGGCTTGCAAATAACTAGGAGGGCAGGGAGAGAGGGGGAGGCGACTCCTATTAGATTCTAATGCTGGTAACCCGTATTAACCCTTGCTGGAGCAATCAGCCCTCACTGGAGATTAGGGGAAAAAGTTCTAGAAGGGGGGGCGCCTGGGTGGCTCAGTCATTAAGCGTCTGCCTTCAGCTCAGGTCATGATCCCAGGTTCCTGGGATCGAGCCCCCCATCAGACTCCCTACTTGAGCCTGCTTCTCCCTCTCCCACTCCCCCTGCTTGTGTTCCCCCTCTCGCTGTCTCTCTCTCTCTCTCTGTCCAATAAATAAATAAAATCTTTAAAAAAAAAAGTTCTGGAAAGTATCCTTTTTTTCAAGTTTCCCATTCTTCAAATAAACTGTGGTTAATTTTCTCTGCCAGTCTGGTCTGGCTTGGAGAGGACCCTGTGAGAGGGGCTGAGACGGAGGACAGAGAAAAAATATATACCCCCCCATATATTGTGCGACACTTTCTGTCTTTTCCAAGCACTCTCCCCTCCATTCGCCCAATGTTGTCTCCATGCAATTGTTACACACCGTCCCCATTGGCTTCCAGTGTGGGCGTCCTGTGCGCGTGACGGGTGTGATCACTTCGCAAAGGAAGTGATGACTCATCGGGGCTGCTCCTGATAATGGAGTCAAGGAGGAAAAGGAAGGAAGTTCTTCCTTTTGTCTAACCTTTTGTCTTCCTTGTGTTCTTATAGCTGCGCTCAGCCGCACATTGCTGCCAACATGGAGAAAGGCCTAGAAACCACAGTGTTTCGGGACAAGAAGGAGCTCTGGAGTCTGACCTGGAGAAGAGTCTTGGAGATAAGGAGGCACCTCGTTGTTATTTGGCCCGATGGGCAATGTAAATACAAAGCGGAAGCTCCGTGTGACTCCAGAGGGGAGAACCAGGCTCGAGGTGGAAGGGAAATGGTTGAGTTCAGCAGAGAGATAGCAGGTGATGAGCGGACAGATGGACCAGGGGTGACGTCCCCTCCCACCACGAGGACGTTCGGCAATGCCCGGGGCTGATTTCGCTTGTCATGACTGGTGGAGGAGGCGTTCATGGGCATCCGGTGGGCAGAGGCCAGGGTGCCGCTGTGTAGCCTCTGATGCTCAGCAAGGCCCTTCAACAAACAATTCTCCAGCTCCGAACGCCAGAAGTGCCCAGGTCAATGTTGCGGAGAGAACACAGACTTGGGTTTTAATCTCTAATGCCGGCCTTGAGACCTTGGGCAAGGGACTCCAGCAGTCCTGTCGGCAGTACTCTCATCTGTGAAATGGGATGACAGAGCCGAGTTTGCTGGTCAGAGTGCCACTGGGGGGCGGGGGGTCCTTTCCATACAGGGCCCACTGTGGAGGAGGTGCCTTGGGATGCCTGGTATCATAGCGTGAGAGAGATGCTTCCTCTAACCGGTAGGACTGCCCATGCCTGCATCAGAGCACTGGGGAGGCCTGAGTTGTAAGGAATTTTCTGTCCCCGGGAATGCCCAACTTCTAGCAGGGACGTTGGAGAGGGTTTTCTCAGATAGGTGGGGAATTGGGGCTACATGATGTGATGGTGGCTTGGTCCTTCCATTCTGGCATTTTTCTGGAGGGGAGTCCCCCACCCCCATGGATCTAGCCACGTACTATTCTGGAAACCAAACAACTGACCCATGAGTCTGGTCAAAGTCCTACCAGAGCCTCAGTCCTCACATCTTCAACAGAGTCCCTCCCCCACCCTCTCCCACCCCTGGGTTTTGGCCTTTAATAGAAGGTGGGAAACTGAAGAAGGTTCCCAACCAGGAACACAAAGGATGCAAAGGTCCGAAGACAATCCAGGAAGACGAGGAAGTGCTCTGCTTGGGTAGGGGGAGGCTGGGGGGCGCATGGAGAGCCCTGTGACAGTGGAGGCATCTTTGAGGAGGACATTAGTCACTGTTCTCTACCTCCTCAGAGGCCAGAAGGAGGAAAGAGCTTCAACAGTAACAAGAGGAAGGTAAGACTGAAATGCCTCCCTATCAGAAAAGTCAGGATCTATGACCCAAGCACAGCAAAGGAGGGCTGCGTCCCCTCCTCCCCGTGCTGTGTGCAGAGACCATGTCTGGAACCTCGGGGGAGAGTCCAGTGAATGGCTGAACCACCTCCTAGGGCTAGAGTTAGCATCCCCCATGCTGATCAGTCCACGCAGCCTGGAGGGGCCAGGCCAGGAGGAGAGATGGGGGCGAGGAAGAGTAGCAGAAATCCACAGACCTCAGGCGGGAGGCTGACCCATGTATTTAGTTGTACGGTTTATTCAGGGAACAGTGAAGGACACTAGGGTCCCCTGAAGGGTCTGCTTTGGCTTGAGGGCATCCCTCTGCCCCCGGCTGTTATTCCCAAGCTGTCCCGAGATGGGGCATCCTTTGCTTACCTGTGAACTTCAATCACAGTCTCCTGGTACAGCTGAACTTGATTTTCCCGGATGCTGCTCATTGTCTCTTGCCACCTCCCCCCTGCCTGGCTGATAGCACCGCAGAGTGTGTGTCTGGGTGGGAGGGCGATCCCATAAATCTGGGCAAAGCACCCTGCCCCCATCTGCTCTCACCACTCTTCCCACCCTAAGCTCCAGCTGAACGGGCTGTTGGGGATTCGCCAACACTCCCAACACCTTCCCAGCCCGGCCCTTTGCTCCTGCTGCTTCCCTGCCCAGATGTCCTTCATGCTCCATCCACACTGATGCTACTCACTCTTCCGGACTCTGGAGAGCACAGCTTATTGCCAGATCTCTACTCCCTCTCCCCTTCTGCCTCATTAGCAATACTTTGATTTTGCTTAGACAAGGGAGATCGATGCGCCCTCCTAAAAATATTGATCTTCCAAGGCTCCCTTGTTTCTAGGAGTGATGACGTGACACAGTTCTGGCCAATAAGATGTAAATGATATAAATTCTTTTTGTCCGAAAAGGTGAAGGCAGAGCTGGAACATGTCTGGCTTGTGTCTTTTGCTTTTCTCTGTCTTGCTCCCTGAAAAGTCTGCTGCTCCCTGGAAAGTGTGGTGGAGGGTGGAGTACCCAGCTTGCATCCCATAAAGGCCACGTGTGAAAGATGCGGGCTTGCGATACAGAAGGGCTTGGTTTCTTGGGGCACCTGGGTGGCTCAGTGGGTTCAGCGTCCGCCTTCGGCTTAGGTCATGATCCCAGGGTTGTGGGATGGGCCCCTGTGTCAGGCTCCCTGCTCAGTGGGGAGCCTGCTTCTTCCTCTCCCTGTGCCCCTCCCCCTGGCTCATGCTCTCTGCCACTATCTCTCTGTCTCTCTCAAACAAATAAAAAAAAAAATCTTAAAAAAAAAAAAGGGAGGGCTTGGGTTCTTGAAGATGTCCCTGAGACCTGAACTGGCTTCCCTCCACACTTTTTGTACTATTTTACAAGAGAAAAATAAACCCTTTTTTGTTAAACCTCAGTAGTCAAGTTTCTGTTACCTCTAGCCAAAGACAGTCCTTACTGATGCAAAGGCTCATCTCGAAAGCTGTTGCCTGCATTTTTAATCCCACACCCCCCTTCCCCCACCAGCACTGGGTAGGCTCTTTCCTACCTCTGAGCTCCTCTGTCTCTTTGTTTGTTTTTTCTTTTTTTAAATTTAAATTCAATTAACCGACAAATAGTACATCATTAGTTTTTATATAAAGTTCAGTGATTCATCAGTTGTGTACAATATCCAGTGTTCATCACATCACATGCCCTCCTTAATGCCCATCACCTGGTTACCCCATCCCCCCACCCACCCCCACTTCCCCTCCAGCAACCCTCACTTTGTTTCCTGGAGTCAAGAGTCTCTCTTGGTTTGTCTTCCTCTCTGATTTCTTCCCATTCAGTTTTCCCTCCCTTCCCCTATGGTCCTCTGCACTACTAATTATATTCCATATATGGATGAAACCGTATGATAATTGTCTTTCTCTGGTTGACTTATTTCACTTAGTATAATCCCCTCCAGTTCCATTCATATTGATGTAAATGGTAGGTATTCATCCTTTCTGATGGCTGAGTAATATTCCATTGTGTATGTGAACCACATCTTCTTTATCATTAGTCTGTTGAAGGGCATCTCGGCTTCTTCCATAGTTTGGCTATTGTGGCATTGCTGCTATGAACATTGGGGTACATGTGCCCCTTCTTTTCACCACATCTGTATCTTTGGAGTAAATACCCAGTAGTGAAATTGCTGGGTCACAGGGTGGCTCTATTTTTAACTTCTTGAGGAACCTCCATACTGTTTTCCAGAGTGACTGTACCAGATTGTGTTCCCACCAACAGTGTAAGAGGTTTCCCCTTTCTCCACATGCTCGCCAAAATTTGTTATTCCCTGTCTTGTTAATTTTAGCCTTTCTCACTGGCATAAGGAGGTATCTCATTGTGGTTTTGATTTGTATTTCCCTGATGGCATCACTTGGCTCTTTGTATGGCTCCCAGGGAAGCCAGCTTACTCTACTCAACATGCTCATTGTGTATTTGTCTCAGCAACTTTAGCAGAAGCACTTTGAGGGGCAAGGACAGAGTATTCCTCTCCCCAGGACCCCCAGCAGTAGCATCTCTACCCCCGCACTTCTGCCTCTTTAGCAATACTTTTATTTGCCTGGTAGATGCCTGGTAGAGATTGCTCAGCAGATTCAGCTGGTGTTGGACTCTTCCAGATCTACCAGACCTGGAGCAACACTGAGGGTTATCCATGAAGATCCCACCATGGGCCTCTCCATGGACTGCCCATGCCTCCTGGATGTGTCCCTCAGCCTATCTCCAGGCCAGGACTCCTCCAAGTCAATGAGGCACAGGGAGGAGGGAGGGTTCATTTCTACCCCCCCACACACAACACACACATACACCCTTTCTAAGGGGCAGAATTAGGAGAACAGATGGCCTCCTGAGGGTCTTCCCCTGTGTATGCCCACCAGACTGCTGTGTGAGGGAAGGGCAGGTTCAGAAGCTTCCTTAAATCCCCTGTTGACCATAGACTTAAGAAGTACAAGAGGTCATCTGGTCCAGTCTCTGGCCTTCAGGTCAGAAAATTCTATATCTTCCAGAGTGGAGGAGATGCAAAGTGTCTCTTCAACCAAGACAGGCGACACCAGCCTATAAGAGGGGGTTTGAGGTGGCTCTGAGGCTTGGCGGCATGCCGCCCATGTCTTGAGGGGCCAAGTCAGGTTCTGGTCTGGGGTCTAGAGGATGTCTCCTTGAAGGGACATCCCCTCCTGCAAGACCAGGAGCTCAAACAAGTTCTACATGTTTGTCTCACTGCTCATCTGCACGCTCCTTCAAGACAGGGCATGTCTTAGTCATATTTGTTTCTACCACCTAACAAAGTATTTGGTATGAAAAAAGGTGTTCAATAAATACTGGTGGGAGGGGCAGCTGGGTGGCTCAGTGGGTTAAAGCCTCTGCCTTCGGCTCAGGTCATGATCTCAGGGTCCTGGGATCGAGCCCCACATCGGGCTCGCTGCTCAGCAGGGAGCCTGCTTCCCCCTCTCTCTCTGCCTGCCTCTCTGCCTACTTGTGATCTCAAATAAATAAATAAAATATTTTTTTAAAAATAGTATAAATAGGGGCGCCTAGGTGGCTCAGTCGTTAAGCGTCTGCCTTCGGCCCAGGTCATGATCCCAGGGTCCTGGGATCGAGCCCCGCATCGGGCTCTCTGCTCAGCAGGAAGCCTGCTTCTCCCGCTACCATTCCCTCTGTTTGTGCTCCCTCTCTCGCTGTGTTTCTCTCTGTCAAATAAATAAAATCTTTAAAAATATATATATATAATAATATAAATAAATAAATACCGGTGGGAGGAAGGGAGGGAGGGAAGGAGGGAGGGAGAGAGGGAAGGAAGGATCCCTTAGATGAAGTTGTTGAGCAGTTGAGTTGCCGACCAGCACGCAAGCCCGGCCCTTCCCCATCTCAGCCCAACCTTCCTCTGTGGCACTTGTCTTCGAACGTTGTCCTGATTCTTCCTTCATCTTCAGCCCCTGGCTCATGTAGTGCTTCCCCCACTGAGCTCCTCCGGTCCATCCTGTGCCCCAACAGCAGGGTGGATACTCCCCGACGGCATTTCACTGACTGGATCGGGAGTCTCTGCTCTTCTCTCCCCAGCAGTGGACGGAGGTACCTGCGGGT
Organism: Procyon lotor; assembly: GCA_028646535.1. NCBI lineage: Eukaryota > Metazoa > Chordata > Mammalia > Carnivora > Procyonidae > Procyon > Procyon lotor. The sequence continues at coordinate 21,610,139 of CM053618.1, forward strand.
GAGGGTCAGGGCCTGGTTCCAGGTGCCTGGGTTCATCAGGTCAGGAGGTGGCACCGCAGGGGAGCTGAGATGAAGGTTTAGGTGAGACAGCTCCCTCCTGGGATGAGGAAGGAGGGCTGACGGGGTGGAAGAAGGCTGCCTTGGTGAAGGGTTGGCAGCACTGAGGCAAATACGCCCTCAGGCCAGCGGGAGCGTGCCATCTGGATAGACCTGTGCTTCATAAAGGAAATGAGGTAGTTCCTGGCACTGGAAATTAGAACCCAGCCTGGGAGCAGGATGGAAAACACAGCTCCACTGGCCGCTAAGGGGCATCATGGAAGACAGGATTGGACCTCGGTGATCTCCTAGCCAGTGGCTCTTATAGGGAGTCCCTGGATTGCTATGTGTCCTCAAAGACCATGTCAATCTCGTCCTTTCTTCAAATCTTCTCAAAATGACCACCTCACAGAAGCCTTGCGAGTCTTTCTGCCATGATCTCCATCTGTAGCGAGGTGGTGGCGAGCAGGGATAGTCATGAGGAATGGCCAGAGGACTGAATGATTCACCAAAAGCAGGAGCACCCTCTGGAAGTTTGCAGAAAGCTTGAAATGGTCATTAGGCTTTGCAAAATCCCAGGGACGGTAATGGTTCGCGTGATGCTTGCCTTGATCTTCAGGGTCAGTGTGACTCTCTGGTCTCGATGAACAAGTTCGTGTGTGTTTCAGTTGCAGTGTGTGTGTAAGAAGTGCGTGCGAGCTTTCATTGTAGAGTTGATGGCTGTGGTTGCAACTTTACCGAAGCTGTGCCTGTTTATGCACCTCTTTTGGATTTATGTACGGATATGACTGCATGTTGTGTCCTTATTGGACAGGCTGCTAAATTTCACGGAACCATACTTGTAAAAAAATCTGAGTATAGTTGACACATGATGTTACATTAATTTCAGGTGTACAACATAGTGATTTGACAAGTTCATAGGCTATACTATGCTCACTGCCAAGGGTATCTCATGAGATCATACTTTTCTTCCTCATTGAATCTTCACATAGGGGAACTGACCCCCCCACACCCCACAAGGAGCAGAAGCCTTCCCAAGAAGGGTCCAGCTGTCTCTCCCTGAGCTCAGCCAAGTAACGTGCACCCCCGGCCCCTGCCCCATATCCCCAACTTCTTTCTCCAGCCCTAAGCACAGCCAAGGTCCTTAACTGAGAACAGGAAAACCAAAATCAGGTCACCAGATGTGTTCCATTCCATCCTCTCCCTCCCCGTCCCTTCTTACCACAGGCAATAAATTCTGACTATGTATACAGCAAGCACCTGGCATTTCCCGAGCCCAGTTGTGCCTGCCTGGGGACAGACACAACTGAGGCAGAGCCCGGGGGGAACCACACGAGCCTACCACACGGCCCACCCATGTACCACGATGTAGCACCACGATGCAGCTCATCTGCTTTGTCTAGACAGCCCAAGCCGACCCCAGGATGATCTTTCCAGTCTGACCGAGGGGCGATACGTTGGTGCCGACTGTCGTGCCTACTTCTCCCTGTGTAGACCCTGCCTGTCTGGGCGCAAAAGGAGACTGAGGTCTCCCAGGCAAGATCTCTGTCCGGATCCTGGAGGAACGGGCGACGGACAGCCCCAGGGAGCTTGCACACGGGGCTCCCAGAGCTGGTCCCCACCTGGAGGCCAGAAGGAGCGTCTGGGTCTCTGGAATGAAGCAGGCATCTGGGATTCTCATTGGAGCCTGTTTACTTGTCTATTTGCACGGCAGTTTAACAGCCCACAGCAGCCCACTTCCTGCCAGGGACTTTCAGGAACAATGTCTCCAAGCCAGCGTGGCCCAGCCTGGGCATGAGCCCTGCCCATCGCTCCCTCCCTCCCTCCCCACATCAGCCACGTGGACATGACTCACACAGGCTCTCTGAGCCTCTGCCAAGAGCAGCCAGAGGACGGCTCGGATAAAGTTGGATGGGTTACTTCAGGAGCAGGGAATAGTCCGGGGCGCCTTTGGAATCCCA
>CM053618.1:21612635-21707193 GCA_028646535.1 Procyon lotor
GGGGGGGGGGGGCTGTCCCCAGGAATGTAATCAATAGAGTGGGTCACAGAGGTAGTAATGTTGGTTTATGTACTAATGTATTCAAATTTTGTCACATCTACTTCTGCAAATACATATTGTGTGATCTTAAAATCCTTTTTTTTTTTTTTTAAGATTTTATCTATTTGTCAGATCGAGAGAGAGGGACCACAAGCAAAGGGGGCAGCAGGCAGAGGGAGAAGCAGGCTCCCGGCTGAGTGGGAAGCCCAATGAGGGACTCCATCACAGGACCCTGCGATCATGACCTGAGCCGAAGGCAGACACTTAACCGACTGAGCCACCCAGGCGCCCCTTAAAATATTTTCTAAGTACTTGGGGTTGTAGACACGTAGGCAAGAAAAGAGAGTAAAAACTTCCATTTCTGCCCATAATAGAGTAACAGGGACTAGATTTATCTTTCCGCCTTAAATAACTAAAACAAATGAACAAAAACAGAATATATGAAATAATGGTTTTCAGACTTAGGAGAACAGCAGCATAGGATAATGACTTCAAAGAGAAGGTAAACAAAGTGATCTCCGAACTAAGGACCAGAGTTCAGAGTTTGGGAAGTCCAAGTCGGCCAGGCTCTGAGGGCAGAGGACAGGAGAGCAGCCAGCGGCCACCCCAGAACGCTTCTGAGCCTTTGTCTCCAGTCTTCCCCTGAGACTGGTCAGCACATGCGTGTGAGGTAAGGACCAGCAGAAGAGCAGGCGGATTGATCCTCGTTGCTCACTCAGCTCAAGGAAGTAGTTCCCACTCCCACCAACCGGAAGCGAGAGATCTACTCATGGGGCATGGAAGGGCATCACCTCAGAGGACCATCACCTCAGCAGTGGAGCCAAATTAGCCTTAGGCCGAAAGGATGTTCCGGATTGCCTTAGATCTTGAAAGCAAGTCAAAGAATCAAGCTGTTTCTATGCGACTTAATCGTAGTCTAGAACAAAGCTCGAAAGAATTTAAATACATTTTTTTTTTAAATCCAACAACCAACAGTGTAAATTTCACAATGTCTGGCATCCAAATAAACCTTCCCAGGCATGCAAAGAGGCAGGAAAATATGACCCTTAATGAAAAGAAAAATAATTGAAACAGACGCAGAAATGACAGAGATGATAGAATTAAGTGGATGAGAACCAGCCTACCACAGGCTACTGCAAATAAAGCTGCTCTAAATGGTCGCGTTCAAGTCTTCGTGGGAGGGAGCCCTCTGGAGGCTCTTCTGTCAGGGCACCAATCTCATTCCAGAGGGCTCTACCCTCATCACCTAGTCACACCGCCAAGGCCCTACCTCCTAACACCACCTCTTTGGGCATCAGGATTTCAACATGTGAATTTGGGGTGGGGGGGGACACAAACATTCAGACCATAGCAGGGGGACATGAGGGCATGGCTAGCAGGGGGCAGGGACAATCGAGGGCCATCTCAGAATCTGTATGCTTCAAGAAAATTGCTGGATTGTGCTGAGGACTTTATAGGTATATATACTTACTTTGAAACTCACCAAATTGTGCATGTGAAAACTGTGCAGTTTTTGTACATTAACTACACCTCAAGTTGCAAAAAGCTAACAAACAAAAAACTTGACAAGCCAATTATAAAATTAATATGGAAAGGCAAAGAGCCAAGTTCAGGCACAACAGGAGGAGAGTCTTGCCCTAACAGATATGAGGATTGTTTAAAAAAAAACAAAACAAAAAAAACTACCATAATTAAGACAGTGTGGTGTTGGTATTGGGAGAGACAAATGGTCCAGTGGAACAGATCAGAGAACCCAGAAACAGACCCACACATGTGGGCGCTTGACAAACAACAGAGATAGCATTCTAAATCAACAAGGACAAGATGGACTTCTAAATCCATGACGCAGAGACAACTGGATCTCCATATGGAAAAAAATAAAATTAGATATTCACTTCATAAACGGTCACAAAAATAAATTTCAGGTGGCGTAGATGCCTAGATGTGGCAAGAGCAAAACTTTAAAACTTTGAAAAGAAAATATAAATATAGGGGCGCCTGGTGGCTCAGTGGGTTAAAGCCTCTGCCTTCAGCTCAGGTCATGATCTCAGGGTCCTGGGATCGAGCCCCACATTGGGCTCTCTGCTCGGCAGGGAGCCTGCTTCCCCCTCTGTCTCTGCCTGCCTCTCTGCCTACTTGTGATCTCTCTCTCTCTGTCAAATAAATAAATAAAATCTTAAAAAAAAAAAAAAAAAGAGGGGCGCCTGGGTGGCTCAGTGGGTTAAAGCCTCTGCCTTCTGCTCAGGTCATGATCTCAGGGTCCTGGGATCAAGCCCCACATTGGGCTCTCTGCTCAGCAGGGAGCCTGCTTCCCCCTCTCTCTTCCTGCCTCTGCCTACTTGTGATCTCTGTCTCTCTCTCTCTCTGTCAAATAAATAAATAAAAAGCTTCAAAAAAAATTAAAAAAATAAAAAAATAATAAAAAAAAGAAAGAAAATATAAATATATATCTTTATGCCTTTTGTGTAGAGAAGACTTTGGAAACAATGGAAACAGTGGAAAATGTAAACCGTAAAGGAGTAATCAATTTGATTGCCTGAAAATTATAATCTTCTGTATAACAAAAAAACCATCTATTAAATGAAAAACAAGTCACACAATAGGAGAAATTATTTACAACATATATAACTGAACAATATGAGGATTTGTACTCATATTATATTTTTAAAAATGCCATAGGATCAGTAAGAAAATTATAAACCCAATGGGCAAATAATGTGAACAGATAATTCACCAAAGAGAAAACCCCAGATTCTGTATGTTTGTGAAGATGTTCTCAACCTCGTAATCAGAGAATGCCAATTAAAAAATTAATAAGGCTATCCACACCTATCAGACTGGAAAAAGTCAAAAGTCTGACAACACCGGACACTGCCAAGGAAATGAAAAAAATATGAACTTGTATTCTCCTAGTTGGAATGTAAACTGGTAAAACCATTTTGGAAAAACACTTTGGCAGAGTTGAAGGTGCACATAGCTTATTCCATTGCTGTGTGTGTATTCTAAAGAAACTCTCACCATTGCATAGAAAGACAAAATGTTTATTTTAGCAATGATTTTCCTCCCTGTGCGGCTTAGCTGCATCTGTTGAGTTTTGTTTGCTGTCTGCATACATCACAGCACGACGGTTACCAGCACAGGCTCTAGAAACTGAGTTGCCCAAGTCCTGGTTCCATCACTTATCAGCTGTGTGACCTCGGCCAAGTTACTAAACCTTTCTGTGCCTCAGCTTCCTCATTGGTGAACTAGAGATTATAATTATACGACCTCCTACAGAAACTCTGAGGATTGCCTGGGTTAACAGCCTTGCACTTAGTAAGCACCATGAGCTTTCGCTATTACTGTAGCTTAAGGAAAATTTGAGTAGCTTTGTTAAGAGTTTTGAAAGCAGTATTGCTCTTTTCCCTTCCTGCACAATTCAGTCCTGAAGCTGTTAGGTAAAGTAGAGCAAGGTAGGCATCCGTGGAGGGGGGTGACCTAACATGGGGTCTTGGAGCCTGAACCGAGTGAGGAAGGCATTCATCTGTGCCAGGTGAAGGCCAAGCACTGAGGGTCTGAGCCCAAACAGGGGAAGGAGGGCATCCACGGAGCAGGGGAGGACTGGCACAGGTTGTTGGAGCCCAAGCAGAGCAGGAAGGTGTCCACATGGGTAGGAGGAAGACAGGGTATGCATGCGGGGACAGCCCAAAAGATGTGTGGGAGTCCAGGGACATGAAGAATGCATTCATGAGTGGGAGGGTGACATCTGTCATGAGGGGTCTGTCCAAACAGGGCAAGTGGAGACTCCACATAAAAGAACAGCTTGCATGGAAACTCAGAGCCCAGGCATGGTGACCGATGTCCACATGCGAGGGCAGCCTAGAGGACATCAGAGGCTGAGCAGGATGAAGAGGGTGTCAGTAAGGGGCAGGGTTGGCAACAGGGATGGGAAATTGGCCACCGAGGTTATTGACCGAATAAGATAGTCTTTCAATTATAGTGAGAGCCAGGGTTCTCTCTGTTGGAAAAAGGAGTTGCAAATATGGGAAGGGAAAAAAGTGGAAACATCACGCAGTATTAGATTCGAGTCAAGGGCATTGTAAACACACGCTCTGCCCCCTGAGAGGGCCCGGGAAGAACAACAGCCCAGTAGCTCAGAGCACATGTGGCTTCCAGATCTCAGCTTCTGACGATCACTCTCCACTGGAAGCCACTACGGCTCTTGGAAGAAGTGCCTGCTTTCAAGGCAAGAGCAGAGAAAGTACAAAATGAGCCTGGGCTGTCTTCTGCCAAAGGCAAGGAAGGGATCAAAGAATATGATGGAGGCAAAGGGGCCTTGGATAGTCGAGTCAGAGATAATCTGAACATCCAGATACATGTTAGTAAGAGATTATAGCCCATTGAGTAAAAGGCAAATCCATGAGTCAGCAAGCTATGGCCTGTGGGCCAAATCCAGTCCGCTGTCTGTTTCCACATGGGCCACAAGTCTGGTTTTTATAGGGGAGCACCTGTAATCAGTTTGATAATAAGAAACGCTAACTATGAGCCCCAGTTAAGTCTAATCTCCCCTGACCAAAAATAGAATTCCATTCTCATTAGGAGATCTGCCTTACAAAAGCAAAGTACTCGATAATTACATTTTAATTTCATCAGTGAAAATCAGCCAAACAAATTTTGCCCCTCTTGTTATAATAGTACCTACATAAGGAGTGCCTGGGTGGCTCAGTCAGTTAAGCATCTGACTCTTGATTTCAGCTCAGGTCATGATCTCTGGGTCCTGAGATCAAGCCTCATGTTGGGCGTGGGCCCTGCTTGAGATTCTCTCTCTCTCTCTCTCTCTCTCTGCCCCTCCCCCGCCCATTCTCTCTCTCTCTCTCTCTCTCTCTCTCAATCAGAAATAGTTAATTGATTATTTTTTTTAAAGAAGTACCAAAACATCCTCAATTTTGCCTCTTTTTCTTGCAAAGCCTAAAATATTTATTATCTGACCCTTTAAACACAGAGCTTATTGACTTCTGGTCTAAAGTAATATAAAGAAATGAATAAATTGAATGATGAGGAATGGCATATCCAAATAGTTTCAAAGTATTTCTTAGTTACATAAAATACTTGCTAGTTACAAAGGGAAAAGAAAAACACAGTAGTGGAGAAGCCTAGCCGACCGCAACTGAAGTGATCGGAGAAGCCCCTTCAGCAAGGGGACAAATATAAATTGAGCTTCACCTTATAGGTTGCAATGAGACACAGACCACTCCTATAATATTTCTGCCAAAGATTCATAACCCGAATCGAATCAGAAGGAACCAAATAAACCCACAATGAGAGACATCTACAAAATAACTGGCCTCTGATCCTCAAACGTGTCAAGGTCATGAAAGTCAAGGAAAAACAGAGGAACCGATCCAGATGGAAGACATTAAAGAGACACAGCAGCTAAATGCAACACGATTCCAAACTAAATACTTTTGCTGTAAAGGAGATTCTTGGGACAAATGGCAAAATAAAATAGAAAACCAAAAACCCTTAAGAATAATTATTTTTAAAATCAGGTATTTAAGAATCTTTTAAAATAAAAATAATCATTTATTTTACAAAGAGACAAGGTAAAATTTTGTATAAAATGTAATCAATATGAATAATTAATGGAAAATAAAAGCTAAGATCTTCAAAGAAAAAAAAAACACACCAGAAGGGAAAGGTGTACAAAAATAAAGAGTCTTAGTGAACAAGCAAGAACAAAAAGAACAAAAAAGTTAGACATGAGCAAGTAGTTTATATACATCAGTATACTTCCCCACCAAGAAGGAGAATCAAAATGACAAAAATGGCTAAAGAACATGGACTAGAGTCAGGGGCAGAGCCACTAAAAAGGAAAAAAGAAGAAAACATCAGAAATAGGAAAGGATCCAAGGAATAAACCACATTTTTCTGGCTTGCGGGGAGAAATTAGAGTCCCAAGGAAAAACTCCAGCTCTCTGGGGAGCAGGGGTGTGAGTGCTTAATATCTCCTTCGAGATAGATATTATCTAGTCGAGATCGACTCTTCGAGTCGAAAGAGCTTAATATCTCCTTCAACTCAGGAAGTGAACACACATCTGAGGCATGCCTCCTGGGAGGAGAGCCTGGGGAGACCCTGCTCCTCTGGCTTCAGCATGCCCCCGGAAGTTTTCCACCCTGGGCATTTCTGGAGACGGGGGAAAGAGGGTCATTCCCACTGCCTCAGCGGAGTCCCATGTACGCAAGAACCCAGGAAGAGTTGAATGACCAGGTCTTGGGAGAAACGAAAATTGGAGGGTGTTCATAGCCCTCTGTGCCGGTGCTCCACCAAGAAAATGACTACTGTAGACTGAATGTTTGTGTGTCCCACCCCCATTCCTAGGTTGAAATCCTAGGTGTTAGGAGTTGGGGCCTCTGGGAAGTGATTAGGTGGTCAGAGCAGAGCCCTCACAGATGGGATTAGTGCCCTTTCAGAAGAGCCTCCCTCGGACTTCCGTCGTGTGAGGGCACAGCCAGAAGACGCCATCTGTGAGCCAGGCAGCAGGCTTTGATGGGACACCAGATCTGCCAGCGCCATGATCTGACTTCCTGCCCTACAAAACCGTGAGAAGTCAATGTCTTGTTCCCGAGGCACCCAGTCTATGGGATTCTGTTTCAGCAGCCCAAACAGACTCTTTTCTCTCCCAAGCTGCTGCCTGTTCCACTGTCCAAAGACAATCTCCTTAAGGAAATGGAGCCCATTCTAAACCTCCCTTGGTGATGTGGCCATGGCTTCTAATGGGCGCAGTTCTAACACCAATGCATTTATCCTTGGACTCTAAGTAAAAAAGGGACTCCGGCCGCGTACTCTGGAGCCAGCCCACGCTGGCTAACAAGATCGAACTGTCCAATTTTCCAGAACCTTGTGAGCTGCTTGTTAAAGGCATACATCATTTGGAATTAAGTTATAGAAGTTTAATATGACAACGAAGACAATAAATCCTGAACGATATTAACAAAGATAATAAATACCAAAAACTCATCACACGCTAATTATTTTACTGTGTTTTATTATTCTGTGCTCTCGAGGTTATATACATCGGTTGTATCTCTATGGCAGAAATGTTGTAAACTGTAGCCCTACTGAGCATCTCCTCCCAGCTCTGTGTTGGGTGATTTCAGTTTTGGGAGCTCCAAAGGGGCAGTGGGGATCGGCACTCACACCCCTGCTCCCCAGAGAGCTGGACCGACGGCTGGACCCCAGGGACCCAAGGGAGGGCCCTTAGAATGACTACAGCATCACCCTGCCATCTTCTCGGGCCTATCCCCACCCCCTCCTCTCTGCAGGGAGGGGACAATGCTGCATTTACTTGAAGGGCATCTCGGCCAGATGGTCTCCCTCAGACAGCGGTGCTCTGAGGAGCTGGCTGAGGAAATATTTTCCCCGGCTCTGCCTGGTTTCCTTTTGAACTGGAACAAAACCAGTTCTAAGGAACGCAGCCGGTAGGTCAGTAAATAGGGCGGCTGTGATGTGAGTTCCAGCTGAAATAAAGCAAGCTTATGAGTCTGGTTTGTGTGAAAAACAAACTTATAGATTCAGAATTTCCTCCCATCCCGCCCTCGCCGCTCTCTCCTCTAACAGGACGAGGTCTGTGCCTGCACTGCCCTCCCCCTTCCCAGGGATGTCATCGGCACCTGGCTGCTCCTTGGCTCCAAGACAGGAGCAACTTACTCTTTTCTGCACACTTGTTTCCAGCGGCAGAGCTCTTGATTTCTCCTTCCACCGTGGACATTGCTCAGGCACCATGGGACTCTTTCAAGGGCCCACGTTCAAGGATCTGCTGTTGTGAATCACAATAACCCGCCAATCATTTCACTCGACGGCCAAATACAGCACAGGGAGGACAGGGGGCAAGCCAGCAGGTTTGGGAATTCCGCTAGATGTCTGATCGTCCTGAAAAATAAACACACAATTTTCTTTTCTACCCCAAACCTGTTGGTGAATTAGCCACACTATAGCTGCCCTGTGGACACGTGCTCCGGGCTAGGACATGCCAGCTGCACTGCAGAGATGGCCCCATTCACTAGCTTCTACTCATTCGTATTTACGTGTTCGTGTGTAACAGAATCATTGTCATGAACCCGAGTGTCGACGGCAGACACGGGTCTGTGCATAGACGAGCATATGTGAGGGTCATGTGGTAGGTATGTGGTGTTTGAACGTGTACAGAACAACGTGTGCAGCTGTGTGTTCCTCCGCCCGCCCCTCTGTGTGCAGACGTGATCACGCCTGTGCCGCAGGAAGCCCAGAGACTTCCACAAACCTGGTTCAAATGCTTAGAGAATGTCGCCATCTTCTAAAAATAGAGGAGCTTAAATATTTTGAAGAAAGGATTTCTTTTAATATAAACACACCCAGCGGGTGTCTGGGTGGCTCAGTGGTTAAGCGTCTGCCTTCAGCTCAGGTCATGATCCCAGGGTCCGGGATAGAGCCCCGCCATCAGGCTACTGCGCACGGGGAAGCCTGCTTCTCCCTCTCCCACTCTCCTGCCTGTGTTCCCTCTCTCACTGCATTTCTCTCTGTCAAATAAATAAATCTCTTAAAAACAAACAAAAAACACCCAAACATATTTCTTTTTAAAGACTCCCTGTGTGTGATGGGAAAATACCAAATATTTCCATTTTTCTGTCCTAATAAGGATGGTTGATTTTATCCGGGGACAGATTTCATCATTCATTTTAAGCTGAAAGTGCTTTAGAGGGAAGATCCTAAGGGGAAGGAGGAGAGGCCATGGCCCCTGAAGGGACAGGTTTGGAAGAATCAGGCTTCCTTTGCTTCTTTCCAGTGGTTACTATCTGCCTCTGAAATATTTTGGCCCTCCTCCCACCGTTCAAAGAGAAGGAGCTGGTCTCCAGCTGTGGATCCATTTGGCACATGGGCAAGGGACCAGGGGGCCATGCCCTTCTAACTTTTGAGGATGAGGAAACACAAAGACAACGTGAAATCGTGTTGTAGCAGAATGAGGTTAGAACCAGAGGAGAAGGCCTACTTCTTAAGGGCCATGAGAGTTTCTGCAGTGTTTGTGGCATCTCCTCCAGAAGATTCTAAGAGGAGACTCATTGCTCTCTGATGTGAATTACAAGTAGGGTCACGGTTGGGGCACCTGGGTGGCTCAGTGGGTTAAGCCTCTGCCTTCAGCTCAGGTCATGGTGTCAGGGTCCTGGGATCGAGTCCCGCATCAGGCTTTCTGCTCAGCGGGAAGCCTGCTTCCCCCTCTCTCTCTGCCTAGCTCTCTGCCTACTTGTGACCTCTCTCTCTGTCAAATAAATAAATAAATAAATAAATAAATAAATAAATAAATAAAAACAAGTAGGGTCACAGAGAGGCATACAATCAGGAAGATGGCCTCTGGAAGTTTTAACAGTACGATAACTTCTGTCTATTGGGCTTTCGTTATGGTGGCATGGATTGAAGGTTTTGTGTGTATCAATTCATTTAATCGCCACAACTGTGTAAGAGTAATTATTACCTCTAGTTCCCATATGAGGAACTGAGACACAAAGAGGTAGACATTTGGCCAAGGTCATGGAGTTAACAATGGATTAGACGATGGATGGATCCAGGGTTGACACCCAGACAGTCTGGCTCTGGAGTCCATGCTGCTAGCCATTAGGCCACCGTAGTCCTGCCAACTCAGCTCCACGGCTCCGGGTCACTTCAGAGAAGTCACTGCCTCTTCTTCGTGCTCACATCCAGAAGCATAAGGCTAAACCAGGTAGACATCAAAGGTTCCCAACCACCTGGAGAGCTTTCAGATGTGTGTGTTCGTGCCATGAAAACCCTAAGCTGGAAGGGAACCTTGGGAAGTCACCTGTCCTCGTGGGTTGAGGCTGGGAAGTTTCTGCAGGAAGGAAACTAACATTTCTGTAGCCCCTGGTATCCAACAGCTGCTGGCTCCCTGTCTGTTTCAATGACCAGCATCTCTCAGTCACCAGGTCTTGCCATAAACCCTTGGTAACAAACCCCTTGTTTGTTGTCTCCCCTACAGTTGTAAAGTTTACCTTAAGCGAAGCCTGCCAAGCACGCAGACTTCTTTTAAGGAAAATTGTGCTGTCTACAGCCCGGGAAAGCTTGTGGTTCTGTCTCCCTGGATACAGTTGCCTGGAGGCAAAGGTGACCCAGTGGCAGCCAATTCACAGGCTGGCCAGCTCAGGCTAACGGGGTGAACTGAGATACCCATGTAAGGTTGCTTTCAGGAATCCAAACCAGGGACTATTGGAAAAAGGAGGTGGTTAACAGTGCGAGTTAAGGTGGAAAGATTAGGATATACAAAGGAGTAAACAGCCATGAAGGTCATGTGCAAACTGAAGTCACAAGGGAGCAGAAATTGGGAGTGAACAGCAGCCATAAGGGATGATGATGATGAAGAAGAGACAGAGACAGAGCAGAAACAGAGAATGAGGCTGAACCTCAATGGCCTTCTGGTTTCGGAACCACCACAAGCCCCTATATGCCCTCAAGCAGCTTGAGTGAGCTCCTTGCAACCTCAAGGCCTGCTTAGAATTCCAAAGTTTTCAAATCATCTGTATTTTTTATATCATTTGAATTCAGAATTGATGTTATCCCATAATAAGTCTTTGGGTGATTTGTGATTTAAAATGCCATTTTGAGTAGGGGAAAATATTAGTAAAGTTGGAAAATTTCACGTAACATGAGCTATATCTTACCTGTGCCTGCAGCAACCGTATCTCACATGCGTTAAGAGTTGTAGCAAATACAGATTATCATAGAGCTTTACTTACCTACAGTGATATGGGGTAGGATAAAAATTTGGTGTGTCATTCGTGTGAATGCCCTCCATCACAAAGTGCAGCACATGGATGTGGGAAATGGATGAAGACCACAGGTGGGTATTCTTATAGGCCTTTCCACAGGGAGTCCGATGAGACACAATATGCTAAGTCCCTCCCCACCCCCTGCCAAAGATTTGCAGCTAGAACGTGTCAGAAACAGGATAAAAATTTAGATCTTGACTATACCTTCCAGGAGTTTGATGGGCTAGAAATTCTGAAGGCTTCTGCTACTAAACACCCAATCTTGCACAAAACATAATTGTTATTTCGGTGCTGGACTCGTAGTAAATAATTCTATATGGACTGGAAAAGGCCTTAAAAACAGGGAACTAAAACCAGTTCAGGGACTGTTGAGCTTAAGTTAAAGGTGAAGGTTGCCCAGACGACAAGGGCTCCTATGGAGGCTGCCCTTAGGAGACCAAGCCTTGGGCCATTAGCAAATTGGGGAGCGGAACCCAAGACTCTGAGGTTAAATGAAGGAACCTTGGGGTTCCTTTGGGGATGAAGCAGTCCCTGGTCAGGAGTGCCCCTGCCTCCAGCAGAAACAAACGCAAATTCTCACTGAGGAAAGCATCTTCATGGGAGTTCTCCAAGTTTTTCAGAAATTAAATCAACCAACTAGGAGATTACAATCAAAGATCACCAAACACACAAGCAACGAACCACCACAGCAAATGTAGCCCCCTGCCTCCCCACAAGGGCTTCAGGTATTGGAACAATCAGATACAGAATAGAAAGTCATGATATAAAAAAATGTTTAAAGAAATTTGAAAAAAGGAATGACAAATGTGAACAGGGAACTACATACCACCAGAAGTGACCAGGCCTGTGTGAGAAAAGAACCAAAAAGACCGTTTAATAGGTGAAACATCATACTTTTTTTTTTCTTAGGAAATATTTTCTTTTGAAGTAATCTCTACACCCAACATGGGGCTTGAACCGACAACCTGAGATCAAGAGTCGCACTCTACTGACTGAGCCAGCCGGGCACCCCTTGGCGAAATGCCATAAAGAGCTTACACAGGAAACGAGACATAGCTGAGGAGAGAATAAGTGAAGTGTAAATACAGGACAAAGAGAGAGAACATATGAAAAGCATTAAGCAAGAATGGAGGATAGAATGAAAACACTGAGTAAACATTTAACGAGAATCCCAGGAGAAAGGAGAGTCAATGGAGGAGAGATAACTTTGGAAGAGAACTTTCCAGAACTGAGGAACGACATGAATCTAGAGAGGAATACAACACGTACCACGCAGAACAAACATACAGAAACTCACACTAGACACATTTCGAGGAATGTGAGGAATAAGAAAGGCCATCGATAACAGAGAAAAGTGAAATCACCAGCGAAGGCGTGCCACGTAGACTACCTCAGACTTTCCAACAGCCACGATGGAAGCCATAGGCAGTGGAGTCATGTTGAGGGGAAAAAACCTCTCCACCTGCAATTGCACAGACAGAAATGTTATTATTCCTAATCGAGGGTGAAATAAAGACATTTTCAGAAGTCAGACTCCAGAGTTCACGCTTCTGCCTCTGGATTACTCATGGTAGTTCTCAGCTACTTCGAGATCTGCCATTGTACTACAAGAATCCCCTTCCAGGCAATTGTTCTCGATCCTGCTATGTCCTCCTGCCTTAGCTATTTCTCCTAAGGTCCGAGCACGTTTGTGAAGAGAATGTGTCATTTGCTTGTTTTTGAGGGAGCCTAAGGCCTGGGGAAGTTCTCCGTCAGGAACGGCACCAAGGAAGCCAAGGCTTCGCTTGTCAGTCCCGGGTTTGACTGGCTTCGTCAGTCCCCGGCTGAGAAGGGGCTCAAACCAAGCAGAGAGGGGCAGTCACGGAACATTCCATGAAGGCCCCCAAGTCCCTTCTAGAAACTTTCTAGGGTCCTACGAGGCCACTGCTTGGTAAACACTGAACCTTTAAATACCTTCTTATTGGAGCAAACAGAACCTTGAAGGCAATCAGCTCAGTGTTCCCTCTGGGCCCCGGGGGCTGGCTGGGATTTGCTTTCTATTTTCCCAAGGTCAGAAATGACTTTGTAGTTTACTTGGCTCAATTTCCTTTCGGATCAGCACTAGGCTTTTAATGAAAAGTTTTTTCCTCCTCGAAATACTCCAAACTCTCAGCTAAACGTCCTGGCCTTAGATCACAAGTCCACCCCCCTCATCCCACTCCCCACCCTGCTCCCAGGAGCAACCCTGAGGGTGATTGATTGGCTTAACATTTGTTGGTGCAAATATTTGAATCAGCTAACATTTGAATCCATTTATGTTATTGCTTTCTAGGGGCTGGCATTTCTTGAAGGTCTTTTCTGGCCCTCCACAGAAGAGGCAAGCTCGTCCTCTCAGAACGAGGAAGAAAACGCAGGGGCCAAACAAGGGGGACAAATGGAGAGCTTGCAGAGAAAAAGGGAGCTCCAAGCCAGTGGAAGGGCCACCCTGTTCCTCCCAGGACCTGTATCTCAGCCTCCCCAGGTGTGTTCTCTCTCTCCGCCCTCCCTACTCCTTCCCCCTCCCCTGCCCTGCTCTGGACCAGCCTAGACCTCTACTCTGTTCCCACCCTAACATTACCACTCCTCCCCTTCATCCAGGACTCTTGGACCAGAACGGACATCCCCCCACAACCTAGACCTTGCTGCATCCTCTCTTTACCCTTAAGTCTCTCAGGCTTGGTCCCCTGGAAGTCCTACCCTCACTCCCTGTATTGCGTAAGACAGTACTAACCGCTGTCGCAAACAAACCTAAAAATACATACGGCTCCAGTTGATGGAAATATATTTCTTGTTCATGTAAAGTCCAAAATGGGTCTTCTGGACTAGCAGACAGCCCTCCTCTGAGCAGTGGCTGGCATGGCATCCAGGTTCCTTCTATCCGACAGCCCCACCACCTCCACCCCCCTGCCTCCCCAGGGGGCAGGGGAGAGTCACACAGGTCTAGGCACCAGAGGCCTTTATGGGCCAGACCTCAAAATAGCGCTTCTCCTCATTGCATTGGCTGGAACCCAGCCACGTGGCCACGGGGCCTCCCCAGGGAGGGTGGCATGGGTAGGGGAACTGTCTCCCACCCTCGAGCCCTCACTTTGCTATTCTGCTGCCACATCATCACCGGATCCCAGTTAAGGCAAGGTCTGCTGTTCAGAGAAGCTCAACTACTTCACTCACTTCTCTAGACAGGGACGGTCACGAGATGTCCCCTCCAGGTCACTTCCAAGGACGTGGGTGTGGCCCTCGCCACTCTCTCGAGAAGCATGCTGAGGCCTTGCTGGCTCTAGAGTGCCGGGATTGGCTCACAGGCGCGAGCAGGTGTGGGGACACTGGTTCCATTTATTGACTGTCCCTGCCCCATGGCATCATTTTATGTTTGTTTCCCTAGTGACTGTGTTCTCAATGGCCAATGCAGTCACCCTCGGGACGTAGGCCCCCCTTCCCCGTCCAGCCTCTACTTACCTAGCTGATGTTGGTTGATTTGTAGAGTGGAGCCGTCCTCTGTAAGATCGGGGAGAAGGAGCAGACCGTGAAAGGCTCCACAGGGCAGGCCCGTGACCTAGGCAACACTGAGCCACAGAGGGGACATGGGAGACAGCTGTGCTTTAGGAAGCAGCCTGCTGCAGGGGCCGGGGACTGTCATGGCTACTGAGGACAAGGAGGGCAGCCAGAGGGCGGTACGGGTCTTATCAAAGTGACAAAGAAATCTGCTCAGGGGCCTCCACTTCTCCAGCCCCTTCTAACCCTCAGGCACCCCCTCCACCAGGAAAGCTGAGGTCATTGCGTCCAGGTCACATAGATGGAAGTCATTTGCATCGACCCCTCCTCCATCACAACAAATTGGCTCCGTCCCTTGCCGATGGCTAATAAGATGCAAATACGTGCAAGTCCCCCCCGCAGGTCTGCTTCTCTAAGGGAAGAGAACCCCAGTTAACCCAGCCCTGAGTGCCCTGAGTGATAGACCCAGAAGGGCACGTCCCGGAGCCTGAAAGGGGACACGCTCGGCCTCTGCAAAGGTCCCGGTCCTTGATGTCCATCAGAAACACCTGCAGAGGTGGTTATAATTACAAATTCCTGGACCTCAAGCCAGAACCCCTGAATTCGAAGCTCCTGTCACAGCATCCCCTTGGCTGCGCGGACAGCTCCCCAGCGAATCCAGATGCCCACAAAAGTCTGAGAACGACTGGCTAAGGGCAGTCAGTTCTACAGCCAGCGACGAGAGACGCTCCGAGAGCCTCGCAGAGAGCACCCTCAGGCTCCCACAACCAGAGGAGCGGCGGTGGGCGTGGCGACGGCCGCGAGCACCTGCTGGCTCTTCCCCACGTGCCGCCTGCTCTTGCTGGGGGCTTCACATCTTATTTCCTTCTCACGGAAACCCTATGAAGTAGGCACTACCGTTTTCCCCATTTTACGGATTAGGAGACTGAGGCACAGAGAGGGGTATCCTCCGATCGTAGAGCCACTAAGCGACCTCGGAAAGTCTTGCTCCAAAGTCTCGGCGCTCAGCCACTGTACCAAACAATCGCACCGTCCTAACTGGCCCTGTCTGCTTCTCCAGTAAGCATGAGGCTGAAAGAGGAAGAGTCCGGAGAAGAGCCAACAGGACGAAGGCGTAAGGACAGTCGAGCTCCGTCTCTCCCACCTGCCGCCGGCCCCTGCCACGCTGCCCAGAGGTGACAGTGAAGGGATCAGAGAGGGGGCGACAAGGAGAGGGCTCCTCCACTTCTGTTCCAGTGCAGCCCCCCAGGCAATACCCTCCTGCTTCCGAGGAATGCCACAGTCTGCCTTCTCTGCTTCCTTGTCCTCCTCTGCATCGACACCTGACCTCCGGATCCTTCGAGACTCCCTGGGAAGCCTTGGCTAACTCTCCACTCCAGCAGAGCCCACAAGGACGTTCTGATGCTCGTTTGTAACTTTATGTGTTCACATCCTTGCTCCTTGAAAGCAGGGACTCCACTGTCCTGCCATTGGCGTCCCCAGGCGTGGCCCATCAGGACACTCAGTAAATGTTGCTGAAACAGATGAATGAGGGAGTGAAATGTGTATCGAGCACTACCGTGAGGCCGACATCCCTAGACCCTGTGGACCTATCAGGATGTGTGGACGTTGTCCCCAATCGCAAGAAATATCCCAGGTCGCAGATGCCCCCCAGCCCCCAGACGAGTCAGAACTGGAGGCATCACTCGTCTGCCGTGTCTCGTGAGTTGACCACTGCCTGACTTCTTTCCTTCCCGGTAGAAAGGGCTTAAAAGCCACTGGGGTTAGTTCCTGTGATTCTGTTCCCTCCTGTCCATTTCCGCAGAGATACTTTCTTTTTTTCTACTCATATGCTTGAGGTGGATGATCACAATCTCAGGTGTACAGTTTTGTAGCAAATAAGGCCTTTATGGCTGCTTTGGCTGATCGGCACCTATTTGTTTATTTGGTTTTTTTCTTAGTTTTCATTCCAGCAGAGTTAACATACAGTGTTATATTCGGTTCAGGTGCTCAGTGCCCATCTCGGTAAGTGTGCTCCGGATTGTCTTCGCCTATCTCACCTGTCCGCCCACCCGCCTCCCCTCTGGGGACCACTGGTGCGTCCCACATAGAGACGTCTTTAAATAGAAAGACCTATGTCCTCCAAGTTTGGAAGATGGTTCGGGGGGAGCCAGGGAGAAGGAGCTGGAAAGGCCACGTCCCTGCCTCCCTGGAGTAGGGTAGGTGGTGGCCCACGGAGGAGGAGAGAAAATCTGACAAGGGCCCTGAGCCCCTGGTGAAGGAATGAGGGGCTTCTCAGGGAACCAGTCTGGGAAGAGGCAGTGTTCCTAGTGGGCGATTCTGACGTCTGGGTGCAGGTCCAAGGCTGCTCTCCACAGCTTCGCTACTTGCTGGGGATGAGAGGAGCCCACAAATGCAAGGGGCTGCCTTTCTCCTGCTGCCTCTCCCCGGCCAGCCCTGCTCAGAGCCCGGGAACCCTGAGACCAGGAGTGTCCCCTCGGTTGCCATATGACATTCGTCTGGGCCCTCCATACTGCCAGGCTCCAGGCTGCGGCTCCAGGCCTGAACTGTGAGCCCATCACGACCCCTTCTGTCCTCAGATAGGAATGTGCACAGGCCTGGAGTAGCAGCCCAGGGTTGCACAGGAACCAGATGCCAGAGAGCGGCACGGGGTTAAACTTGGCCTGAACGGATGCACACTCTCTTCTGAAGGATGAGATGAGGCACCAAGGTCAGGAGGCCCACCCAGGGCCACAGGGGTCAAGAAGGAGGCAGAGGCATGGCGTCAATTTCCCCTATGGAAAAACTGGTGTCAGGACACAGGCTGGAAAAATTAATGTATCTCCCAGACCCTGGCTATGTTATTTTTCTTCTGATCTCAGCTGCTTCCCAAATGACTTGTCCAGGCCCAGCCAGTCCCTCAGCAGAGCCTAGGCGGGTAAGGTTGGGGCCGAGAGGTCAGCACTCCCAGCGGGACTCAGGAGCCCCGAGGAACTCACCTCTCTGCTTTCTGGAATGTGTTGTGTGTCAACCAGGCTGGCTTATCAGGTGGCCTCGCGTGGTTCCTACTCCAGCAGGGGCCACGGCACAGTCTTGGGTCCTGGGTCTGGACCGGGGCAGCAGGGATGAAAGCTGCTGGAGCCCGGTGCTCTGGATCGGTGCATCAAGCTCTGGCTGTTCATCCACCTGACCTCAGGCTGGAGTTGTGACGAGCAGCCTTCTGCTTCGCTCTTGAGACCCCCTTTCTTCTACCTGAAGACCTAGGCCTCTGCACCAATCTTTTTTTTTTTTTTTTAAGATTTTATTTATTTACTTATTTGAGAGAAAGAACACAAGCTGGAGGAGAGGCAGAGGCAGACAGAGAAGCAGACTCCCTGCTGAGCAGGGAGCAGAACTCGATCCCAGGACCCCGGGATCATGACCTGAGCCCGAGGCAGCCGCTTCACCGCCTGAGCCGTCCCGGCACCCCCGTCTCCACCAGTCTTACGGTGAACCCCTGCCCCTGGGAGCTGTGTGTTCCTGCCCAGAGATGCCATGTCGCCCCGAGGCCCCCACGGTAGCCGCTGTTAACGAATCACACTACTCTTGCCTACTTTTCTGCTGAACCCAGAGTTCAAATGCCCCTTGGCCCAGCCCTCCAGACAGTCACTACCGTCCACTGGACGGTATGGGAGGAGACACCAGTCGACCCTCTCTGCCTTTTCCATTTCTTCCTCAAGACCTGCAGTCCTAACAGCAGCTGAGGCCCCTCAGCTGACCGGGCTGCCGTGACTGCCTCATCCATCTGTGTAGCCCGTGTCTCCTGTGCCCACTGTGGCCCCCCTCTGGGGACGATCTGGCCCTTTTGCCTTGGGACCCCCAGCTCTAAGGGCCCCTGGACCGTCACCTGCTGTATCCGCTCTCCCACACTACGTTCTGCCTGCCAGTGTAGCTCCCCGCAGCCCCCTCCTGCGGGCTCCCCTAGCAAGTGCCTGAGTCACCCCCAGGGGCAGAGCACAGCTCTTTTCTGTCTCGCCTGTCCTGTGGGAGCTCGCCAGGCCAAGCTCCAGATGGGGTAAGAAGCTCTAAGCAGCTAGTAAGGAGTCCAACTCCGTTTCCCTCCTAATCTCAGATGGAAATTGACATTAGTCATTACAGGGAGAGGTGACCTGGGGGGAGAAAGAAGATACCAGAGTCTTATCTGGTTCTGAGCCCAAACGTGGTGGGGGAAGCACCCCTTAATCAGGCTGAGCGAAGTCCCGGCCTATAAGAAGGACAGCCCGCTTTATCCGAGGCTGACCCCATCAAAAAAGCAAAGCGCATGATGGTTGCTTACCTCGGGAGGCCCCCAGCTGGCTCTTAACAAGCAATAAAGTCTCATTTCACAGCTCTTTCAAGCTCTTGCTGCCAAGGACAGCGATGTCTCTATGTCACTGTCCTTGCCATAACTGGGCTTAAAGCCTATCTCCTCAGCATCCCCTGAGTGTGTCCTTGGGGGTCCTAGGGCCCTGATTTAACAATGCAGATCTAAGGCGTGGGTTTCCTAAACCTTGTGCTTCACTTCACCTGCAAATCTCCTACACAGGCAGATTCCTGGGCCCCACTCTATTCTAAGAATCCCCTGCCTGGATTGGGGCCTGAGACTCTGGCCCTAGACCCGTGTCCTTACTCTGCAGACCTGGGCACCTGGAAACTTCCTATTAATGCAAATTCTCCCACTACCCCAGACTTGCTAAATTAGAGACGCGGGAGATGAGACCACAGAATCCTGTTTCGTTGCCCCCAAAGATTTATTTATTTCAGAGGCTGGGGGGAGCAGAGGGAGAGGGAGAGAAGCAGACCCCCTGCGGGGCTCAGAGCCCACCACGGGGCTCCCTCTCATGACCCTGAGATCTTGACCTGAACCGAAATCAAGAATCTGATGCCTAACTGACTGAGCCCCCCACAATGTCATTTTAACAACCCCCCAGGTGATATTGACGCACAGAGCAGTCGAGCAGCCCTGCCCTAAGTGATTCTGAGACAGATTTAAGTTCGGGAGCCGTGGATCCAAGAGGCCCTCTGGCATTCCGAATCCAGCTGTGGCTCCTTTGGGCTCATCCAGTACAGCCCAAGCAGTGGGGAGCAAAGACGGGGACAGCGCCAGCCTTCTCTGGAGAACGCTCTGTGGAAGGGAGCTGCTGCCGTGGACAGTCTCTCCGAAGCTGTTGGTATACCAGGCAGCGGTTTCTGCGGGCCACCCGGCCAAAGGCCCTTCTGAAAGGTTCTATTCACAGTTGTCAGATGGGTAAACATCACCGCTTTTTTCCTTTCCCCTGCACCTGGGGCTGTGAGCAGAACGGTCAGCAGCTGTGGCCGCGGCCCCAGGAAAGGCTCGGGGCCAGAGAAGATCAGATCTCAGCTGCTGGGGAGCTGGGCCCCCTGGTCGGAGCCAGCCAGCGGGTTGGGAAGAGGAAACATCTCCCGGAAATAGGGCCGATCCTTCGAGTGGGAAAACCCATCTGTCTTCTACACCCTGAGCACAGTGCTTACATTTTGAAGGTGCCGAAATGGTGGGCTGGGCTGAGTGCTTCCCAGATGGTCTCTGCGGGTCTCTCAGTCTGAGGGGGACACACGGCAGGCTGACCACCCACAGATAATCCCACGGCAACAGTAAACACCAAGATGGGAACCGATGTCATAGCCCTCAGGGGTCAGAACACTGGGGGGCTGGAGCCGGGGACCTCTGCAGTTGCCGACAGAGCGGAGATTTGACTCTGTCTTGTTCCTGGTGTCCGCGTCACATGGGCCACTGCCCAGAGGGAAGTTCATCGCTGTGTCCTGGGTCGGGTCTAGCACACTTCGTTATTCACACAAGGTGCTGCGCGTCCCGGTTTCTGGCTTCAGCGGCAGTTTATTTTTTTAATCTCCTTTCCTTTAATTCACTAGGGGACAGGAATCAACTTTCTGGTATTTTATGAAATCATAAGACTTTGACTGTATTGCATTTGAACCCCAAAGGGGTTAACGCGCACTCCATCCCGGAAGCCATTCTTACTACAGTGGGATTGAGTAAGCTTCCTGTCTTTCCCCAGCCTCCATCTCCTTCTCTGCGAAGTAGGAGTGACACCATCAGCCTCACCATGCCCCTATGTCATGTTACAGGCATTCAACAAATTCTCATTTCCTACTTACTCTCCCCTTTAGACTGGAGAGGCCGATGCTCAAAGCCACAAAATGGTGGAAGTGGGTGGGCCCTACGTCCAGATTCTCTGTCTGTCCACCCAGAATACCTCTGCAGTGACTTGAATTGTGTTCCCCAAAAACATAATGTTGAGGTCCTAACCCCTGGTGCCCATGAACATGAATTTATTTGAAAATAGGACCTTTGCACATATAACTAAGTTAAAATGAAGTCATTGGACTGGAGGGAGTCCTAAAGCCAATGACAGAGACGCACAAAGAAGGAGGCCATGGAAAGATGGAGGCAGAGATGGGAGCGATAAGCTGAGCCAAGGAGCGCCGAGGAGCGCTGGGGGCCGCCGGAAAGGAGGGAGAGGCGGGGAAGGATCCTTCTCTGGAGCCTTCAGAGGAAGTGTGGCTCTGCTGATACCTCGATTTTGGATTTCTGGCTTCCAGAAACTGTGGAAGAATAAATCTCTGTGTTTTAAGCCACCCCATTTTGGGTAATACGTACATGCAGCCTTAGGAAACTAGCACCCCATCCTCCCCCAAATCCGGAGCATAGCCACTGACCCTTCCTTGGCCCCGTTCCCATCAGCAGCCCCTGCTTTCCTAAGGATATCCACCTTGACCTGGCTCTTCCTAAAATAAAATAATATTTTACACAGAAATCATGCTTCACAGTTTACAAGGCACCAACAACATCTCAGTCTATCCTCACAGCCTCCCTGAGAGTTTTGATCTATTGACCCCATTTTATAGACATGGAAGCCGAGGACAAGAGAGATGAAACTTACCACCCTCTCATGTCATGACAAACAAGTAGAAGAACCAAGACTGAACCCAAATATTCTGACTCTTAGGCCCAGATTCTTTCTCTTTAAACGTCTTTATTTTAAAGTGTTTTACTACATATGTATAAAAATGCACAAAATACAAATGGAAAGCTTGAGGAAAGCAGCCCGCATATAACCACCATCTAGGTCAAGGACTAGAATGTTGCCCGGCTCCCCGGAGCCCCTGCCAACCTCTCTCCCTTCCGTCCTCCCCAAGGTAGCCCAGGCCAGTGCACATTCGATTCCGACAATTGAGTGCTTCAGAATCAATGGCGCTGCCATAAAAAGTCAGAAGCCTCTGTCCTTAGGGAAGTTCTCTAGACTTTTCCCCTAAGGCTCACAATTTCCCTGGAACTATGCCTCTTAGGGCTCTTCTCCATCCTTCTCTTCAGGAGAAAAGAAAAAAAAAGCAACTCCCAACCGGTCTTGACATTTTCAGAACCATGAGGTCTAGGAGTGGCTGCCCACTTTTTTGAAGGAGTCAAAGCACAGACTTTTTAGCAAGAAGGGAGGGAGGAGGGGTGGCAGAAGGGTAGGGTCTCGGGGCTGGGATGGTGGATGGGTCAAAGAAACAAAACAATTGCCAAGTCCCCCACTTCTCCCTCCCGCCTCCTGTCAGAGATGCCTCTGCTCTCATGGCGGGACTCAGCCTGATCCTTGGGATTTGGGCCTAATCTTGCCCAGATGCAGGGGTAAGCCACATGGCTCCCTGGATCCTTCCGGCCTGAGCTTGTGACCGCCCTGTTCTCCGGGAGCCTGGGCCCCTGTTCCTGGTACCCCAGAGCCGGGCAGGAACGGGGGAGCATAAGAGAATGGGGGCCAGCTGGGAAATTGAGCTGTTATTCCCTTGCCTGACTTCTGGAAAGTCACTGAAGTGCTCTGTACCAAGCACTCGGGTCAAGTCCCCGTGGGACGGTAGTGAGTTAACACGGATGCGGACACAAGATGTTCAGCGGAGCCCCCAGATGAGAAGAGACAAGCGGACGGATCTTTCTGTTGGGGACAAGCCTCTGAGTGGCACGCTCCCCTGGGGCTGCCCGAGGGGGAGGCTCAATGCAGCCACTTGGGCAGGCGGGCTGCAGGGCAGGATGATGAGGGGCTCTGTAGAGACAGTGGGAGTTCAGGGGAAGTGACAGCTCAGCCGGCCGTCGGGGACAATCAGCGCCACTCTCCACCTGCTGTCACGGCTGCCACCACGTGGCCCCCGCCCAGGGAGAGGGCAGGGCAGTGCCGTGGGCTGGAGGGTTGGGAGAGCCAACTAGAAGTGCTCTCTGCTCAGTTGTCCTGTGTCTTCTTGGGTCAGGGCGGGGCAGGTCCCTGAGCCCCTAGGGGAAATTCGGACGACTGGGGTTGTTTTCAGGGCAAAAGCTATGGCCTGAGTTCCTGAAATCTGCTCCAGGAACATGGGCTCTCTAGACTCAAAACCAGTAGCCCTCGGTTCTGTTCCGATTCTACCACTTTTAGTGTGCTTGAGCAAGTCATTTCCACTCTCTGAGCCTCAGTTTCTACATCTGATAATAACATTTTTAAATTTACCCAGCACAGGGGTGCCTGGGTGGCTCAGGCAGACAGGGCTCATCTGCCTTCAGCTCAGGTCATGGTCCCAGGGTCCTGGCATCCAATCCCACATCAGGCTCCCTTGCTTCTCCCTCTCTCTCTGCCTGCTGCGCCCCCCAACTCCGGCTTGTGCTCTCTCTCTCTCTCTCGAGTAAATAAATAAAATCTTTTTTAAAACATTTTACTGAGCCCATATTACATGCAGGGTAATGAGTTGGATCCTTGGTCTGCATTCTCTCTAATATCTACCCTGTCTAGCACACAGGGAGGCCATGAGGATCAGATAAAAATGTATTTCCTTAAAAAGTGAAACATAGAGTTACCATATGACCCAGGAATTCCACCCCTAGGGATTTTCTCCCAAGAATTGAAAA
This sequence comes from Procyon lotor, assembly GCA_028646535.1. Taxonomy (NCBI): domain Eukaryota; kingdom Metazoa; phylum Chordata; class Mammalia; order Carnivora; family Procyonidae; genus Procyon; species Procyon lotor. The sequence goes on from CM053618.1 coordinate 21,635,860, forward strand.
CAGGCGCTCAAAACACTCATTCACAAATGTTCACAGCTATTCACAATAGCTAAAAGGTGGAAACAACCCCAATGTCTCCCAGCAGATGGACAGATGGATAAACAAAATGCGACATACCATACAACACAATATTATTCGGCCACAAGAAGAAATGAAGTCCTGACCGGCGCTATGACACGGATGCCCCGGGAGGACGTGATGCTACGCGAAAGCCAGACACAGAATCACCTTGTATCACTTCTTCTATATGAAATATTCAGAATAGGCAAATCCACAGAGGTAGAAAGCAGATTCGTGGCTGCCAGGGAATGGGAAGGGAGAGGGGGGAGTGATTGCTTAATGGGGGAGGGTGTTCTTCTGGGGGAAAGAAATCTTTGAGACCAGAGTGTGGCTGCACAACACTTGGAACACACTAGCGAGCCGGAAATGCACACGTGAGGACGGCTACGTGATCGAATTCAACCTCTCGGGCCAGCGGTGCGGCCAGACGGCACAGGCATGTGTGATCCAAGCGGGCCCTGATGCGACCACAGGCTTGCCGCTCCTCGGAGCACATGGTTCCCACAATAGCATCAGCCCTGGGCAGGCAGCGAATGTGCCCGAAGCCCCCACGTTCCTGTCTCAGGTGGCCTAGAGTTACCAGCAAATGCAATGGGCTCCTATTAGCACAGAGCCTCTTTCCACACAGCAGCGCCCATCAAGGCTCAAAGAAGGGGGAGACGGGCTGCCGCTCCAGAGACAATAGCCAGGGGCAGGCCAGCAGGGGGAGGGGCAGGGGGAGGCTGCAGGGGTAACAGCCTGGCCAGCTGTAATGCACTTCGCCCTGGCAGGATTTGCTTTTAGCTAATGAACAACGCCCCGCACTCTGCTAGGGCCGCCTGCCCAGCTGATCTCCAAGCACCTAAGGGGCACTGCTTTCCTTGGGGGGAGTCTCCAGAGAGGCAGAGGCTAGGAGGGGAGGGGGGCTGGGTGTGGATCCTAGGGAAGGAGGAGGCAGCACTCTAGATGGGTCCCCAGGCCTCCTCTGCTAATTGCCCTGGGATTCTTACTTTGCATGAAGATCCCAGAAGGGCTGGGTGGACAGAGCAGTATGTGTGTGGTGGAAGAGAACAGTCTCAGGTGCTGTGAGCTCACCAGGAAAAGGCTACTTTCTTAGACTACCACGCAGGAGGGACAGCAGCCTTCCTCCGTGCACGCCCTACTCTGAGCCCCAGAGGATGCTGAGGTCCAGCAGGTCCCTCATCATCAACCTCTGGATAAGTTGCCTGCTGCCCTTGAGGCCACGACCCTAGGGAACTGGGGCCAGGGGACCACTCTGAGCGGCAAAATGTAAATGCAAGTGAGTTCAAGCCACTGGGCTCCTTGGCTCCGGGTTGGTGCTGCCCTTATCCTGCGAGCAGCCAGGGGGTCCTGCCAGCAGTGCTCAAGGCTCCTGGTACATGGCTGCCAAGCCCACTCAAGTCCCAGATGATGGGGGCCCCGGGGAATGGTTCCGCAGAGTCCCCGTGCATCGCCCCCCACCCCCACCCCGCCCCTCGCCTGGGAGGGTCTGGTGCTTCCAGAGTCCCAAGGACTGTGTCTGATCCTCCGCTGGGGTGCAGACAGCAATCTGAAGGAAGTTTCCCGGGAAGGGAAGGGGGCGGCACATGCCAATCACGTGCTCTGCACCCACCCCCATCCTCGATGCTGCGTGCACACTGGCACCAGGGAAGGTGAACCCTCGTTCTCCCCAAAGGAGGGAGCATAAGGCAGAAGAGGGCAGGGCTTTCCAGAGGCGGCCTCTGTACCAGGAGGAGCAATAGAAGCCAAACCCCCTTTGCCCACAAGCAGCTGATACTTCCCAGCCCAGCCCTCCCGCTACGGCCCCTCGGCGGAGAGCCTGGCACCACAGAGGACAGGACGCTCATCAAAGCATCAGCTTCGGGTCTGAACCCCAGTTGCTTTTCCCACTCCCTTAAAATGCCGCCCGGTGACACCCCCGTATTGCTCTGAGCCTCCGAGGGGCTCCCCGGCTGCGGCCACTGACCCGGGGCTCTAAGAAGCAAGACTAGACAAGAACATCTCCCAGTGCCTCACCTTTCCATTCTTTTCCTGCCGAAGAACGAAGAACGGCCCTCGTTCCCATCAAACCCCAGTCACGCGTGATGCCCGCCCCTGGTCCGCAGCCGGCCCACTAGACCAGGCCTTCCACCTCGGGGGCCTCCTCCCGCTCCCCTCCTGCCCCCGCCGCCCCTTCTCCCTCCTGTGGAGGCAAGAAGCTGTGTCTGGCAGCGGGCAACTCCAGGCAGTGTAGCCAATCTGACCCAATATCCACGATGTGTCAGGCACGGGTGCAGGGTTGTGGGGGAGCTGGGCCTCCAGCCACCCCATACCCACCAGGGCCCAAGTCAGAGCAAACTAGGCAAAAACTCAGAAAAAGAAAAGATAAAGGGGAGGTCAGGGGAGAGGAGAGGAGGGGAGAAAAAAAAAGAAAAGTCCCACTCCCCACTCACCTCTATACCTTGCGGGCTTGGTTCATTTGGAGGCCGGTTCTGGAAAAGAACAAACAGGGTCAGGAGGGCCTGTTGCTGAAGGTTAGGTGCTGTCTCACCCCAGACTCCAGGGCAGAGGTCCCAGGAGCAGATCTTCCCAAGGGGTTGTCTGCGGAGAGATCTTTGTTCCTAAAACTCCCCGGGGGGCACAGAAGGCTGCTTTAGACCAGTGGGGGTTGTCACACAGGCTTCGAGAGTCTCTACTGCTGCCCTTGTCTGCCATTGATGGGAGGCCCTCCACAGCAAGAGAAAAGAGGATGGTGAAGAGTTGGCTTTGCCGGAGAGAAGCCCAGAGAATCCCAGTCAGTCTACTGCCCCAGGAGGGGTGGGGGGTGCATCTGCTGACAGCAAGGATTGCTGATGGCCCCAGGGCAGGCTTTGCTTCCCAGGTGACTCAATCTACTCATTCATCCGCTCACCTAGGCTCACCTAGGCAACCTTTCCTTCATCCCGCTGCTGGGCTTGTGTTAAAATCTCAGTTCACCTCTTCGAGCCTCAGTTTACCTTCCATGTTAAATGGAAATAACCGTAACTGGGTTTCAGGGTTTTACAAAGATTAAATGTTGTAGGTAGAGGACCGAGCCTAGAGCCTTCAAAAATAGCAATTCCTTACGTCTTCCTTTTTCTGGTTCTCCAGAAAGAAGGCACTCTCTTCTAACCCTGCACCTTGCACCCCAGTTCTCCCCTCAAAGCCCAACCTATTGGCTCCTAGAAGATGCTGTTTTGTTAAAGTGCATGAAAAGGGGAGCTGGAGGAGAGAGGGGCAGGTCAGAAGGAAACATCACGGCCCGGAAGCTGGAAAATGGGCTGCCCTGGGAGTCTGCTCCTCCTGGAGGGGAGGGGGGGAGCAAATGCCCCCATAGGGGGTGTTACTGGGGGCCTAAGAAGTGGGAGGTGGGGGGGAGTGAATCTTTCTGTATCTTAACTGAAGATCAAAACGATTTATTTTCTTGCAAATTCCCTTAGAAATATAGCCTCATGGGGATTGGAAAAGGAATTTAGCTCTTTGCAAAGCTTACCAAGCGGTCTGGCTGGGAGCCATATGGCAGTTTCTCCAACGGGAAAAGTGGTGAAGAAGCAAGAGTGCCCCGTCTTCATGCTCCAGCAAGAGACGGAGGGAGACAGTCTGTGATCTCCATAGCCGTGATGCATCCCCAAGATAGGAGATTCATAGGGACAACTCCCCAAGCTGTCCCTCCAGGGACCAGGGAGCTCACCAGCCAAGGGGAATGGCTGCTCAGTCTGGCACTGCCTGGGACCACAGGGCCTCTGGGGAAACATGGTGCATCTAGAGCCCTGTTTTTACCCCAGGAGTTTTCGTGGGGGTGGAGGTAGATTGCTATGGAAATAAACATGAGTGTTTTATGAACCAAAATGCAAACATCGCATGACTTTTTACCATCAAACGTGAGATTTCGGCTTGAGGGGGCTGCTTCGGACGGTACCTTTGATCACTGGATTCTTTTTGCATTCTTCTCTCCTTTTTTGGACACTTCATGAAGAAAAGTTTGAGAAGCCCCTCTTTTTAGAGACAGAGGTTTCCACGACGGCCTCTAGCTCCGAGGTCATCCCGTCGACCTCCCCGCCTCCAGAGAGCACTTTCAAACCTGGCTACACGCTAAAACCATCCGCCAATCAATGATAAGAGGCCAGATCCCATCGGCACAGATACTACTTCATTCATCTGGGGAGGCGCCTGGGCCTGGGTGTTCTCGAAAGCCACCCCACTGCTTCCCCCGTGCAGCCAGGGCTGAGAACCGGGCCCCTCGCATGGGGCTGTGCCGCCCAAATCCGGGAACCTTTGGGCCTGCTAACTTCTGGTTCTTTTTCTTCCTTACAAGTGTCGGGTATATCGTCTATTTCCTTTCCAAGCTACTGCCACCCGCATTCCTACCAAAATCATCTTCTCTCTGATCTTTCCGTAGATTAGTACATCAGGTCTTCCTTTCTACACCCTGGTGCCAGCCCGTTCCTGGACAAATACCCAAGGTGAGGAAAAGAAGTGACATTTTTCTAAGGGTCTTCCACGTGCCAGGTGCTGTGCTAGATACTTCTGATTGCTTTAAAACTACCTAATGAAAAAATAAAATAAAATAAAACCACATAATGAGCTAGGCCTTAGTCATTCCCATTCTGCAGGTAGGGAACCTGAAGACCAAGAAAATGAAGGAACACACTCTAAATTTCTGGGATTCAGAGCCATTCTGTCTGACTCAGAATCCATGCCCTTTCCAGGATAATGATAATACATTACTTTTCCTAACCCCCTTTTTGCTTTTAAGGGGTTTTCCTTTTTTTTTTTTTTTAATTTCATTGTTAAACTATTACTTTGCTACAGGGACCATATACAGGTAAGCCGACAATGGAATGAACCAGAATTCAGAACATCACACACATTACTAGGGATCATTATTCTCCATTATTCTCTGAACTCCAGTAGAACTAGATCCAAGTCCTTAGACCTTTCCATGGGCCCCTGTCACTAGTTCTTGCTTTGAGGAACTAGCCCTGTCCACCCTCAAGCTGGAGCCAATTTCTTTCCTCAGAAAGAGGGATTTCCTTTCCTCAGCTCAAAGGGATTCAGAATGGTGCTACTAGTTAGGTAGTATTCTTGCTCTGCCCTCTCTCCACCCTAAACCTGACTCTTAAACCTCTGTCTGAGAAGGAGCCAGGGCCTCTCTTCTGGGCTGCTCTGTACTTGGCTCTTAGATCCTGACCTTTTCCATGACCCCCTCCCCAAGATATTTCTCCATGTCTGTAGAGAGTTCCACAACTACCTTGCGGTCACCTCTCTTGTCCTTCCTTGGCTGGGTGGAAGAGGGGTGTTGAAAACTCTAGGCCCTGAAAGCCCCACCTCTATCCTTAACTAGCCTCTCTCTGATTGGTTTAAGTTACTGAAGTAGATTAACCCTTTAGTAAAATCCAGCCTCTACACCTTTCATTTATTCAACCAATATGTAGAAAGGACCTAATAAATGCCAGGCACTTGGCTAAGCATATGTCAACTAATGAGATTTTCCCCCTTCTTCCCAGGGAACTTGTAATCTAATAAAATAACAGAAAGTGCCTGCCATTTGTTGAAGAACCAACACACGACAGGCCCTCTACCGGGAGCCTCTTTTTTTTTTTATCTCATTTAATTTTCCCAAAACCTCATGAAGTTAGGGTCATTGCCCCCATTTTACAAATGAAGTCTCATTGATGCATAAGCAATTAGCCCAAAGTCACAGAGACAGTAAGTGGTCGAGCTAGAATCTGAAAATATATGTGTTCCCAACCCACGCTTTTTCCTTTACCCTGGAGATGCCATATGCATAGTGGTCAAGAACTGAGACTCTAGAAGCAGACAGACAAGTTTAGAATCCCAGCTCTGCCACTTAATTGCTATGCAATCTTGAACAAATTTATGAGGCTTCCTAGATTTCTGTTTCCTCATGTGTAAAAATAAGGTATGGTAATACTTAATTGATAGGGTTGTGCTAAGCATTTCAGAAATGGTAACTGGTGTTTGAGAGCGAATATCTAGTCCTGGTCTTCCCTACAGCCAGGTGGTCATAGCTGGTGCCAGAATCCTGGGAACAGGTCCATCTTAGATCGGTTCTGTCCCCCAGACACAGTCTCAGGAACATCATTCGTTCTTAGCTCATTTGCAAAACACAGAAGGATGCCCTACATTGTGTGACCTCCAGACTTCAGATCTCAGGTTATCTCCTTTGTCTCCTTCCTCATCTAGGTATCTCTCCCTGAACCCCAATTCAAGTACATTCACACTCTCTAGAAGGTGATCTTCTGAAATCCATCATGTCATCATCAGGTTAATAGAACCAAGCATCCTTAGTCAAATACACAGTTCTATATACAAAGTCAAATACAAAGTTCTAAATACACAGTCAAAAGAAGAGACTCTACCCATTAAAAGAGAAAAGTTGTTCTCTGTCTTATTTTTAAGGAGCTTATTAGAAGAAAATCCTGAAGCCCTCAGTGCATTTCCCAGAACTTAGAACTCAAGGTCTTCCTCCTACTGCATTTGAAAGAAAACAAGTCTCTCCCCCAGCTCCAACATCTTTGTCTCGTCCTTCTGGAAAGAGGAGACTATCCATGGTGAGGACTTCAAATGACCCCTCAATGCCAAGGGAATAAGGAGAAAAAAACTCGTTGGAAACTTTGGGACACTACTATTGGGTGCCAGCATAGCCCAAACTTTCCATCGAAACATCAGACTAATAAACAATCCCTCTCTGGCATCAAGAGTCTTCAGGATGGGCCGGGAGTGGAGCCTGGATTGTATCACCATGATCGTCTTTCTGCTGACCTCTTTATATTCAACTCACTGATTCTGTTTGGGTGGATTTCTGCTCTTATCCTCCCCCTGCCCCCGCTCCAGTTGTTTGGGATCAGAGGCTTTGTTATAAAAACAAGAAGTATTGGGTCCTGTAGGGGAGAAAGAGGAAAGGGTTGATGGCCACCAAAGGTCACTCACTGTGTCTTGAATTCCAGTAGGAATTTGAATCGGAACACATATCATCCCTTCCAGACAGGGTGGGTCCAACATCAGAGACAATCAGCTGTGCCTAGTGGTTGTGGCTTAACCTGTACTTTTCTGGGTGGGGAGGAAATAGCAGTGGCTTGAACCCCTGGAAAGTCAAATAGCCCTGAAGGCCAAACGGTTTTCCTGGCCTTGGTGGTGGTGGTTAATCCACCCAGCTTTGGGTACTGAAGACAGGCAGACTGCGTAGGGAGCCAAAAATACAGTTCGTTCCACGACTCTCTGCTGATTACCTACTAAGCGCCAGGCGTTGTGTGCGCAGCTGGGGATGGGACTACGTAAATGAGTAACAGCCTCTGTTTTTAGTTTGCTTACAGTCTGGTGACCGGGCAGTGCTGGCTCGACACCTCCCAGAAAGCACCAGTGTCCCAAATGAACCCCTTTCACATGTGGACTCCCTCGGCAATCTGGAGGACATCAGTATCCCCTACTTGGTTTCTCCTGCTGAAGCCAAGCCCTGAGGGCCTAGATCCGGGACTCAGGCAATCAGAGCAGCAGTAGTTAAAATGCAGACGAGAGCCCACGGAGAGTGGAGCTTTTGAACCGTGGATGGTCCCCTGGAACTTCTGACCTGGTCCCGGTCATCCTCTCTTCTTTCTTCCTCCCAAGCCTATCTCAGAACAGGATAGATAAGGAAAGATCTGGTATAGATCTCACCGCTTTAGAAATGGTCAACAAAACACATGGAAATACTGCCTTTTTGGGGGGAGCTTGGTTGGGAAGGATCCCAGTCAATGGTTGATCCCCAGGCTCCCTTGACGTTCGCTACTAATAAATGCAGCATTGTTCAGCGCGCTGCAATTGAAAAATAAATAAATAAGCGTCTGTACCCAATGGGCGGATGTGCCTGTCTATCGAGGCCCATCCGAGAAGTATCTCTTGGGCCTGTTACCAAAACCAGTGTCTTCTGTTGAAAAGTGGCTGCCTTCTGGACTCAAAATGATGAGAAGTTTGTGTGTTATTGATAACCATCTTCCCATTAAGGTCACTCTGCCTCATTCATGGACTTGGAGTTTGCTGCAAAGCCTCCTGCTTTATTTTGAGCAGGGATTATATCAGAACCTTCTTTGCGTCCCCAACACTTAAGACCCTGCCAGTGCTGTGAAATGTGTAAGCCTGACGATTCGTAGACATGTACCCTGGGGCAAATAATACATTATATGTTAATAAAAAAAAATAATAAAAAAAGACCCTGCCAGGCACAGAGTAAAAGCTCATATTTATTAAACTGAAATATGTCTGACGTGGAAAGAGAAGCCCTGTATCCCAGCCCCCTCTCACTCTACCCTCCCCTGTTCCCCAGATTCCAGCAGACTGGGGGGGAACCTCCTAATAAGTTGGGCTCCGTATGAATTGAGTTCAACCGTGACAGCACGGTGCTCATTGCCCCTTCCTCTCCATCAGGCCTCTGGCCTTTTGTTGTGGGAAAGTCTGTGGGCTTTGGAATCATGCAGATCCAGGTTCAAATCCTTGTTTCACCACTTTCTAGCTTGGCACACCATTTCTCTGTACCTCTATTTCCAACACAAAATACCTTCTGTGATCATAAGTGAGATAACATCAGTAGACCCCTTAGTTTACAGCAGGTGGTCATTCATTACATTTAATCTTTAAAAAAAAAACAAAAACAAAAAAAGCTCTTCATGGGGCGCCTGGATAGCTCAGTCCTTAAGCTCTGTCTTTGGCTCAGGTCATGATCCCAGAGTCCTGGGATCGAGCCCCGCATTGGACTCTCTGCTCGGTAGGGAGCCTGTTTCTCCCTCTCCCACTCCCTCTGCTTGTGTTCCCTCTAACTGTCTCTCTCTCTCTCTCTCTCTCAGTCTGTGTCAAATGAATAAATAAAAATCTTTTTAAAAAAATAAAATTTAAAAAATCTTAAAAATTTTTAAAACTCTTCATAAGCCCTGAGAAGAGTGGGTTCCTGACAAGGACCTTTCTGATGGCCTGCACAGTTGAGACCAATTGGAGCAACCAAAAGTTGCATCTGCCTTGACACCTCTAAAGTCTTCGAATTCAAATCTGAGGCTTTCTCAATTGGGATTTCTTAAAAAATAAGGAGTGTTTCAAACTTGAACCTTTGTGCCCCACTAGCGTTCCCATCTACTATGGGAAACAGGATGGTAGTTTAAAAAATTAAAAATAGAATTCCCAGATGATCCAGCAATTCTACTTCTGAGCATTTACCCAAATTAATTAAAAGCAGGGTCTCCCAAAGGTATGAACCCACAGGTTCATAGCAACGTTGTTTACGAGAGCCAAGAGGCGAAGGCAACCCAAATGTCCATCAATTGATAAACTGATAAATAAAATGTGGTCTACGCATACAAGAGGATGTTGCAGGAAGGGAATTCTGCCACATACTAGGACAGATGAATCTTAAGAACATGATGCTAAGTGAAGTAAGCCAGTCACAGAAAGACAACTGGTGCACCATTCTGCTTATGGGAGTTTTCTAGAGCAGTCAAGTTCATAGACACCGAAGGTTGAATGGTTGCCAGGAGATTGAATGAAAGTATGTGATGCTGGCGCACAGTAAGTGATCCACGAAGGGACTCCCCTTCCTTTCCATTAATCCCAAGGAGGAGAGAAATCCTGCAGCCCAGGTGAGTCTAAGCTGGTAAGGGATAGAATTGGAGCCCGAGCCAGCTGTCCTGCGTCGTGCCTGCTCGGCACTAGTCTAACCGCCCACACGGAGGAGGAGGCAACAAGCCGAGTGGTCCTGGCCCTCTGGGGTGACACATGGGTGGCTGAAAGAGTTAAGATGGCCTCTTCCCCAGTCCTGACCCTCCCCAGCCCTGCATCTGCCCTTGTGGGTTTAATGAGAAAGCCAGACACTTGGTAAGAGACCGCACAAATACCTTCCAGGGCGCCACTAACTCATTCAGCAGAAAGAGACTCAGAGCTGCCAATGCGTTAGGGAAGATAAGTGAGTGGAAAGAAGGTGGTTTTTCTAACGTCAGGCAGACGGAAGGGTTTTGTTTGGTTGAGTGCGAGCTCCGCCCCTGCAGCAGAGCCGAAAGAGCCAGGATCCGGCCTCCTCAGGCCCTCTCTTCACAATATTTGATGAGGAATTTAGGGGCGGGAGCCTGGCCTGGCACAGCCCCGCACACTCTCAGTAGACACCCTGTCTCTCTCTCTCACACGTTCTCCAACCCAAGGAGGCCAGACAGAGGGACGTGGTCACTCTCTGAGAGGTTCAACTGGTGGTAAGTTTAGTCATTTTACTTCAGTTTTTGTCCCTTGTAGTTCCAAAACGGGAGGAAAGGGTAGGGCCAGGGCTCGGGGAGAGGGGCTGGCAGGGCAGAGCCAACCCTCATTCCCCGCTCCGGACCATGACCCCAGGATGCTGGCGAGGGGCAAGGGGGAGCAGAAGGAATGTGTTACTTCTGTCCTACGGTTCTGTTCTGGTTGTTGGGGGGACCTCCCCTTCTCAGGCATGAAACAGGGAAGGACCAGGTATCTAGAGAAGTCCTGCTGGTACTCAGAACCCCAGCACCCAAGCCCTGCCGTCTGGCCTGTGGGCAGATGATGGTACCTGAGAGCTGTTACAGGGGAAGGAGGGTGTGCGAGTGTGTGTGTGTGTGTGTGTGTGTGTGTGTGTTGCTGGGGTGCCAGGGAAAGAATAAAGAGAAGTATTGAGACTCAACCACGTTCAGGGAGCCACGAAGGAGGGTCCAGTGCAGCAGGGGGGATGACTTCTGGTCTGACCTCTTCAACCCTCGTGGGAGGGAAGGACCGCTCTCCAGAGCGGAGAGATGAGAGGACAGCACTAACCCCGGGGCCAGCTCCCCACAGAAATCCCCCACCTCACGAAGCTCTTAGCACAGGAAGGCCTCTGCCGTTAGGGTGGGCGGGGGGATTTCAGAGTGCACGACTCTGGAGCAACACTGCTGATGGGCCCGAAGAGACACGAGCTCCCCACACAGCCCTCTCGGCCATCACGGCCCCTGAGGAGAGGCCAAGGTGGGCAGGATGCACAGCCCCTGGAGAGCTGGGTCTCGAAAAGGAAGGTGGCTCTCGTCTGCCAAGATGCCCCGTCTGGAAGGAGAACTGGAGACAGAGGCTCACTGTGCCAGCCTCCAGACAGCCACCGTGGTCCTGCAAGGGCCGCGTGCGGAAAAATGCGCTGTTGGCAGTGGGCCGCTCCATCCGTCTTCTCTCCTGGCCGGAGCCAGGGCTCAGCCTGCGTGCCCAGGCAGCGGGCAGTTGGGTTGGCTCCTCAGAAACACTGTGGGCTCTTTGTCTGAGGCCTGAGGCTGCTTGAGGACGAGCCAGGTGCCTCTCCTCTGCAGCCCAGAGGCTAATGGAATGAAGGGGGCTGACGGGACTCACTTTCAGGAAACAGAGAGGTCAGTGGCCTGGGAAGCACGGTGGCAGAGGTGACTAGGTTGAGTGTCACAGTCAGGGTCTTTCCCATCATTGGATTTGATGCTGACTTTTAGATTCCTTTCTCTCCTCTGTCTCCAGTGGCCAACCTCAGGAGGCCCAAGAGCAATGTGCGGGGTATATGTGACCCTTCCAGGACCAGGAAAGGCTCTAAGGCTCCTCTGTCCAAGGGTGACGCTCACACCTCTGGAAGGTTCCTGTTGCTCGCAAGGGCTATCCAGTGCATCGGCTATAGGTATTCAGAGTAGGCTGACCAGTAGGGTTCCTCATCTTCCATACCTTCAGCTTCCCTTCCAGAATGCACCAAATGCACATTTCTCTCCAAGCCTGCCCTGTTCTCATCTCACCACATACCAGCTCAAGGTGACAGGTTAACAGGCACTGGGGGGCGGTGAGGGGGCTGGTCATGGAGCCTGGTAACCCAGATGTCATCACAGGTAGCCCAGGATGGGAGAGGGGGATGCCAGAACCCCATTCCAAAGCCACGTTCTCTTGGGTATACTCAAGTGTCTTCGATTCCTTTTCCATTTCTCAGTGCTCCTCATTCATTTCTCTGCGGTCCACGTGGCTGTAGCCTGATGTCCATGGGGGAGCCGGAGGGGGCTAACACCGCACTAGATACCACAGAAGCCAAGTGCACTGACTCAGGCTCCCCACACTCAGTCCCCACCCTAGAAGACAATGCCACACCTGGTGCCAGGGTCCCCAGTCCAGCGAGGGGACTGTCGCTGTTACATGAAGACCCTGGGCCTGCCAGGAGGCATGCGTAGCCGCAGACTGCCGACCAGACGGGGTTCTCCCCCAGCGGAGTGCTACCCACACTGACACTCTGGATGGTGGCCCAAGACTTGCGGTGACTGCCGGTGGGCCACACCCCTCCCCAAAGCCTAGAAACCAGAAACCCCCAGCCTGCCCAAGAGACCAAAAGTTCTTCCAGGAGCAGTTCAGATCTTCCCCTTTGAGGTCTCAAGATGCTTCTGGAAGTTTCCCAGAGACAGGGGAAGAACTAGAGGGCTTTTTCCTTGGACTCCTGGAAAATCTTAGATCCCCGGAGAGTCCAAACTGAATGGGAATTCAGGCCTGAAGAGCACCCCCTACCACCGCCGCTCCCTCCTCCAGGGATGAGTGTTGGAGCTTTCCAGCTCCCCGTAGAACCTTCAGGTTGCTAGAGGCTCCTAAAGACCTGCCCCACAAAAAAAAAAAAAAAAAAAAAAAAAATGCACCCCCCCCCCCCTTCAAGTTCCTTCTAATCTCAAAGGCTCTGCTTCTGTGGCTCCGTGACCAGGGCAAAATGTGCCCAACTACCCCGGGGAGCCACGGGCCACCTGGACCGGGTGTGCTGAGCCAGCACTGGGGGGAGGCGTGCAGGAAGTGAGGGCAGGGCTCCCAGTCCCAGGAGCCTGTTGCGGAACTTAGATCAGATTGCTCACAGCCCGCCTCCCTGCCTCCCGGCCTCACTCAAGCTTGCCTACTCTTCTCTCCCTCCTCTCACAGAGAGACAAAATGCAGTGGGCCTCCCTCCTGCTGCTGGCCGGGCTCTGCTCCCTCTCCCAGGCCCAGTACGACGAAGACCCCCACTGGTGGTTCCACTACCTCCGCAGCCAGCAGTCCACCTACTACGACCCCTATGACCCCTACCCCTACGAGCCCTACGAGCCCTACCCCTACGGCGTGGAGGAAGGCCCAGCCTATGCCTACGGCTCTCCGCCCCCTCCAGAGCCCCGTGACTGCCCCCAGGAGTGCGACTGCCCGCCCAACTTCCCCACGGCCATGTACTGTGACAACCGCAACCTCAAGTATCTGCCCTTCGTCCCTTCCCGCATGAAGTACGTCTACTTCCAGAACAACCAGATCTCGTCCATGCAGGAGGGCGTCTTCGACAACGCCACCGGGCTGCTCTGGATCGCTCTCCACGGCAACCAGATCACCAGCGACAAGGTGGGCAGGAAGGTCTTCTCCAAGCTGAGGCACCTGGAGAGGCTCTACCTGGACCACAACAACCTCACCCGGATGCCCGGCCCGCTGCCCCGATCGCTGCGGGAGCTCCACCTCGACCACAACCAGATCTCGAGGGTCCCCAACAACGCTCTGGAGGGGCTGGAGAACCTCACAGCCTTGTACCTGCAGCACAATGAGATCCAGGAAGTGGGCAGCGCGATGAGGGGCCTCCGGTCCCTGATCTTGCTGGACCTGAGTTACAACCACCTGCGCAAGGTGCCTGACGGGCTGCCCGTGGCCCTGGAACAGCTGTACCTGGAGCACAACGACGTCTACTCCGTCCCCGACAGCTACTTCCGGGGGTCGCCCAAGCTGCTGTATGTGCGGCTGTCCCACAACAGTCTCACCAACAACGGCCTGGCCTCCAACACCTTCAACTCCAGCAGCCTCCTTGAGCTCGACCTCTCCTACAACCAACTGCAGAAGATCCCCCCAGTCAACACCAACCTGGAGAATCTGTACCTCCAAGGCAACAGGATCAATGGTGAGACACTGACCAAGGGGAGTGGGGCGTGGCTGGCTGTTTCACTGGGAAAAGCCCCATTGTGAGTGCCAGCGGCAATGCGAAAGACGCAGAAATAGGGGAGCCAGAGAGCACGGAGGAAGCCACCTGCCATCCGCGCTGCACCCCTGTCCAAGAGGTCCAACATGGCACGCCCCTAGACCAACCCACAATGCTGGGGAAATTCTGGGGCGGGGGGTGGGGGGGTTGGAAGAAGACTTCCCAAAAGAGGTAAGCTTTGCTCTAAGTCTCGAGAGCTAAGTGATCGCGGGCTGGAGGCAAGGAACAAAGCCATTCTGGGAAGTGGGAGGGTCGCAGAGGAATCGGTCACCTGTAGGGGACAGCCAGGAAATCTGCGTCTGAGAGGAGGGGATTGGCGTTGAGGAGCAAGGAGAGGTGAATGTGTGGAGGTCTGGGTGAGAGCAGTTCCTAGAGAGGGGGCATTTAAGCTGAACTTCCACGGTCCCTCTTGGGAGGAAGGTGGGCTATTAAGAAACCGTGGCATTCATTTCCATTCGCTGACCCCGAAGAGGATGAGCTCTCTGTTCCCACGCGCTCTACTCCTGCCTCTGCAGCCCGCCATGTGTTTGGCTGTTTATTTGTTTTTTAGACATAACAGCTGCTGGATAAGAATGTGCAGCCTCTCCGACTGAATGAGGTACTTTTTCTGTCCGTTCTCCCTGGAGCACAAGGAGCCCCTGGTGGTGGGGCAGGGGTCCCCCCCCCAGGGTACCAGGGGCCCTATCACCACAAAGCCCTGGGGCAGCAGGCAAGCACACAGGCCTCTTGTCTTCCAAAATGCCAAAGGGAATCAAAAGGGCTGCCTCTGCCTCTTAGAACTAAAATACTCATTTTGGGTGGACTATTCTAGTTGCTTTTCAGCTCCGTGTCAGGATCTTGTGTTCAGAATGTGCTTACATTACCCCGGGACCTCTGGTGTTGGAATCCCAGCTGGAAGGTACTGAGCCAAGTCCCCCTTTCCCTGGGAGAGGACTCACTATGGACCCCTGGCAAAGGCTTTGAAGCAGAGCCTGCTGTGAGCAAAGGGCGCCATCAAAGCACTGATAGGGCCTGAGCCTTCATCCCCTTCCGCTCCCTCCTCCTTCTCCCGGTGCTCAGGGAACACATCAGTCACTTAGCAAGACAGAAACGGGCTGGACAGCCCTCTGAGTGAGAGAGGCACCCGGTCCCAGAGGTCAACAGCGGGGTGGGCGAGGCAAGGAGGTATGTGGTCCTCTGGTTGGAAGTGCAGGACACCATCACGGGCACCCTAACTGTTTTATATGTAGAGTCTCTCTTTTTTTGGCGGCGGAGGGAGGATGGGGGTGGGGGTGTCTTATTCCAAGTAGGCCAGCGCTCTGAGATGTCTCTGAGATGTCAGAGGGTTTGGAAAGGTTTTGGCATTTACCCGTGGCTGTCCATCACCTGCCACCCTTACTCCGAATCCGGGAGGACTGTCCCATCAGAAATGTCGCATTGTGTGCTGTGTTTGCCCCTGAAGATGAGCCAGCAAAGACAGCTGTCCTGGGAGAGCCCATTAGTGATTGCCTGGTAATACACAGTCAGAGAAAGGTGGGCCGGGCAGGGCTCACTCAGGGCACCCTGCTGCTGCCTCCGCGCAGAGCACATCTGTCACTCAGATGCAGGGGGCCCGCCCCTTCGCAAAGCTCCTCGGAAGAGAAAACCGCTTCAGTTAAGTGTCCCACGGTCTTGCGAGAAAGTTCTCCATTAAGTCAAACAACCTAAAAACATTCGGTGTCTCCCCCAAATCCCTTCTTATGTCATTTAAGCCAGATCCCCCCGATCTAGTTATCATTTAGTCTCCCTGTCGGTCTGCTTCTGAGGCAAAACAACACCACTTCGTGCATTTAATTTGTCTTAAATTAGTGATTCAAGACACGGGAAGTGCTTGGTCCAGGGCCTGGCACATAACTGAGAAGCAAGACACGATAACTAGGACTACCTTCTCCTGTCCTTGCCACTTGAGAGTTGACAGGCATAGTTCTGGGGAGGTTTTTTTTAAAAAGGATTTTATTTATTCATTTTCAGAGAGTGAACAAGAGTGAGAGAGTGAGCGAGCTCAAGCAGGGGAGCAGCAGGTAGAGGGAGAAGCAGGCTCCCCGCTGAGCAGGGAACCCGAAGCGGGGTTCGATCCCAGGACCCTGGGATCATGACCTGAGCCGAAGGCAGACGCTTAACCAACGGAGCCACCCAGGCGTCCCAGGCATAGTTCTGTTTTGCTTGACTTCTTGCTTTGTGAAGATGGGGACACTGAGAAGGAGCAGTCGTCTCTTCAGGCCACCTGGGCTATGTAGGTAAATCCCTGAAGGCCGGCCTTCAACATCCAAGGACCTGGCACCAGGCGTCTCTGGCTGAGAACATGAGGAATATCTCTCCGATTCAGATCACCAGCAGGAAGGACAGTCCCCCCAACTCGGCCCCTCTCCTAAGACGCCCCCCACAGCCAGTGGGGGTGGGGGTGGGGTGGGACCCAAGCAATCCTCTGGGGGACGAGCTAAATGGAAGGCGGGAACTAAAGGGTGTGCAGGGGAATCGAGCCAGTCCCTTCCCTCCCCCTTGCCTCTTCCATTAGCATCTCCCTCAGATTTTCCAGCCTGGCAACAGCAAGGGAACACAGCTAGGAATGTTATTCGGTAGCTGCGGGATCCAAGGGAGCAGGGTGGGTAGCCCAGGAGGAATTTGGAAAGACTTATGTCAGTATTTAATCTGGGCTGGAAAATGTCCTCCAGAGTCTCCAAATAGAAGCCCTGCCCTCTTCCTGAGCGTGGGGAAGACAAACAGGGGGCACAGTGACACGGTGTGTGTCTAGCAGCCCCTAAGCCCCTGAGACCAGAAAGGAGACATCCAGAAGGATTCAAAAGATCTCCATCTTCCCCAGACCCCTCCCATCGCCGCACATTCCCCTCCTTATTCCCCCGACCCCCCCATCCCGTCCCCGCCACTGAATGCTGCCCACAGAGGGGCATTTCCCATCTTCTCCCCTCTTCCCCATCCGGTGCCCCATTATTCTTCGGGTCTCGATTTTCTGTCTTACGTTTGCAACGCAAGTGAATGGGCTGCAGCCTCGACCCATCTCCTCTTGGTCAGTTCTTAAGAGAGACTGAAAACAATCGTCAGTGCTCATGGAAAAGCACCTTCCCCGCCAGCCTGTTTGAGCTCCCCACACTGTCTTCCTCGCAACCTTCCCTTTCACGCCCACGGCCTCCCCCTCCGTGAACCCTCACCCTCCCACCCCTCCCGTGGCCCCGGGGCTGCTCCGTGTTAGTGACCGCCCTTGAGACGTAGCCCACTGAGACAGGTGACTTCACTGGGAGCCCCTCTGGCAGGTGCCGGCTTCCGGACGCCCTGACACACGGTGTGCAGGGCAGCTTCTCCTGGGCCATCCCTGCTGGAGCTTTAGCTGAGTTCTTGGTGGTTTCCCTTCAAGTTCCTAACCCAGGAGACTTGGGTCAGATGTGGCCGACGTGTCCAAGAGGACAACTAGAGGGGAAATGAAAGGGTTTATGTTAAACCCAAAGAGAACTATTGTGTCTATTAAGATTATGTGGGGGTTTTTTTGCGGGGGAGGGGGATATCTTTTAAAAAGGGGACTTCTTCTGAGACTAAAAAAAAGGAGGGTAAACCATATCATATTAAACACAGGGGGCAAGGGAATTATTTATTCGACTTTTGAGGTCCACAACAGCCCTATTCGTCTATGAATTTCCACCTACTTGAACCTCGGGGCCTTGCTCATTCCGTTGGCGGTACTAGGAACAGAGACATGCACCCCCTCAAAGCTCCCTCACTCCAGGACACTTGTCTCCCTGCCCAGGCTTTTTCTCTTTAATTTCCTGCCCCCTCTCTATCTGCAAGTGTCAGGAGATATTCCAGATTTAAGTCAATCCATTTTCCCAGTCTTCCTTCTCAGAGCAATTGAGCAAAGTCTTTCGAAGCTGCTAAGGTTGGTCTTTGACTACCCTCTGCTTCCCCCTGATGCCCACACATGGGGAAAGATCAGGTCCTGGCGGGAAGAACACTCAAGGACATTCCAGGGTCTGGAGAGCACTGTGCAGAGCAGGGGCAATTAGGAAGCTGAGCCTCAGACACAGACGGAGACCCCACTCCGGTCCTGGTGCTGCCCCCTAGCGGAGCCAGTCGGTATGACTCAGATCCAGGAAGACGCCGCCCCACCCAACCAAATCCCACTACTGCCCTAAGAGGTGCTCAAGCCGCTTCTCGTAGCTGACGCGCCTCCCTGTGGATCCGGGTCCCTGATCCGGGCTTCTCCCACCCACCCCGCCCCTCTTGTCCCCACAGAGTTCTCCATCAGCAGCTTCTGCACCGTGGTGGACGTCATGAACTTCTCCAAGCTGCAGGTGCTCCGCCTGGACGGGAACGAGATCAAGCGCAGCGCAATGCCGGTGGACGCGCCCCTCTGCCTGCGCCTTGCCAGCCTCATCGAGATCTGAGTGGCCCTTGCACGGGGCACGGGGCCTGGGGGGCCCCACGCCCCCACTGCATTTGGCTTGATGGTTTGGTTTGGCTTTTGGTGGAAGGTCTGGGACAGACCATGTCACAGAACTCCACGGGCTCCCTCTGTAGTCTTCTTCCCTGTAGGCGGGGTCAGGCGGGATCAGGGGACAGGCAGCCTTTTACTGAGGGACATGGCTGCAGCTCTCTTTCCAGGACGGATGTGGTAGCAGAGGACGTCATCCCTGGAAGTTCCAACCCTAGACACCTCACCACCCTAGGTTCTTCCCAACGATCTGGCGTCATGAACTTTCCAAGTCGCTTGGGCAACCGCACAGTGCGTGCTTTCCCCCCGACCCTCGGCTCTTTCTGTGAGCCGCGCTTGACGGCTCTCCTGCGTGCCAGGCGGGTGGTGCAATTCCTCTGGGCTCCCTCTCGGTGCTCCTCAGAATATACCTCTTGCCCAGCTGCCTCCTCCTTCGCCCTCCTCATCCACTCAGCCTTGTCCCCCCCGCCCCCACCTCTTCTGGGCCTCAGGCAGAGGCATGAGAGCCTGAGGCGTGTGGGCCTCAGCCCCGTGGCTTGTGCAGAAAAGCCACGCTAGTGTCTGGGGGGATGGAAACCAAGAGTCACCTCTACACCTCCCTAAGCTCACTCCTTGAAAGCCACCAGACTGGAGGGCACCGGCAGGATCACAATATTCAGGGACTGAAATGGGAGGAGACATCCAGCCTGAGGCTTTAATACAAGGAGGGGCTATGTGTTAGCAGCTGGGAAAGGAAAGGCCAGACCTTGCTTACATCAGCATCCCTAATAAGGGCAAACATCCCAATTCGGCTGAATTGAGGAAGCAGCCCCCCAAGTTCCACCCTTGCCCCACACCCTCTCATTCCCAATTGCTCCTTACTCGGGTCTTTATCCTCCAAGGCACTCGGTTCTCGAAGCCCGAGAAAGGTAGTGTGTCCTCTTCTCTTATCCAGGCAGAAAGGTCTACATCCTGATGAGATAAACAGACTCCAGCCAACCCCGGGCTTGCCTGGCTAGCCCAAAGGAGGGCGCTGTGGTCCGGCTGTGTTAATTGATCTGTCCTGAGGCCACAGTTCATAGTGAAAGCTCTGGCTGGAGATGCTTGTTGGGTCTGGGAAGCCTGGACCAGGCAGCCAGATCTGGCCCGTGCCGAGGATGAAACCCTCTGCTTTCACATCTCTGAGCTACACCCTCATTACTGAAGATGCCTTTTGCTTTATAGCTTGGCTGGAGAGCAATTCCTTCTTCCCGTGTCTGAAAGGTAATGTTGCCTAGGGCCTGACATCCCACTCTTTTGGGCAGCACCGGGATGGAGCCAACTGGGCAGTCAGGGACAGGGACTGCCCGAGGACAGCTAGCCGTAGCCTGGACCCTTGGCCAGATGCCATCACATTCCTGAAACTGCGTCTGCTTCAAAGCAGCTTCCCTGAGAAGTGGAGGGGAGGGTCCCTGGACTGTGTTCTTGGCTCCAGACTCAAAAATCCACAAAAGCCAAACCAGCTCATTTCAACAAAGGAGCTCTGATGTGGGGGGGCAAGGCCGCCCCCAGGCTCTTCAGAAAGCATCTGCATATGAACACCATCATGCCTCTATAAAGGATCCTTATTACAGGAAAAGCATGAGTGGTGGCTAACCTGACCAATAAAGTTATTTTATGATTGCATCTGCAAGAATGGAGTCATTTAAGGCAAACACGGAAGAGTTACTTTAAGAGACCTAGTGGGTCACATAGGCCTCGGACTGGAAAAGCCTCTTTTCTCATCTTTTCTACTTGTGCAGTGGTAGCTAGGGGGTTTAAAAAAAAAAAAAGTCACCTGTATAAAATTTCTAGTTAGCAAACTTTGTGTTCCGGAAGTTCTTCCTGAAGTCTAACTTCCATCCCACTAGCTACACATTGCCTTCCATTGGTCCCCAGGAGATAAGGAACAACTGGGTTTTTTCCAGTCGTTGTTAACATTTTTCTCCCTTCCCCATCATCCCTCCTCCCTCCTCAAGCCAGGAATTCTGGGGCTGGAGGGTAGGAACTAGTGTTGTCTTAACCGCTCCTGCCCTCTGCTGGTCACTGTTTAGAACTGAGGGTAGTCAAAGGTGATACAGCCTAGTTAGGCCTGGAAGAGGAAAGGCAGTAACCTTCAGCCACCCCTCTGCTTTTTCATCCAATCTCTCCGAAAAGCCCCAAAGTGCCAGGTGCTCAGCAGATGCTATAGAAGTTGGTGGGGGCGGACCAGACTGGCGCAGGGGACAGTCTGCTGTTTTCGAATAGGGAAATCACCAGAAGTGATACTTATTGAGCTGAATATATATTACTTACCAAATATGTTCACTAATATATTCTGTGAAATTCTGTGCTGAGACGGTTTCAAATGCTACCGCTCCATCTTAAGCCAGAGTAAACGAACTTGATCCTTCTTCTCCAGAGCAAGAGTTGGGCAGGAATGGGAGGTGGGGGGTAAAAGGTGGGAGGGAAATCACAAGTTCAAGCACTTTTCAGGGACGGCAAGTTCAGCCTTGGTGCCGCGTGAAGCAGGCAGAGAAACAGATGCATAGCCAGGGATCCAGCCAAGTGGCAAGGACGAATCCTTTGCCTCTTCATTTTGCTTCCTAGCAGCACCTGGGAACATCCCAACTGGGACAGACCAGGAGGAAGAATCCAGAGACAGGCCCCACCCTGTTGCAAAGCTTCTCTGGTTTCTAAACGCGGTGCTTCTCAAGAGCATAACAAGAGTGGGTGATCCATCGGGCTCGGCTGGCTTTCCTCCGTGTCATCCTTTGGCCAGTTCTTATTATGTGCTCGGTACTGTACCTACCTTCCCTCATTAGCGTTCTTCACCCTTCCCTGCCCCAGGTACTAGTATTTTCACTATTTTACAGATGGGGAAACTGAGGCCCAGAGAAGCCGAGGATCACCCCGAAAGGAGGCATCAAGGCTAGTATCTGACCTCTAGACTGTCAGTTTTGCTATACTTTCTCCTGGGCTGGACCTAAAGTCTCCACCTCACTGGTGTAAGCAGGTCTACTAGGAACACGGAGGGATCTCGGTGGAGAAAGACCATCTGACGTGGAGGTACCGAAATCCATCCTGCTAGCATTCACAGTCCCTTTATGAATTTTCCGACTGAAACGTACTCTCCGTCAATGCACGAGTATCCTCGGGCAGACACTGAGGCTACTACAGAGAAGGAAAGCAGGCAGCCCCTGCCTCGTGGGCTTTCCCGGCTAGTTTGATGACAACCACGGCCCAAAGAAATTGCGGGGAGACCTTGTCGTTACAAACCGAGAGAGAGGGCTGTAGGGAGGACAGGAGCCACAGGTCTGCATGAGGTCTATCAGGGAGGCTGACCTAGACTGGCAGTTCAGGGGCAGATAACAGATAAGGAGGGAGAGCACCATTATCTAGATGAAGAGGTGGGAGGGACGTGCAGGAGAGACAAGAGCGGGTAAAATCTCCTTAAGCGGGAGGAATCTTCCAAGTCACTGAATGACGGCGAAGATGGATGGAGCAGAGGGCGAGGGAGAAGGTTTCAAGCGATAGGGATATGTTGGAAGGGGTAAAACCACCCACTGCCTCTGTTTCTTTCATTTCAGACCCAAGTACCTAGAATCAGCACCCCAAACCCCCTAATAGTGGGGTGCCTTATAGTCAATCTCGCAGTTCTCACTTTCAGCCACTAGAGGGCAGCATCTTGCTTTGCACCATCAGAGCCTTTTCTGAAACTTTTTAAGGTTTCAATCCACTCTGCTTTCTCCCAACTGTGGTTCTCCGCCCCACTGGACAACAGAAAATCCAGGCACCAGAAAGCACTGTGTAACCAAGGAAGTCTTGACCTTTTTGTTCTGTGGGCCCCTTTGGCAGGCTAGTGAAACTGCGGACTTCTCAAAATGTTTTTAAAGGCATAAAATACATAGGATTCCGAAGGAACCCAGTTATCAAAATAGAATACAGTTATCAAAATAGAAAATACACAGGTTTTTATATGGTATATATGTTTGTTTATTAATGCAACAAATGACAAGATCTATCAATAAGTCTAATTAACTACAGTCATTTGGAAGTACTGATGAGCATAAATGGCATTTTGAACTATTTCCAGTAATTGTAACATGACATAAAAATACCTGTGATTTCAGTTCATGATAAAACCTCAGGGACCGGAGTGCCTGGGTGGCTCAGTGGTTTAAAGCCTCTGCCTTCAGCTCAGGTCATGAGATCAGGGTCCTGGGATTGAGCCCCACATTGGCCTCTCTGCTCAGCAGGGAGCCCACTTCCCCCCTCTCTCTGCCTGCCTCTCTGCCTACTTGTGATCTCTCTCTCTCTCTCTGTCGGATAAATAAACAAAATCTTTAAAAAAAAAACAAAAAAAACAACCTTAAGGACCATTAGTACCACAGTGGTTTGTTACCTTTGTAATTGGCAGGAATGTTACATTTCAGTTAGCTGTGTGAAAAATCAAAATATAGTATGTTCTCATCCAAGTTCCCAGACCCCCTTTAAGTTAAGCCCTGAAAAGATAAGCAAAAGGATGGACCTTAAAAGAAAGGCAAGAAAAGAACGTACATATGGTCTTTTCTCTCCATGAGCATAGCTTAGTCACTCAAGAAATGTTTATTGTTTTAATAACAATATCCTGGCAAAATCCTGAGCCAGCAAAGGTCAATAGTTAGTGCATTTAGTATACAAGCTCTCCTGATCCTTGCTGTGGAGTTTGGTGAAGCTGGTAGTAACTAACAATGTATTTTGCTTAGCCATTTAAAAGACTTAATTTGAGGGGCACCTGGGTGGCTCAGTGGGTTAAAGCCTCTGCCTTCGGCTCAGGTCGTGATCAGGTCATGATCTCACGGTCCTGGGATTGAGCCCCACATCGGGCTCTCTGCTCAGCAGGGAGCTGAGCTCTGCTTCCCCCACCTCTCCCTCTGCCTGACTCTCTGCCTACTTGTGATCTCTCTCTTTATGTCAAATAAATAAACAAACATCTTTTAAAATAAAAAAATGAAAAAAATAAAAGACTTAATTTGAGAACTCTTGAAGCAGTTGTTTCTTTTAAGATTTTATTTATTTATTTGAGACTTAAGTGCTTAATGAAGTGTAAGGTCAAAATATCAAAATATCTCTTCATTTGTTTTAAAAGGAAGAAATGAGGACGGCTGAGTGGCCAGGAAAGCTATAGGAGCGGCCCCAAGCATACTCTCCCCCTGGGGCAGGGGAGAGGGGGTGGGAGCTCTCCTTTCTTCACGCGTCAGTCAGCCATCCGTTCCACAAGCAGTCCCACAGCAGTCCAGTGGAGGGTCCACCATTGGAAGTGTATCATCAGGAGATTCAGCATCCTGGGGATACCTCAGACTCTCCCAGAAAGTCCTCTGTCAGACAGACAGATGGAAGCTGGCGGACGCGGCTCCCACTACTGGCTGAGCCCTTGGGGTGCCCCGGGCCACCATGTTGTGCCCAATGAAAGCAGACATATTGATCAATCCCATGGCAGAGTGAGTTTCCAGAGCAGCAATCCTTCCCCAAAGCTAGACAACACCCTGGGGACAGAGCCCACGGGAGACTAGACCAGGTCCCCGGCTGCCGCATGGGGCCCAGGAAGGCAGAAATGGACAAAAGGGCCAAGCGGGCGCTACCCGGTCAGGCTGGGCTCCAACAGGAGCTGCAAATGCTAAAGTTAAATGAGCAGCTCCACCTGGGTGTCCGGGTGGCCAGCTACGCTTAGAGGAGAAAGAACAGAATTATACCTGACCCAGTTTTAGAGATCATAACAGGAAATGGGTCAGAGTCCCAAGAGGAGGTAAGAAGACCTAGCTACCGAAGCAAAAGCATCCGAAAGCGGGTGGGGTTCGTGTTGAAACCTCTTGCGACCCAGCAGTGGTAAACGTTGTGCTCCAATAGTCCTCCGCGTCTCCACCACTTGTCATACAGAGCTGTGACCGTTGGCAAAGTAAGACTCTGAAGATAGGCTGGGACGGTAACAGACGCGTGTCCGGCTTGGTGGGCAGCTCTGGAAAATGATCTGAGTCAGGCACTAGGGCCAACAAGGGCAGTTTGTGTAGGAACGGGCAGGGAAAGCTACCCCAAGGAAGGAGCCACAAAACCCGAGTCCCAAAATAGAACCGGATTTATGTGGTCAGGGTGGCAGGGCACAAGCAGCTCAAAGCCCAGGAGTAAAGGTGCCCCAGGAAGATGGGAGGGAGGGCATTATGGCAAACGGGCAAGCCCAGGGGGCTTTAGCCCAGTGCTAGTGTCCGGTGGGGGTTCCCGGCCCATCCTCACACATGGAGGCTCGAAGCCCACTGGCACCTTGAAAATAAGAAAAGCATTTCTCATTGGGCATTTCTCCCTGTCCTCAATGATCACATTTTCTTCTTTTTATTTATTTATTTGAGAGAGAGCGAGTGAGCGAGAGCACGAGTGGAGGGGAGGGGCGCAGAGGGAGAGTGAGAAGCTGGCTCCCTACTGAGCAGGAAGCCTGACCCGGGGCTCGATCTCAGGACCCTAAGAGCATGACCTGAGCTGAGGGCAGGTGATTAACTCACAGAGCCACCCAGGCGCCCTAGCGTGAAACAATTTTTTTTTTATTTATTCATTCGAGACCAGAAGGCCAGGATCAAGGTGCCAGGAGGGCCGGGATCAAGGTGCCAGGAGGGCCATGCTTCCTCTGACAGCTTTAGGGAAGAATCCTTCCTTCATGCTTCCGGCTTCCGGTGGCGCCCCTGTTCTTTGGCTTAGGGCAGCACCACTCCAGTCTCTGCTAACCTCCGTCCTTCTCTGTATCTGTCTGTTTCTTAGTCATTGGATTTACTTCATAATGATCTCATCCTGATCCTTACTAATCACATGTTTCCAAATAAGACCATTATCTAAGGTTCTGGACAGACATGAATAATCTGGGGGTACACTATTCAATCCATTATTTCATCTAAAGGCAGACTACAAGAGCTTCCTATAGGCAGACTACAAGAGCTTCCTATAGGATATCAGACAGATGTTTCCAGGGGCTTGGGGATGGACTACGAGACAAACAGTAAGACCCAGGCAGCACAGACCAGGTCCTGGGGATGGCATCCTGATGACCGCAAAGGCAGTCCAAGGTAGGCATCACATACGCACCAAAGCAAACAACAGAGCAAAAAAGGGGGACATATTTCTGGGTTGGTATAAATAGAAAACAAAGCAATCTAAAATGTCTCCAGGGTTGCCAATATTCCCCAGGGGGCTGAAAGCACCATTCATTAAAAACCACCAGTGTCAGGGCGCCTGGGTGGCTCAGTCGTTAAGCGTCTGCCTTCGACCCAGGTCATGATCCCAGGGTCCTGGGATCGAGCCCCGCATCAAGCCCCGCATCGGGCTCCTTGCTCAGCGGGAGGCCTGCTTCTCCTGCTTCCATTCCCTCTGCTTGTGTTCCCTCTCTCACTGTGTTTCTCTCTGTCCAATAAATAAAATCTTTAAAAAAAAAAAAAAACCACCAGTGTCAGGGCACCTGGGTGGCTCAGTGGGTTCAAGCCTCTGTCTTCAGCTCAGGTCATGATCTCAGGGTCCTGGAATCGAGCCCCACATCAGGCTCTCGGCTCTCGGCTCGGCGGGGAGCTTGCTTCTCCCCCTCTCTCTGCCTGCCTCTCTGCCTATTTGTGATCTCTCTCCTCTCTGTCAAATAAATAAATAAAATGTTTAAAAAAAAAAAAAACCACCGGTGTCTACGCCCAGAAGGGAAGAGCCTAGTGTGAAGTCTGAGCAGTTTACCCCCACTAGACGCTGCCAGCCTGCTCTCCAAAGTAAGTGTACAGGTGTGCATTCTCACCGACGGGCCAGGAGAGCCCCCATTTCCGCACACCCCCCAAGGCCAAATACTGCTTCAGACCTGAGTCACTTTGACAGTCTGATGGGGAAGACTTGGTACTGATTTTTATTTTAATTAGGATATCCCAGCTTTTATTTTCGAAGATGACAGCCATTACACTGACCTATTCCTCCTCGGAAGTTATGCTGAGACTTTTTGGGGGGCAATCCCCAAATCTGCTGGAGCTGGAATCTTCCTGCCAAGCGTGAGCAACAGAACCTATCCTTCACCCCATTGCAGACCAGTGTCCCCAACCAAGAAGGCTGGGGGCGGTCCCCGAAGGAGACACAGCCCTCTGTGCTGGGGGAAAAGGCGAGCACCTTGCATCTTTTCTAGTCTCCCTGGGGCAAATGTAGAGATTAGAAAGGGTACCCTGGCACCCTTCTTCCTCCGGTGGAAGGGGAAAGGGAGGTGGCCTGTCTCGGCCAGCACAGAAGGGATGGGGACAATAGCGCCGCAGTGTCCCACCCGGGTCCCCCCTGGAGCAGCTGTGATGGCATTTGTAACTAGCGGCGGCGGGAGGGTACAGGTGAGGAAGTGTCAAGAACAGGAGCCTCCGTGACTACAGGCGAAGGGCAGCATCACAGGTGAGCAGGCGAGGAGACCCCGGGGAACGCACCCGTGTCTCCGCAAGCCCGACGGTCATGACTCATGGGCATTGCTGAAGGCGGCGGTGAGGGTGCTCAGTAAGAAAGCCCCCCTGCCCTGCCAAGGGGGCACCTGGGTGGCTCAGTGGGTTCAAGCCTTTGCCTTCAGCTCAGTTCATGATCCCAGGGTCCTGGGATCGAACCCCACATCGGGCTCTCTGCTCGGCGGGGAGCCTGCTTCCTTCTCTCTCTCTGCCTCCCTCTCTGCCTACTTGTGATCTCTCTGTCAAACGAATAAATAAAAAAAAAAAATCTAAAAAAAAAAAAGTTTTAAGAAGGCCCCCCTGCCCT
The DNA here is from genome assembly GCA_028646535.1 of Procyon lotor. Lineage (NCBI taxonomy): Eukaryota > Metazoa > Chordata > Mammalia > Carnivora > Procyonidae > Procyon > Procyon lotor. The sequence continues at coordinate 21,663,090 of CM053618.1, forward strand.
GCCAAGGACAGAAAGGCGACCGTAAGTGCCCGTCCAAGTGGGGCACCCCTGCCTACTGGCTCCATTGTCACATCATCAGACAACCCTCTTCTTGTAGCGTCGCATAGGATCGGGTCAGGAAGCTTCGTGGGGAGCCCACAGTCAGCACCACACATCAGTGTTTCATGGCTGGGTGGAGCGACGGGTCAGATGGGAAATTCTTTAAAAGTAGAGATCGCGTCCAATGATTCCTTCATGTACCTCACAAGAGTTAGCACAGAACTGGTTCCCAAATTTTTTAGTAGCACCTGTTGGATCATATTCTCTGGGGCCCAGTGAAAACAGGGATATGAAATGGATCTATCAGCCTATTACCCACCCACCCACGCCGCACGCCTTTTTTTTCTTTTCTAAACATCTAAAGTGCTTTCAACGGTATGGCTTCATTTCTTTTCCTAAAGTATCTGCCCAGGAAGGAGGCAAGTATGATTCTCTCCATTTTACAGCTAGGGTAATGGAGACCTACCACTTTTGATCGATTTGGCTCTGGCGGCACAGACTCGACACTGAAACTCCAATCTGTTCTTCCCATTGAACTGGACCTCGGGGTTGTGCACTCCTTGCCCGCCTCCGTGCCCCTGTCCCCCTGCACCACCCAGGCACCCTCCCCCCATCATTGCCTTAGTTTTGAACAATGCACAACGTCTACAAAGCCCCTTCAGACATCAACAGGGCCCAGCAGGGGTTAGAACTGCATGGCCAAGAAGGATCCGTGAGCACCGAATTTCCAGTCTCTGTTCCCGGAAAAAATCTGTGTATCAGGGTACAGTATCTGTGGGGGAGAGAAAATCTGCCAAGGGGTGGGTCTTGGGGTGGCTTCAGGAGAGGGGTTGAGAAAAACGATCATCTTGGTGTTAACGTAGGTGTATATGCATATGAGATAGGGCATCCCACAAGTCCATAAAAAAAGGACAATGTCAAATCCTATTCAAATGGCATGGATTATAAACCCTCAGATGCCACTTTTGTAAAACTTTTGAGAGAGGAATTTGAAGAAAAGTCCTGGGGGAAAAGAGGAATTCTGTCCGGCCAAGGACAGAATCTCTCCCTTGGTAAAAATCCATGAGCTAAAAGTAGGACCCTAGACTAAGTTTTAGTCTGTGTCTTATATTGCTTTATGGATAAGAATTTTTTTTTTTTAATTTTAGGTAGTTAGCATAAAGTGCAATATTGGTTTCAGGAATAAGAATTCAGTGATTCATCACTTACATACAACACTCAGTGCTCAACACAAATGCTCTCTTTAATGTCCGTTCTCCATCTAGCTGATCCCCCCAACTCCCTCCAGCAACCTGCAGTTTGTTCTCTATCTTTAGGAGTCTCTTAAAGAGGGTCTTGTTTCCCCTTCTCTCTCTTTCCCCCCTTTCCCTAATGTTCATCTTTTTTCTTTCTTAGATTCCACATATGAGTGAGATCCTATGGTATTTGTCTTTCTTTTACTGATTTATTTTGCTTAGCAGAATACACTCTAGTTCCATCCACATCATTGCAAATGGCAAGATTTCATTTTTGATGGCTGAGTAATATTCCATTGTATATATCTGCCACCTCTTCCTTAGCCATTCATCAGTCGATGGACATTTGGGCTCTCTCCATAGTTTATCTACTGTTAATAATGCTGCTATAAACATTGGGTCTCCTGTGTCCCTTCAAATCTGCATTTTTTTTTTTTTATTGTTTGGGTAAAAACCTGGTAGTGCAATTGCTAGATTGAAGGTAATTCCATTTTTAACTATTTGAGGACCCTCCAAACTGTTTTCCACCGTGGCTGCACCAGTTTGCATTCCCACCAACAGTGCATGAGGGTTCCCTTTTCTCCACATCCTCGCCAGCACCTGTTGTTTCTTGTGTTATTAATTTTAGCCATTCTGACAGGTGTAAGGTGGTATCTCATTATGGTTTTGATTTGTATGTCCCTGACGATGAGTAATGTTAGCATCGTTCCACATGTTTATTAGCCAACTGGAAGCCCTCTTTGGAAAAGTGTTTATTCATGTCTTCTGTCCATTCCCTAACTGGACTATTTGGTTTTTAGTGCTGAGTTAGATAAGCTCTTCATAGATTTTGTATAGAGAGCAATCTTAAATGTCTCGAAAATCGAGAGTTCTCCCTATCAGCCAAACCAAGAATTGAGGGCTGAGATTAGATGTGGGAAAGGAATACTCATTCCTTTGTTACCAACACCTGAAATAACAGCATCATTAGCAAGCATTCACATTTCAGGTACTTTGTCACAGTAATGCTAGGAGGCAGGAGCTATTATTAGCATTTTTCATGAAAAGAAATAGGTTCAGAGAGGGTGAGTAACTGCTCAAGATCACACAGTCAATAAGTGCAAGAGGCTGAAGTCACCCCCTGGTCACCTGTCTCTAGCCTTAATCCCGTCGCTCGCATGCTAGGTCTTTGGAGTCTCTATGTGTGTGGATGTTTGTGTAGGTTGGGAAGGGGGGAACAAAGTTATTCAAGATACTTTCTCTTACAACACTTACAATGTGTCCTCAGAAAATATATATTGTATCAGAGCACATGAGGCTGGTGGCAATAGGAAAGATTACTAGTTCAGAAACCTCAGAATCTCTAGACTTGCTCAAGAATGGCTGCGAGGGTTTCGGAGAAATGGGGACACGACGGCAGCTTTAGGGACCCGAGGCACTCAGGCAGCAGGTGGCGGACGGGAGGGTCTCCCAGCACCACAGCCACCACGCTGAGAGGCCGCCCTCCGCCTTTCCGCTTCTTTCTGAAAGGCCTCATTCTCCGCAGTCACCCAACTGAGCAACTGAGCTCCGCAACCACCTAGTACCCCCGCCCCTAGTCCCATTTTTAAACACTTCTCGGCCCCACCTCCAGCGTCGGGGAAGATTTTGATTGGCCCGCTCTGCTGCCCCGCCAGCCAATCAGCAACTTGTTGCCAAGGTGGGGCTTCCCGGAGCCAGAAGACGCTCCGGCGCGGGAGCTGGACCCGAGCGCAGAGAGCAGAAGCGGGCGAGTTTGTTTAAGTTTCAAGGTCTCAGCCAGCTGCTCGGTGGAGGATTGAGGGACGTGGGTAGGTGGCACAGGGCTCCTCCCCCGGCCCATATCCGGGAGGGAGGGAGCCAGACACCTGTTTGCCCTCACCCCCGCAGCCTGCCCTCTCTCCCTCCTCCCCGCAGCTCCACCCTCGCCGGGCAGGTCTGATTCCTGGCGGTCTGGGTGGGATCCTCCGCTGTCCCGGGCTGAAAGGCGTCGCCACTGCCCCCCAGACAGGTTAAGGACGAGAGCACTGCCTCCGCGGGCAGGTGCAGAAAACACACCCCACCTGGCCCGACTAAGACGTGAAGACGCGCTAACAGAGAGGCTGTCTTGCAGTTGTGTGCCCCACAGTGACCTAGTGACCGTCTCTGCCGGGTGACCTTGCAGTCCGGGAGGGGCTGAGGAGAGTGACAAAAGCCCCAGGAAGCAGAAGAATCAAATCCCAAGCGCCCTAACCTTTTGGATTGGTTATTCCACCGGTAAAAGGAGGCCAACGGCAATGCCCAAAATGCCACAAGGCAGGGTTCTGGACCAGAGGGTCTCAGAGCCTGAGGACCTGAGCTGTTGGCTCAGCCTGGTGAAGCTGGAAGAGATGTCCGGGTGGGAAAGGGGGTTACCGAGCCGCACTATGATTTTAGGAGCAGTAAAGCCCGTATTTCCAACCACAGCTCGTTACAAATGGGAGAAAGGGTGGAAATAAATTGTTGCCCTGGCCAAATTCTCCTTCGGCCTCATACCCAATTCCCAAAAGCCCTGTTTCTCTCACTGTCCACTGTGTAGCCTACATAAAGGCCTCCTGGGCTGCTGAGGGTAATCATAATATTTAATAAAACTTTGTGCTTACTAAGAGCCAGGCACTCTTCTAAGCTCTTCTCATATATTAATCCCCTCAACAACACAGAATGGGATCTATATTTTATGCTCATTTTAAAGATGAGCAAACTGAGGCACTGAGAAGTACCTTGCCTGTGGTCACAGACCCAGTAAATGGCAGAGCCCGATTGGAACCTAAGTAGTATGTTTCCACCCCAGGGCCCCATCTGACCTTGCTCTTCATGACCCAGTCCTGACTGCAATGTTGTTGGAGAAAAAGTCTGGGATGGGTTGCCTTTTGAAGCAGCACGTGCCCCAAGAGCAGGAACTTCTATTATCTGCCTTGTCAGTACTTCCACGGGCTCACTGTGTGGTCTCACCATATAGAATGAAAGCAGATAAAATGGTGAATTTTATGATGCATGAATTTTACCACAAAGATGAAAGAAGGAAAGAAAGAAAGAAAGAGAGAGAGAGAGAGAGAGAGAGAGAGAGGAAGGAAGAGGAGGGGAGGGAAGGGAAGGAGAAAGGGAGTGAGGGAGGGATGGATGAATGGATGAAGGGAAGATCCTGCCATCCATCTGCCCAGCCCTGATCACGGCTGCTGAATCAATCTGAACCATCCCTAAGTGCCAGAAGAGAGGTGAAGGGGTGATCCCCACACTTTCCAGCTTTGTGGTATGTTTCCAAAATGGATCTCACTCAGGGCGGACGTGAGCTCTGAGGTGAGGGGGGCAGGAGTTCAGGAAGGAGAAGCTGAGCCCCTGCACTCACCTGGTGTAGGGAAAAGCTACTTGTGGGCCACTGCTGGGGTCTGGAGAGCAGGCTCTGACTCACTTCCGTGGGGCCTCCTCTTAGGCCTGAGCTCTGACCTCTGGCTCAGCCCTCCCTGCCTCCCCCGCCCCCAGCTTGGCTCCCCCGAACCCGCTTCCCAGCTCCTTGGCCACACCATCTGCCTAGCCTCGCCCTTCCCCAGGGACTTAACTCTTTTTATTGAGACCTTTAAATAATTAAATACCCCAAAGCCTCCCCCACTCTGATCCCAGTCCCTGGCCTGGGGTGTTATTCAAAGACCGGGAGCTGGGATGGGGGGCTGCCAACCCCACTGACTCTATTCAGCTCCTTTCTTTTCCTACTCAGCTGCCGGGTAGCTAATGGGCCTTTTCTCCTGCTCTGGCCTCTCTGCCAGGCTGCAGAAACCAAACAAAAAGTGAGAAACTCTAAGGGATTGATGGGGGCGGGGAGAGAGGAAGACACCAGACCCACATGGGGCTGGGAAAGGGCTGGAGACAGAGGGTGGAGAGAGAGAACCAGAGGGGCTTTCCCAGCTTCCCATCCCTGCAGAGGAGTCGGGGGCCACTCCCTCCAATCCTGGGGAGCTACAGGCAGAAGGGGGGAGGTGGAGGGCTGTGAACTGGGGACAGGGCTGGAGGCCGTCCATCACTTGAGCAGTTTGGGGCTTGGGCAGCGTCCTCATGCAAATTATCTTAGTGAGTCACTGAAAGTTTGGTCCAGACACAAAGAAGCTGCTTCTCTCACCCGCTGCCTCCCTTGACTGCCCTACAGAAGCCCCCCCCAGGGCCAGCCAACCAACAAAGGCCTGAGCCCAGCGGTGCGTGAAGGAGTGAATGGGCGAGTACCTCCCTGGTGATGTCCCACCAGACAGATGGCAACAGTTGCCAGCCTTCTTTCATCGGCTCCCGGTCATAAAGAACAGCCCCCATCCCTCCAGAGCCCATCAGCTCCTGTGAGCCAGCCCGAAGACAGAAGACACACGCACACGTTGGCCAGGCTGGGAGTGGGAGGCTGCCAGGGAGTGTGGGGGCGGGGGGGTACTGACGCTGGATGTTTGGCTGGAAAACAAAAAGGTTGTTCAAAGCACTGGCGCAGGGGCCAGCCTGCCCATCTGTCCTCCCTTGGGGAGGCTCTGCCCCGTGGCTCCCCCTCGGCTTCTGGCCAGCTCTGTGCAGAGCCAGGGGCCCCGGGAAGGGAGACCTCCATGGGGGGCAGCTGGGCCGGGCCACCAAAGTTCGGGGCTTTGCGCTTTGAGGCAATCGTGACGCAAAATCCCTTGACTGGGCATTGTTTCGCAACTTCAGAAATAGGGTTAAATGGAAAATCCAGGGCCTTGGGGACAGGTGGAGAACGGTGGGATCGGGGTCCTCTGCCATTAAATAGTCAAGTTCAAGTTGTTCCAGAATGGGATCCCGTCAAAATAATCCGCACGTGCTCTCTGACGTCAGAAGCTCACAGAGAGGAGTGGACCTGGAATCAGAGGGCCCGGCTCCACTCTCAGCTCACCATCTGGTTGTTGTGTGATTGGGGCAAGTCATCCCCGCGGAAGAATCCCAGTTTTCTCTCTGTCAGTTGGGGGTAAAATCGCCTGCAGCCTCTGCCTCCCAGCACCATAGAAAATAAGCCAAGGTGCAATCCAATGTTCTGATACATGGAGGGCTGTGCAAATATAAGGCTTTACTCTCCATTTCCCGCACCTACACCTCCCAGGAAGTGGGGTGGGCCTGGCGCTTTCAACATTTTCAAAGTACTTCGTACCTATTCTTTTGTGAGGCAGTTGAAAGCAGAAAGGTCTGGGGCAATGCAAAGATCTTTTTTTTAATCCAGCAAGGATGGAGGCTCCCCCTGCTCACTCTCCCCCCACCACCTGCCAGGCTCTTGAATCTCTGATTTTTGTCTCCCTTCTCTCTCTGTCTTCCAGCATCAGCCCAGCCGGATTAGATTAGGGAGGCTTAGTGGGAACTCTAGGTTAAGGGGCTAAGAGATCTCAAAAAAAAAAATCAAAATTAAGGGGAATCATTCCTTGGATCTTAAAAGAATAAAAGTGTAGCATATACAAAATTAGGGTTCTAAGGCCGCAGACCCGCCTCCAGGCTAAACTGTACCCCCATCATATTTTCTGCAGAAGGTCTGGTCTGGTGGTGCTGAGGGGACCGGGTTGGGGGATAGGGAAGGGGTGGGAGCAGAGTGGGCCGTCCAGGAACCTAGGGGACAGAGCTCTCCGCTTTCCCACCTGGCTTCATGCCCCTGCCCTTTCCTCCACCCACCTGACCTCCTATTGTTTGTGTTGGCCAAGGTGACTGTGCTCAGCTGGTTTGGGTTTCTTCTCTCTGGCAGAAGATAGTAAAGGCATTTCTCAAAACATCTTTCCCAACCCTCCCTTAAGCTAACCTCACCCATCTCTGACCATTTCCATTTGTCTAACAACCATCTGGGCACGAACTTCTGTGTCATGTATTGTTCTGTGTCGTTTCCATTCGTTTGCATTTAATCCCTGCCTCAGTCTTTCCTGTATTCTCATATGTAATTATCCCATCACCTCCTTTGGACTGGCACCACCCCGAAGACAAAAACCTTGTTTCCTCATCTCTGCCCTCCCCGGACCCTGGGCTTCTCCCAAGGACCCATCTCAGGGCATCAGAGGGCAGACTGAAAGCTGACACTCAACTAGGAGAAAAGGTCTTCCAAGTCACACGCAGCTGGCCCTGTGCTAGACTCCAGATACAGACCCTGGACTCCAAGGTCAGCATTGATCCACTCCAATCCCTCACCTTCCAATAAGACTATAATTTTAACAAGTGCATGCATGTCCTGTTCCGCCCTTTGAATCTCATCCCACGACACCCTCAGCATTCCATTTTTTGTTTTCTCCACTGGGGAGGTGACATGGGAAAAGCCTCTTGGTCAAGCAGTGATGATGACAGGGAGGTTATTTGCCTTTTGGGAAAACAAGAGAAGCCTTGGGACTTAAGCCTCCACCGTGGCAGGCCCAGGGAAGAAAGGAAGTCGGTCACAATGGACACAAGGAGTTCCTGTGTTTTGCACTAGGCCTGGGAAATCAGCAGCCAGGAATGAAGCAATCCAACTGGCTGGTCCGTCCCTAGTGGACTGAGATCTCTCCAGCTGGAAAGACAGACACAAAGGGCAGAGGAGAAGGTGGCCGCGGGAGTGCCTCCACCGGACAACCTGGTCCCCTAGCCCTCCTGCTGTTAGATTCAGACCCAGGTACTGTCTTAGATCCAGACATTATTCAGAGGTGATGTTTAGGGCCTTATAGTTGACTGGAAACATGATACATAAAAAAGAAATCCATGGAAGACACACGTACACAAAACCCCATCCACGTGAGGGAGGATGGAGCAGCAGCTCCTGCCTTTGAGAGTTCAGAAGGTTTTTGTGAAATTACTTTAGGACAAATGGCAAGGATTTCACAGAGGAGAGACAACCCGAGCTTGAACTTAAAGATGGGTAAGATGGAGATCCCATCTTTCATCTTTTCATCTCCAAAGAGATTCTCATCTTTTTTTGACTTTCTGTAACGTGAACTGTGGCCTGATGTAGAAGTTCCTGGAATCCAGCAGACCAGAGCACTAAGGGAGGGCAGGAAGAATTAGAGGAAGCCATGTGTCCGGTTGTGGCTTCATTTTTCTTGTTGTTTCTCTCAAATCCAGCCCATCCCGGATGTGAGCTCGGCTCCGCCGCTCAGTACCAGTGACCTGCAGATCCTGCCTCACCTTCTAGAGCCTCGGTCTCCTCTTCTCTAGTCCAACAGCAATAATATCCGTGCGTGGGCTTCGAGGATTTAACGAGGTTATGCACACGGTGAAAGTCCACCAGTGCTGTTGATTATTGTGTTACTCTGCTGGCCCACCACAAACATAAAGACAGAAAAGGCTGAAAAAGGGAACAGTATTGTTAGGAGCCCACTCTGTGCCAGGCCCCGAGCAAGCGCTGGAGATAAAATGGAGCATCCAAGCAGCCTGGCTCCCCGGGGGAGACATAAATGAAATAATCATCCAGACGCGTGGATTATTTTAGCTGAAATTGAGAAACCTGAACCACAAATAAGGCCTACCTTCCTGGGAAGAGCGGCCAGCGAGAAACCCAAGACAGCATGTGGCTTTGCACCAGCTGACTGGGGCTGGGGGGGCTGGGGGGGCTAGAGGGGCCCCGGGGGAAGTGCTTGGTGAAGATGGGGTGTGCAGCTATTTCAGGTCTGAGGTAAGGACATGGAGGCGCTATGACCTGGTCACTCTTGGCTTTGACCTCAAGAAGCAAAGCCATCCACTTCCTGGCACGTAGACAGTGGAAGGCGACCCAGTATCACCTGGGCTTGTCCTCTAGGGATTAGAGTCCTTTGCCCTGAGGTTCCTGGGGTGACCTACACTTTAGGCCTTGACCCTTCCTCTGGGGAAAGGAGAATCGGGATGGGGAGCTTCTGGACATTTCACTTGGGAAATGACCCCCCTTGATCTGACCCAACAGAAGCCCCCAGCCCTGACCTGCTGAGGAAGCCTTCTCAGGCCCCTCACTGTTTACAGACTCGCAGCAAGGCAGGTGTTGGGAGGCAGCTGCTGCTTGTGGTCGGTTCTCCCCAGATACAGGAGCCCTGGCTTCCCCCGAGCGGGCTGCCATTGGCTGACAGAGGCCCAAACAGACTCCTCTCCGCCCCCAGCCACCCCGCAGGCAAACAAAGGGCTTACAGGAAACACCTGGAGGAGAGGGCAGCTGGCAGGGGCACCGCCACCCGAAAGAAAGAGTTTGCTAGAGGAGCTGGGGGTGGGGGGTGCTCCGGTGCTCAGTTGCACTTCTCCTGGCCCCCACCGGCTGCTGAGAACGAGCTCAAATGCACGGTCACTGCCACCCTGTCCTCCTCTCCCCTCCCCCACCATTCCCTGTGAAGGGATCATCCTCTCCAGCGCCAGCTTGCCCAGAACCAGGGCAAGAACACCCTTAAAGAAGAGACAGCTCAGAAGGTTTTGCCTCCGCCCCTCTCTCTGCCCCCTCCCGTGGTCTCCTCCCTCTCAGAGAGAGCCCGATTCTCTTTAGGCCGTGGTCCAGGCAACTCCTTAAGCAAGGTAGCCGCCGGTGTCCCGTGAAAGTCTATTCCAAAGAAAAGTTCCCATGTATTTCCAGACTCATCTAGATCTGCATCCCTCCCTGCCTATTCACTGCTCTTGACTTCAAGTGGTTGCGGTTCTGGGTGGAACAGACTGGACTGAGGAGAGTCAGGGAAGCCCTACCATCAGCGTTGGCCCAAGAACACGTTCGCTGGCCTGCAGACCATGTGCTGGGAACCGCGTGGGTCCACAAGGGCTCCCTCACCCCCTCTTGGGAAGCTCCAGAGCGGGCACCTTCCTTCCTGTGTCTGGAGTGGGAAGAGTGGCAGGGGGCCTCGAGGAGAAGGCACAGGCCCCGCAGCCACCCGGGGGTCAGACACCGTTTACCCAAGCACAGCTTTTCACTCAATGGCCAGCACCCATCAGACCGCGTGTGTGGCCCGAGCTGTGGGCCCACACGGGGGTGTAAGGAGAAATAGAAGGCAGAGGTCCTTCCCAGAGGGGCGTGTGTGGTGACCGTCGGAGAGGGGACGTGAGCTTGCACAGCCTCCGGACATCAGCCATATGTGGAGATGTGCTGTCTTTGTTATGCGGATGTAAACAGTAATAAACGATGTGTGTACCTCGTTAAGAGGCCCTGGAATGAGGAATCTATTCTGAAAGTATAAGCACTTTTAAGCCATAGGTTTCAATGTTGAAAAGCCTTGAGGTGAGACTGATTTTCAAGAGCACATGTGGAATTATTCAGGGAAGGCATCCCGGAGAGGCAGCCGGTGAAGGGGGAAGAGACAGACACATCCAGATAAATCTGTTTGTACCACTGCCCCCTCTCCTTACAGGTGCTTTGCCTCCTCCTTCATCTGTGAGCCTGAGGGGACACTATCTCCCAGGATCACAGGGGAGAGGCTTTGTGGAAGGCCCCCGGCAGAGTTCCTGGGAACAGCGGTTGTTCAGTGCTCAGTACCAGCTCCCGTCCTAGAGGGAAGTATGTCAGAGGACTCAGACAAGTGGCTTGCGTCCACCATAACTGGCAGGGTAGGGAGACTTGGAGATGTGGTCGTGGCTCAAGGAAAGGGGAGCAGCAGAGAATTGAGAAGGTGGGGGGGTCTTGGCGTCCTGAGGCCATTTCACAGGGTGTCTGGGCTTGGAAAGATCAGGAGAACCTTGTATCCCCATCTTGGACACTCAGAACGGCAAAGGAAGGCAGCAGAAAGGGAATGGCACAAGGAAAATGAAGTTTTCGGTGGCCCCAGGCTGCTGGCGGGGCCTGTGGGGAGGCAGGTGGGAGGCCGTCGTGTTACCTCAAGTGTGCCACAGCTGGACCAGGGCGTACAGGGCACAGAGGAGTCAGAGATTTTCCTGTTCTGTCTGGACATGGAAATGGGATGGTGAGTGGTGATTCCGCACAAGTGACTCATTTTACAGATGAGAAAACGGAGGCTCAGAAGAGGGAAGAGACTAGTCTAAAAGGTCAAGGACTAATTCAGCACTAGTTTTTGTCAGACCCGAAGCTGGGGCCCCTATTTCCCAACTCTGCCACCCGGCAGCTGGCCTCCAGATTAGACATTGGGAAAGATTTCCGTGCATAGGAGTGCCATTCGGTATCTCCGAAGTGACTTCTCCCTCTCCCGCTACCGTGGTCAGAATTCCTTCCCCACACGTCCTAGCCCAGCCTTCTGTCCAGGTGAGTACCTTGTGGGTAAACCCACTTTAGGGAGGTAATTGATAACTGAGGTTCCCCTACGTTATGATTTAAAGTGTGTCCACTCCTCTCTAAGTAACATTTACATTTCAATAGCAGGTGCTTAGAGACCTCAGAGCCTGCAAGAATCAAAGGATTGTTTTCTTAAGAAGGTGCAATCACAGGTTAGCTATTCTGAGCTGGGACCCCTGGCTGGCAGACCCTAAACGGACTTGATTTTTTTTTTTCTTCCACCCCTCATCTGAATTCTTTTCTTCTATTAGCCTCTACCCTTGGCAACTTTAACATTCACCTGTTCAAGCAATATTCACTAACACCTACTAGGCACCAGGCAATGCTGAGGTAAAGTCTCTGGCCTGCATTCTAGCTGTAAATTCAGGGTTCTAAGGACTAGGACAGAGGAAGACCTGGGTAGCATGGGAAGGGACAATGTCATTGAAAAGCTGGAAGAGAAGATCTGAAGCTCGAGAGACGAGTTAACTAGACCGAAGTAGGTAGGTAGAAGGAGGCGGAATATTCCTTGAGCAAAGGCTCAGAGGCTTCGGAATCAGGCATGAGTTAATGGGCACCCGTTGAGGGTGGGCTGAGCTGCTTCTAACCTAATCCTTGGAGAGGAAGCAGAGGCCCCATGTGTACCCTCAGTTGTATCAGGAACATGCTAGGATGTTCCTTCAAGAGATAACGGCCATGGTGACAGCGTGCCATCGATGTCCTCAATGCGCAGCTCCATCCCAGTATGGGGGCTGGGGCCAGAAAGCCGTATGTCCCCCCCGCCCCCAGGTGGTCCAAGGCACATCACAAGTCACAAACGGGAAGCCTAGGCAAATAAGTACTTAGAAGCAGTTTACCACTTAAAAAAAAAAAAATTAGTTGTCATTGTTAGAACTTAGGGAGACGTGAAATAATAAAAGTCTCTATTTCAGGTTTCTCTTGGAAAATCACCATATCTGCTATCACTGGTCTCCCAGGAGCACAGCCGACTACAGCTAAAAAGCAGGGTCCTTTCCAGACAAAGCCTGAGCTCACCCTCTGTGTTCACCGCAGCCTCTGTCTGGCCACCCTCCTTACTGCCGGCCTGGTCCTACCCTCACTGCTCCGGTGCCCACCGGACTTTAAACGGCCCCTCCCTGCTGCTGCTGCTGCTGCTAAAGAAAGTAGCTCTCACTCCGACCTGCCCAGCCATAACCTCGCCTTATCTGATGTCCTCTGGGCAGCCCCATAGGTTTGCTGGACAGGGGTTGAATAAAGGCCTGCCCTTGTTCACAGGAACGGGTGGAGTTGGGGAGAGCCACTTCAACTGCGACCAAAGCGACTTGGAGCTGTGGGTGCCCAGAGCAGCAGGCCCCTCCCAAAGCAGCGAAAAGAACAAGCAACACATCTAGGTGCGCTTGTTTGTGTAAGATCATTATCTGGGGCCCTGATGGCCTCTTAGACTGAGTTCAGATGTTTTTCATGCCAGCTCTGCAAAGTGGTGCAGAGGGAAAACCAGAACTCTCCAGAACTCACCAGGCTTCCCTTCTCAGCTTCCCCATTTCTCTCTCTTCCTGGAAGGAACGGTGTGGGTGTGACTCTACCCGTGGCCAGGATGGAGATAAGCAACATTGTTATTGGAAAATCCATTTCCCCACCCACTGTGTGTGTGAGTAAGCAGAGCCCAGTCTGGTATTAATCCCTGAGCAGCTCAAGGAGGCAAGAGGTCAGAGCTCCCCTCCAGCCAATGAGGTCAAACGTCTGGTGGGGAGGACATGGTACATTTTAGCAAGAATGGCAGAGATAGAGAAGAGTGCAGTCATTCATTCTGCAGGGATTTAGGGAGTACCTCCTTGGGGCTACATGACATCACAAAGGGCTCTTGGATTGTGAGGACTTTTTGTTTGTTTTGTTTGTATTTTAAGTAGGTTCCACGCCCAGTGTGGAACCGCCCAGTGTGGAAGCGGAACTCACGACTTGGAGATGAAAAGTCACATGCTCTACGGATTGAGCCAGACAGATGGCCCCAGGGCTGTGAAGACTTTTAAGCAAAGGATTGAAAATCATCTTTCAATGGGGGAGGCCCCAGGCTGCTCCGATGTTAACTGCTGACCTCCTAGGAGGCTCTAGTAGAAATGCGCCTTAAGTAGAAGTTAATCTGAATTGGTCTTGGAATGAATAAGGACACCCGGGACCTTCTAGTAACAGGGAGGAAACCATTATTTAAAACTACAATTCTCCTTTGTAGAGTACTTAACTGTGCCAAGGGCTATTCTAAGTGGTTTAGATCTCATTTAATCTTCCCCAACGTTTTGAGATGGGTTCTATCCCCATTTTACAAATGGGGAAGTGGAGGCCTGGTTGAAGTAACTTGCTCCAGGCAGCAGAGCCAGGAGGTAAGTGGTAGAGGAGAGATCAGACCCCGGAGGACGGGGCCTGAGCTGCTGGCCTTGCAGCTCTGTCTCGCTTTGCGTGGACAGCGAAACTTTTTCATAGGCCAGAGTCGGCGTCAAGCCAGGGGAAGTATTTCTCCATATCCCAACCCAAGTGACCTCCCAGTTCATCTAATTGAAAATAATGATCATAATTGTGCTCATTTACCCTCCATGATTGCCAGGATAATGGAGGTGATTTAGAATCAAAGGCCAAAGAAAGGAACAGAGGTCATTTAATCCAAATCCTTAATTTCTGAGAGGAAAATTGAGGGGCTTGTCCAAGCTCACAGAGCTCCTTGGGAAGAACGTGGGCTACGACCCATCTGTTCTCCCTCCGGAGCAGCCCAGAACTCCACCATGCTTTGTTGGGCCTCCGGGGCCAGTGTGGGCCTAGAAGCCAGGAGGCCTCAGTGCCTTGGCTCACATAAGCCTGTTGCAGAGGCAAGACTCCCAGGGGAGGGTTTCTTGCCCCTGGGCTTGCTTGTTGAAGCATCAAGGCCTCCCCCACCCAAACATCCTTATCAGAAGCTGGGAGGGGCTCTTAATCAGCAGCTCCCAGGCCTTGTCTACACTCTCCCAACAGTGAGTTATCATCCAGAAACAGCTGACTGAGCGCAGGTGCCCCTGGTGGGCGCGGTGTACCATGGGGAAGCGGGGAGCAAAGTGGACTGACCAATGCCCGGACCCTGAACACAAAAGAGCCACCGGCTGCAACTCCTCAAACTGTTCAGGTCCACGGCCCCTATACCCCCACCTGCCCAAGGGGTACTCGCCGCCACTGCTGAAATGGATCAGATCTACCAGGCTTGCTCACAGAACACTCCCATGTCCACTAAGGGACTGTCGGGCTACTAGGAGTCGAGAACAATCCCCAGGTCAGTCTGCCATTCTGCAGTCAGCTGGCTGGGAGATGGTATGATGTCCCCTTGGCCTCCAGATACCCTCCCTTTCAGGCTTTCTGCTAGACAGTAGGAACGCAATGAAATCTCCTTCATGAGTGGAGCCTATTAGGAGACAAGATAGGTGCTGACAAGAATACACACCAGGATGGACAAAAATGCAACCCTAACGCCATCCTTACATTCCCAAAGGTGGGTCCTTAAAATGAGCGCCTGGGACATTTGTGTTAGGGGCTACAGACAAAAATGGGCCCATTCCTTCTGAGAACCTTTTGACACAAGTGGTCCCTATAACCAAGTCTGAGACAGACGAGGTGGCCTCCCCCAGGTCCATCTCCTGCCTCCTCTGCCCTCCCGCGGTCTCCCGGCCATCTAGGACGCCTAGGTCAACCACAGGTTTGTTGACGAGGATCATGAAGTTGTGAAAAGAAGTGTTGTGTTGATGGGGGGGCGGGTTCAGCCCGTGAATCAATGTGCTTAATATTTAAATACGGCCCACTGCTGGCCAAGGAAAAAACAACTAGCCCTGGTCTATGATGTCGTTGGGACCTCCATGGTGTCTGCCGAGCTCATAAGTGGAGTGAGGGGTGCAGAAGCCTGTGTCAAAACCTCAGGGACAGAGCACAAGAGTCCTTTGCTGTAGGGAGGAGCTGCTCTTTAGCTATCTGGTAGCCTTGCTCTCCAGGGCCCAGCTCCCAAGGCCCAACTGCTCTTGTCTAACAGGAATGGAGGTACCAAATGGCAATCCCAGAGAGCAGGGACCCGGAATTTTGACAATTCTGCCTCAACCCGGGAAGGGGTTCCGTGTCCCCGGCTCACCGTCTCGGTCTGTGAGTCTCAAGCACCCTCAAGTCTTTAGACCCTCAAGCATGTGTAATATTTTCGGTGCCTCGTGTGGACAGAGGGGGTCCCACGTGCTGAATGAGCAAATGCGTGAGCACAGCCAAGGCCCAGCAAGAACAGATGTGGGAGACCCCGGCCAGACTCTGGAGTGCTCGGTCTAGAATCCCGTCCCATCCAGCACGGCCACAGGGAAGTGAGAACACGCATCAAAGGACGGAGGGAGTCGCACAACCAGATTTTTTTCTACAAGCCACACGCTATAGGTCTTCGGGAGACCGCTGATGAGAAATACTGAGACACCAGGAAAGGACCCGGATGCGAGGGAAAGGCTCAGGGATGTTGAGAATGTGACCTCTCTATACCACACGGCTTCAACTGCTACATTTTTATTAAAGTAACAACCAAAAAGCGGAACATTTGTCCATAAAGCTGTACATTCTTCCGTAGAAAAACACTATTTTACAACTAGTAACCTTTGTCTTTTCTGTCAGAATAGCTTACAAACGGACGGCTGGCTTTTTTATTTCATAGGAGAGACAGGCCTGCTCAATAGTACAGCTCTGGGTGTTTTGCTGTTTTTAAGGTGAAAACCAAAAAAAAAAAAAAAAAGATGAAGCACAAGACTGAGGCTGCTTCTAAAAGGCAGGGGCCTGCTTGCAGACACAATGCAACACCACAATCTGGGGATTCACAGCTTCATTTCCACCCACAGGCCAGAAAAGCTCTTGGGTCTGTGGGCCTGACGTTGCCTTTAAAGCAAGAAAGACTGGAAGCAGGGTCTGGGGAGGAGCTGGGGGTCTGGAGTTGAAAAGGGGGCAGAACTGGCAGGAATGGGCTGGTGGGGGGCAGGGAGAGTGTTTGGTAAATAGCACCTTTGTGTCAGAACTGAGTAGTTCAGGAATCCAGGGAAGGGGACTGGCAGTGGAGCGGAGACCCTTGGGGGGTGGTTAGGGAGAAAGGCTCCTCACTAAGGGCCAATAGCCAGGTAGCCTGGGGGTGGGGGCGGCAGGTCAGAGCTACCTCCTAAAGTGATTCGGGGTGGGAAACTCAAGGCCTTCTGAGGGACCCCTCGCTAATGTCACTGAAAAACCGAAGCAAGGGTTTCCTCCCAGTATGGACTTCCGTGGGCTCCAACCCAGAACAGTAAATATTGCACGAGTCTACAGACAAACTTGGATAGTACTGAGAGACAGTGACATCCCCTCAGGTGCTCTGAGCACCAGGGAGGGGGAAAAAACAAAACAATGCCCAGGATTGTGGCTTTTAGTGTCAGCCCTATAAGAATACCAAGTAGTTGCAGAACTTGGGGCCTTCTCCCATTCAGCCAAGAAATACCTGTGAGGCTAACCCGGCCAGCCAGGGTCCCAGGGACGGAGGGAGGGTTCCCCAAGCCCTCCAGGGCACCAGGAAGTTGTGAGAGCCAGTTCTCCTCCAGACTCTCCTGAGTTCTCCTCCAGACTCTCCTGAGACCCAGGAGGCCATATTGCACAGTGAGAGCTCTTGTTCTGGAAAACTGGGCGGCTCCATGACCCAACCAGAAGGGGACAAGAGCAGGGAGAGTCAGCGAAGAAGAAGAGTGTTGTGCTTTGAAAAAGGAAGGCAGTAATAAAGAACCTGGAGTTTCCCTGTAGCTTTTGAGCCAACTCTCGAAGGAATAACAGTGGCAGCAGGCAGCAGTGTGGTTCCAAAAGGGTTTGGCTAAAAACAAATATCCCCAAGCGGGATACTCTTTGGGTCCCAAAATTCCATTGCAAATCACCCAAGTTATTCACCCCATACTCCCACAGAGCAGCACACAGCAAAGCCAAGGTTTTGTGCAGAGTACCCTTCTGTCCCATCCCCAATAACCTCTAACTCCTGCCTTACCCGCCTCCCTGACCCCCACAAAACAAAAAGCTTTTTGTTTCCTGCCTGGGAAGCAACATCTATAGGCCCCTGAGCGTAGAATCAGAAACAAGTCATGATTTCGAGAAAAGTTGCTTAGGACAGAAACAATCAGGAGAGGCCTTTTCACTCTCTGCCCTGGATCTCACTGGAAAAATAGATTAGGCAACATAGCATAATTGAAGTCCAGGCGTGAAGGCCCCTGAGGAGGAGAGGGCCCGGGGTGCAGGCAGGTGTTTGAGGCCTGAACTTGGCCTCTCTTCTCCCAGCCGCACGCCAGAGATCCTGACCACTCTCATTCACAGTTGCTAACCTTGCTTGCTCCCTTCTCCCATCTTCCTGGGGGGGCCAGCCAAGCTTCTCCCACCTCACCCCTGGCAGGCCCGCCCCCTCACGACTCCCCCCTTCCGAGGCGGGCACTGGGTCCCAGACTCAAGTGTACAACAGTTGTCTCCAAAGGCACCTGGGGAGGCCACTTCCAAGCAGCTCCCTTTAAGGTTTTCTTTAAAAAAAATCTTTTGGTTTTTCTCCCCTTTTCTTAAAAAATAAAATATATATATATATATATATAAATAGCTCTTCATTTAAAATAGTTCCCCAGGTTGAGGTATGTGGTGGCCTGTTGTCGCGGCAGAATGAGTACAGTAGAGTGCCTGGTGGGGGCCGTGGAGGACCCTAACTGGAGACCGCCATCACGTAGTTCTTCGAGGGGCTGCTCCGGCCCAGCATCATTTGGTTCTTGCAGGTGAGGAGTCCGTAGGAGGCAGCCACTGGGGCTTCCTCGTACAGGACGCAGATGGAGCCATCCTCCCCGATGCGGTAGGACACCTCGTAGGGGTCCACCCACAGGGTCAGCTCACTGGGCAGCAGCCGGTGCAGCTGGGGCTGGCTGAGTCCGATCTGGCTGGCCACCTTGCTGATAATGGGGTCCATCTTGTGGTTGATGCGGATGCAGCGGTAGCCGGAGCCCTTGGACGGCTTTTCAGGAAACCAGTGGTGTTTGTAGTGCTCTGCAGGGACAGAACAAGAGGGAGATGCCCTGGTTAGAACAACTGGGCTGCAAAGGCTACAGCAAGGGGGGATGGGGATGAAGGGACAGGAGTAGAGGAAGGAACCCAGAGATTGTGATTAGCGTGGTTTCTCAGGAGTTCTAGAACCCTCCTGAAATCCTCCAGCCACTGAAGCAGAGAACATTTTATGGGATTCCCTCCTCACCCCTTCTAGGACAAGGATGTGAGGGTGTATGGGGGAGTTCCACAGCTCTGGGGCCCAAGGATGTGAGGAAGAGTCCCAAAGCTCTGGGGCCATCCCAAATGGCTAAGGCCAGCAAGGCAGCCCTCATTGTTAGACCCACAGCAAGTCACTGTGTCTCTCACCCTGGGCCCCACAGAGGCTTCCTCTGCCTCCTTCAAAAGCCAGAGACCTTCTGCAGTAGTGAGAGGAGTCAAAACCCAGTTGTTTTTGATGAAATGTATGTTGCTCCTCCAAAGGTAGGATCTGTGTGGGCACACGTTTGGAGATGGCTATCGCTGCTGGAGACAGGCGGCCAACCGGCTAGAAACAGCTGGGAGACAGATCTCTCCCATGCAGCGTCTGCTTATCTCGTCAAGCTCCCGTGTCAAGCCACCTCCGCCCCAACCCAGGCCCGAGCAGAGCGCAGTTACTACCTATAAGGATTTCTCAGTACCATAATGGGTGGCAGATGGCTAAGGGGAGCCAAAGCATACAAAGGGGGCTGGGATTCCAACTTCCAACGAGTCAAACACAGCGCAGCCCCGCGCCGCCTGAAGAACCATTGCTGAGGATCCAAGTTGTTGAGTAGGCTCAATTCCGCCTTCTTCCCCCATAACGAGCCCTTAGCTGGCCGGGCTAGATGGCCCCCAGCGCCCCTGGAGAGTCTCAGTAAGGGGAATGAGCTCGCCTTCAGGCCTGATGGTGCCTCCTCTCCAGAGACAGAAGTCGGGGCCTGGGCTCGCACTCCAGGACAAGGGTCTGCGCCGCGACAGTGGGGAGGAACGCGCCCGACCAGAGCCATCACCGACTGAGACCCGAGCGCAGGGCCGCGCAGGAGACAGGAACCGGGGAAATGTGGCGATGCGGGCCGCCCGGAGGGCTGGAGGGAAACCGAGTCCCAGTATTGCTCACGAAGGGAGCCCTGCCCTGAGAAGAAAGTAAAGATGGCCCAGGCAGGTAGGGGGGCCGAACCCCGGCGGCGGGGCTCGACGGACTCCAGGATCCTCGGTGGGTGCTCACCTGTTAGCGCCTCCTGGAGAGCCCCGCTGAAAACCTTTAGTTTCTGCTCGCTCACGCAGCCCCGGGTCCTCAGGAGGCTGGAGAGGAAGCCCACGGCGGCGGCGATCTCCGGGAGCATGTCTGTTCTCTTCGCGGTCCAGCGGGCCTGGCTCATGTCGTGCGCGGCTCTGACGGAGGTGGCAGCGGGGATAAGCAGTGAGAGATGGCCGGTGGGACGTGCTGCTTTGCAGAGTTGCTCCGCTCGCCGGGTCGCTACTCGGGCTCTGCCCGGACTTTACCCGGGACGCGCCTTTCATACTGTTCGGAGAGGCGGGGGAGCCCGCGGGGACACCCATTGGCCACCGTCAGCGGATGGGGGCGGGGCCTGATGCCTGCCCCGCCTCTCGCGCTCCCCGGGCAGGGCCGGGCCGGGCCTGTAGAGCCCGGCCCCGCCTCCGCCCCCGCCCCCGCCGCCCCCGCCGCCGCCGCCGCCTCCTCGGCGCTGAGGTCATCGCCCGCTGACGTCAGTGCTGGGAACCCGAGCCGGGCTTGCGGGCCGAGCGTGGCGCGGGGAGAAAAAAGGGGAGCCGGGGAGGGGCCGAAGCCTCTCGGCGGAGGAGAGCTGCGCCCGGTTCGCTCCACTCTGGGAATACCTGGACCTCTCCTCTCCACCAGTCCTTCAAGACTTGGGTCACCGGCCACCTCCTCCAGGAAGCCTTCCTTTGCTGATACCACCTCTCCCACTCGGTCCCTTTTCTGGCTCACATTTTCCAATCCCCACTGTCAGAACCACTCACCCGGACGCTTTGTCACCATTTTACCGCTTTGTCGCGTTTGTTAAATAGGTTTCTCCAGGCTCTTCAGAAATGGGGACTAAGTCTTCTATTTACTTCAACAATAATCCCATCTCCCCCAACCAAGTTCTGCCCTTCCTCTACACCAATGCCTTTTCTCTTGCCTAGTAGCATCCAAGTCTTACCCATTTGACGGTAGGGATGGGGGCAGTGTTGTAAGACTCTTCTGTCCCCTCAAGTTGTTTTCCTAGCTCTGGCTTTCCTTTAAATGCCAAAAATTTTAAATGAGCAGTCTGCTCTCAACTGCACACAATTTCCCATCTACTCCCTCTTCCTCCTCCTCCCCTCTTCCCTCAGCCCTCTCTCTCCCTTTCTCCTTATGGATTGAAGCTTTTGTAAACACAGGCTCCTGGGAGAAAGAACCACATAGGACTGTGCTCAGGGCCCCAGACCATCACAGGCGCTCAGCAGATGTCCCCTCCGTGGAGCTAACTCCTAACCCACATCGGGCATCTGGCATAGTAAATGCTCTGTATGTATTTGTTAAATGAATCAAACTCAATGGCCTCTGTCAATTCTAATTTTTGTTGAACTCTGGGCCCTGCTGACCACCTCTGCAGGCAGTCCCTCCTCCTTTTCCTGGGCACCTGATGCCAGGCTTCTGAGCCTCCTTCCCCAGCTGTGTCTGCCCTGGATCCCCTCCCGCCCTTGTTCCCTCTCTGTGTCTCCTCACTCCTCTCCCTTTTCTCTCCCCTTGCCTTCCTCAGAGAAACCCTCCTCATGTTGTCCACTCTGATGTTTGCTTTTTCACATCTGACTTTCGTGCCTGCATAGTCTGTGTCCTTTCATCCTGCCATTCCCATCGCCTGCTCTGTCCCTGCCGTCCAGCCACCACCTCAATGTTAGTCCAAGCCCACTGTCTTCTCCAGTCCTGGAGATGTGCTGATCTCCATTTCTGCCAGAGATACCATCATTTCCCGAGGCACTCCACCATGAAAACTCACACTCACTTGTGACTTCTCCCTGTACTTTGCTCCTCAGACCCAGGGCAAGACCTGTTGCTTCTTCATATCTAAACAGTGGCAGTAGACTTGTCAGATGCCATCCCCGGATTACCCTTCCCACTGTTAGAAGAGCTACATTCCCAAAAGTCTGCCTTCACTTGCTCTTTCACTCAAGATTGTTCTGAAACACCTTCCACTCCCATTTGTCTACTACAGTAAGTCTGGACTCCTTTGCCTACTATTCTTTCATAGATCTTTCATAATGTGCCCCCATCCACCCTTTTCAGTTTCTGCCACTTTGTGCTCCAGGGTCATTCTCCTCACTGTTCTCTAACATCATAGCAGCTCTGAAGCCCAGAGCCGTCAACGTTTTGCCCATGAACCCCATCCCTGCTCTGTAACATGGCCTCCATTCCAGGGATGCCCGGAGATGCCAGTGTTCGGCTGCACAGGGGCTCATGCCAGTATGTCCTGGACACCTCACTGCCTCCTTCCCACCTCTCCCAATCTCCTTCCCACACTCCTGAAGGCACAGCTGAAGCTTGGTCTTCCACCCTGAAAACCTGCACTGACCATTCTCCCTCTACAGAATTAACGTTATCTGTACCACTCATGTGGCATTTATGATCCATTGTTTGGCACTAGTAGGGATATTTTTAGAGGTTGACATCTCAAGCAGTCTGCAGGCTGCTTGAAAACAGGTTACTATGCGCATTTGTCCTACATTTGTCCAGGATAGTTTAGATTTCAAATATTCTGCTCCACGGCTTCGTCTAGCTATCGAGCTGCCCTGGAATTCATCTCTTAGATGGCCTCTTCACCAGCTCCTCCTCAAAGCTGGATCAGGCCGGATGAGACTCTTCCCTCTGCTTGCAGAGAGCAAAATGATTTGTTGCAGAAAACAGGGTTGGGAGTGGAAACAGGAAGAGCTATAGATTATCATCCAGGGAGAATAGGTGTGACCCAGACCAGAATCGACCGAGGGCAACCACCAAGGAAGTCAGGGAAACAGATCAAAGTATAGATAAGTATCCAGGGCGGTTCAGCATTTAAATCTGAAAATCCTTAACATCTGTCTGGGTGTGTGTTTGACAAGGGTTAGGTGATCTGGGACTTACTTTTGTCCAGAACTGCTTAAAAAAAAAAAAAAAAAGTCTTTTGGCAAGGCCATCCCTGTTTTTGGCGAAACGAAACAGATCTCTGTCCTTATGTAGATTTTTGTGTCATTCACGAGGTCACGCAGCTAGTTCTCACTAGAGCCAGGGCCACATCTGCTGACTTCAAATATGGCGCCCTTTTCATTGGCCCATGGAGTCTCTCTGCACTGTTGTTACAAGGGTATGGCCCACAGAGTTGTTATTCCGGGTGATGGAGCAACAAACTGGTGGCAAACAGGGTGCATTTGAGGGGAAGGAACAAGGAGGTCTTATCCCTGACCCTCCTCCATTACCCAGATATATCTTTGCTTCCTCGTGATTAGTTCCTGAACTCTGATCATGACTTGAGCCGAAGGCAGACACTTAACCGTCTGAGCCACCCAGGCACCCTAGTTCCTGAACTCTGTATAGGGCACCCATAGGAACCAGAAGGCACTCCCTCCTCCCGCTCCTTCCTCATCCTCTTTCCTTTCTACTCACAAGCCTAGGGAGGGCAGGCTTCATTCATCCCACACACTCAACGTCACTACACAGTGTAATTGTATCCAACTCGGGATTTGGATTCTCAATCAGTTTCTTATAAGAGCAAATAGGCGATAGTTGTCCAAATTATTTTTGAAATTTCCTGAAACTACCCTTCAGTTGCTAGGACCAGGATCCTTAGAAGCTCAAAAGTCCAAGTTTCACTTCTTCCCTTTGCATCACTCTTTGCAAGTATCGCTGGGTCAGGTCCAGGACGACTTTGCATGTTGCGTACTGCCTCCCGTTCCTCAACCAGTTACAATTGGGGCATCAGATAAGGACAGCTAAGTCCCTCTCTCCCTTCCCCTTCTCCTCTTCTTCCTGCTCCTCTTCCTCCTCATTCATTTCTCCCCACTCCACCCACAGGTCTTGAGTTGAATTTTGAACACAAACTGCCCTGACACAGGCTGCTGACCTGTGACCCCACCCACTGCCAAGTGGGCAGGCAGTGGTGGGGGCGAGGGTGAACATCAGATTGTGCCTCATCTGGACCAGAAATTTCTGTGTCCTGTGATCCTGGCCTGCTGACTCCCCTCATCCTGGGTGCCCATCTCCCCATTTATCTGGCCCACCTATGTGGCCCACTATAGAGTGACACACAGCACCCTACACTGTCCTCCTCAGACCAAAACCCCACCCAGGACAGGGTCCCTCTCCTCAGGCCTCAGCTCTGCCTTGTCTGTGGGGTCACCACACGGGCCTTGCTCTCTACTCCCCCCAGTCAGGAGCAGCTGGCTCGTTGGGCGCGACTTACTTCTTTCCCAGCATCCTGGTAGGCCTCCGAGGCCTCGGCTTGGTTGCCAAGGTTACCTCTCAGTTTCCTGACCACACACGTGGAACGCTGAGGTTTAGCGAAGCCGATCTGCTGGCAGAGACTGGGCTGAGGTATTCTAGAAAGACGATGTCGGCTCACTCCCACGCTGTGCGTGTAGTTCTTGGGGGTCTCTGTGTGTGCTTGTGTGTGTGTGTATCAGCATGGGGAGGGAGGGCAGCATATGGATATGTGAATGAGTACACACTTCAGTGTGTTGGTTGAGGGTAGGAGGGAATATAGCTCTGTGTCTGCAGCCACTAAAATGTACTTATACTAGTATATATTGAGGAATGTCATTTCGTGACGTAGGGATGTTTTGGGGGAGAGTGTGTTTTGGTGGGGAGAGTAGATTTGGCGGCGGAGTGTCTGAGTGGGGCTGGTAGAGATGCTAATTGGACCTTCCCTCTTTTTAGACCTCACTGGTGACAACCTCACCATTCTGCCCAGAGCTGATAAGAAACACCACCCCGGGAGGATCAGACGCCTCTCTTCCTCACTTCCTAATCAGGCTGGAAATAGTGCCAAATATACTCGTCACTCTTTGCAAGTATCGCTGGGTCAGGTCCAGGACGTCTTCTTGGTTCCCTGTCATCTCACGAGGTCATACCTTTCTCAAGAGCAGCCCTAGGCCCACCTATCTCTTATCTGAGATAACTCTGGGAGTTATCCCTTCCAGTCAGAACCAGGAATCAGAGACAGAAGAGAATGACATTGACCTTCGAACCTGTTCATGAAGACTGTGAAACTGAGGATGTTAGCTCTTTTAAAACTTTCTGTCTTTAAACCCCCTCACCTGCCCCAGAGTGAACCGAGAACAGGAACAGAAATAGCTAATGCAAAGATGATTAGGGTTGAGGGTTAAGTGGAAAATACCCATCTGGACTGAAGGAGGGCTGGGCAAAATATAAATACGCGAAGAGCTCCCAGGTCGCAACAATTTCCGAGTCCCTCAGGACCGTTTCTGAGAACCTGTGGAGAAGTGGAGAAGAATCCGAAAGCTAAAAAAGACTCCTTCCTCCGCTTGCTCTCCACAAGCAAAAGAAAATTTAATGGTAAAAGCAGCTAAAAGCAGCTAACTTAGGCAACAGAGTCACTTCCTGTCAGGAAGGTGAGCCCATCTAGAATGTGCTCCACAAGATGTCTGCTCTTGACCCAGATGCTCTGAGGTACGAGGTATCTTTCCAGGGAGGGATGAGATGGCCACGGGGGTGGCCGGGTGATGGCTCCTCCTCAAGGTGGCATCTAAGCTCACAAAGTGGCATCAGAACATCAGCGGCTGCCACCAGACTTCTAGATAATGAACAGAGACATCCGTGACACATGCCAGCTTCCATTTGCTACCACTAACCGGGGAGCCCACCAGATGCTCCGTAGCTAAAAAATTCAGGTCCTCTCTAAGCCCCGGGCACACCCACAGGTGAGCTTGGGAGCCCGGGGGGCTCGTGTTCCCCACAGCACAGTCCCTCATTGCTTCCCAGTCTCCTCATCTCTCTTCCAAAATGCCACCTGTGTAGCTTAGAAGCCACAAACTTGTCGCCCTGAGGCACAGCTGACCGCAGAGATATGCGGCCTGCCTGTAGAGTATTTAAGGATTTTAAAAATTAGTTGTCAACATTTAGCTATTTGGAAATGTCCTGTTTTTTTAAACCCTAGAATTATGATTTCTCTTTAAAAACCTGAATCCGTTAACACTGGTTCCACACTCCTGCTCAGTGGTGACTGACCCCTAAGACCAGTCCGCTGTGGTCCCTAGCCCTCACTGTCTCGTCCCTTCTGAGGCCACGCGGTGGTTACCGTCTCTCAAGGAGATATGCTGGGTTTTTAAAAATTATACTGTCTCCTGATATAGAATAAATCCCAAACCATCAGCTCTAACCCCAGGTTTACAACTGAGCTCTCAACTACTGGCTTTTTTTCTGACTGAGAAGTGGACATCTCTGAAATATTTTTCCGATATTGTAATCTCAACATGCAACAAATGAGGATCTTTTTCTCCCTTCTTCCCCACTTTCGATTTCTTTCTCTCTTTCAATGGCATTATGATCCTTTGTCTGGTCACCAGGCTAATAATCTGGCAGACATCTTTAACCCGACCCCAGATAATCAGTTGCCAGGGCTTAGAAAGTCCCTATCAGCAACGTCTTTCCTGTTTTTGCCCCTGGCCATGGGCATTGCCCTCTCTCCCCACTCCTGTCCCCTCCAGACCATTGCCATAAGCCTAGTGCTCAAGGTCTGCTTCCCAGTCCATCCTCACTCCAATCCATGCTGAAGACTGCTGGCTAGACTCATTTTCTTTGAATAATATCGTGTCACTTTTGGGCTTTAAAGATCTCCAATGGCTTCCCATTGCCTGCAGAATTAATTAAAAATCTCCCATCTAGACTTCAAGTCCCTGGACCATGAGACCTCCTAGGATTGTAATTCAAATCACCTGGGGGATTTGGTAAAAATTCAGATGAAGCAGCCTCTCCCTGAGATTCGGATTCAGTAATCAGATGTGGGGCCTGGGCATCTGTATGGGTAATGAGAACCCAGCCTGTCCTGATGCAGTGGCCTGGGGGCCCCGCTCAGCACACGCTGTCTTAGAAAGCACCAAGCCCACAGTGATCTGATGTATCTGCCCAAACACCACGAACCACTCCATCCCCCTGTGGCCCCTGCAATGACCCCCTCCCCACCCCAGCGAGCCTCTCCTGCCGCAACATCTGACCCTCAACTGTTGGCTGAGCTGAATGCGTGGGGAGCAGGCCCCTGCAAAGGCTG
This sequence comes from Procyon lotor, assembly GCA_028646535.1. Classification (NCBI taxonomy): domain Eukaryota; kingdom Metazoa; phylum Chordata; class Mammalia; order Carnivora; family Procyonidae; genus Procyon; species Procyon lotor. The sequence goes on from CM053618.1 coordinate 21,689,825, forward strand.
AAAGCCAGCCAGATTTCTGAACGCAGCCCCCTGCCACTTCAGAGAGACCTTCAACAACCAGCGGCCTAGCTTAAAAGAGCCAACAGTAGGCCTTCTGAACATGAGACTTCTTTGATCTCAAGACATGAAACTCATTTAGACGTGCTTGCCTTTTCTTTTTTTTTTTTAAGTTAGCTCTATGCTCGGCATGGGGCTTGAACTCATGGCCCTGAGATCAAGAGTCACATGCTCTACTCACTGAGCCAGCCAGGTGCCCCCAAACAGGCTTGCTATTGTTGGACAACCTGGACTCTAATCCTGCTGTCTTATGACAAGGCAAACACAGAATCTCTCTTGTTTTCAATTTTCTCATCTTTACAATGGGAACAATAGATCTTTACCAAGTCATTGGGTACCTGCGAGGTAATCTATGGAAAGTGCTTAGCCCCACACTTAAATATCACAGATGCTTGATGCATCGTAGCTCTTACTATCACTGACTGTCAGAAGCAAGGTCTTCAGAAATCATCTACATCAAATGTCTAATTTTCCAGATGAAGGAAAAGAGGCCACGAGATGGGGAAAGACTCCCAAAGTCATGAAACAACTTCGTGGACTAGAACCCAAATTGCCCACCTGGTCTGTGCTCTTTCCATTTTCCAGAAGCCTGTCTTGTGACACACGCTTCATTCATTCACTCACTCATTTATTCGCTTACTCAGGGAGTATCTACCAGGTATGCCTGGGTGCCAGGCTCTGGAGATTCAGGGGAGTGGTGGGTGTTGGAGGCTGACAGCAGGACACAGTCACTTGGCAACATGGCGTCCAGAGGGTGAAAGCCCAGGGACAGAGTGAGCTCAGCTGAAGCTTCCTTGGGTGGTGGCAGGAGATGGGGGCGAGAGAGAGACAAGCTGGGAGGAAAGTCTGGGAGGCTGGCGGGCATGAGGAGGCTCAAGGAGGCATGAGCAGGAGGGCAAAGACAAGAAGGCAGTGGGGAACAACGGCTAGGAAGAGGTAGTGCAGAGCGAGGAGGACTTGGTGCCCCCGCATGAGCCTAAGGGGTGAGGGGTATGACACAGAGACAAGCTCCCCAGAGGGGGCCTTCAGGTATAGCCAGCTTCCGTTAAGGTCAAGAGGTAATGAAAATGTTCAGAGGGCTTAAGGATATGGGGGAACTGGCTGGACCAAAGAGGGCCTGGTGGGTCGTCTGGAGGCGAGGCTGTGGGAGTCAGAATATCGGGGAGCATGCACAGAGTTGTGTGTGGATGACAGTGTTTGCCCTTTCGATGGTGGCCGGCACCAGGAGAGGGAGTGGGGATTTAGTCCTGACTGGGCTTTGGGAGAAAAGTGAACCCAGGGAATTGCCACTTCTGCTCTGGGGTGGGGGAAGGGCGAGAGGGTAGAGCAGTGGGAGCACCTGGGAGAGCACAGGGTGACCTCCATGGCTTGGAGGGTGAGGCCTCCAGGTTCCTGGACTTGGGCCCTTAGGGCCTGCTTTGTGCTCTTCAAACTCACCCATTCCTCCCCCAGCCCCGACCCGACATGGTCATGCCTCATGTCAGTTCCTGCCGACTCACTCTCCTCCCTCTGGGAGAGACCTGGAAAGTGTTATTAACTCATCAGACTTGTAACTGAGGCCGGTGGTGTGCCAGGCCCCATGGAGGGAGCTTTTCTCCCCAAAAGACAGCTTTTCCCCAGAAGGTTGCTCCTCAGCTGCCGTGCCTTACTGACCCACAAGCGTCCACAGGCGAAGGAACGCTCTGCTCGCCTTCCCTCCTTCACCAGCCTGGGATGTGCTGGGGTAAAGGCAAGACAAGGCAGGATGGCTGAGAGCATGAGAGACAGAGAGAGAGAGAGAGAGAGAGCACGCAGAAGAGACGAGGTAGGAGCTGGTGGGGGGTTGGGGTGGAGGAGCTGTGGACAGATGGCCAGACCAGTGTGCGGCTGGAAAGTTCCCTGGTGATGTGTTTTTGCTTCTCTGACTCCCTAGGTCCATCACTGGAGCAAAAGGATGGAAACTATCTGTTAAAAGTCTATTATCCTGGAGGCCCCCCAAGAATGTGACCTCCCACACCTTCAGCCTCTGGGCCTTCTCCAATGGTACTAGAAGGTGTGACTGAAAGTGCCGGAAACTCTCCAGGGGAACACATGGACTTGGGGGCAGAGGCAGATCTGAAGCTGAATTTATTGCCTCTTTCCCAAACTTAGAGGACAGACACGTTGTAAACCCTCCTCATCCTCACTCCCGGGGGCCCAGGATAAAGCCCCTTCATCTCCCAGACAGAAAACAAGAGGCCCTGAGATGGTCGGAGCTTCCCCAGATGTTGTTTTGGCAGAACCATAATGGGGCCAGGCCTCCCGGGGCTGGGGGGCTGGGGCAGGAAGCTGGCATCACAGCCTTGCCGGCCAGAGGAGCCCCCCCTCCACCCCCCGGGATGGGGCCTGAAGTGTGGTGAGAGACAGACTCGAGAAGGAGGGACCCAAGGAAGAATCCGAAGAAGAGGGCCCGCGGGGTCCGCCTCTGGCCTCCTGGCTCCGGGTGCACGGTATCTGGTCCCCTGGCCTGTGGGTCCGCGCCAGGGGTGGCTGGCATTTGGTCCATACGGTTCAGTGGAAGGGGCCTGGGGGCCAGATGGGGAGCCACTGCCCTGAGGCTCAGTTTGCCTCTCTGTGGCAGGAGGCATGGCCAGGAGATCAACCCTGTCTCTCTCTTCACCTGTGATCTGTGCTCCATGCTGCTGAGTCTTTGGGGCCCAGCTGAATACGTGATCACCAGATCTCTTGGTTCGGTGACAGAGACCCAGGGGGCCTTCTTCCTGAGCTGATACCCCATATCCACTTAGGAACCCAGTCCTGTTGATCATCCTTTTGAAACAGCTTCACTAAAGCTCCTGCCATCAGATCTGGCCTGGACGATCACAAGAGTCTCCTTCACAGTCTGTCGGTCCCGAGAGCTCTGCTTCACCCCCTTTTCTCTGTCCTCTGCCCTAAGAACTCCTTCTAACCACAGATTTCTTGTGTGTCTCTTCTGCTTAAAATCCTTTAAAGGTTCCTTACAGGAAGTTCAAATTCATACCTGGGCCTTCAAGGCCTTTATTATCTGGGTCAACCTCTAAGCTCAGTTAACCTCATTCTCAGTGTTTCTTAAACACACACTTGGACTTTGATCCCACTGTACCTTTGCTCACATTATGTGCTCAGCCTAGAATTCTCTTTGTTCATGTCTTTGCCCATCAAAAAGGCTATTCCTTCCTTCAAGACCTGACTTCTTTGTCACCTCCTATGTGAAGCCTTCCTGGATTCACCACAACTGCCAACTCCCCATTGCAATTAGTCACTTCCTCCCTTCTATGTAACTAACTCCATAGCTCACAGACTGGTGTTACAGTTCATCGTGTAGCCCCGTGAGACTGGGGTCCCTTGAAAGCGAGGTCTGGCTTATACCTTTGTACTTCAATGCCCGGCACACACCTTGGCCCTCGGCACATAGTAGGGACTCAGTGAATGTGGTTGAATTCATATCTCCATGCCAGTGATAGAGTGAGAGAGAGAAAGTTATTTTTCCCATATTAGTGAAGGAAAAAGTATGCACAGATAGGATGGTGAATGTGTCAGAAAGGACACCAAAGCGGGGGTGGGGGGATGGGCCTGGGAAGGGGTGGGAAGGGGTTCTGAATCTTACTGCCTCCCCCTGCAGCACCAAGAATAAGGTTGGTGGGGAGGAATCTCTCTGCAGATTAGGAATGGGTGGTCTCAGCTGTTTAGGATATCAACCCTGTTCTTTCTTTGTTTTCTTCTTAAGATTGTATTTATTTGAGACACACACACACACACACACACACACACACACACACACACACAGTGTGTGCACGCACTCGTGACAGCAAGAGCCAGGAGGGAGAGGAAGAAGCAGGCCCTCCTCCTCTGAGCCTCCAATGAGAGGCTCAATCCCAGGACGCCAGGACCACAACCCGAGCCAGAAGCAGATGCCCAACTGACTGAGCCACCCAGGCACCAGCCCAGGTCTGATGTTGATTGATCTTGACGGTTCCTAATTAAACTTCTGAACTAGCTTGGAATTTATTTATTCTAGTGTTTGGTGGTTAGAGCCCATGCCCCGGAGCCACACCGCCCAGAACCCAGCTGTGCAACTTTAAGCAAGTTATTAAACCTCTCTGTGCTCAGTTTCTTTTCTTTTCTTTTTTCGGTTTCTTTATCTATAATACAAGGCTAACAGTTCTTACCCCATACAGTTGTGCCCTTAAATGAGTTTACAGTGTACTTAGATTTGTGCCTGGCACATGATAGTGGTCAGTACACATTAATTATTATTACTTATAATTTATATTTTGCTTCCTTCCAAGAAGAATTCGAGACACTTTAAAATATTGAACCACACATATAAAAGAGGATAATTATACGTATATATGTATATTATACTAAAGATCAGAAACCAATTAGTAGTATGAGGGAGAGAGATAGTTAGGTATTTGCTAATGTGTCTGAATTAGTTCCTTTATTGACCCCTTAATTATCTGTGAGATTCCCAGAAGCCAAAGCAAGAAAGGAATACATGAACTATGTAGTTTTCATTGTGAAAGGTAAGAAAGCATTCAGGTTAGCCTGTCAAAGTACTACCTCTCCCCCCCACACACGTGTGTGCACGCGCGCGCACACACACACACACACTGAACTCAATAAGGAATTTATGGTATGAATCCCTATGTTGGAATATTGGAGCCAAGGTATCTGAAGTTATTCACAGTTGGCATTTAGTCTCTTTCTCAACCGGGCTTTAATGAGAGCCCATGATGACGGTGGGAGTAACCAGAGTCAGGATAATGGCGGGGAAAACAGCAATCAACGTCCTTTCTGTGGTTCCTTCTCTGCTCAGCTCATGGATTCCTTCCCTCCAGCCCTCCCTCTGGGATCAGGAAACTCCCTTGAGTCACGCAAATGGCCAGGTGGCCGCAGGTGCTTTCTGCTGTCCCCCCCTACCCCCGCACCGGAGTTGCGTGGAAGCAAGGCGGGTCCCCTGGCAGCAGCTCCCGAGGTAAGTGGAGTGAGGAATGCTGTGAGATAGGGCTAAGAACATTTCGAGAAGGGGGAGCCCCGGATTTGAGCAGGATGATGATCTTAGTGGGAATGGGTAAATTCCTAGCAAGATAACAACTCCCTGCCCCCTAGGTTCTGAATTCAAAGAAGAATCTATGGTAAGTAAGCACCCTTATGTAAGAATCCGTGTTAAGTCCAGGAAGGCCACCAGCCCCATCCAGCCTGGCCTGGCTTAAGAGGAAGGACTCTGCTTAAAAACTTAAACACATAAAAACTTTGAACCTATCCCGCTGAATTCATAGAGAGGCTCCGAGGTGTGGGTGGGAGTTAGGAACGATGAATTACTCTGCGAAAGAAAACAGGAGGAATCTGCAAGGAATAGGGCTGAAATCCACACTGCACAACAGCGAGAACACTCATGGATCAGCACAATGATTCTTAACCTGAACTGCCTGGAGAAAAACAGCTCAAAGCCAGAGGCGATGATGAAAAGGAAAGTCTTCCCCACTCTCCATCCCCACTCCCAGACGAATCTGGAATATTTTGAGGAAGAGCATTGAATCTCCCACAGATCTTGGAATGCATCTTTGAACAACTCTTAGCCAGCACCCGAAGAGCGGTTGACTTCAGCTGACACACCTCACCCATGGGGAGTTTGGCCATCGGGGTTGCCCCCAAGTGCCTTGACTTTAATGAGGACAACCCCACCGCCAGAAGAGGGTTCCTCCTGTTCACCATGCAATCTACTTCTCAGCAACCCAGCCTGGTCCTCCTTGGCAGGGAGTGGGTTCTGTGGGGATCACAGAAGTCATAGGGTGACAAGGAAAAGTGGCTTATCTGGCTCTCACCATGCCTCCCTGCCATTTACATATGGGTCATAAATCAACAGCTTGGCTCCAGGATCCAAACACCTTTTGTCCTTTTTGTCTTATAGTGAGTGACCAAAGAAAGGAAACGGGGTGCCCCCTGTCAGGGCTGAAGAGTAGGGGCTCTTCTGTCTGGTTTGGGGAGAAATGGTCCCTGCCCTCAGGAAACTCAGAGTTCCAGAGGACGAAGAAGCGGGCGCACGGAGAACGCTGCATGCCAAGCAGCTGGTGGACAGAGACATGTGGGTGAGATGAGCACTGCACAAACACAGCCCGAAATTAAACAGAAGGGGCTGGAAGGGAGGCACCAGCAGTCAGCTGGTGTCCGGCAGGAAACAGCTGGGAATTCCGAGCCTGAACTGGATTTGGAGGACAGACAGGCCTGTACAGTGTCTGGTACTCCACGAGGCGTTCACACAACGACCGCGGGCCTGCCGGCTCTTGGCAATTCTGGCAATTTCCCTCCCGGGTTTAAGTGGAAGGGTCACCTGGAGCAGGCTCACCACTGGCTTTCTGACCAGAGGCCCCAGACAGCCCTTCACAGCCTTGGGAGTCAGGAAGCAGGCACCAGGTGACTCTGTTTACAAAGCTCCCACTTTTCAACAGGGTCAGAGGGCATTCCCAGAGTGCTAGGGGAGGCCCCAGCCTGGCAGGCTCTGGAAGCCGAGTCAGCATGTGAGCCTCTGCGGCTCCCTCCTTTCCAAGGGGCACCCCAACTGGTTCTTCCAGGGCGCGAAGTGCTACCCATGATTTTGCACAACCCTTCACAGTTTACAAAGCTGTTGTGCACCACCAGCGGGAAGGCTCATCTGATTCACAAGGCGAGTATCCTCTATACTTTACGAGTAAGGAAACTGAAGCCCGAAGGCATTAGGAAGCTGAAGGTCAGCCAGCGGAGGCAAGGGGGTCCTTCCCACTACAGTAGACCGGCCTCCAAACACAGCCTTGGACTTCAGGGACGCGGGGGAATTAAGGAACCGAGTGCACCCATGACAGTCCACGTCCGCATGTGCATTTCAATCTCGCTCTGCCTACGGCATGTTGGAAGCCCAGGGAGGGAGGAGGCGGGGACATTCTGTCTGGGAGGGAAGACGGTCCGCCTGGGCACTCCGACTCTCTAACGAGATGGAAAAGCCAGATCGTCTCTCCAAACTGGCTCACCTTTGCCCCTGCCTGGGAACTGCCCGGAAGAGGAGCGCGGGGCTGGGGACGCGGACAGCTGTCGCCCGGCCCCGCCCCCGGCCCGCCGGAGTCTGCGCCCAAATAAGGGCAGCGCTTCCCGTCGGCGGGGCGGTGACGCGCGGGGCATCACGTCAGCGGGCGGCGGGGAGGGGCGGGCGCCGCGGCACGAAAACAAGTGACGTCGCGCGGGACCCGGGCGCCGGGGGCGGGGAGGGGTGGACGGGGGAGGGGTCGCCGTCGGGGTAAACGTGGGTGCGACAGGGGAGTCGCGCGCGCGCGTGCCCTTTCTGTGCCCGGGTGGCGCGGGTCCCCTGGGCTTGGGGACGGCCAAGGGCGTCTGCAGTCTGTCTGTCTCCAGCTGTCCGGGATGTGTACTTCGCTGACCGCGGCCGTGCGCATTCTCACTCTGGGAGACCAAGGAGGAGCTTTGCCGTGGCGCTGGGGCGTTTGGTGACCATCGCCTCTCCATCTTTTTCCTTGTTAAACAAGCAACATGACTCATGGCCCTGGTGCTCCCGGAGACCCCCAGAAAGTCTCCCTAGGGGCGCTACTGTAAGGGACGGGCTTCCCTTTGACGGAGCCACCTCCCACCCCCCACTGCCCCAGCCAAGTCAAATAAGAGGTCTGCTTAGGAGCTGACAGAGGAGAAGCCTTAAAAAGGAAGTTTTCTTCGGGATTTTAGTGCCAGGCGGAGGCCTGGAAGCAGAAGAGAAACCAAAGGAGATCCGGGGCTCACATTCCCACCAGGCATCTTTATGGAGCCTTGGTGGTGTGTGTGTGTGTGGGGGGGTCCTTTCTAAGTTCAGCTGTGTCCTGGTGAAGCCTGTCAGAGTGCAGCTCTTGTAGTCCTGCCTGTGTCCCCTGAAACTGTGAGGGGGCATTGGGGAGCCCTGATGAATAAGGATTCAAGGAGGGAGAGGATGCACCGCCGACGGGGTGTAAGAGAAGTGGGACACAGAGGGGAAGAGCCAGAAACTGGAGCAGAGGCTCAGCCTGTGGTTGGGTAACTTGGCTCTGCCTTCTGGGGTGGGGCTCAGACCTAGGGGAAAGTCCCAGGGCCTCCCAGACTGTCCCTTCACACCCACAGTGCTCACCCACCCACTCTCCCGCCCCGTCTGAGGCCTACTTCCTCTCCTTACTTCCCCTGATAGAGAGTGGCTGCTGGAGCCTCCCGGGCTCCCAAGCTTCCAACACAGAGAGAAAACGGGAGTCCGGCCAGGGGCAGAGGCAGTGGCCCTCCTTTGGGGGAATCTGCCCAGGAGTAGGCCAGTTTGCCTTGACTGCCCCGGCCTACGCTCAGGGTGGTTAGTCGAAAATGGTTTTAAGGCTGGAAATTGAAGACTGTAGAGCAGAGGTCTCGCTTCCTTGGGGGGCCAGCGGCCCGGGGCTGCATCACACTGAGGGGTCCCGCACACGGTCGCGAGGGTGGGCTTTCAAGTCTTAGCTCAGCTGCTCGCCATGAGGTCTTGGGCACATTCCCAACCTCCCCAAACCTCAAGGCAAAGCGCTGTCTGAAAAATAAGACGAGTATCTATCTTATTGGTTCTTCTGAGGATTAAAAGTGATCCTGCCTACAGAGCATGGCCTACATATTACTCCCTTGCACAATATTTAAGCATCTGGCATATAGAAAACAAATAGTTGTTGCTACTCGTAACAGTAGCAGTGACTGAAGGCCTCGCTAGGTTGCCCGCAGGAAAAGTTAGCCTGAATTGTCATGAGTTCAGGGGTCCCCCGCCCCTCAGCTTTCTTCTCCCTCTAGTACCTCGTCATCTGGGCCACCTCCTCCTCCATCAGGGCCCCAGCCCGGCCTTGAAGGAAGAGCCGTAGGCTGGAAACACCGTAGGTGTTCCGGTCCTGGCTGTGCCTCAGTTTCCTTATCCTGGAAATAGGGAGTATACTTTCTGGCGGGCTTCTCTTAATGTGAGGGTCAAGAGAGTCCACGTGCGTGCACACACTTGGAAGACTGTCCCCACCTGCCAGTTCTCCACTTGGTGACTTCTCCCTCCTCAGTCCCAGTTCCAGTCCCCTTCCTATTCCTCCAGACCCAAGTCTCACTCATTTCACGGTCTCGGCCATATTGGGCGCAGCCCGATGGATGGCTTTCCCTGACCTCAGAAGGCTCAGAGTTGCTTAAACGTGATGGACGGACACCTCCACAGGGCAGGACACAGGTCTTCTTTGTTTCCTTTGGTGACACATTGCCAAGCCCAGGGCAGGGCGCAGTAGGTCCTGGGGGGGGAAAGCTCGTTTCCTATCATCTATCAGCAAATCCTAGGGAGGAAGACCAAGGGAGGGTCCCTGGCAGAATTTGGGGAGGCACGCTTCTGTCCTCTGGGAGGAAGGGGTCGGGGAAGAGAGCAGGACAGAGGAGGGAAGGCGCCATCCTGACTCAAGGATTCCTACCCTTCCCAAAGCCCAGGGTCAGCACCTTCAGCCCAGGGGCCCGTCATCGTCATGCTGACTGGTTCCCAGAAAGCCTCTCGCCCCTGCACTCCACTCCTCTTGGGGAGGAGAGTGAACGTCAGGCTGAAAGGGAAGTGCTTGGGCAACAGGTTCCACTTCCTCACAGCTGCAGCGCTACCCAAGTCCCTCCGCACCCCCAGCCCCCTCCCCCCACCCAGGTCACCAGGTTCCTCGGGTTCCTGGGTGCAGGCTCTGGAAACAGGAAACGGCTGTCCTCCTGCTAATCCGTTTAAAGTGAGGTTGACTTCATCTCACCCTTACCTCTGGCCACCAAAGACCTTGGCACAGCCCAGCTTCCCTCAGGCCAGACCCTGGCCCTGGGCTGAATGCTCGGGGCGGCTCCTGTGCCCTCTGGCCACCGGCCCTGGGCGGAGTGTCCCCCTACACACCCACTTCTTAGCATCTGCAGGGGGCCTTACCTGAGGCCAGGAGGAAGCTGCTTCTCAGAAGCTCCTGGAGGGCTGGCCCTCCTCGCTGGGGAAAGGATGTGAGTCAGGAGCCCTGCGCTCACCGCCTCTCAGAAGCCTCTCTGGGCCTCCTTCCCTCTGAGGGCGGTGAAACCTGCTCACTGCCTACAGTGGCCAGCAGATCAGAGGAGACGTGGCTGGGAAGGTCCCTCGTGAACAGAACTAGCACATGCGGTATTTGTGCCTGTCACCCCCCTGCCACCCAAAGGCCTGGTCACTGCCCGCTGCCATCTCTGGAAGGGGCCCTCCTTCCCTCAAACCCAAATAAAGTCTCCCCTCCTTGGGCAGCTCGAGTGCATCCCACTACGTCTCCTCAGGGCTCATGTTCTCAAATCATGCCGCTAGTAGCTACACCTGTTGCTTGTGGGGTACGGAAAATATCCTCAAGTTTTTTCCCATGGTTTATGTGCTTGTCTTACCTGCTCCTGCCCGGGACTAGCGTTGGGAGAATAAAATCTCCTTCCTTGTCAACCCTCGGCTGGCGGGCACCTCGTTGTTCCCCCACAGCCCAGGGTCACAGTAAGTGTAGCGAATCGAAGCGTGTAGTTTGGAGAGGGCACACAGCCAGACGGCTCCTTGGGGCAAAACTTTATTTCTGGCCCTTAGGACTGTGTAGACAAATCACTCTCTGGCTGTAGAAGGGTTTGTGTGTTTTCCTCATGAATTAAGCTAACTGGGGATTCGCTGGGCATTCAAGAAGGCGGCTGCAGCCCGTGGAGCCCAGAAAAACAAGCAGAGCCAGGCCTTCAGGAGAGGGGCTGGGGAAATCCCTCCTCTTAGAGGAGGACAAAGGTCTCAGGTTTTCCGCTCAGGGGGCTGTCCCGTCCAGCTGGTGTCACCACTGGGAGGTGTGGCTGAAGAGCACCCCAGCAGCTCCCCACCTGAAAGCTGTTGCTGCCTGTGTCCCTGAGCTGCCGGGGGCGCTGGGGCAGATGAGACTCTGAGGGGGAAGAAGCCCTGTTCACATAAATACCCTACTGCCCCAGGGAGCAGAAGTTTCTAGAAGATACAGCATAGCTTTATTCATAGCTTCTCCAGCAGACCTAGAACTGGGTGGGATGGAGCGGTGTTTTGAATCTCCCTCCAAAGGTCCAGAGAAACTTCTCTGGGGGGCGGGAGGGTGGGGGATCATTGTAACAGGAGTTGCCCCTCTGCCGGCAGGCTCCCCGGAGTGGTTGAATAGAATCGGAATTGTGTGATGAGGGGTCAGGGGTTTGGGCTGCTCTGTCAGACTGCCCGGATTCAAACCTCAGCTGGTACAAGTTACCCAATATTCTCTGTGCCTCAGTTTCCTCACCTGTAAGGTGGGAATTACAAGAGCATCCCATAGGAGTGTTTGCGACTAATGAGGTAATAGCACTCGATAACACTCAGGGCTCAGTAAATACTGTCATTACGGGACCTTACTCAAGAGGCCTGCTAATCTCTTTCCCTGCTATTATGAAACGTTCTCTCCCCAGTTCTGATGCCATTGAATCGGGCCAGCATCTATCTAGGTATTTCCTCTGGCCTCTGAACTCCAGGTCTGGGGAGAGGAGAATGCTCAGCCCCTCCCTCTGGACTATGGGGACCACGAGAGTGTCCACGAGCAGCAGTGGGGCGATACCAGCCACTCCGGGGGACCGGGAGGGAGAAGGTGGGAGGATTTTTTCAGTGTAACAAACCTGCCCGGCCAAGGTCCCTGGCTTGAGTCATTCAGTTTCTCCCCAGCCAAATATTTTTTATATTAATAATATTTATCTCCCGGAACTTTCGCATTTATGGTGTCATGTGACCTTCACGAAGATCCCACCAAATAGGCTTTAAGAACTTGTCAGAGAGGCTGGCGGGGCCTGAATCTCCCACTCCTGCCCTCTGCTCCTCCAGCAGGCCGCTCCGGGGCGAGGAGGGGCCAGGCAGCCTGGCCCCTGGGCCACCCAGCTGAGGAGGCTGCGAATGGCTCCGTAGGGGTAGAGTTCAGGGTCCCACGGTGACAGGGTGGCTCAGTAACAGATGCACTCAGTGGGTCCTTTGGGGGCAGTGTGTAGGGGAAGGGCTCGTCCTCTCCCCTCTCCAAACACTCCCACTCAAGCCCTGACCCCCCAGAGTCCAGAGAGTATGTGGTACAATTGCTAGAATCAAGACTGAAGAGCTGAGTACCCTTTCATCCTGCAAACAAGGAATTCTGGGAGCCCCGGGGGCCACGGCGCTGGGCCGGACAGCCAGAGAGCCGCCTGGGCCCGGGTTCACCCTGAGCTAACTCTGTGTGACTCTGTGAGGCCCGTCACATGACCCTTCCAGGTCCCCGGGCGAGGAACAGGGTCCTCCCCTGCTCCCAGGAGACAGGAGCAGAACCTCCCAGTCCCAGCCCCAGCTCTCCGGCAAGGAGCCAGGAATCAGGAGCCCAGTGAGATCTGGGGCTCCGCCACCAACTCACAGGTCTTTGTCCCCTCCATTAGAAAGTCAGGGTGTTGGACCATCCGTGAGCTGGGGCAGCCTGTGATGACCTTCTCTGTGCAAAAGAGGCTCAGTTCCTTCCATCTTCTGTCATTTTGTCAACAAACTTTCAGTTTGTTGGTCTCATGTGAATCCTTTTAAAGTTTTTTTATTTTTTTTTTCCTTTTTCTCCCCCCCTCCCCCCAGTTTCATTCAATTCAACGTTCTCCAAGCAATTAGTATACACCAGACTGAGCTGGTGGCTAGGAGATCAAGAGCGGTCAAGATAGCTATCGTCAAGGCTCTTCCTGTTTCGTGGGAGAAGACAGACCAGCAAACCTGTAAAGAGGCCAGGGTCTCTGGAAGCTCTGGGGGCAGGGAAAGGATCCCACACAGCCAGAGAGGGTCTCCCTGTGGACATTTAAGTCTGGGGAGAAAGTCATCTACTTCCAGGAGGAAGGAGAGAGGGGACTAAGCTTTAGTAATCACCTCTCTTGGCCAAACACTGCACTGGATAAGTTATAGGTGTTATTTCATTCCATCCTTATAAGAACCTTTAGATAAGGAGTAAGCCCATTTTACAGATGAACAAAGGAAGGTTCAGGGTACTAAAAGCCATGCTGTGGGGTAGAGCTGAGACAAACAAGGCTGCCTGCCCCTGGAGCCAACACTCTGTGCACTCAACAGAAGGGAAAGGCCAGGACCAGTCAACACTTGGAAACTGGCTCAGGATCTGGGCCCTGCCAGCTCTTCTGTGCCCTCCTGGTCCCTCCCTCTCTGGCCAACAGCAGAACTGCCCCTTTAAGAGACACAGCCCCTCTGAAAGGGGCTGGTTTCCATCCATTTTTAATGGCCCAGCTGCTGTGGTCTCTCTGCCTCCCTGCGGACCAACCACCAACCAGGGAGTTTCTCTGCCACTGAGCACCAGGCTCAGCCTGTCAATGTTTAATTGCAGCCAGACGCTTATCTCGGTTACCCGAGTCGTTTAGATTACCCCGGGCAGGGACCTGGGCATCGGGGGAGATGGCAGATGGCAGACTCGGGGTCATCCCTCTGTCCTGTGGAGGGAGGAGGAGAGGTTATTGAAGTGAGAAAGGCCAGAAGGTGGGAGACTTAGAGGGTGGTGGGGGAGACACTGCAGTGGGGACTGAACAGCCTCTGTGTGTGTGTGTGTGTGTGTGTGTGTGTGTGTGTGTGTGTGTGTGTGGCTATGTCCTCTTCTTCCCCTCCACCTCCAGCAGCGAGCACTGGGGGGCTGCCCACTGCATATGCTCTCAGAGACTTTCAGGGGGCCCGAAACTTAGGGGCGGAGCGGATGAATGTCTGGAGGGCTCAGACACGGACTTCCTTTAAGCCCGTGGTGGTGGCTCCTAGGCTTCTGAATCTCTGCTTATTTTCAGGGGAAAACACAGCAGTATTTGTCACTCTTGCGAACTGGTGCAAACAGGGACTTTGAGTGCTCCAGGGACACAGACGTGCGACAGAGGTGAGGCTTACCACACCTTCAGCAGAGCCCAGCTGTGAGCCCATGAGCTGGGGGGCCTGGTACCCAGGGTCCTGGCTCTAGACAGATTCTCGAGCCTCCCCCAGGGCCCACGGAATGCCTGGAGCACATAGTCAAGGTCTATTTGGGGAGTAGAACGTCATGGTTCGGACACAGCCCCAGAGGCCATTCAGATGTTATTTACAGACCTTGTCTAATGACCCGGCCTCCAAGCTGGGAGGGAGGGCATGGCCTTGCTGCCTTCTCCAATTTCTCCTGCCTTCTGATTTTCTCACACCCTGTCACAGTTCCTCTCCCTTCCACCTTGGCTCTATGCAGGAGTGCGTGGTGCCCCATATGGGATGTGGTACTCCCAGCTGGGAGCCTGGAGAGAGTGCTCTCAAGACAGAGGCGGGGCCTGGGAGCAGGCCGAGGGCCCACTGCCAGGGCCTGAAGACCAAGAGAAGTTCCTACTCATGGGGCTGGCGTGGCAGGGAGGGTGGAGAGGTCCCTCTGAGTGGCATTGACCTAGCCCTGCCCCCTATGGGAGACCTCTGTCGGGGGGGGGGGGGCACAGAGAAGGGCGATTTCCTAATTATGTCATTCCCAATTCAAATAAGAAGCTACCTGCCTGAATGGGTCAAGAACGGCCAGCATATCAGGCAAACATTCACAAGCCTGGACCCTTGACTCCTGGGCTGGGTTTTGAAGGCTGAGCTTGTAGAGCCTGGGGAACCCTGAAGGACACTCCAGAGCCCCTGTGGTCGAAGCCACAACAGAGACAGGGGTGGGTCTCTCTGCTCTGAAAAGCTCGTGGCACCTCACGTGCAGCGGGGGTCCCCATGCTGACGGAGTCCCTCCTCCCCGTTTCTTCCTTAACACCCTCGGCATAACGTGCTGGGGCTCCCACCAACCACTTCACGGCCTTTATCCCCAAGATGGCGCGGGCCCTGACAGGCAGGTGATGTGTATAATAATAGTCCCTGCCTCGGGATGTTATGAGGATTAAATGAGATAATCCTTATGGAATGCTTAGAGCAGCACTTTGCACTCAGTAAACACTCAATGAATGTTAGCTGTTGTGACCAGAGGTAGTAGTCAGAGGAAATAGGCGGGTGACTTAGCTCCAGCGTCAAGGCACGTTGCTGCGGACTCCCTTGCTCCACGGCTATTCCCTGTGGGATAGACGGAACTTGCCACAAAGGAAGACCCCTCCATTGAGCCCCCTCTGGGCCCTGGCCTCCTCTAAGTCCCGAACGGAACTGTATTCCACGTGCTTTTCTCCCCTGAAGCCACAGACTCCTGACTTACTGAGCGTCTACCGTGCTCTAGGTGGTGGCTGGTGAGGGGGAGTGAGACGGGGGTCTGTGCCATGGGCAAGCTCTCGGCGAGGCCAGGACAAGGCCTGGGGGGGCCCACGGACACGGCAGCTGAGGGCTCGCATCACGGGCCTGGGCCCTGGAGCTCCTTAGAGCCAGAGGGAGGACGAGAGGGCCCAAAGCAGCTCAGGGAGGTCTGCCGGCCGGAAGGGGCCTTACGGGAGGGGCAGGGAGGGAGCCCTGGGAGGGGAGATGCATGCAGCTATCTCCAGCCCATTGCCTTGCATCCCTGCGCTCCACAAAGTGGTTCAACATTCAGGTAGGAGGTAGAAGATGACTCAGCCTGAGCACTCAGCCTGAGCTCACGTCGGGTTGTTGGGTCTTGCTCTGCCTGGGGTAAGGACAATCTCACTGACCCTGGGAGGATCACTCTCTCGCTCCCGGCCTTCCCCCTGGCTGACCGGGAGTTCTTATCTAGCAGCGCTTTGTTCATTCTGCAGCTATTTGCTGAAGCACTTACTACGCGTTGGGCATTGTTCTAGGCACTGGAGATACTGATGGTGACCCAAACAGACAAAATGTCCATTCTGACTGTGGGGGGTGGAAGGTCAGATACTAAACAGGATAAGCAAGTGGAATACAGACAACTGTATCAGATCGCACTGTGAGAAGTGCTAAGGAGGAAAATGAAGCAGGGGAGGGGGTGAGATTGGAGCGAGGGTGGCTGGAGTGTGAGAAGTCACGGTCCCTGTCCCAGGAGGTCACCATCTGATGGGCTCCTCTCGTTTGAATTTGATGAAGACTCCCCCAGTGGAGCTCTAGAATGCACATGCCCGGGCCTCGCCTCCGAGCAGGCCCGGGGTTGGGCCCAGCCAGGCGAAGCCATGGGCCCACTCTGAGGAACCCTGCTTCCTTAGGAAACCGAGTCCAAGAAGAATGGCCCTGGTTTTTCCCCTAAGAAGGTCCTGTGGGAAAACCTGGACAGGGGCAGCGACAACAGTGTGAGTCCCTATGGTTTTGATCTGTGGGGGCTCTTCACACGCCACTCCCTCTTCCTGGGGCCAAGGCCCAGTGCCCAGCCTCTCCAGAGAAAAGGATGAGCTTAGAGTTCCCAGCCAAACCTTCTCCCAGACGCAGCTGGGATGGGCTGGAAAAAGGGGAAAATCCAGTCTGAGGACAGAAGCACGGTTTGGGGTTCTGCCTCCTGAGTCAGTCCTGACGCCCGGGGACGTGAGGAGGGCCCAGCTCAGCCCAGATGCCGCGGTCTCAGTATTTTACCGCAATCTCAGTTCTCATCTGTGCGGTCAGGACGCCGAGCTCTGGTAACAGAGGGTAACTCACAAAACTTCCTGGAATGATCTATGAATGCCACCAAGTACTTACCGAGTACTTACTTTGTGTCAGACCCTATTCTGGGGGCTGAGGATACAGCCTTGGGCAAAGGAGGCAAATCTCAGCTCTCTTAGAGCTTATATTCTATTGAGGGAGACAGGCACTGAATAAGATAATAAATAAAATCTATCTTTCTAGTAATAATAAAGGCTGAAAGAGAGCAGGGAGTCTATAGCAAGATAACAAAAGTTTGGATGGAATGAGCCAGCCAGCAAGAGCTGCAGGAGAAGGGGACTTGAAGGAAGGAAGTCACGAGGATTTCTGTGGGAACAGAATTCCAGGCTGAGGAAATGGCAGTTGCAAAGGCACTGGGGCAGAGCTGAGTTACAACACAGTGGCCAGTGTGGCTGGAGCGAGGAAAGAGGGAAAGGAAGGAGATGGAATTAGAGGTCCCATCGACCATTCACAAAGGGCCCTAAAGGCCCTACCAAGGACCTGGGCTTTTATTCTCAGCGAGGTAGGAAAGCCAAAGGAGAATTTTGGCAGAGGAGTGACCTGACTTGACTTACATTTTTAAGGGCTCACCTCGGGCAGCTGCGTTGAAAATAGATGAAGTGGGACAAGAGTGGAGGCAAAACCAGGTAAGAGGCTGTCAGCTATGTCCATGAGAAAGGATGGCGGTTTGGACTGGACCGTGAGCAACAGGAAGATAACAAGTAGATAACAAGTGGTTGGATATGTTAAAGGAAGAGCCTGCCGGATTTGCCGAGAGGCAAAATAGAGGTTATAAGAAAAAAATTAGGGG
>CM053618.1:21707693-21718485 GCA_028646535.1 Procyon lotor
GGGCAGCTGTGAGGAGCTGAGGATATGGTTATTAGGCTTCTTGGTGCTGTCTTCAAGGAAGCAGGAACATTCGGGAGAACTTCAGAGGGTCATTCCATTCCTGTGGGCTCCCCCTGCGCTCTTTCAATCCAAGAGCCTGTTGCTGCAAGGAAAGGCTTTTTTCAACGGGCTGAAATGGACTTTCCCTCTTCCTGTCCTACAAGCCTAGAGTCAGCAAATACCATGGCAGTGGGTGGTTTTCTCTTTCCCATGTTTTTAGGTTTCTGCTTTTGGCCTTTTCCAAGGGATGCCCACTGCCAATGGATTCTTCCCTAACCCTGTGCAGGTTGCCCCACTAGAAAGAGGGCAGCCCGGGGGCCATGACCATAGGTGTCCTTGCAAGTGTTCAGATAGGTTCTATTAGGTTAACGGGAACATCCAAGGTCACCAGAAAGGTGAAATAAATCTTTCCAAATGAGTCCTGCTGGGCCCAAGATCTCCAAGGATGCTGGTAATTCAACCAAGCTCTTGTGAGGTGCGGCAGGCAAGCAGCAGGAAGCAGGAAACTAGTGGGGGTGAGCAGAGGCACAGAGGCCGCACGGAGAGACAGCGGCTCTGGCCTAACCCTTCCACACTGTCCCTTACCAGCCCCTGGACAGGTTTTCTGCTTGCTCCAAAGGAGAAACGTTGTCTCTGAAACCTCACGACTCAAGGGTTTTCCTAGAATCTTCCTAAATACACTCTGCCCTCCACTGACGCTTGAGGGAGGGGCAGTCTTCCCTCGCAGAAACTTCCATCAGTCCTGGGGCCAGTCCAGGCCAGGGAGGGGCCCCTGCCATCTGGCCAGGGTGAAGAGGTCGATCAGTGCTCTCCTGGGTCCCTTTTGGACAGAAGAAGTTTGATTTGGAGCACACTGTCCTTGGCCTACCCCTCTCTGACCACCTCTACCTCCCAGGCTTTAAGAGGCAGACAGGGTCTGGGGAAAATATGAATGACTGCTTAACCTCCGCTTTCTCTCTTGTGCCGCTTTAGGTTTGATGGTTCTGCTGACAATCCAGTGGGGTAAGTGAAGCCTTTCTTTTCAGTTTTGTTGTTCGTTTTTGCTTGTTGTTTGTTTGAAGTACGCTCCACACCCAGTGTGGAGCCCAGCGAGGGGCTTGAACTCACCACCCTGAGATCAAGACCTGAGCTGAGATCAAGAGTTGGATGCCGCCCCTTTTTTTTGGAGGGGGGAGAGTAAGTGGCATCTTCTTGAGTCTAGCCCTGGATTCCCTCCGTCCCTCTCCTGGGCTCTGCTCCTCTCCCCATTCACTCCCTCATCCCAACTCCCACCCCCACATTTCCCTGGGGCCTCGCTTCCAAAGCTCAGTCCCCTGCAGGTGTCCTTGTGCGGGAAAGCCCTCCATTCCTTCAGGGAAGGTTCTTGCCGCCTTACTCACTAGCCGAACTGCATGTCCCTGGGGCCAGCTTCACGTCAAGCTCTCTGAGATCTCTGAGGTCACTTGCTCCAACCCCTGTGCTCTCCCAGAGCTGAACGCATGTCCCCATATGTACGTCAGCATTGCTAATTATGGGCATAGACGTCTCCCCAACCAGGTGGTGAGCGACTGGAGGTAAGGAGCCCAAGTCTCACCCAGCTCCATGCCCCAGCCCCTTAGCTCAGCTTGGACAACATTCTCCCGTTTCTGTTGGACTGATGGCGTGTAGGGCTTGGGGGAGCCCAAGGGGGCTACTTCCCGTGTCAGTCAGGAGGAGATCCCTGGGGGATGCTCAGCGACTTGGATTCTGGGGTTCCCTTCCTACCCCACTCCTTGTGTGTCAGTGGCCCTGGGGATGCTGGCTCCTCAGACCCTCATCTTGAGCCCAGGCTGTGATGTTGGACATCAGCCCCTCCTGGTCTCACAGGAGGCAACAGGCAGGAGCCGCAGAAAAAACAAACGTGGGGAAGAAAAGTTGAAGATTTCCCCCAAAGCTTAAGTCCAAGCTACATCTGGGCATCTGGTCCGGTACATATATCCACAGAATCTTGTGTGAATGAAGGGTTAATACATGTAAAGCACTTAGAATAGAGCTTGCTCTCTGCTAGCACTGTTCTGAGTATTTAATATATTAACTCTTTATCCACACGACAGTCCTTTGAGGTAGAGATGATGATCGTTCTCGTGGTTTGAAGCAGGAAGCTGAGTAACCTGGCTGGAAAGTGGCAGAGTTGGGATTTCAACCCAGGCATTAAAATTTCAGAAACCTTGCTTTTAACCACCACATTTTATTGCCTCTATAGTACAAAGATCCATACGCGACATTTGATGTAACAGGATATGATGCAAGAAGAGCATCCATGCTTCCTCCAAGATGGCCCTAGGATGTGCCCTTCCCCGGGTTAACCCTCTGCTTTGGAGAATTCACCGGTCCCCCTCCTTTATCAGTATGGGCTACCTCTCAGCCCCCACTGGCAAGTTCTACTGCTGAGTGGCCTCTGGCTAGAGCCAGTGACCACCCAAGGACTCCATCTTCTCCTCTGGAGCCATTGGTCTGCCGAGGGGAGTCCCAGACAGCCCCTCATGCTTGTTTCCACACAGCCTCCTGTAGACACTTTTTGCCTGACCTCTCACTGGCCACATGGAAGCCAAAGGGGACTGCAGAGAGACCCCGTCGGGGCTAAAGGAAGTCCTAGGGTCTAGACACTGGCCATAGATGGGCTCCAGTGCAAACCAGAGACCACAAGTTCTGGAAGAGTCCTCAGAGACCACACAGACCCCATTTTCACACGGGGACCCTGGGCCAGAGCTGAAGAGGCAGTCAGCCCGAAATGCATTTCTGACAGATGCAGGAAAAAAAATCAGCCTTCTTGCTGTCTGGTTATCTGACATAGTGCCGACCTCAGGGGGTGGGGTGGGCAACGCTAGATCAACTCCCCAGAAACAGACGCCCCTCCCCAAAGTTCCCAAACTTTCTGGGGATTCCAGAAATAAGCTGCCTTTTCCTAGATTAAACAAGCTCTTCATTAGAACCTGATCAGCGATATTAATAAACATGGATTCTCTGCAAGAAATAAAACTTTTTAAAGCAAGACTAAAACATGAATGCGGGCATGTAACTGGGGCCTCTTCCCTGCTACTTCGTGTATTTGTATTTTAATGAAACTTCTGAAGTATTCCATGCTGCATTTTGAAAGTTCTGCCTTCCTGCCTTCAGCAGGTCAAGAGTCTTTGGCATTATGTAGGTTCTGCCCCGGGTGGAAGACACCAGTCCTCAGCGGACCCTTATGACCGCCATTTCTTTCCTTTGTCCCCAATGGCCAGGCTCTGCCACAAAGCTGGTCTGCTACTTCACCAACTGGGCCCAGTACAGACAGGGAGCCGCTCGCTTCCTACCCAAGGATGTGGACCCAAACCTGTGCACCTACCTCATCTATGCCTTTGCGGGCATGAACAATCACCAGCTCAGCACCATAGAGTGGAACGACGAGGTGTTGTACCAGGAGTTCAACGGCCTGAAAAAGATGTGAGCTTCTTGGGGGGGTGGGGGGAGATAGAGAAGCCAGGTGCCCCTTCTTACAGCCAGAAATCTTCCCTAGCACTGCAATTAGGCTATAGACCTGCTGTGTGGCTTTGGGCAGATCGTGTCACCTCTCTGGGCTTTCCCATGCTTACATGGAAGAGGCAGGCAAAGACAGAGACTCCTTAAGGGCCCTTCTAGTTTAGGTCTAAATGGAATCTGGGTTGGGAAACTGTTTCCCTCTGCTGAGAATGCAGGCCCTTCTTCCTCCCAATGTCTATCCATCCTTTAGCTCCAGGGTTATCATCACCCAGAAAAAGCCTCTGGGTGGATCCATCCCAGGAACGTGCCTTTTCTTTCCCACTCCCCCCATCCAGGCTCTGTGAGTAGGGACTTGCACAACCCTCACCCCGTGAGTGCCCATCTGGGCACCCACCACCCCTTGCTTTCTCCATCAGTGGGGTGAGCCCCAGAAGCTGGCTGGGCGTTAAATTCTGTAAATTCCAGCATTTGTGTTGTCTTTCCTAGGAATCCCAAGCTGAAGACGCTGCTTGCCATCGGGGGCTGGAACTTCGGCACCCAGAAGTGAGTTGGCCGCGGCCACCTGTACGGCAGAGCCACTGGGTGGGGACCCGACTCACAGGCAAGAGAGAGCCCTGGTCAGGGAATCAGACCAGGCTGAAGTGTAGTCAGAGCAAGGGGGTCAGGAGGGCAGCCTGGACTCTGGGGGCTGACCTTGCTCTTGGGCTCTTGGCACCTCACTGGGAGGTCCGCGGAGGGAGCTCAGCTCCAGAATGTTACACATCCAGCCTCGCCAGGAGCACAGGAGAGATTCTGGCCCCTTCCTACTTCTCAGTCTCTTCCTCCAAGAAATGGGTAGAGGGAACATCCTAACTAATCCCAGGGAACATACTGTGTCTATATTTCCTGAGCTCTGAAACAGGATATCTTATTTGAGAATTTTTGTTCCACTTCTGGGTGTCAAAGGCCGTCTGTGAGAGAAAGCTTGGCTACCAAAAATATTGGCATTTCTAGGACATTTTTGAGGAATTAGGGAGATAACGGAATTAGGCATTTGAACCTAGACTTTTCCTAGAAGGTCTAGAATATAAGGTTCCCAAAGTTCTAAACTATTCTTCTAAAACTTTTTGGTTTTTACTTTTTAAGATTTTATTTATTTATTTGTCAGAGAGAGAGGGAGAGAGAAAGAGAGAGAGCACAAGCAGGGGGAGCAGCAGGCAGAGGGAGAAGCAGGCTCCCCGCAGAGCAAAGAGCCCCATTTGGGGTTTGATCCCAGGACCCCAGGATCATGACCTGAGTTGAAGGCAGACGCTTAACAGACTGAACCATCCGGGCATCTGATTTCTAAAACTTTTTGGATCTTGGGCCCTTTTGAAAACCTGATGTAATTTATGACTCATCTTCCCCAAATACTGTATATGTGCAGATTTTTTTATTGGAATTCAGGGGTTCTTAGCCTGGGGATCCCAGCGTGTGGTTCCCACTTCAGAACTGATGCTATTAATTAAATTAATGAATAGAATCAATAGAAATCCAGTTAAAATAGGATCAGTCTATAAAAACCTTGAGACACTTCTTAGAGGGGTCCTGGGAATCAGGAGGATGTGGGCAGGGGCTCCTTGGGCAGCGCGGGATTTCGAGGAGCTCTGGACTAGTAATAGCACAAGCCTTTTACGAACGTGAGTTTGAAGGAAACGTGAACCCACCAGGGACCAAGAGCAGCCGGCTCTTGGGTCACCCAGATCCTCACTAACCTGCGGTACTTCTCTCTGTTCATTTTAGAAACTGAATTTTCTTCTTTCCTAAACCTCCCCGCTGGGGTGACAGCGAGCTCCGATTCAGGGCGGGACGATTCCCCCGAGCAGTGGAGGGAATTTGGGGAGGCAGAGCTCCAGGCAAGCGGTGTGCCCTGGGGTCAGGACACACTTCTGAATCGTCTCTTTTCCGAGGCCAGGCTGCTAACTCCTGCAAATATCGCAGCGGCCTTTGACACCGCCCTCCCAGCACCCTCCTGGCCCGAACGGCCGGCCACTAATATCTGGAGGAGTCTCTCGCTTGCATCTGAGGGAGAAAGTGGCCCCCTGTCTGCAAGGCAGGCCCACAAAGCCCTTCATCACCCCACAGGTTCACAGATATGGTGGCGACAGCCCAAAACCGTCAGATCTTTGTCAACTCAGCCATTAAGTTTCTGCGCAATTACGGTTTTGATGGCCTTGACCTTGACTGGGAGTACCCGGGAAGCCGGGGGAGCCCTCCTTCAGACAAGCCGCGCTTCACAGCCCTGGTGCAGGTGTGGCTGGGCGGGGGAGGGGGCCACGCCGCTGGCCAGGGGGGCCCCGATGGGAGGTCCTACAGGGCACGTGGGTGCTGCTCTGTCCCCGGGGCCCACTGCTTTGTGCGTTACATAGCACAGACCTGCCCTGTTCGGTTTTCAGACTCCTGAGGGTAAACATCTGCTTGGGGCCCCCAAGGGCCTGTCTGGTTTTTGCCTCTGGGCTCACTCTGAGCTCCCCCTGCAGGACCTGGCCAAAGCCTTCCAGCAGGAAGCCCAGACTTCAGGGAAGGAACGCCTTCTTCTGAGCGCAGCCGTCCCAGCCGGGAGAAAGGACGTAGATGCTGGATACGAAGTGGACAAAATTGCCCAGTGAGTCTCCCGCATGTGGTGTGGAACCTGTGCTCTCCGAAGCTGAGCTGCCCCAGGGGGAGAGCAGGTGATCCCGACAGGTGTCCTGGGAGAGGCCGGACCTCCAGCAGCGGACCCAGGAAGTTTCTGCCCCCTATGTCTGCTACTCCAGGGTTCGGATCCTCTGTTTCAGAACCCTTGCCCTTTTCCTTGGGAACTCAGTCTCAGCATCAAGTACCCTGGGAGGGCAAGCGTGAAGGCCAGAGGACGAGTCGTCTAGATTCCTGCGCCCTGATGTGTTGCATGGGCACCTGTGTGCCTGTTAGAGACGCGGGATCACAGCCCTCCCACAGGCCTCCTTAATTAAGGCCTGTGTTTGAATGAGGTTCCCAGATGATTCTTGGGCACACGAAAGTTTGAGCAACACTGAGCTAGATTTCCCTCCAAAATGGTGAAAGCTTGAGGTGTCCTGAGCTTGCTGGAGGAAGGTCAAAGATGGGGGCTGCTAACCCCACAGGGTGAATGACCGTGACCTCAATACTGGGGACTTGGAGGGAACTAGGGAGTGCTGTCTAATCACATCTTACAGCCCGGGAGCGAGCCTGCACCCCTGCCTCTTACCATGAAGGCTCATCCTTGGCCCCACAGTGAGGGCGGGAAGGAGCAAGGGGGGCTGCTCACTAGCCCCTCACCCCTCTCTCCACACTCCTGCAGGAACCTGGACTTCCTTAGCCTCATGGCCTACGACTTCCATGGCTCTTTCGAGAAGACCACAGGACATAACAGCCCCCTCTACAAGAGGCAGGGGGAGAGCGGGGCTGCAGCTGAATTAAACGTGGTGAGTGGCTGCAGGGGTGAGGCAGGACTCCCCATCCCTAGGCCCCCTCGGGTGGCCTCTTTTTTTGGGATTTTATTTATTTATTTGAGAGAGAGCAGGAGGCTGGGGTGAGGTGGTGGCGAGAGGCAGAGAGAGAGGGTGAAGCAGACTCCGCTGAGCTGGGAACCCAATCCCAGGACCCCAGGATCATGACCTGAGCCAAAGGCAGGCGCTTAACTGAGCCCCCGAGGCGCCCTCAGGTGTGAGGCCCTAATGGAAACGAAAAGCAGGATAAACAACAGCGCAGAGTAGCTGGGACTTTCTGTTTCTTTGCCAGCTGAGGGGGAACCTTACTTCTGTGTAGCATCCTGGCTAATAGACACAGCAAACCAGTTTAACAACATCAAACAAAGCAGTGACTCATTGGGAGGCAGTCTTTTGAGCTTGGATGTCCTGCAAAAACGACTTCTTCCTTTCTTCACCACCCCCCTAACCCCCATCGCATTTCCTTCAGGACCATGGGTAAACTTTCCCTCCTGGTCACTCTGATTGACCTTCTGGAAGGTGCTTTGGGACGGGGAAGCTTCCCCAAGCTGATAAAACATCAGGGATGTCCCTCGGGGCAGGGCCTCCTCCTCCTCCCCCACCCCAGCCCCTGGGAAGGGCAGGTTTGATTTCAGGCTGGGGTGGGTGGAGGGTTCCTGCCCGGCTCACCTGGGTGGAGCAGCCCGGAGGGTTTTTATAAGCCCGCTCTACATTTTAAAAGTTAAGAACAACCATATTATTTCTTTTCAAAATAAAATACACAACAACAAAAAAATACTTAAGTAAAAAACGCTTTTTAATTTTGGAGAGCCCACATCCTAGTGTATCGGCTGGAATAGAACCTCTTCGACTTCTGGGGGTCCTTCACAAATAAGGGACACATCTTTGGGCATTTGAGTCAGGCATCCATAGTTCACGCTGAGCCCAGCCCCTGCACCCGCATCTGGAAAACCGTGTGGCTCCCCGGGAAAGCCAGCCCAGCTCAGCGGGGAAATACCCAGAGATGTTGAGCTAAGAGGCGAGGGCCCTGAAGTCCCTCCAGCCTGTGTGCCCTGGACCCACATGCGGGAATAGAATTCTCCTCTTATGAGGAGGCCTTCTCCTCTCTTCCCTGTGTGTCCACGACTGCTTCCGGCCAGAGGGCGACTTTTCCAAACTAAGTGCCATAGAGCTCAGCAGGGGGGCCTGCCCTCTGCCTTTGGAAAGCTCCAGTCTGATCAGAGCTAAATCATGTAGACCAGCAGAAAGAAAGAAATACATTAGAAAGGATGCATTTAGTGACAAGTGTTCCTTTCATAAGTGCTCAGAGGGTGCGGGCTAACAGGAGGACTTGGATTTGGAGGGGCGGCTTCCTCAGGGAAGCGAGCCTGTGACCCTGACCTGAGGGAGGGGTCTTCACTATTCATTTATTCCAAATCCTCAGAGTGGGCACCTCCGCATGTCACAGGCTGGGCGGGTCACGTCGAGTCACGCATGAGGGGGAAGGCCCTGGTCAGGGACACGTGAGGATGCCGTGCACTCGTCGGTTCTTCCTGTTTGAGCATCTGAGTGTCAGCCCTGCTCTAGGCACGAGGGACACAGACACAAATGAAGCCGACCGCATTCCCTGCTCCCCTGCTCAGGGAAGCGTCAAACAGCAATGAGCATGAGCGTGATCAGGGCTTCTCCTTCCTGCGTTTTGCTGGACCTTCTACCGGCGTCGTGTCTTGTAATTCTTACAATTTTAGTTGTTTCTGTGTTACGGACGGGAAGCCTGAGGCTCAGCAAGGTGAAGTGGTCTCGTTGCTGACCCAGGCAGGGATCTCGGCCGCTATACGCACTGACGTATCCTGAGCACCCGGCCAGGCGCACAGCGGGCCATCAGTAGACAGGGGCTCCCTGAAGGGTTGTCTGACTCATGCTGGTGGCTGGAGTGCCATGTGGCTTCTCCCTCTTTGGGGTCAAGGATCTAAGACAGGACCTAAAGAAGACAGGACGGGCTGGAACTCTACTAAGGGCTGTGAAGTTCCTCTGAAGCCCCCAGCCTTGGATGGTCAGAACTGGGCCAAAGGCAAAGTGAGTGAACCCTGCCCCTCCTCGTCCCTCCTCAGGACTCCGCCGTGCAGCTGTGGCTACAGAAGGGGACCCCTGCCAACAAACTGATCCTTGGCCTGCCCACCTACGGACGCTCCTTCACCCTGGCCTCCCCATCAGACACTGGAGTGGGGGCCCCAGCCACGGGGCCTGGAACACCTGGCCCCTTCACCAGAGAGGGAGGGCTGCTGGCTTACTATGAGGTAGGAGAGCCCGCAGCCACCGTTCCTATGGGGTGGGGTGGGGGGCGTTGCTTCTCCCATAGTTTCTGAATGCAGATGCCAGGCAAAGCGAATTCTGGCCTCGTGAATTCCATCCACAGCTGTCATCTTGGATTATTGTTAAGCCCCAGCGCTTCACTGAATCCAGCGTTCTAGATCATTCAGTCTAGAATCTCCCAGGTCCTGCAGGCTCCCTCGGACAAGAGTTTTCCACTCTCCAGTCTCCTCTTGGCCAAGGAGGCACAAGTCCCTCCTCCCCAGCTCTGCCCTCTGCTCCTTCAGGTCTGCTCCTGGAAGGGGGCCACTGAGCAGCGAATCGAGGACCAGAAGGTGCCCTATGCATTCCAGGGCAACCAGTGGGTGGGTTTCGATGACATGGAGAGCTTCAAAACCAAGGTGAGCCCCAGCCCTGCTGGGAGGGAGTGGTCCTGGGTGGGCCCGAGCCAGTCAATAGCACTGAATGATAGCATTCCGAACCTCTTCAAAGAGGAGTCTCCTTTAAAATATCTAAACACATCACAGATCTTCTTGTGATAGCGTCTTGTAGTTTTACCACCTATTGATTAAGAAAAGACACATCACAAAAAGTCAATGTACCTTGCCTACCACTCTTGAAAGAATCTCTATTTTATTACATACTTATATTTGTATTTAACAAATGATAAACTCTACAGACATATGGATAGGAGAAATACATATAGTGAGGTGTGTCCTTTTATTCAGCTCATTGACAATATTTGGTGCATGTTCAAATTATAGACCTTTTGATTTACTTCTATGACCACCCTTCACTGATTCTTGCCCAATATTGGTGGCTCAAAATGAGTGCATTTATGTATTTCTTTTTTTTTTTTTTTTACATTTCTAAATTCAAATTCAACTGAGTAACATATAATGTATCGTTGGTTTCAGAGGTCTAGGTCTGTGATTCATCAGTCTTCTGTAATATCCAGTGCCCATTACATCACATGCCCTCCCCAAGGTCCATCATCCAGTTACCCCATCCCTCCACCCCCACACCTGCATTTATGCGTTTCCATGACTCTCTCCCTCGTGAGATCATGACCTCCTATAGAGGCAACTGCACCTGTTCTGTCTGGACAAGTCACCTCCCTTCTGATGCGGGGAAGACAGTGGCAGGTCTCACTAGAAGGGTACATCAAGGGCTCTGGGAGAATTGAGCAGTGAGTGTGATCCTGGCTGGAGGAGACGGGAGAAGGGATCATGAGGGGAGGGTCTTTGAGAAAATCCAAAAGCAGAGAAGATGCGCGGGGCCCCAGACTGGCCCTACCCTCCAAGCCCGCTTCACAACAGGGCCCCCCGGCAGGCTTAGGGGGACAGGGAAGCCTCCTTAAGGGAACACATAACCCTTTCCTGGGGACGACCTGGGGATCTAGTGGAGGAGAGAGGCCCTCAAGGAAGGACAAAAACCTGAAGACAGGAAATTGATCAGATTTCTGGGGAAGCTTCATCGTCCCTATGGTAACTGGATTCATCACAACCAGCAAGCAGTGC
>CM053618.1:21718585-21740489 GCA_028646535.1 Procyon lotor
TGACCTGGGGATCTAGTGGAGGAGAGAGGCCCTCAAGGAAGGACAAAAACCTGAAGACAGGAAATTGATCAGATTTCTGGGGAAGCTTCATCGTCCCTATGGTAACTGGATTCATCACAACCAGCAAGCAGTGCCCCCCAAACCCAGCAGCTCAGCCCAGGAAAGATAGAGATGTTAAAGCTTCCAACCTAAGGAAGTTCACGGGCACCCACTCCTCACACCTCCGCCCTTACCCCCACCCCAGGCCGTGCTCCTGTTAAGACAGGAGGATTCCAGAATGACATATGCCCGGTAGGGATCAGAACTCAGTCACCTGGGCTTCCAGCCCGGGCCTGTGTCCAGAAGCCTGGACCACTCCTGGCCTGGGGGTGCTGGAAACAAGAGCCTCATCTCGGTGAGGAAGCCAGAGGAGGGGCACTGGGGTGGCCTGGCCAGGCTGCCTCGAGCTCCGCCACCTGCCCCTCGCTCCCCACACAGGCCAGCTACCTGAAACAGAAAGGCCTGGGCGGGGCCATGGTCTGGGCGCTGGACATGGACGACTTCGCTGGCTTCTTCTGTAACCGGGGCCCCTACCCCCTCATCAAGGCACTGCAGCTGGAGCTGAGTGAGTAAGGGGCCCGGGAACAGAGGCAGAATTCACGGCTAGGGTACCAACACCCCCTCCCTGAGTTGCAGGTCATGGCTCCTTCTGAGGAAATTGTCCCAATACTGTGATTTCCCAAATTTCATGCGCCCCGGGGGGCTAAGGAAACTGTTGAAACCCTTCTTTTTCCAGGCTCTTCTTCCCCTTTCTGACTGTGGCAATGCTGTCAGGGTGTTGGTAACCACGGCTTCCCTCTGGGGGCCCTCAGCTGGGGAGCCACAGCTCGCTCCTCTCTTTTCAAAGGGAAAGCTTGCCCTCAGCCTGCAGTGTGAGCCCCCCAGTGGCCCTCACCAGTATAGGGCTGGGTGGTCTGTGCAGGTGGGAGATGGGGCCATTGACAGCCTCTTGCACGGGTGGCCCACGTGTCCCATTGAGCTGTGCGGCAGCCGTGGGCATAGCTGCTGTCAGGCTGCTCTCCGCCTGCGGCACCCTGCGGACTCTCTGCCTGTGGGTTGGGATCTCTTGGGGGAGACTTGGCTGAATCTTCCCTCTTTCACCAGGTCTTCCCTCTATGCCTTTAGGCACCCCAGAAACTGAAGGACCCAGACCAGGCCAGCCTTCCGAACCTGAGCATGGCCCCAGCCT
Source organism: Procyon lotor (assembly GCA_028646535.1). Classification (NCBI taxonomy): domain Eukaryota; kingdom Metazoa; phylum Chordata; class Mammalia; order Carnivora; family Procyonidae; genus Procyon; species Procyon lotor. Next base: position 21,719,814 of record CM053618.1, read on the forward strand.
CGATCAGGACACCTTCTGCCAAGGCAAAGCCGACGGGCTCTACGCTAACCCTGGGGACCCGAGCAGCTACTACAGCTGTGCAGGGGGGAGGCTGTTCCAGCAGAGCTGCCCACAGAGCCTGGTGTTCAGCTCCTCCTGCAAATGCTGCACCTGGAGTTGAGCGCCTGAGGCCCCTGGAGCCCCACCACCAAGCGGGCCAGGGCCCGGGTTCTCTCCACGGCCTGCCTCCCCAGCTCTCCCCGGGGGCTGCAATCCCCGGACCTGCAAGCCCCCGGACCTCTCATCCTTGGTTCCTTTTGTCCTGACTCTCCTGGGCTGCCTCTTTAACTTGCAAAATAAATCTATGGTTTGCACCCCACTGCCCCTGGGTGTGGTGACTTACGGTGCCCCTCTAAGCACACTGTTGGTTAAAACAAGGAAGGTGAGGAAGCCAAGAGGAGAGGGTAGCAGAAGGCACGAAGAGGCACGCCAGGTGAGAAGGCTGCTCATCTAGGGTGCGGTAGTCCCTGCGTCTCGTCTCACCACATCCCAATGGGCAGCTTTCGGGGCCCAGGTGACTTCACCAGAGAGCTTTCCCCACTTCATGGCACCCCCCCCCCTCCCCCGCCATGGGCCTCCTCTCAGGTGTCATTCCCAAGATTCACACTAGATGGCAGCAGAGAAGAGCTTTTCTTGGCCCTCGGGACTGAGGGCACCATCAGCAGGAAAATGGGAATCCAGACCCCAGACGGAGGGCTCACTTTGAGATAAGTCCTGTTTTAGGCCCCTCCCTTGCCTTACATCACCTATGGCTCCGATTTGCGAGACAAGGCGGGGACAATAATACCCCCATTTACAGGAATTTAAACCAAAGATGGACTGTCCCCCAGTTCTGAGCGCAGAACTGAGGCCCCCAGGGACCAAGATGGGCCTGAAGAGCGCGCACACGCAGCATCCTGGATAACTGAGCCATCCGGCCGCTCCTTGCAGCTTTGGGTTGAAGCTCTGTCATTCGGTTTAAAGAAAATGTGCACATCGCAGAATGGTCCATCTGGCCTTGCATTCACCCATGCTGGGTTTGGGGGTGGGACTCCGGTAGGCAGCTGGGGATGGGGACGGGTGGGAGGGAGGACATGACCTGACCCTTCACCCGAAGACAGCCAGTACCAGATCCCTAGAAAAATGACCCCCGTTTCTCCACCCTGCCCGTCCTCGGGCCTTCACAAATCGGTTCTTCTTCAGCCCAGGGCACGGGTCCACCCTTGCACACATTCCTTTCCTTTGAGGTCTCAACTCGAAGGAAATATGGCACATCCGTGCCTGGCAGGAGCCCCCTCACTGCTCTGAATGGGGTCCGGGGGAGCTGTTTCCTTTTGGGGAGCGCGGAGCTGACTTCCGGCTCCACCACCCACGTGCTGTGTGACTTCAGGCAGAGAAACAGAACCTCAAGTGGACTCATCCGGCAGGTGGGGCTAACCCCTCCTCTTTGTGATCAGCCCGCCTTCCCTTCCTCCTCCCTTCTCTGTCCTTTCTTTACCTTCTGGAGGCCGCATAAGTCAAGAACTTACGGAGACGGGCACCCGAGTGGCTCCCTCAGTTAAGCAACCACACTCCTGATTTCGGCTCCAGTCATGACCTCAGGGTCATGAGATCGAGCCCCACATCGAGCTCCAGGCTCAGCAGGAAATCTGATTCTCTCCCTTTCCTTCTGCCCCCCCATAAATAAATACATCTTTAAAAAATAGAATTTATCAGAGTCTCCTTCTAGCAAAATGAGCTCTTGCACGGATGTCCAAAGCCCAGGTCCCCCTGAACATGCAGTATTGCCTTGATGCTAACTTTATACCCAAGATAGTACTAACCATGGTCCCCACGTCAGCCCATGTTCCTCTTGTGTGGTTTGTCTCTTTCTTGTTGAAATGTAGGAGTTCTTTACATATGCCAAACTCAGATCCTTGATAGTTCCAGGTTTGGCTGTATCTTTTCCCGGTCTGAGGTTTGGCTTTTCATTCTTTGAGTATTGCTTAATGTAGTTAAATTCACCATGTTTATCCTTTATGGTTTGTGCTTCCTGCATCTTGTTTAAGGAATCTTCTTCTAGGGGCTCCCGGCTGGCTCAGAGCATGTGACTCTTGATCTCAGGGTTGTGAGTTTGAGCCCCATGCAAAGTGAAAAAAACAAAAAACTAAAAAAAAAAAAAAGAAACAAAGAAAGAAATCTTTTCTAGTCTAAGATCAAAAAGATATTTTTCTAAATTGCCATCTAAAAGTTTTATAGTTCTTTATCATTAGGTCTTTAATCCTTCTCAAAGTGACAGTTGAGTGTGCTGTGAGGTGAGATCCTATTCCTAATTTTTTTTCCATATGGAAATTCCCAGCATTATTGACTGAATAATCCATCCTTTTCATACTAACAAATAGATTTCTAAATATGCATGGATATCTTTCTGTTCCTTGGTCTATGTTTCTATCTCTGCCCAAGTAACTGACTGAATTAATTACTAAAGCTTTATGATCAGTCTTGAAATCCAGTAGGACAAATCCTCTATGTATAATGCTTTCTGTTTTGGGAACATTTTGGCTATCCCTGGCCCTTACTTTTCCATGTATGAGAATTTTCTTGCCACATTCGATTAAAAATTCCATTTAGGTTTTGACTAGAGTCTCGTTGACTCTATAGCTCAAGTTGGGGAGAATTGACATCTTTATGATATTGAGTCTCCCAGTCTAAAAACGTCTATCTCTTTATTATACTTCTAAAATATGTCTTAATAAAAGTTTATAATTTTCTTCTTAAAGATCTCATACAACTTTCATTATATTTACCCTATATTTTTAATGTTATCAATTTTAATGATCATCCTGCAGAGTGTCTATATAGACAATCATACCATCTACACAAATAAGTTTGCTTCTTCCATTCCAAAAATTATGCCCTTGTTTATTTTTCTAGTTGACTGTGGTAGTTAAGATCTGTAATACAGTGATGAATAAAATCAGTGATAATGGGCATTTTATCTTGTTCCTGGCCTGTAAGGAGATGTTTACAACATCTCAGTGTTAAGTATGTTATTTATTGTAGGTTTTTCACAGATGTTTTTTATAAGACTAAGGGGATTTGCTTCTATTCTTGGTTTCCTGGGAGTTTCCATAAGAAGGATTGTGAATTTCACCAAGTGGCTTTTATTTATAATAAATTTTGCTTTTATTCTATTAATAAAGTAAATTATAGTCATCCGTTTTCCCCTGTTAAATTCATCTTGCATTCCTAGGATTAATCCTACTTGGTCAAGATGGGTTATCTTTTCTGTACATTACTGGATCTGGCCGATCTTGTGTTTCACATTTTTGTGTTTATATATTAACGAGTAAGACAGGCCTGTGTGTTTTCTTTCTTACACTCTAAGATGCAGTGGCCATCACCACTGCCATCCAGGCTAATAATAAACGAATTTAGGGTATCTGTGTTTTGCTAGCCTCATAAACCAAGTTGGGGAGGTTCCCTCTTTCCACTTTCTGGAAGAGTTGCGTCACAGGACTTATCTGTTCCTTGAATGTTTGGTAGCTGTCACCAGGAAAGCCATCTTGGCTCCATGCTTTCTCGAACATGATTTGTAACTGCTGAGTCAACATCTTTTAGTGGCCACAGAACCACCGCATTTCCAATTTTCCCTTTGAGTAGGTTGAGAGCATTGAGAGCAGAACTTACTAAGATCTTAGGAGCCTAAGGGTGATGGTTGGTGGTGTGAAGCTTGCTTTTGTTTTACTCAGAACTCAGTATCTTCTTGTTCCCCAGAGAAGAGCCCTTATCTGAGAGAAAGTCGGAGAGGTTGCTAGTCATCCCTCCCTTCCATCTGTTCTTCCTAAGTGGTCCTGGAGGGGGTTGGGTCAGTCTATAAACCTGCCATTTTCCTGGAGGTCTCAGGAGTGGACCTACATTGTAGAAGGTCCGTGGACTGTCATGAGTCTCCTGGGATGGTTGTTCATCAAGAGGCCACTGAGGGAGTCTACAGATTTCCCACAGGGGGAACCTAGGTGCGGTGAACCAGCTTCCTCCTTCCTCTCGGCTTCCTTCCTCTGTGCTGACCACCCCTGTCACCCGACACACATACAAAGTGAAGGCCTAGGAGTGCTGTTCTCCCTACATGGTAAGGCCCACACCCGGGAGAGCCCTGCATCTCCCTTCACTCCAAGGCCTGTTGCTGTAGTGAAGCCCATTTGCCCATGTTCAGAGTTTGGTGCAAAGAATAAATAGCCAAATTCCTCTTCGTAATTCAGTCACTAGGGAAAAAAAAAAAAAAAAAAAACTCTCAAGGAGAGAAAGATGGCTTCCAAAGCCCCACTGTTAAATTCCTTTTGGGCGTTGGCATTCCATTTAGCATGGGAGTGGGGAGGAGAGAATGGACAGGCATTCCTTCCATTCCCCCCCCCACCCCATCAGCCTCTACCACATGGCATGTGAGATCTTGGGAGCTTAGAATGGCCCCAGCACCACCCACTCCCCCCTCAGCGTGCCCTGGCCATTCCCAGCTGTCGCCCAGGCCAGTAATAAACTGATGAGGCCAGGCAGCCAGAAGCCCAGGCTTAGCGGAGGACACCCTCCCTATTCTCCCACTCCCTTGGCTCTTTCATTCCGAGAAGGGACACTGAAGTGGCCACCCGAGAAGGGGAGGCATCAAAGGAAAATGGCAGGAGGACCCAGTGCCCATAACTTCTGCCATCACTACAATTTGCCTTTGACCTTCTTCTGAAGCGGAACAGCTAGGGCATCAAGGAGCCAGACCCCTCCAGACCAGCCGAGACCCACTGTAGGGTGGCCTTGTTTTCCCTAAACTCCTTCTGGGCATCGAATCTGATACCCTTGAGCCACAGCAATAGTTCACGTGACCTAATTTCATCCTCTGTGGGGATGAAAATCTCTACCTCATTCATTTTTAAAGTTAGCTCTCAATTTGCCACATGTGGCTTATTTGTGTCCGTGGGTAAGTTTTGGGCCACCTTCCAGTGCACAACTCAGGGCTCCACTCAGCCCTGCCCCACTGGAAGGCAGAAGCCCTGCCCCACTGCCCCTTGAGTATGAGGGGCTCAGATTCTGTACCATAACCCAGGGCAGGACTTGAAGCTAGACGTCTGGGATCCCTAAAGTCAGAGTACAGAAGGATTGTCACCTTACCATATTCCCACCGCCATCACCCAGACTCCAAGGTGACCTGGTATGAAGGGAAGAACACTAGGCCTTTACTCTTGCCTCCATGTGCAGACTTGGGCATCTCTTCTCATCTTGGGCCCTCAGGGTCCTACTGAACATTGAACTGGATGACCTACCGGTCACAGCCAGCCACCGCCAGCCACTGGATGTCCCTTCCCAGAAAGTAGGCAAGCAAGTGAGGGCCAGAGCCCCCATTTGGCTTAAGTATTGGCCCCCTTGCTTTCCCACCCACAAGGCCCTTTCAATATAAGCCTTGAACAGAATGTAGGGGGCTTACTCTGTCGCTCCTTCTTCCCACCAGACACCCACACGTGCTCATAGCCACGAAACTTATCCTTTCTTGGCCTTGGTTTACAGGCAGCTACAACAATGGAACAGGGGCATCTCACATTACCCTTCATGCCAGAGCCCGTCTTTGCCCATCACTCCAGGCCTCCGTCTCCACCAGCAGACCCCAGCCAGGCCACCCCTGCCCTCCTACCTGTCCTGTGCCACCTCTGCAGGGGCACCCACAGACCCCAAGCCAACCAGAGGCTGAGCATGACGTCCAGACTGTGTTCCAGAGCATCCCTGGGGTGACTCAGAGGTTACCGGCCTGTGGAGGGCATCCAGATCTCCGCTTCCCAGCCAGTGGAGATCTTCTCCCAATGCACAGTCCCCAAATGCCTTGAGACAATCTCTTTCTAATCCTTTAATCCAGGGGTAGGAGCCATTTTCTATTAAGAGACAGTGATCTCAGTGGAAAAAACATAATCATCCGGGGGCCATATGATCATATAAAATTACTTAGTTTAGGTGTGGATGCTACTGCTTAGGTTTGCATTCACAGAGATCTATGAAGCATTAAACATCTGATTCTTAAAGGGACAAACCCACGCTCCACAATCAATATTTTAAAATATGTCTTTATTCTAAATTTGGGGCAGTTGAGCTGATGTGATTTGAAATAACGTGAAGGAAAGTGAGTGTCAGAAGTTGTAGTGAGAATAAAAAGAAACATAAAGAAGGTAAGAGGTAACGAAGAAGGTAAAGAGATAAGAGGTACAGAGGTAAGAGGTAAGGAAGATGGAAGGAGAGAGGTCAGGTGGCGGGAGGAAGAGGAAGAGTGAGACGAGTTAGGACACGGCCGGGAAGCCCCTCAGGATGACTGCTAACCCATCCCCTCTCAGCCCTGGGCTCCCGGTCCCCTCTGACTGGCAGTGCTGGTGTTCATTCTCCTGCCTGGATTCCAGGTTACTGTTCAGAGTCAACATGGCGGGGGCTTACTTCCATTACACCATCTAATTTCACAAGAGCTCTGCAAATTAGCCATTTGATAGAGAAAGAAGCTTAGATTCTGAAAAGTTGCCCAAGTTCACGCATCAGTAATAGCGTCAGGACGGAAGCCAGACCGTGGTCCAAAGCACACGCTCTGTGACTCCACCACGTCATATGGACCCTGTCACCACCATCGCCCTATTCAACTGTGGATCATCTGTGTTCATCGCCTCCTGTTCTCCAGGATCTTGTCCCTCTTGCCTGCCTTCTGTTCCTCATACCCATCAAACTCGTCCCATCTCGGTCCCCACCTTCCCTGACCTCAAAGCTTGGTCCCATCTGCTCCCTCTGCCAGGACTCATGCCCAGCCACCCTACGGCCACCTCCACCCCTCTGCAAGTCTCCCCTTAGCGTCACTTCTTCAGAGAAGTGACTTCTTCAGAGAGCCCTTCCAACCCCTTCGCAGTCACACGAGCACATCACTCCAACTTATTTTTATCATGGCACTTACCACGACGTGGTGTTTTCTTTGTTTATTATCTATCTCCCTGGGCTAAGACGGAATCTCCACATGAGCAAGAACTGATCCAACCTTCTGACTATTTCTCCAGTATCTAGCACCATTTCTAGCATAGATGCTTCATAAAGATTTGTCGGATGGATGGATGGACGGATGGATGGACAAACTACTCTCTATGCCTTCATAGACTCTCTTAGCAGAAGAGTATTTTCCCAGGGAGCCCATGTCAAGCCCTAGGCTGCATTTCCCGCATTGGCACAAGTCCCTTCAACTTGAACCTGACCTCACCCACCCCACAAGCATGTCGGAGCTCTTTGCCGAGGCTGTGGATAGAGATAAATGAGATTTGACCCCAGACACACACTTGATCTTCTGGAGTGTATAGAGTCCAGAAGGGGTGATAAAGCATACCCATGAAGCATTATGATTCAAGATGAAACGAGCCGTGGGCAATGAACTAGGAACGCACTAACCCTGTTCGAAGGAGGGAGAAAGCCTCTCTGGATGAGTGAGCAGTGAGGCTTTAACAAACAGAGGCGCCAGCACTGAGACTGCGCCCCTGTGCCCATCCAGACCCTCCTCGGTCTCCGAGGTGGAGTGTTAACCCAGGAGTGCTGAGAGCCAAGATTCCCAGGGCTTGTCCAGACTGGACCAGGCGGGGGGCACAGGAAGGAGGCAGCAAGAGATCAGGACCGAGGGAGAGGTTAGAGCCAGACTGTGTGGGCTCATGAGCCCGACATAGACACGGGAGAGTGAGCCGCAAGGGCACCGTGACCTGGGCCGCAAAGTGAGCAAGAACAGTCCCGTCCCCCACGCTCAGCAGCTGACCGGAGCGGGGGTTGGTCGGTGGAGGGCTCTTGCCTGCAGTCACGAGGCGGCTGACCTCATTTCTCAATGAATAGCTCAGTGAGACAGATCTCTCTTTTCCTCAAGCAGTGTGAAGTGCAAACTGGTCAATAGGCATGATTTCTCAACAGCAGGAAATGAAGCAACCGTTCTCGAGACAACAGCCGGCCTTCCTGGAGGGCCATTCCGCTGTCAGGTTAATCCTGTTGTGGAAGACAGTTCTCTTCCGAAGGGTGCTGCCTGTCGGGAAAGGGGAGCAGACCTAGACGCCCAGAGGTGGGGCGGAAATGAGGAATGAGCAGGGCTCCCTGGCGCAGCTCATGGGCGGCAGGGGCTCTGGTAGAAGGAGGCTGAGGGGGCGGCAAAGCTGGGTTCTTGAGGATTCAGGGTGTCTCAAGGAAGGAGGCTGTATCCAGAAGAGCCCCCCGCCTCTGCACCCTTTCTCCATCTTCCTGAGGTTCATGGCGCCCTCCATAGACGCAGCCACACCTGTTTCTGGGACACATGCCCTACCTTCTCCCGGGCGCAGCTCTATAAATACTGTGCCATGCTGTACGCGCATATCGGCTCACAGGGCTGCACCTGCCTGCACTGTGAGCCCCTGGAGGGCAAGTGCCTTGTCCTACCGCCGCCTGGGAGCTTGCTAACTACAGGAATGGGGTGGTTGAACCTGCACCTGCTGGGTCTACGCCCCCTCTGTGCCATCTCTGTCTGTCCGAGGCCTCACGGCCGGCCCCGGCCCTCCCTCCTTCCCTCCTTAGATGATCTCATCCATTTCCAAGACTTTAAATAGCATGGTTATGCTAATGACTCTCCCACCTGTATACCTCCAGCCCCGCCTCCGAGCTCTGGATGCATATATCCACTGGCCCACTCGCTCTCTCCACTCAGATGAGGTGCAAACAGCCCATCTTTACTCTGTCCAAAATAGAAGCCCTTATTATAAAAGCTCTCCGCACCTCCAGCATGCCTCACTTTAGAAAATTGCCATCAGCCTCTCCACGTGGCTGAGCTGGAACCCCGAAGTGATTCCTGCTTCTCCCTCTTCTCTCAGCTCTTGCATTCAACTCATCAGTCCGTTTGATTTTCCCTCCAGTAAATGTCTAGCGTCTGCCCGCTTCTCTCCATCTCCCTCCCCACCAGCTAGCCCCGGCCTCCAGCGGTCCTGTGGGGATCGCAGATAGCTAGTCATGCCCTCGCCTCTTCCACTCCGGTCCCCCTCCAAATCTGATCTCTGCAGACAGCAGGAGTGGCTTTTCAAAACACCCATCCTATGGCGTACCCCCTGCTTAAACTTTCGATGGCATCTGACCACGATGAGGGCCAAACCCCTTCATGGTTTACGAGGACCCCTGAAGCAGACCCTTTGCTCTCGTCCCCATGCCTCCGGCCTCTCTCCCTCTAGCCAGGCTGGCATCTTTCCCCATTCTTTTTTTTTTTTTTTAAATTTTTAATATCCATGGCTGTTTCTCACCCGTGGGACCGTGTGTAGGATGTTCTCTACCTAAATCACTCTCTCCCTGCTTCTTGACTTGGCTACCTCCCCTCTCAGATTCCAGCGTCAGGATATTTCCTCCAAGAGGCCTCCCTGACCATCCAAAAACTAAATCCCACCCCGCGCCCACCCAGCTTAGCCCCAGATTGGCACCTCGCAGGGGCTCAGTAACTTCCTGAAAGGGTAGGTGTGACCTTGATCCCAGGCTGCCTCCTGAGAGCTCCTGTTTCCCTCCTCCCCTGCTACCCAGGATTCAGCGCCCGCTCCCTTTATTTTTACAATTTCTCAAAACTGCCCACACAAACACCATATTGTAGGGTTTCTTTCTCCTCCCAAATTAGCTGCAGAACCGGACAAAGACTCCTTGGCGGCTAGCTTCCTGGCTGTCTCTTTCAGTTTCAGGGTTTAAAAGCTAGTCCTGCAGGGGAGCGGTGGGAGAATGGAAATTCACCAGCAGGGAGAAGCGGGGAGTCCGGACACCAGCTGAGCTCCTACAGCCATGGTCGTGCTCTATAGTTAGCTCCTGACTTCCTTTCTTGGCAAGATCTTACCGGTTATCTAGGACAGTCCCGCTTCAACTATTCTGTTCTATTGTCTGACTATGTCTCATGAGTGTTCTCACAATACGGTCACTCTACCCCTCTCTACCTACTCTCCTCCCCGCCCCGCAGCCTTTCTTAAACCACGCCCACACGCAAGAGTGTCAAAAGGCCATCGGTTCAGGTTTCAATCCCTTGCTCCCCCACACTGAAGTCTGGGTGACTGTGGGCAAATTACCCTCCCCGAGACTCAGTTTGCTCATCTGTAAAATAGGAAGAACAGTACCTTCCTCCCAGGCTTTGGCAGGGCGGGGTGACTGATGTAATATGCATCCAGCCTTTGGCGCTCATAGGAAGTCCCCCACCTCCTCTCTCACGATGGATGGATGGCATGACGTTTTCAGCCAAAAGATCCCTGGGCTCTAGTGAACAATTTAGTGCTTCCACCACCCAGCGTAGGTGGGTAACTGATACTCTGTTGAGGGATAAGTCCTTTCTCCCAGTCCTGGGGCCTCCGTGGGGAGCCAGGTCATGTCTGTAGGTGGGGAGCTCAGTCTTCCTGATGAGGAATGTGCCAGGGGTCAGTCACAGGGAAGGGACAAGTCTTCATTGAAAACCAGAGCTCAGAAGACTGACCTCAGGCAGAAGGGAGAGGACGTCCCATCTCTTGGGGCTGGTTCTCTCAGGGTCCAGCTGAGAGCTGCGATGCGCCCCCAGACAGGGGTGGAAAGATGGCTTCTCCATGTGGAACCAAGGGAGACAATGGAGCTCCATCTATCGCACACCCGTCCTGGTGTGAGCTTCCCCTGGGGACCCTGGAGCTTCCCCTAAAGGCTTATTTGAATGCCCTGGTCCAGACTCAGCTTTGCAGATGATGGGGTGTCAACACCTCCTGGGCCAGCACGGGAAGGGAAGACCCGTGTCCCCAAGGCCTTCCAAGGGGAGTGACAACCTTCCAAGGGGGAAGGTGCGTCTTGGTGACTCTGGAGACAGAGGAGGGACGGTGCCTTCTGCTGCCCCTCCCCACACGGGAATTCTTCTGGTGCCAACCCGGGCAGTCCTGCCTGGACTTTGTTTTTATTAAGGGCGCTGGCCCTTCCTTTCAACACGTCAGGGGCACTGGTTCCAGACCATGCAGGCTTCAGCTCCCAGAGGGACCCACTTAGCAGGGGAAAGGGCACTTTCGGGAATGTCCTTACAGTGCCCCCATGCACGCAGATCTGCTGGAAGAAAACGGAGCCAGGCCCTGGGGAGGCATCCGAGAGACCTGGAAAGAAGGCCCCTGCTCTCAGCTGCCTTGTTAGATGGAGCTCACCATCTCTCAATTGTTCTCCCGTGGCTGCTGTCACAAATACCACCAGCCTTTGTGGCTGAAGACAGCATAAATTGGTTACCTGACCATCAAAACTCTGAAACAAGTTCATGAGCCTACAGTCAAGGTGTCCACTGGCCTCATCCCTTCCTGCTCCAGGGCAGAATCGTTTTCTTTCCTTTTTCACCTTCCAGAAGCCTCCTGCTTCCCTTGCCCTCCATCACCACATCCCTCTTCTGTGTCTGAAGGACTCTCGTGATTACACTGGACCCACCCAGGGCATCCAAAATAATGGCTCTTTTCTCAGTTCTCCTTAACTTCAACGCGACCTCAAAGTCCCCCAGCCATGTAAGGCGCCACATCCCCAGGTGCTGGGGTACTAGTAGGACGGGGTACCTCTGGGGAGCATCATGCTGTCGACCATGTCTTCTCACCATGTAAGTTGTTCTCGTCAAACCTCCTGCATTTCCTAGGCTCCAGAAGGGACTTTCTTATGTCATCTCAAGCCAAAGGACCCCAGGCTTAAGATCCCTAAGACAGAGGCTCTGTAGAAATCTCTCGTGGCTTCTTTTCATGTTGAAAGCCCTGAAAGGAAGTTCTCACTAGTGTCGGAATCATCTCCTGCCTATGGCCCAAGAGATCCATATAGCTTGCCCCAAGCACTCCTCAACTTCAGTGCTTAGCAGAGGGCCCCCAGGAGCATCTCGATGGCAGAAGATGGAAACGCCTTGGGAGAGCCAGAAGGTGAAGTGGGGAGTGGAGAAGGAAAGAAATGAGCCCCTGCCCTACATCTGCGGATGCACCAGAGCCTGACAGTCAATGTCGCACTCATTCCTGACCACAATCCTGGGAAGAAACCAAGGCTCAAAGGGGTAGAATATTCCCAAGGTCAGCAGGTGGCAGAGCTGAATGGGAATGAGAGGTTCCTCTCTGAATCTACCACAGTGTCATGGGGGGTGGGGTCACTGGGGCCCTGGTTTTGTATATTACCAGCATTTCCTTTCTCCAGCATTATAAACAATCCCAGAGAGGAGACCGTGGCTTATGATGACGAGGGCTATTTAGACTGGTCAGAGTCACACACTAGTAGGTGGGGTTTAGAGCTTATGGAAGTGAGAGGGTGTGTGTGTACGTTTCATTGACTTGTACTTACTTCTGGATATCTGAATGGAGAGAAGGGGAGAATGTCTTGGTGGATGGGAATATATGATCATTGCCTGGACAGGAAAGGAAGTCCAGTGAAGGGTTACTAAAAACAACATTTGTATTTAAGACAACCCTCAAAACAGTGGCTTGAAATCACCATCATCATTATCCAAAGACATTTACCAGAGACCTCCATGCTTGGGCTGAAGAAATCCGTTGAGAGTCAGATTCCTGCACCAATATGGCGGTGGAGAAGTTCAGCAGAAGGAGACACAACCCCTTCCCCCAGGAGGCACCAGACCTGAGAAGAAAAGGAGGGAAAGAGTCCCTCACTTCAGGGAGATCCCTGTGTAGCAGATGGAAAAGAGAGTTCCCAGTTTAGAAGGAGAGCTAGAAAACACGGGAACCAAACACACCACCACAGAGGCCGATGTTCCCAAATCCCCGCAACTCAATGGTTGTAGAGCCAAAGCCAGAGGAAAGGGCCCTTAGAAGTGAGCTTGGTGAAACAGGGGAAGGTTCCAGGAGGAGGCAGGGCTGGAAGCAGAAGGAGGAAGACTGAAGTGGGGAGTTCACCACAGAGGGCTGGGGAATGAGAGGAGTTCACTGATCTGAGAGGTCCCTGCAGGTGAGAGAGGTGGGAGAGGGAGCGAGCCAGGCAAGATGGCCGGCAGGGAACTGCCCGGAGGAGCTAGGGTGGTCATCCCTTCTTTAACGAGATGGGCCAGGTCAGGGAGCCTATAGAAAATCAATACACACGTCACTGTTCTAGGGACCCTTGGGTGAGTAAGGATTGCTGGTCCCAAGTTTTTGAGTGCTTCCTCACCCAGCTTTCTCTTCCTAGTCAACCACCCAGACAACACAGACCTGCAGGGGCCCTGGCTCCCATACAGAGGAGGCCCCCTCCCACAGCCATCCCACCCGTCCAGGCAGAAATGGTGCCTGGGTCCCTTCCCATCCTGTCCTCTTACTGAGAAACCAATGACAGGTCCGCTGAGGGGACCTGCACAATCGCTTGTCCCTGATCTTCATGCGGCTTCTCTAGAGAGACCCATTTTCATAATTCTATGAGGAACTGTCAACTTTTGTAAATTTACCAAATAATGTGTGAGCATTACAAGAACAAGAGGTGAATCTATGCCTAATTTGTTTGTTTGTTTGTTTGTTTTTAGGATTTTTTTTTTTGAGTCATCTCTACACCCAACGTGGGGCTCAACCTCGAAACCCCAAGATCAAGAGTCGTGTGCTCCACGGATGGAGCCAGCCAGGTGGCTCCTGTGTCCTGGTTCTAATATGACCAAGCACTTCATAGACCACAGCAGGAAAAAGAGGGAAAAAAGGAACCAACAGGGTGACCTAACTGGCTCTGGTTCCCCCAAATAACAAGCCTTGAACACTTCCCAGAAATTTGGACTCCTAACAAAAACAGTGTTTGATCCCTGAGTTTGGCTGTGCTGAATCCAAGGGTCTGTTGTGAATATGAGAGTCATGTGAGAAAGCTGCTGTTTTCCACCACGAATAGAATGTTTAAACATGGTAATCTTGGTCATTTTTCACATTTCCCTTTAAATACTTGTCCTTTATATTTGGTCAGTCGGCCGTTGGAAGACCAACTCACTCATACTTTCCACAAGTGACCATTTTCTTCCCTTTTCTAAAAGCACTGGTTTCTGGTCCTCCTCTGACAGCTTATTGCTAGACGTCCCACCACGGGTGTCAAGGTCACTTGCACCTCATCCAAACCTGAAGCCCTGGCGTCCTCAGCTCACTCTCCCCTGGCACCTCTGGGGAATCTTCTGCAAAGTGATGGAGCCCAATCTGATTCTCGGCCAAGTTCGTTTCTGATTCTGAAGGAACACAGCCCATCGTGCTCACACGGGTGACAGCGGGAGTGGGATGTGGCCCCACCACCAAGCGATGTCTGTCCCAAGGCAGGAGGTGGGGTTTCTGGAATCGGATTCCCCTGGGGAATCTTGTTTTGGGTGGGGGGGGGGTGTGATTGAGGATTCTGCTATTTTCTGGCATTCGAGAATACAGGGTTGAAAAGGGTTTCTGGGCGTGTTTCTTGAACTATTGATCGAATTCTCTGTGTTCACGTGTTTTGTGTTGGTGCCGGTGGAGATTCTGTTCACTCGAAGTTTGGAAACTTTTTCTCATCCCGAAGTTCCAGCTTGTCAAGTGTACTCATTGTGATTCCAGTCGCTGGTGATACTGACAAAGGTGTAAATCCTATACCCGAGATGAAAGGAAACAAAAGAGCTCTCTTTCTCTAAATAATTAATGATTCAAAATCAATGTCTCTTCCAAAATTTATATATAAGCTTAAAAAGAAGATTGTTATCATTGTAAGGGATATGGGCATTATGAGAGAGAGAGAGCTCTGCTAAATTCAGAAAGAAATTCCCAAATCACTTGGATTTTCAACACTACATCTGTCCCAAAGACCTAATGGTGCTTAATGATATGACTTAACTGATCAATTTTCTTTCTTTTTTTTTTTAAGATTTTATTTATTTATTTGACAGAGAGAGAGAGATATCCCAAGCAGGCAGAGAGACAGGCAGAGAGAGAGGGAGAAGCAGGCTCCCTGCTGAGCAGAGAACCCGATGTGGGGCTCGATCCCAGGACCCTGAGATCATGACCTGAGCCATAGGCAGAGGCTTTAACCCACTGAGCCACCCAGGTGCCCCGATCAATTTTCTTAAAAGATACAAGGAGAGCCTGTTTCTACCTTAAATTCTCTTCCTTCAGCCAACTTGTATACGAGTTGAATAAATTATCTATTTTACAAATATGAAAAAATTCTGAGCAAACCAATTAATAGTTTAGTCACTGCTGGCACGAGTTAATAAATCAGATTATGGTATAAGATCTTCTAAAATCTAATGGAGTAAGGTCCTATTCCAAACATCTTTCTTTCTGGAAGAGATATTGCCGTATCAAGCACTCACATAAATGTGAAGAATCCAAAGATTTCTAAGATATTTTTCTGCTTTCATGCTTTAAATCTGTTGACTTTTTGAGAATCTTTTTTCTTGCTGAAACTGTAGTGTAGGGAGAAAAGGGGGGGGAAACCCGCGGTTCCCCCATGAGTTTAATTAATGACCTTTGTTACTAGGTTATAAAATAAGCAAAAGTATTACTGTTAACACAACCTAACAGTTTAGGGCACCTGGAGCTCAGTTGTTAAGTGTCTGCCTTTGGCTCAGGTCATGATCCCAGGGTCCTGGGATCGAGGCCCACGCTGGCTTTCCTGCTTCTCCCTCTCCCACTTCCCCTGCTTGTGTTCTCTCTCGCTATGTTTCTCTCTGTCAAATAAATAAAATCTTAAAAAAAAAAAAAAATCCCAGCCTAACAGTTTTAAAATCTAATCTATAATTGTATAAGAAGAAAAATTTGTATAATACTCTAATCAAGGTGATTCTTTGGGAAAATTAAGCCAGTTAATAATTTTGGTTCATAAACAGCCCCACATGTTCTCCCTGATTCTACCACCATCATAAAGCCAATGTGAAGACAATATTCTGGTCTGTGCAGCTCATGGGTTTATTTACTTGTAGAAAGTGAAATTATTTTGAATTGCCTAAATTTGCTCTACTGTTTTTTCTGGTCATATAAACTAACATTAATTTATTTAAGATTATAAAATTGCAAAATAAAAAGTTCAGGTACATTAATAAGAAAAGGTAACATCTTTATGGAAAGAGATTATTTCGTATCATGCTAAAAGAACACACAGTGTTAATGTGTCAAATTATAATGTCCAGAGCCTTTAAGACCTTAAACTAATATTAATTTGAGTTAGCAATAAACAGTCTTTGGATACCTGAATAAAATAATTTTAAAATACCCCTGTGGTTACTTAATACAGCAGAGCATAGCCTGCAGTAACAGGTGGAAAGCTTGAATAAATGCCTTTGGTTATGTCAACGTACATACAGATATTTTAAAGAAAGGTAAAAAAAATGTCTGTTACGATAAGATTTGTATGCAAGATAATGCGTATGTTTTTGGTCATCAAGAGGGAAAGAAGGAATAACATCAGTATAAACCAAAAGTATCCTTGTGCCAAAACATAAGATAGTGAGAGACAGATTGGAGGTTGTGTCACAAGCTTAGATGGTCTGAGGGGAAGTAAAATTCATTTTCTTACATATAAAATAACTATAAATAATGAGTTCGAAAGGAGAAATGATGTGATAATTTTTTAATCAGTTGGCTTGGTGTTAAGTTACTCATTAGTAGTATATTTTTACTGTAGATTATTACACTAATGATCTATGCAAGGAGCAAAGGTAGAATTGAGATTTGCTGCCTGTTTTTATAACCAACGTGATCTCTCCCAAACGATGCAAATCCCTTCTTATAAACATAATCTGTTAATTCTCTGTTCTTTTGTTATATTTCTACATTTTAACAGAAATTCCTTCTTTTTTAATGTGTTCATCTTCCTAAATTATTACTACCTATTGCTGTGTGTTTTTTAAAAGTATTGTTTTATGATTGGTTTTTGTCTTTATTTTATTATTATTATTTTTTTTTAGATTTTTTTTTTTATTTATTTGACAGAGAGAGATCACAAGTAGGCAGAGAGGCAGGCAGAGAGAGAGGGGGAAGCAGGCTCCCCGCTGAGCAGAGAGCCCCATCCCAGGACCCTGAGATCGTGACCTGAGCTGAAGGCAGAGGCTTAAACCCACTGAGCCCCCAGGCGCCCCGGTTTTTGTCTTTAAATACTTATGTAAATTCATGTGTTGTGTCCTTGGACAACTCTTTCAAATCTGACATGGCCCAAATTCAGGGCCTACATGCAGAAACTGCGAAGACATCTTTTACACCAAACTATTTATAGGCTTTTTTAGATGGCCAAGTTTAACACAGTTTATGTTTTCACTTTATGAAACAGGAGATATGAAAAATGAGAAGCTCTACTTGCTATTCCCCAGATGGTTGATTAGCTCGGCACAACTGTCAGAGCCATCGTTTATTCCTGTGTATCAGGAAGAAACGGTCAGCTTTATTAAGGTTAAATATTCTTAAGTAAAATGTATTGATTTCAACATTTCAGTGATTCTATTGAAAACACCTGTGCTCACATTGCACTTGGAAAAGAAACATTCTGATATTCGTGGACAGAGACCGACACAATTGTCAACACAGTCATTTACTTTAAATTTTGTCCCTAGATTTAATTGTCCTTGTCAGTTGGTAACATTCTTACTTTATGACATAAAATAAAGGCCCTGGAGATTCGCTAATGCCCCAGTCTCACAAACTGATTGCATATTATCCCTTCATAAAAGACTCCAAGTTCCTCCGTTCTTCTTGATGAGCCAGAACCATTTAATCTCGTTATTACAGATGATAATTAATTAATCTTACAATTACAGATGATATTTCTTTTTTCCCTGCATCTCCTAAAGGCTTCTGCTACATACTCAAGATCAGGAATCGAGTCCTCTGGAAGAAATCACAAAGCAGCGTCAGTAAAGAACCAAATTGTGGGCTTTTGATATCATGGGATATATACCCATGGGTACAAGCTTCCTTGTGAAAGCTGTTGCATGGACCCGGGAGACTGAATTCAGTGATCAAATCAGAATCCGTGGAGTGGTTTTGGTCTAAATTCGAATAGGGGTCCACAAATTGTGGCCCTCGGGACAAATCCAACCAGCTGTCTCTTACTGTAAATAAAGTTTTATTGGAACACAGTCATGCTCATTGGGTTACTGTTATCTGTGGCTGCTTTCCCACTTCAACAGCAGAGCTGAGTGGTTGTGTGTGTAGACAATGGAAAACCATAGAGCTTTGTAGAAGTAGACGACCTGACCCAAGAGCAGCACCATAAAAATTAACTCCCTAGAGCTAAATGAACTAATTACATTATGATTCATATTTACATTAACTACCATAAGGGGAAAAAAAAAATCTTTCTTTCCATCGATTTCTTACCATCAACAGATTATACCTACACAAACTAGAATGAAGCACTTTTTAAAAAGATTGTAATAATATATTTTATTTAAACCAGTATTCCCACAATATTAGCACTTCAACTTGTAATTAATCTAAAAAATATTAGTGAAATATTTTACATGAATGATGGAACACTACATCAAAAACTAATGATGTACTGTATGGTGATTAACATAACATGATAAAATAAAAAATAAATAAGAGAAGTAAAATAAAATAATGATTCAAGGAAGAAAAAAAGGAAATATTTTACATGTTAAAGCTTTTATATCTTCAAATCCAGTATTTAATTTTATGCTTACTGCCTAATAAAGCACTCTTTAATAGCACAAAAAAAGCGCTAAAAGTGTCATTTTGTCCCAACTGAACTTTGAAATTTCAAAAGAAAAAAAAATTCCATGAGAAATCTTAATATAGTTTATAAGCTAACATGTCATCAGGACAATGAGAAAAATAGTTTTACAGATTAATGATGTGTATTGATTGGCCTCATCGACAAACCAATAAAAAAGTTTGAGTAATATGGAAAGCGAGTTTACTGAGTTCCTTTACATTTTTGTGACCAAATTTCCTATTTTATGAGTTTGAGGGGGGAAACTGTAACCAGATTGCTATAGTTTATCTGCCTCTAGAGGGAATTGATACTTATGATCATGTAGGCCATTTATATAGGTTCAATAAGAATCAATTTTTACAGATTCAATAAGAATCAATAAGAATCTGTCCTTTTTCTTGCCAGGATATAATTGGATATTGACTATACCAAAAATTCTGCTTAATTAGGTATGACAAAGCCATTGTTAAAGAACAGACTACAATTCACATGTGGGAATGACATCTGGGATGAAGAAACTTCTCAGAGACAACCCGTATGACTTAAGAAACTCCAGCATTACTGAAAGTGAAAATTTTCACTTCCTGGCAGGCCAGAACTATTGGCAAATATGGGAATCTTAAGAGAAAATTATACTAATAAAGATGGTAAAGGGGGCACCTGAGTGGCTTGGTCAGTTGAGCAACTGGCACTTGATTTCAGCTCAGGTTATGATCTCCCAGTCATAGGATCGAGCCCGGTGTCAGGTCCTGCACTCAGCACGGAGTGTGCTTGTCCCTCGCCCTCCCCCTAACTTGTTGCTCTCGTGTTCTCTCTCAAATATATAAATAAATGAACAAACAAATAAAAACTTTTAAAAAATGATTAAAATTCTTATGATACATAAAAGTAATTTACACCCCGAGGAGCTTTACAAAGCCTTCAGACAGAAGTTCGCCATCATTATCACAGGGCTCTGGTTTTGTTAGTCATTCAAAAACAAAGTGTCAGGGCGCCTGGGTGGCTCAGTCGGTTAAGTGTGTGCCCTCAACTCGGGTCATGATCCCAGGCTCCCTGCTCCTCGGGGAGCCTGCTTCTCCCTCTCCCTCTGCTTGCCGCTCCCCATGCTTGTGCTGCCCCTCTCTCTTTGTCAAATAAATAAATAAATAAATAAATAAATAAATAAAATAAAATAAAATCTTTTTTTTTAAAAAAAGACAAAAACAAAGTGTCTACGTATTAATCAATGCCTCTTACTATGCATATAGAAATAAATTTTCATCAAATAAAATATTAATTTAATGACGTTGAGTCAGAAAAGTGTTAATCAACTTGAAGTTTTCTCAATGGCAAGAACTTGCCCACCAGGAAAGAAAACCCGTAGAAGGGAACCCTGACCCTGCTCCATTCAGACTGAATACCACAAGGGATGGAGGGAGGCAGCGGGGTAGGGGGCAGCGGGGGAGTGGCAGACACGGTGCATCAGGAGAAAAACCAAACACAACAGGTTTCCTGACTGGTTCAGGGCTCCGGAATAATAAGCCTTGACTAGTTGTCAAGTTGACTCTGACAAAAACAATTTTATCCCTGATTTTGACTAGGCTAACAAGTGAAGATAGGTCATAAATATGATGAACGTATAGGAAAGCGGCTGATTTCCACCCTGAATATGGTAGCCTTGGTCATCTTGCTTTTCCCTTTATTTATTTATTTTTTAACATTAATAAGTGTTCTAAGATTCATTGTGTTCCAAGATTCATTGTTTATGCACCACACCCAGGGCTTCATGCAATACGTGCCCTCCTCAGTACCCACCACCAGGCTCACCCACCCCCCACCCTCTCCCCTCTGAAACCCTCAGTTTGTTGCTCAGAGTCCACAGTCTCTCTTGGTTCATCTCCCCCTCCGATTTCCCCCAATTCATTCTTCCTTTCCTTTTCCCAATGTCCTTCATGTTTTTCCTTATGCTCCACACGTAAGTGAAACCATATGATAACCGACTCTCTCTGCTTGACTTATTTCACTCAGTATAATCTCTTCCAGTCCCATCCATATTGATACAAAAGTTGGGTATTCATCCTTTCTGAT
>CM053618.1:21740989-21768515 GCA_028646535.1 Procyon lotor
GTCCAAGGAGAGGCAGGCTTACTGCGCCTTATAAAAGCTTTGGGTTTCTTAAACTCAGAGTTCCTCTGCTGTGGGGCAAGATATTACATACACAGCACCCACCTGGGCTGCTCCAAAGTCATCCCCCGCCCACTGGAATGTGGGGCCAAGGGAAGTGTGATGGGGGACTGTGGCTGGTGTGTTACAAGAAGAAAATGCAGATTATGACCTACTGAAGGAAGAGCCACAAGCCGGGTCGCCCAGTGGCCCCTGTAGCATCAGAGCTCCCATTTTGGGGAAGTGAAAACCCTGGGGTCATTTTGACCGAAGGCAGTTTCAATACAGTCACACAAGGGAAGTCAAGTCACAAGATTTTTTACTTACAAATCCCAGAAACGAGGATAAAAGGCAATCAGCAGGGAGAAGGGCGGTCCTTTGTCCTCTGTCATGAGCAGACAGGAGATAAGGAGAGCAAGCACCTATTACTTATAAGGTGGTTGGGGCAGAGGTCGCTAACTTTTCACAGGCTCACTCTAAGTGGTTATTTTAAAAGGTATATCAGGAAAAGCAAAGCAGGAACTTGTGGCAGGAGTCCTAAGCTCGGGTCCTTATCTGAACGTCCAGACTCTGAGTGTGAGCAAGGCTGTCATACCAGAAAATGTCCAGACAACAATTCAAAATAGCTGCTTTCTCGTCACAGAAAATGACACAAACATGAAATTCATACTTCTTGCTGTGCCAATAAGAAGTCCTTTGTCTCTGACCTAGGATTCTCATGTCTTCTGCCAGAATCCAGGAAACTGTGGCTGTCTCATTAGTTTTCAAACAGCATAAAACTTCAGGCCCTTCAGTTATTGATAGGCAAGTAGTGGCATATGCAAAGGCCCTGTGGTGGGCAAGAGTAGAGCATATATAAGGATATGAAAGAAGACAGGCATGGGTGGAGTGCAGGGAAGAGATGAGGCTGGGAGAGGCTGAGCCATAGGACCCTTAGCTATTGCTGCTGAGGCTGGCCCAGGGATATCTTGGCCATTTGTTGTGACAATGCCATTTTCCTATAGAATATGTGGAATTAATAAGCTGGTTTGGAGAGGGACACAGGACAAGGCTTGTGCCAATCTGAGCCTATGAGATCATTTTTAACAAAGGAAGAATGAAAATTGGAAGTGTGCTCTTAACACATTTAACCCTGTAATGAAAACGTTTTTATTGCACTCTACTTTGTAATACTTCTTTTGTAGACTAGAGGAAGTCAACTTCTCAGCGCACAATGAACAAGGAAAAGTTATCACTGACTGGTATTGCTGTCTACCCTCTAGGGTCCAAAAGGAGGCAGTCACCACCAACGGGAGAGGCAGTGACCCTTTGGTACTTTGGTACGTACCCAGTGACTCTGGACAAAGCATTTCTTATCCCCCCCTCAACCAATAAAGAGGCGTCGTTCCAATTTTACAGGGAGAGGAAGGGAGAAGAGGGGAGAGACCTCACTCACCAAGAGACGCCTGTGAAACCATAGTGGCCAATGTCAGATTATTACCTAACGTTAGGGTACAAATAAAAGGACTTTGTTAAGAAACGCTCTGACCAACTCTGGCCCTTGGAGTTTGGAAATTTTCACTCACCGCCTTTTCATTAATTTGCAGCCTGCAAAGAATGGAGTTGTCTTGGATCTTTAGCCAAAGAAAGTATCCCCAAACGGAGGGCAAAGCCTGCACAGCCTCCTTAAGAGGTTCCGCTGAGTCGTTCAAGGACTTGGAGGGGGCGGTGACATCGTGAGGTCTGGGTGTCCGAAGCATCACTGAGAGACATTATGGAGGTTCTCAATCTTCTGGGATTATTTGCTCCTGGGGGAAATCTGGAGCTTCGAGAATTGACTCCTTGGTCTTTCGCAGCAGCCCCAGACTTGCGGGAGAATCCCTCTCTCTCCCTGGAACTGGAATTTCAAAAAGGAAACAAAATAGCGTCAGGGCTCAGAGCAACCTGGGCGGGGCGGGGCAGGGCGGGTGGGGGGACTGGTTTTCCATTCCTCCCCAGATTTCCCTTAAATTGTCGTCACAGCAACCAGGCTGCGGGAACCAGGCTTGGAGAGAGAAAATCTGAGAGGGGAGTGGATCAGGCAGGATGCTGCGGGCCTGAGGAGAAAGTAAATCACAGCCTTGTTTGGGGCGCTGCGGGTTACAGAGCCCAACTGTGCTGGGTTTCCACCTGGCCGAGGGCCTGGGCGGACGGCTGGTGATGCCAATGGAGAGGCGGCCAGAAAAGCCAGGAAATCACAGGCAGAAAAGTGAGGGGAGGGCAGGACGGTGCAGAAGGCAACAAGAAAGGTGGCCGGGAATGAGGCTGGGTCAGTCACCCAGGAGCCACCAGATTGTCACTTCCGTGGGTGGCAGGTGCCTCCCAGAGACCTGGCCCAAGTTTTCAAAACTCTCCAGGGTTTCTCAATCTTCCTCTGGTGGCCCGCAGTGCTCCTCCCCGGCTGGGTCCCAGCCTGTAGTTCCTGCCTTGACACAGCTCAGTTCCCATAAATGGGATGTCTGGGGGCTAGTGGGAGTGGAAGGGGACAGGTATAAAAACCGGGGAAGAGGCCCTGATTTAGCGGCTGGACGCAGGAGTTGAGAGCCCAGGACCGGCCACACAGAGCCTGCTCTACCACCGCCAGGATGGTGTTAAGGGCGGCTCAGACAGGTCTGGGGGCCGGCTGTGGGTTTTCAGGCTGAGAGGCCCAGCCAGGCAGGGGGCCGAAGCACAAAGAGGCTGTTAACCCCTTGATTGCCTGGGTGGGGGGTGGAGCGGAGGGAGGGCAGGAGGTCCTCGCAGGGGGTCCTCACTGGGGGTTTCTCTTCAGGCTTCGTGCTCCTGGTGCTGCTCCAGAGCTGTGAGTACCCCTCTTTGTGGGGAGGGTGATGCGGAGGAGATCCTGGCAGAGGGGAGAACTTTCCGGTTCCTCCTGTGATTCAAATGGCTCAGAAATAGTAACATTTGTTAAACCAAGGCGATACAAATATGGATGATTATTATGCTATCCTCTATTTTTCTGTATATTTGAAATTTTTCAAAAGAACAACCATTCCAAGGCTCTGGTCCGCTGAAGGCCTGGACTTGTTGGCTGGTGGGAACCACGGATGGGCCCAGGGGCAGCAGGGGCGATGGACGCCCGATGTTGTCCTTCCATAACCCAGAAGGCAGAAAAGGCTCACTCTGCAGCAGGCAGACTTGGAATGAGGAAAGGAAGGACTTCCTGGTCTGCTGTGATCATGCCCCAGCTTGAGGGACGGGCTAAGGGGGACTGGGGGCCGCCCCTCTGGGTGGGTTACAAGTTAGGGACACTCGCAATGGAAGGCAGAGAAGAAACAGAGCCTCCCAGATGGATGACCTCTTGCAGGTTCCGCAGGGCACCACTCTAAAGACCAGGGTCTTCTGACACTGGCTCTTTGGGGCTGGGTCCCTCCTCTCCTGCCAAGCCACTGCCTCCAGGAAGCCTTCTATACTTGCACGGAGTCCCCTTTTACCTTTATTCACCAGCCGCCACAATCACTGCACACAGTGCCCTGTCCTTAGTCTGTGGGATGTTCATCCACTGAATTTAATCTGTTCAAAGCATTCGGAACAGGCCTTATTTTCATCGGGGACAGAGGGAACTGAGCCAGCCCCTCGTGTTGAGAATGCTAACTTGGCTCACATCTCGGCCCCGGCCCCCAGTCCCTCATCAGGGCTCAGTGCGGGGCTCAGCCAGAGGCCCCCCAGCTCTGTCCTGGCTCGGGCACCACCCCAGACTCCTTCTCCAGGCTCTGCGTACAAACTGGTCTGCTACTACGGCAGCTGGTCCCAGTACCGGGAGAGTTTTGGGAGCTGCTTCCCAGATGCCATCGACCCCTTCCTGTGCACCCACGTGATCTACAGCTTCGCCAACATAAGCAACAACGAGATCGACACCTCGGAGTGGAATGACGTTGCCCTCTACGGCACGCTCAACACGCTCAAGAACAGGTTGGGTCCCAGGCTGCCAGGACAGGAGGGCAATGGAGGGCTAGACGGGCTGGCTGGTCCCAGGGCAGGGCGCCTCTGCTCGGAAGGCTGTGTGACGGCCCCCGGGGACCCTGGCTGGGGAACTGGAAGGCCTGGGCATTGGTGGGAGCAGGTGACGAGGGCACGTGCTGGGCCATACCTGGTGACGACAGAAGCAGGCGGTATCCCAAGGCCGGCAGAGCTCCCCTGGGGAAAGGGAGCCCTCTCTCCCACCGGGGGTACCTCTCCAGGGAACGTGGAAAATACTCATGACCCTATTTTGCCACTTCCTGGCTTTCCCACTCAGGGGAAATAAAAATGGGCACCCATACCTCAGAGCTACTCCCGCAAAGTCTATGCCTCCTAGAACCCTGAATCTCAAGGGTTGGAAAGACCTCTCACCCAATGCTAGAAGCCTGCAATAGCCTCCCACCCATGGTGCCGCCCAGGTGCCAGCAGCTTCACTCCACCCGGCCCTCCTGCCTCCCTGTGCCCCACAGGAACCCCAACCTGAAGACCCTCTTATCCATTGGAGGATGGAACTTCGGTTCTCAAAGGTAGGACCCAATCCCCAGAGGATGATGGAATGGGGGAGGAGGCATAGGTCTCCCCGGTCTCCCCTACCCACTGGAGAGGGCCACAGAGGCTGCAGACAGGTTAGGCACAGGGACCTAAATGGTTGTCAGGGGGCACCCCATGTACAGCGAAAAAACCAGAGCCCAGAGAGGGAGAGGGCCTTGCCAAGAGACACATAGTACGTTGCCGGTAGACCTTCTGACTCCCTACAGGAGCTCCACTTACCGCCTCTCAGACCTGAAAACAGAACTTCTGGGAAATACTGCCCTTGGGTCTGGAAGGAGAGAGATGGAAGGAATGGAAAACTGGGGAGTGTGGAGAGCCTGGGAGTACTCCCCGGAGTGGGTAGGGTTGGAGCGAGCCCGAAAAAGGGGGCAAGACGTGGCTGTACGAGCTCCCACTTACTGGGTGATGGCTCGGCATCAGGCACCCCATCCAGCCGCCATCACAGGGGAGCCCCACAACAGCACCGTGAGACCCGGTAATTATCCCCACTCCACCGACAAGGAAACTGAGATGCAGGTTATGACCGATCCCAGGTGGCTTGGCTAGTAGGTCTTAGAGAGGGGCTGGAACCCGGACGGGCTGCTCCCCAGCTCTGCTGAGGGGCCCGGAGGAGGGCCCCATCTGGGCCACACCCTTCTGGAGCTCCAGGGTTTGGGCCCCTGCTTCACAGGCCTCAGAAACCCCTTGAGACGCCCGAGGCCACCAGCATATCAGTGCTGAGCACTCCTCTGGGGTAATTTGGGCCCTAGATTTTCCAAAATAGCCTCCAAGACCCGGAGTCGCAACACTTTCATCAAGTCAGTACCACCGTTTCTGCGAACCTACGGCTTCGACGGGCTCGACTTGGCCTGGCTCCAGCCCGGGCGGAGAGACAAGCGCCACTTCACCAGGCTGGTCAAGGTGCCGTCCAGGGAGCTGGGGTGGGGACGAGGTAGGCTGCCACCAAGGGGCGGCGTGGGCAGGAGCTTCTTCGGCAGCTGGCCCCCTGAGCACAGGCGGTGGGGGCCTGAGGCCTCCCATCTGCAGGATCCAAGGACCCGCCGGGTCCTGTCTTGTGCCCTGAGATCTGACACAATAAGAAAGACATCTTGTAAAAAAAAAAAAAAAAAAAGAAAAGAAAGACATCTTGTGACCGCGGTGGGAGGTATGTGTGTGTGTGGGGGGGGGGTCCTTGGAGGCAGAAGGTCCCTCAGTGGAGCGCCCACCTAGTGGGGGAGCATCATTACCCACTGTTTGTTCCCAAATTGATGCACAGCCTTGGGGACATGTGGCCACCTCGGGTGAGGGCAGCCCGAACATCTCCATGACCCCAGTCGCAGAGAGATTATCTAAACAAATTATCCACAGTACCAACAGCATTTTAATTTTAAAGACCACTAAATATAAATTTAAGACCAGTTGAATTTCATGGTCTCCTGTACCAGCATGAACAAAATACAGACTCAAAAACAAATGTCTTCCAACATGATCTGTGGGCCAACGAGGACCACCGTCTGTCCTCATGGTCCTTCCCAGGACAGGGAGCAATTGAGTGTTGATGGGTATGTGTGGGGTGTGGGGACGTGACGGGTCCAAACAGGTTTTTAGGAGAAGGGTGGGTGAGCCCAAAGTGGGACCACCGATGGGCCGCCCTAGCATTTCCCCTGAAGCCCAGTCAGGTTGGGGATCCCCGCAGACAGGTAAGGTCAATGACCTGCTCTGAGACCTCGGCCTCTGTCACAAGGCTCCCTCGCACACAGCCGGGGCCCCTGTCCCTCACCTGCCCGTCTCCCAACCAGGAAATGAAGGCTGAGTTTGCAAGGGAAGCCCAGGAGGGATCAAGGCAGCCCCTGCTGCTCAGCGCAGCCCTGTCCGCGGGGAAGGTGACCATCGACACCGGCTACGACATCGCCCAGATATCCCCGTGAGTCTCCCGCCCCGTCCTGCCCAGCACTCCACGTGCAGTCAGAAGATGGGATTTCTAGTCCCATTCTTCCAAAAACTGGATGTGTGGCCTTGAGCAGGTCCCTTCTGCTCTCCATGCCTCAGTCTCCCCATCTGTCAAATGGGGCACCGTAATTCCTGTCCTTCCATTTTCACATGGGGTACTGTGCTAACCCATTGAGAGAGTTTCTGTGAATGCATTTGTGGAAAAGGAGGTAGGAAATGATATACAAAGCTGCCAGCCACCCCGGGGCGTTTCCTCCGCTCCAGGCGTCCCCCCTACCAAACTCACCGCCCCCGGAGCGCTAGTCAGTGGAGACACAGCAAAGCAGCAGTAACACTTCGCACTGCTAGATGCCTCCAGGTGCCTTCACACATGCAGACAACCCTCCCCTCTCCACCCCTCCTCCTCTCCCTCCCTCCTCCCGCACGTGGAGATGAGCAGTTCGCAGGCCTACAGGGCTGATGTCTCAGTGGACTCAAAGACACGGATCTTAGGAAACCCAGGAAGAAAGAACAAAGGCTCTTCACTATGCCTTTCAGGATCTTCTTTATGATCTCGGGGAGGTGTAGACTCAGTGTTAAAATTGATCATTTAGGAGGTGAGCACCAGGTGGCTCTCAACCATCTGCCCCAAACTCCGAAGCTCCTACTCATGCAGTGCACGTGCGGTCCCTCTCTCCCGGGTGCGCGTGTAACCGTCCTCCTACTCCAGTGGGTCCCTCGTCCAGGCCATCCTTTGGTCCGGCTCTTTCCTCACCAGGCTGTCTGTTGGTGCCTCTCTTAATCTGCTTCCACTAAGATGAATGTGGCAGGGGCAGACATGGAGGGTAGAAGGCAAGACGGAGGCCAGCTCCCGCCTGTGTGCTGGGGGCACGATGGAAGATCTCAATTCTTGCCTTAAAAGCACCTGTGGGGCTCTGAGCCCAGCCCCGGGTGCAGCACAGCTAAGAGGCCAGGCAGCCCAGACGGAGGACCACAGGGCTCTACGGGGCCTGCCTCGGGGCTGCCTGCCTCCCGTCTCCCCTCCTGCTGGCCTGGTGGATGTGAGGCTGAGAGCCTTTCTCATTTCCTGCCTCGCCCTCTGACCTCTCTTCTCCAGACACCTGGACTTCATCAGCCTCATAAGCTATGACTTTCACGGAGCCTGGCGTCAGACCACAGGCCATCACAGTCCCCTGTTCCGAGGCCAGACGGATGCAAGTTCAGACAGATTCAACAACGTCGTGAGTGCCTGGCTGGCCAGGAGGGGGCCACAGACCCGCCACCTGCCAGTGCTCATACACCAACCCTTGGCCCCTGGGGAGTCCTGCCAGTCCTGCTTATCGGGCCCACTCCACAGATGAGGAAACTGAGGCCCCACATATGTGAGCGCTCCGTGGCGGCAGAAGGGAGGAGGCAGGAGTCTGATCTGGACCAGCCTCGCACTTGCTGTGTAACCTGACCCGATCACCTGATTGGCTGCCAGTAGTAGTAATCGCTTCCGGTACCTGAGACCTTTCTTTGGAGAATGCAACTACAAAATGCATTTTTGACTGCAGTTATCAGCTCCCAGAAGTAGGCGAGTCCCAGATGCTGGGCACCCCTGGAGCTCCACCTGTCAAGGCAGCAGTGGGAACCATCCGGTCCTGTCCGTCCTGTACCCTCAGCCCTGCTAACAGCTCCTCCCCCCTCCTTCCGCCCCCCCTCCCAGGACTATGCCGTGGGCTACATGTTGAGGCTGGGGGCCCCGGCCGATAAGCTGGTGATGGGCATCCCGGCCTTTGGGAGGAGCTTCACTCTGGCCTCCTCCAACACCGGTGTGGGGGCCCCCGTGTCAGGGCCCGGATTACCAGGCCGCTTCACCAAGGAGGAAGGGATCCTGGCCTACTATGAGGTATGAGCTCGGGAGAAGGTGAGATCCCCACACACCCAGAGGCCCTGAGGGGGGGTGAGCCCCCCACCCCACACCCCTTTTGCTCCTTTGGGAATAAAAACACTTTCCGGTGAACCTAGCACCCTGAGGAGGAGGAAGGGGGAAGGTCAGGCCTCTTGCTACTAAGTCTCCTGCAGGCACACCTGTTCTGCACCGCCAAGCTCCCAGACATCCCTCCGGCCCTAGGTGAGGTTTTCCTGCCAGCCCAGAAAAGAGCAATAGCCCAAAGCTAGGTTCTTTTCGGACCCCCGCCTCAGGGGCTCCATATCGCCTTGGGCCAGTTCTTGTGTCAGCCCCTCATGTCCCACATCCCTGCTTCAGATGCCAGAAGCAAATCAGAGTCCCCTTCATGCCCTCTGGCTCCAGCACCCCCAAAATCCTGGGATATTTGCATCTGGTTTACATACATTAGCATGAGGACTGCTGTGTGGGGGCCTGGGGGCACATGCCCTGAGCAGGATGAAGCAAGGGGCTGAACCAGATTTGGGGAGGGGCCTCTCCCAGTGACCCGCACCTTCTCACCCAGCTCTCTATGCCACCCTGCCCTGTTCTCTGCTCAGATCTGTGACTTCCTCCATGGAGCCACGGTCCATAGACTCACTGACCAGCAGGTCCCCTATGCCACCAAGGGCAACCAGTGGGTGGGGTATGACGACAAGGAGAGCGTCCAAAACAAGGTAGGTTCTCAAGGACATGTCCCAGGGTGAAGAGGGAGAGGGGGCGCCTGCTCCAAGCAGCCAGATTCAGGTCCCCTGCACCAAGGGCGGCCCGTGCTGGGTGGTGGGGGCGGGGTGGCTCAGGTCTCGGGTGCCCCCTCCCCCCCAAAGCAGGGGCCCAGGCAGCGTGTTCGCCCCATGCACACTCTAGCCCAGGGAACCAAGCTCTGCCCTCTCCCGGTCTTCCCTGCCAGGTGCGGTACCTGAGGAACAGGCAGCTGGCCGGCGCCATGGTGTGGACTCTGGATTTGGATGACTTCCGGGGTGCCTTTTGCGGCGGGGGTGTGCGCTTCCCTCTCATCAGCACCATCAAGGACGCGCTCGATGCAGCTTAGCCCCTGTCTTGCATACCGTGGGGTGAGGGGCATCCCTGCTGGCCCGGAGCCTCGCCACTCAACCTGCTGAGTCTCCGACTGAGCCTCAGTCTCCCTCCCTTTGGACCCCATGCTGAGGGCCACCTAGGAGCTGTCTGAGCTCAGATCCAGTGGACCAGCAGGTAGGGTGGGGCAGTGGGCAGCTAGGGACTGGGGGCCAGCATGGTGTAAGACACAGGGTCAGCACAGCCCTGCTGATTTGTGAAAATGCTCCATGACCCCAGCCCCACACAAGGAGGTTTCTTGGACTCCCTTACCCCCTAGGCCTCCTCACCAAAGGGCACTTTGGCCAGCACGAGTAGCCAAACATCTCTCATGAAGCAGCCACTACACTAATTACACCCTCTGCAAAGCCCAGCTTGAAACCTGCTCTCAGGAACGGGATAGTGTGTCCCCTCCTGCTTCCCTTTGCTAATTCCGCAGCTGTTGCTCAATAAAGCGCCAGGGTTCAGGGCTCCCCACGTGTTGGCACTTTTGCTTCGGGCTCTTTGTGGCCCCATGGGACCCCCCTGGGCTCCCTTCCCTCCTCTCTTCTGGATTCTTCTCTCAGGCCTGGGGGTATGGAGCTTGTGGAAGCCGCAGAAGGTGAGGCTACCCTTGCCTCTGCTGGGCCCCAGGGAGTCCCCAAAAGGAGGCCAGCCTCCTCAGAGTCATCGGCCGCGGATCTAAGCCAGGAGGGCTGAGGGCCTTCCAGATATGAAAGTAGTCCTGACCTCTTGACGTAGTTCCTCGTTGAAAGACTTTTCTGTTTCCTAAAAGCTAACAGGTATGGGGAAGGAAGCCACATTCCAAACCGTCACCTCCTCCGAGCTCCTGGGAGAGGTAGGGAGCCAACCCAGGGCCCAGGTAGAGAGCCTTAACCCTGGCCGTTCAAGGCTAGAAGGAGACCCCAGTGTCGTCCTGCACCCTCCCTCCAGCCCAGGCCTGGAGCCTCCACAGGGGGCTTGAGACATGTCCTTCCAGCCTCCTCGGAGACTCCCAGCGACCAGCAGGTGGCTCGTGACCCGAAGGAACCCCTCCCATTTCGGGGCGGAGGTGCATCAGAGGTCCTGGGGCTGGCGCTCTGCCCTCTGTCTCCCTTGTCTCTCCTCATGGGACACACTCAGCCCTCAACGCAAGCAGGCAGGAGGCTGCTCTGCTCAGGCTGCCTGGGGACACGAAGTGGCAGGCCGGTGGGCCGGGAATAGAGGAGACAGGATGGGCTCAGAAGACCAACGGGTCTTGCAGTCTTTATGAGCTAGAATGCTCTCATCGGGTTTCTGGGCAGTTCCCAGGGCCCCAGGCATGCCTTGTGTCCGGAGTCCAGAAGCACACTCCAAGATCAGAGAATATACATGTGGATTCCCTCACGTTCTGGTTATCCGTGACTCGGCCTAGTGGTCTGCGACACGGGTTTGAGGGGTAGGGAAGGAAGTACCCATTGGCCACCCTGAAATCCGAACCAGCTGGAGCTGAGCACACGCAGCTGGTCCCAAGGTCACAGCCCTGCCACAGGCAAAGAAAGTGGGAACTTGGCCAGAGCCTCAGGAGGGTGCCTGGCATCTCCTCGAGGGCCAGTGGGGCCAGGAATGCCCCAATCTCCGCTCTTTGCCCACCCGGCCACTCAAGGGTCTTCAAGACCCCCGAGGCTTCTAGCCCCCCAGGCCAGCCAACCCCCTCCTCCTCCCTAGAGCCGCCCTTCCCCCAGCCTGGGACAAGCTCTGCAGGGCTGACTCAGGGTCCGGCAGAGTTAGTCACATTCACTTATAGCTGCGGAGTCAGAGGCCAGGGATGGGGATCGGGTCTCTGGGGCCCGCCTCCTGCCTGGCAGGACACCGAGTCACCCGGCAGAGGGCACGGGCACCCAGGCAGGGCCGGACCCTGAGGCTCCCCGGGCCCTCCACTGCCACGGCACAGCGAGGACAGCCAGCCGTGGAAGGCAGCCACACTCCTGTGTGGCCAGCCCCGGCGAAGGGGGAGAGCCCGCGTGTGACCGAGGGCCGTGAATAAATGACATGTGTATTTACTTTTAAATGTCAGGGTAGATGGTACACGCTAAAGAGGGCATAGAATGGATTTGTTTCACTTAAAGAAGTACAAACTGGTGAAAACCTGTGTAAACCCCTCCCCAGGAAAAGACATGAGACCTCAGTAGTGCCCCCCAAAACCCCACCAGCACAGATACCCTGTCCCTCCCCCTGGAGGCAGCCGCTCCGGACCTCCCCTGCCTCCCTTTGGCGTCTCACCACCTACAGAAACCCCTGGAAGAAGAGAGCCTGAGGTGGCCTGTGTTTGAATTTCACATGGACAGGATCCCACCGTTCTTGAGTCTGCTCACCACGAAACTGTTAGATCTTTAGGTCGCCTGGGGCTGCAGTTGGCAGGGCCGGACCCTGCCTGTTCTGTAGTTCGGATTATAGGTTTGCACGGGGTCTGCAGGGAGCTTCGGAGGGCTGGCTGCTTTCCCCAGGTTTGGGCGATTGCTGTGCGCGTTTGCGTGCGTGTCTCCGCGGGCACGCGTGACAGTTTCCAGGGCTGTCACTGCTGGGTCGCAGGTATGCTCACTTTCCATTTGTACCGGATGCTGTCACCCTTTCTCCGAAGGGGGGTCTTCGACCGCGGCTCCCACCCGCAATGACCGTTCCCGTCCTCCCGAAAAGGACCTCCCCTCCTCCCTGAAATGTGGTATTTTCAGGCTTATTAAATGATTGCCAGTCTAAACGTTTTATTGGGTGAATGAATCCATGAGTAGACATTTGGTTGCTGTACCCGCCTCATAACCACCCCCCTGCACCCCCACCCCCCACTTCAAAGAGTCTAGAAGTTTCAGAGTGCCGTCCTCTTCTGGGGTCCCTTCCAGCTCTGCTTCATGACTTTACGTCACTGCCAAGGGCTAGGGGATGGTCACAGGGATTGGGGAGACTGGGTCCTCTCCAGCCTCCCCAGCAAAAGCAGTAACCGGGGGCCTTAGGCCCCCTTCCTGGGGTCTCATTGCTGGAAGACCTTCCTCCAACCCACCTTGGACGTCCCAGTCCCTTCCTGCTCTAGAACCCTCACCCCCACACAGCACACAGGAGAGTGCCCAGGGAATGTGAGGCCAAGGGGGGTGTGGGATCCCAGAAGCAAAGCTAAGAGCACCCCCCGGCAAGGCTGTTTCAGGCTGTCTGGTCCCAGCACCCAGGCGGAGAAGCCCTGGGGACCAGAGGCTCCACAGGGGTGAAACACAAAGTGCCATCTGGGTTCCTCCTCCAGATGGACGCGCTTGTCCCCATTGCCCTGACCCCTGGCACTGGCTCTCGGCAATGCCCCATCTCACCCATCCGGGCCCTCCTCCCCTCCGGGCACCAACGCCCTGGCCTCTGAGATCCAATTGGAGTGATGGACGAGGTAGTGCGCTCCTCAAGGGACCCTGCAGTTCCTCCCCCAGAGCTATTCCCGGCCGAGGCGTCTCCCTGCCCCCCGGTCCCCCTGCCTGACCTGACCCCACAGCTGGGAATCATCACTTGGCTGGGGGTGGGGCAGCCCCTGGCTATATAAGCCCGGACCTGGGTGTCCCAGGCACCCCGGAGGCCCAGCTCCTCCCCTGCTGACCCCGGCACACTCCAGCCTGACCACCGCCCGCCAGCCCGGCAATGACAGAAAAAGCCACCTCGGAGGCCCCCGCCTGTGGTCCGGAGGAGACGGCCTCTGAGTCGCCCAAGGCACTCACCCCAGAGCTCGCTGGAGAAGTGGCCGCATGGGAGTCTACCGGGGAGGAGCGCACTCCCATGCCGCCGCCGGAGCCTGCCTCTCAGGCACCTGCCCCCGCGGCTCCTGAAGCCACTAAACCTGCACCTCCAAGTGAAGGTGACAAGAGGCGTGCCAGCTGGAGGAGGGAAGCAGCCGTGGCAGGGAGTGCGGGCCCGGGAGAGGTCTCCACCACAGACCTCTTCTTCTCCCCCTGCTTCTCCCTCAGACGTGCCCAGTGCCCCACTGCTGCTGGCCTTGGAGGATGTGAGCGACAGCTCGGTGACCGTGAGCTGGGAGCCACCGGAGAGCCTAGGGAGGCTGGGGCTCCAGGGCTATGTGCTGGAGCTCTGCCGAGAGGGAGGTGAGCTCTGGGCTAAGCCCTTCGTACCCCCAGGGGAGGTGGGCTTGGGGGTCATGGTGACAAGCCCCAGCCCCTGCAGCTGGGCCAGTCCGGGGGGAGACACCAAAGGAGAAAGTGCCAGGGGTCCCTTCAACCCACTCACCTACCCCTTCTTGCTCACCCAAGGATCTCTGAGGCAGGGGGGTGTCCAAATGACCTCAGGAGACCCCACCCCCGCATCCCATCCTCCAGCTCCAGGGAGCCTCTGAGTGAGCAACAGGGACAGAAGGGTTGGGGCTGCTGGGGTGCTGCTCGGATGAGAAGTGAAGGAGATGTGGAGTCTCGGAGGAGCTTGCTTGCGGAGGACAAGCAGGAGGGGAGAATGGAGAGGCTGGGGGCGGGGGGACTTGAGAGTAGAAGACAGTGAAGAGAAACAGGGAACGAGGGCAGTGGCCCAGTTCCCGTTGCCACCGTCCCGTTCACCTCCGTGGTGGCCAAGTTCAGCCTGGCTCACACCTTTGCTCTTACCTTGCTGCGTAAGTTGGCAAATGTGTCCAACCCTCTCCGGGCTTTAGCGATCCCACCGTCCCGGGGCTTTAACACCGGGTGTCTCTGAGGCCATTTGACAGAAAGTCAGGGAAGGAGAGCATGGGGGGAAATAAGGCCCAGGGAGGGAGGTCGGCTGCCTCAGGTCCCCGGGGAGGAGGAAAGCCGCACCGAGAAGGCTGCCCACGCTCACGAAGCCGGGGTTTTGCCTGCTGTCCATTTCTCCAGCCTCGGAGTGGGTCCCTGTGAACGCCCGGCCACTGATGGTGACCCAGCTGACCGTGCGGAACCTGGCTCTGGGGGACAAGTTCTTCCTGCGTGTGGCTGCAGTGAGCCCGGCGGGGGCTGGCCCTCCAGCTGTGCTGGAGCAGCCTGTCCACATCCAGAAGATCATCGGTAAAGCCCGTCCTCTCACCTCCTGCTCCCCAGCCCCTCCCAGGCACCTTATGTGATCGGTAGGGAAACGTGAGGCCAGTGGGCGGAGGAAACAGGAGAGTCATCGTCCCCCATCCTGCCCTCACGTGCACAAGCCACACGCGGTCACCATCTTGCCTTAAGAGAGTTCCAGGTTCCTCAGCAGCAAGCCTCTAGAGGTCAAAGAGGCCCTTCCTCTGAGTGGCCCAGCAGCCAAGCATTGTGGGAGGGGCTCCCTGAAACCCAGAAAGGAAAGTCCAAGCTCCCCAGGTCACCTGCCTCGGCGTCCCAATGCTAAGAGCCATTCTATTCTTCCTGCTGTCTAGTCTGAATCCCTCCAGCGGCCAGGGAAGCTCTTTTTTTTTTTTTTTGCCCATTTTCTGCTCGTGTCATATGGCCTGGGTTCCAGATCCTCCCAAAGGTTTTGGAACAGAAAGAAGTCTTCGCTTGCCTCTTATCCCACCATGTCCCTAGTGGGAGAAAGACGAGAGCCTGCAGGCCTGTGAAGTGTTCTCCATCCCCAGAGGGCAACGGTGTGCTGGGGACCTTGGAGGCCAGCTGCTGTCCCTTTGCTGAGAGTTCTATTTGCAGGGTGCATTAGCCTCAAGCCGACCCTTGCTCCCTTCCCAGAGCCGATCGGGTTTCAGTCTGTTAATGGCAGTGAGTCATTCGGTCTGATCTGAGGTCTCTACGGACAGCCCAGGGCCCAGGGTGAAGAGAGACACAGGTCAGCAGGTGGCCTAAGGCCTTCTCTACCTTCCTCCTTATTCCCCCACACCCACAGGGTCCCCCAGAGTTTGGGACAAGGCCTCCATAAAGAGGGGGCTTCAGAGCCACAGGAGAGGTCAAGTTTGGATTCAAGGAAATACTTCTCAACTTCAAGGCCCAAGAGATGTGGGAAGCCCGGGATGAGGGAGATTAGAATCACGGACTGTGACGGCCGGTTCTTCCAAGCCAAGCAGATCCCAAGGGGCCCAAAGGACTCCCTCGAGGTCACTCAGCCTATCAGCAGCAATTCCAGAACCTGCCTCTCACACAGGACCATTCCTGGGCCACCAAGCAACCAGGAGTCTTCTCTGGGACCGTCCCATCCTTTGAGTCTGGGCAAGCAGCCACAGTACGAATGGTGGCCTCTGGCCTGGAGGTGCCAGGAAGCCCTCCTGGTCGGGAAGGTGCTGGAACTGCCCCAGGAGCTCAGATTCCGAGAGGGTACAGTGGCCAGGGCCCTCTACTCCGAGCCCAAGATGGAGGGGGCCAGCTCAGCACCCAGGACTCCATTAAAATTCCTCTGGCAGGAGAAAAGGGGATTTCCTGGAGAGAAGAGGGGGAGGAGGCCGGGAACAAACAGGGCCCTCCTCACGGGCAGGGCAGGGTGGGGACCTTGTCCAGAATCCTTGGCTGCTCAGCTGTCCCTTCTTAGCCACCTGGAGCTGCCAGGCATTCCTGGCCCCCTGCAGCTGCCCCTAGAGCATTCCACTCCTGAAGCTCCCGGGGCCAAGTGCCTGCACAGCTAATCCTCAGAGACACAGTGTTCCTTCTCACCGTCTCCTCCCCTCCCGCCTGTGTGCCACTGACCAACTGCTGCCACCTGTTTGCGGCCCAGGAGCCTCAGCCACTGCCACTCTTGCCCCCACCCCGGGGGATGACGGCGGGGGCTGCGGCAGCCTCCCTTGGAATGCCCAGGGGCTTTGGTGGTTGCATCTGATTAGGCGACAGTCAGGAAGGTGGCTCCCCGCCTTAGCATGGGACCGAAGTGAGATTTCAGGAAGGACTTCCCAACTGTGAGACTGAAAGGTAGTGGGAGGAGTGACAGAGAAAGAAGGGGGTACATCTGCTCCGGCCTCTTTTAAGAAGGGAAAGATCCTAATCCTCCCATATGGCCTCTGACAGAGAAATGGGCAAATGGATCTCACGGGGGCTTCTCTGGAGGTTCTGGGCCCCTATGGGACGGAGGGGCTGGATTAGGAGGAAGAAGGCACGGCCACTTTTCCCCGGAGCACAGGCCGACAGGTGCAGCACCTGCTCCCCACTAGGGGGAGCCAAGGAGCCTGCCGGGACCCATCTGGAGCCCAGGAATGCCTGGGCTGCAGGGTAAATCCCAGCCTGGCAGGCTCAGGGCGACAAGGGAGTGCCCAGGATGCTTACCAGTTCACACCATGGAGGCCCTGCCCTCCTGGAAGCTCCCCGCTCTCAAGTCCCAAAGGGCCTTAGGGGATTTGGGCCCCGGGATCTCCACTAGAGAGCTTTGCCTTTGCCTTTCCCCTGGGGCAGGAAGCCCCAGAACACACCTAGGAGCCCCCCTGCACAGCCGGCAACCCTCACCGCTTGCTTCCTACACCTACCACAGTAGCCTCCACTCAGCAACCCCACGTTGTGCTAAGCCTAGCCTCTCCCTTTGATGCAGAGCCCCCCAAGATCCGAGTCCCCCGCCACCTTCGTCAGACGTACATCCGCAAGGTGGGAGAGCCAGTCAACCTGCAAATCCCCTTCCAGGTAGGTGCGGCCCCTGCCCAGGATAACAGCCTGGGTGGAAATCAGGGCCCCTACTTGCCGTGTGTCGGAGGAACCCCGGAAACGGCAGGATCCTCTTGAGGGTCGGCCCTCATGAGACCCATCGAAGGAGCTCTGTCCTCCCACTGTTGTGCACATGACTCCGCTGCGATTCTCCAGCCTATGCATGGGGTGGGTTGTCCCAGGGCTGGCTGGACCCCTGGAGAGGGAGGCTTTGAGCAGCACCTGCGTCTCCTGGGAAGGGCTGATGGGGCCAGCTCCCCTAAGCACAGCTACAGAGGTCCCCGTACTTGAGTGGGTACGGGGGTGCTGGCGTCTCCAGCACCTGAGAGCCCCTCCCTCCCAGGGGAGTCCCAAGCCTCAGGCCTCTTGGACGCATAACGGCCACGCCCTGGACAGCCAGCGGGTGAATGTGCGCACCGGGGACCAGGACTCCATCCTCTTCATCCGCTCGGCCCAGCGCTCTGACTCGGGCTGCTACGAGCTCACCGTGGGTCTGGAAGGCTTGGAGGCCAAGGCAGCCATCGATATCCTGGTGATTGGTACGGGACCAGGGGAGGCAGGGCTGCCTAGCTAGGCATCCAGAGACCCCACCTCCTACCCCAGAGCCAACGGCTGATGGGATCAGGCCAGGGAGTGTGGCAAGAGCCAGACCTTGGGTGTGGGGATTTGTGACAAGCCCAGCCTCCCCCTTATCCCACCTTCACACTCCGGTCCTGCAGAGAAACCTGGACCCCCTAGCAGCATCCGGCTCCTGGACGTCTGGGGCTGCAACGCTGCCCTTGAGTGGACGCCGCCCCAGGACACAGGCAACACAGAGCTCCTCGGCTACACAGTGCAGAAGGCAGACAAAAAGACAGGGGTGAGGCCTGCTGGAGCAGAGTGGGGCGGGGCGGCAGTGGCCAAGGCCGGGAAGGCCCAACCCTCCGAGAGTCCAGGGACCAAGTTCTAGTCTAACTTCTGCTAACCTGACTCCTTGTGTGCTGTTTTAGCAAGATCCTTTTCCTCTCTGGGCCTCAGCTGCCTCCTGAAGACTGCAAGGGGGGCTCTCTGAGGCCCTGCAAGGCCCAGAGCAATGCTTCTGGAAATGTAATGTGCCTATGAATCAGCTGGGAATCTTGCCAAAATGCCGATCTTAACTCGTTAGGTCTGGGGTGGGGGCCGAGCTCCTGTACTTCCCAGAAGTCCCCAGGTGATTTTGACTTGGCAGGTCCTCAGACCACACTTTGAGCAGTAAGAATCTAGAATTCTCTGAGGACCCCAGGGAGGTCATCTGAGTGCTCCAGGGACCCCTTCTCCCAAAGCTGGATGGCTCAGCTCCCTCGGATAAGGCATGGGGTGGGCCCTTGTGAGGAAGGGGCCGCAGGGCAAGCCGGGAGGACAAGGGCAGGGGTCAGAGGAGAGGATGACCGGGCTGGGGTCCCCACAGCAATGGTTCACGGTGCTGGAGCGCTACCACCCGACCACCTGCACCATCTCTGACCTCATCGTGGGAAACGCCTACTCCTTCCGGGTCTTCTCCGAGAACCAGTGTGGGCTCAGCACCTCGGCCGCGACCACCAAGGAGCTAGCCCGTATCCAAAAGGCAGGTGGGTCTGGGCCCGGGACCTGAGCCTGTCTGATGTGCCCCCTCCGCCTGCCCCCGGCTGGGCTCGGCCTGTCCGGGGGCGCCAGCACCCCTCCTGGTGGGCTTCTCGGGGGTGCGGCTCGCCAGATCACCTGCTGCCCTCTGCACCCCCACTCCGTGGCAACACGCACGCTCACGCATTCGCAGGAGGGACTGTACAGAAGTGCGTGTGGTCGATTGATTCTAACAATCACATCAGAGCAAACCCATGCCAAGGAGATGCGCCCCCTGGGGGGCTGCGCGCTTATTCCCAAGTTGCTGGTGGCTGCCAACCTCACAGTGGTCACAGGGGCTGGCGCGCCGTGTCCCAAGGGAACTACCCTGAGGGGCAGGGTGCGTGGGGCAGTAGAGTCCGGTGAGTTGGCTCAAACACAAGCCTCCTGTCCCTCATATAACACCACACAGATGGACAGGAGAGATACGGGTATTTACTGTGTCCACATAGCCACGTGACATGCTTGCGTCAAATATGAAATGTCAAGCCCTTGTTCCCTGTCACCCTGAGATCTCCGGGTGCCCCCACCCCCACCGCGGAGTCTGTGTGGGCTCGGGAAAGCACACGCAAATTTTTAACACCAGCCCGTGCTGCACAGAGCTAGGAAGACATTTTTGTTTAAAAAATGAAAACCAGTCGGGTCTCCTAAGACGAACACAAATGAAATGTGGATCTCTGGGTTCTAAGTGCCCAGCCTCATCCAAGAGCATCTCGTGCATCCAGTTTTCCTGCCCATCGCCCTCTCTGTCTTCTCCCTGACCCACCCAGGCAATGTCGCGACGTTCCTCTGCCTCTTTGAGACCTTCTGTCTCTAAGTTCCCACACATTGGCCATGCCTGGCTTCCCGAAGATCCCAGGAGCCTGGAGTCCTGCCATGGAGCTCCTGCATCCCACGGCAATGATGAAATGGCTTGTCTCCTGCCCTCGATGATGCTAAGATCGTCCTCCAAACCACCAGCTCTCTGCCCAGAGAGCCATGGTCATCATGTGATTGTCCGCCTTTTAAGCCCCAAACTCCCGAAGGGATATTGGGCAAGTCACTCATCCATGAAGGGCCTTAGTTTCCCATCTGTCAAATAGTAGTAGCAAATAAGACATCTAAATGTAAGCTACAGTGATTACGTTAGGAAAATGGATGAAGTCAGTTCTAAGAGGTCTACTCCTGGAACCTCAAATTTGCCCCCCTTTCTCTCCTGAACCTAGATATTGTGGCCAAACCTAAAGGGTTTGTGGAGCGAGACTTCTCCGAAGCCCCCTCGTTTACCCAGCCCCTAGCTGACCACACCTCCACCCCTGGCTACAGCACTCAGCTCTTCTGCAGTGTCCGAGCATCACCCAAGGTAGGGGCTGAAACCCCACTGCACCCTGGGTGGGAGCGGGCAGCGGGGTTGGGGAATCTTCCCAGGCAACTCCTTCAAAGCCCAGCCCAGCCCACAACCTCCTCTGGCCATGCTCCCCTAGCCCAAGATCATCTGGATGAAAAACAAGATGAACATCCAAGGGGACCCCAAATACCGCGCCCTCTCTGAGCAAGGCGTCTGCACCCTGGAGATCCGGAAGCCCAGCCCCTTTGATTCAGGGGTCTACACTTGCAAGGCCGTCAATGTGTTAGGGGAGGCATCTGTGGACTGCCGGCTGGAGGTCAAAGGGAAAGGTACGAGGAACGTCCTTCCCCAGGGATCGTCCCTTAATAGAGGCCGCCTCTTCTGCGGGTGAGAAGAGGCTGAGTGCTGGAAATCAAGGCAAGACAGAGGGGTAGTAAAGATGGAGAGGTCCAGCTAGTGGAGGGATTTTCCAAGTGGGAGGACGGCCCAGTGTAGGGAACAGAGATAGCAGAGTTTGTCACCCAGACTGATCGATTGCCTGGGGTGAGGGTGTGTAGCCTTGAGCCCCTCTCGCCCCACTACCCCCAACTCAGGGCCCCTGCAGATGCGCCCCCTCCCCCACTCTGACTGTGGCATCTCTTCCAGCGTCAGCCACACACTGAAGAGTGACGGGGGACTGTGATGAAGAGGACGGTAAATGGCTGGACCCATGGCCTCTGGGGGCAGAGGCCAGAGCTGGGGGTGGGGGGGATGGGGGACGGTGGCAGTCCACTCTGGGGACAAATCTGCTGTGCCGGGCAATGTGCCCATAGAACAGGGGTCTCGTCCAGGGCATTCCCTTGGGCCTGTTTCCTTGTCAGCGAAGAGCTGACAACAGCCTGTGTCCCACCTTCCCTCCCAGGTGGTTCTGAGGCTCCGGACAAGTAAGGAAGGATCCCAGAGCTGCAGGCACAGAGCTAAGCACGGACATTGGGCCCTTGTCGCGGGAAGCCTGGGAAGGAAAGAGGGGCGCCGTGTCCCTCGGCCCCATCTCACTGCTTCAGCGGGACAGGTGGAGCCCAGCTCTGTCTAACCCAGGGCTCATGAAGCGTGTTCTCTGCCAGGTGCTACAGACCAGGGGGAGGGGGGCCACAGACTCAGAATCAAGCTCCATGGATGCCCCAGAGCCCCGTTTCCATGGCGACGGCTGACGGCTTTGCTTCCCAGTACCTGCCTCGCCTCCCTCTCCCAGAGGCTGGAGCCCAGGAGCCAGGAGTAAGCCTGGCAGGCCCCAGGCCAGGCTTCCTGGGCACGAGGGGGCCTGGGCAGTGCAGAGATGAGAGTGTCCATGCAGAGAGGTGCGCTCTGAGAACTGCTCTAATAAAAGTGTGTGGTGTTACAGTGCCGGGCCTCTGTGACGGTGAGCATCGTTGTGATGGGGGGCCTTCTGTCACAGCAATGGGGGGTGGACTGCGTCACCATGAGGGGGTCTCCACATATGACACCGGGAAGAAGGTGCCAGTGGGAGGGGATTCAGGGTGTCAGGGGGCGTTCCAGGTGTCCAGACAGGAGATATTTTTAGGATCTGGCTTTCACATTCAGGGTTTGCTCTGCCGAGAGCATAACTGTAGAAACAGACACACTCTTCTCTGGAACCCTCCTGGCTCTGAATGCCTCCATATACACCCCTCGATTCCCCCCAACCCCCTACTGCTCTCCTCTGCTGAGGTCTTCTGCTGCCGATCGGTAGCCAGGGGCTTGCTGTCCATCAGGGTTCACAGTCTTTATTAGTCAGGAGGCCCTCCTTAGGAGCCAGGGAACATCCTACCTACAAGAACAGGAAGGGCCTGGAATCACGCGCAGAAGCCCGCCCCCTCCCCTCTGTACAAGGGCCCGCCTCCCCCTGGAGCTTGGCAGAGGGTGGACCCTTTCCTGGATGCTCTAAAGCCCACAAAGTGCCACAGAGCCCCAAAGCCCCTGAAAACTGTGCTAAGTGCCATGGGTACTGGGGGCATTTAAATGCCAGCAGGCCCTCCCTGCCCCCCTCTCAGTGGTGTGGTCTCCCCTGGCCTGTTCCAACCCCGCACAAGTCCTCCCAGCACTTGCCCCTGTCCACTCCTCCCCGGGCAGACAGAATGCTCCCTCGTGTTGGCATGTCTGGGGCTCTCCTCTCCATCTGGCCCAGAAGCAGCAGAGATGGGACTCTCTTAGGAGAGTCCAAGCCATCATCAGGGGCCAATGGAGGTGGTAGCCCAGATGATTGGTAGTAACTGCTCAGGCTCCTCCTTGGGAAGCTCAGGGCCAAAGCAGGGGCTCAGTGCTGCCACCTGGTGGCTGTGTGCGGTCTGCACTTCAACTCCACATGAGCTCCATCCAGCGGGCTTGGAGCCCCCACTCAGGGTCTGAGGGCTCGTGGAGAATAAAGCAAAAGTTGGGAATGACTTCTGGACCCGCTCTTTCTGCCTCTCCCAAGTATAAACCTGGGCTCTCCAGGGCAGGGAGAGCAGGCACCCTGGCACCCAGTGTGGCTAGGAGCTCAGGGTCCTGGGAGGTGGGGATTGAGGCTCCTCGATTCCTGCCTTCAGTGGCTCTGCCACCTTCTCCTACAGAAAGGAGAGAAAGCAAGACCATGATGTCCAGTTCCTCTCCCTCCCTCCATCTCAGAGGGGATCCTCTCCTCTTCTTAGGTTGGTCCCAGGGTTGCCCCACTACCACCAGAGACAAGC
This sequence comes from Procyon lotor, assembly GCA_028646535.1. NCBI lineage: Eukaryota > Metazoa > Chordata > Mammalia > Carnivora > Procyonidae > Procyon > Procyon lotor. The sequence continues at coordinate 21,763,655 of CM053618.1, forward strand.
GGGCTCCCCTGACTGCCGAGGGAGCCCCAGCTGGCCCTCCCAGCCCACATGGCCCCTTTGCAGCCTCAGTCTCCCCAGGTCCGCCCAACCCAAACCACTGGGCTGCCCGCACGATGGTCACACGGCTGGGGAGGCTCAAGCCACTTTCCTCCTCTCCTCGGGTTCCCTGGTTCCTTCCCCACAGACCACCCTCCCAAACCTCCTCCAGGACCCAAGCTGCAGGGCATCCACACCCCACAGCCCCACCAGGAAGGCTCAGGAGTGGGACCAGTAGGGAGGTGGGACTGGGCTGAGACGCCCCCGATGTGGGCAGGCAGGCGGGAGCGGAAGGTGGAGTCTAGTCATGGGGCCCCTCTTCTGGGGGGTCCTCGTCAACAGGGGGTGCAGGCTGGCAGCGGAAATGGTCATTCCAAATCTTAAGGAAGGTGACCCGGAACTTCTGGATGCGGAAGGCGTAGACGATGGGGTTCATGGCCGAGTTGCCGTGAGTGAGGAAGATGGCAACGTAGATGAGGATACTGGGCTTCCGGCAGGAAGGGCAGAAGAGGGTGATGCAGTTCAGAATGTGCAGCGGCAGCCAGCTGAGGGCGAAGAGGAAGAGGATGAGGGCCAGCGACTTGGCGATCTTCAGCTCCTTCCCGTAGTACTTCTGCGGGTCCCCAGAGGAGGCCGACACCTTCTTGTTGAGCTGCTTGCGGATCAGGTAGAAGACCTCCAGGTAGATGAGGACCATGAGCAGCAGCGGGGGCAGCACCCAGACAAAGAAGTTGAAGTAGACCATGTACTCCATGCTGATGACCTTCTCGAACTCGCACGCGATCACGGGCTCGCCCTTGCTGCCGTTGGCCGCCCAGTCTCGCTCCACCTCCCCCAGTCTGTTCCAGCCGAACAAGGGCGTCAGGCCCACCACGAAGGAGAGAATCCAGCAGCCGGCGATGGCCACCGCAGCCCTCCGGGGAGTCACCACCGTCTTGTACCTGCGGGAGGGGAGGGCAGAGTGTGAGTCCCCCCCCCCCGGGCTCCGCCAGCCTCCCGGGTCTCTGAGAGGAGGTCCCCTCCCCAGCCAGGGCCCAGGGAGTGGGGAGGCGCGGGTCTTTGGCTAGAGGTCCGGGTCTTCGGGCCCCTGGCTCACCTCGCCTGCAGCGGGTGGGAAACCTGGTTCACGTAAAAACCATGAGGAACTAAAAATCAAGATAAAAATCATAACAGAAAATAACAAAGGACCTCCTGCAGGAGTTTTAATAAAATCACCAAAGTAGAACTCAATCACGTGTGCCCGGCACATGGCCATTGATCACCTCATCCTTGCTGCGTGGTGGTCCTTGTAAGGTAGGAAAGCCTTGACAGATGAGGAAGCGGAGGTTCAAAGCAATCACCAGAACTGCCCGAGGCCACGTGGAGGGTGGCAGCACTTTCCTGGGCTACACTGACCCAGAACAGCGAGATCCTTCGTGAAGTGCTCTTCCCTGGGCCAGCTGAAGCAGCCGTCCAGAAAAGCCTTCCACACCTGCCTCCTTCCGGCTCCGCCCCATACCCCCTACCAGTGCCCCATGTCCCCTTTCAAGCTTGCCCCTCTTCCCCCTTCCAATCACAGCACAGTGCTCATCTCCTGAGGGCTTGTGCTCACACGCCAGCTCGGCGTCCCCAAGCTTATATATGGGGGAATTGTTCTCAGAAAGATACCTATGCTCATGGAGCATGTGCTGCAAGTGAGGCTCTTGCACATGTACATGCACTTGTACATCTGCTCAGCAGAGCACCAGACGTGGGTGCCCTCTGTGCCGGGCACTGCTCCCGCGCCCGGGCTAAGAACAGATCCCGGCCCTCGCATTTTGGGTGAAGAGGCAGATGACACAATGTCCTGGGAGCTCCCCACTTCCCTTTAAGCCAGTGCAGCCAGCGGGCAGCACATCCTCCACCCACATGCCACCCTGGAGCGAGCACCAGGGGCTGGGGCCCCCCTCCCCGGCTCTGTGCCGAGAAGCCAGCTCAGCGCGGTCACTTGCCCAGTTGTTATTTTCCAGTGCAGCTCCTGAGATGGAGGGAGTGCTCCCCCCACCCCCGAGCCTGTAAGCCGCTACTGAGACCCATGTGGGTGAAGGCGAAGCCACCCTCCAACTCTGGTTTCTTCTGTCCTGGGCGGCAGGATCGATGACTTTCGTCTTCACAGCAATGATACTTATGGCCCCTCTCACCCTGGGCATCTGTCCACGCTCCAGAAGACTTTACAAGGATGGGAAGGGGAATGCCTTGGGGAGGGACGGGAGAAACCAGATCCCCCCCACCCCATCAAGGAAGCAAGCGCTAGAAGGGATCACAGAACCTCTTTTCCAATCCTCCCATCATTCCAGTGGGAAAAAGGAGGAACATAAAGAACTCCAACACCTCAGTGCCGGGCCCCCTCCCCTACTCTGTGATCACAGGGTCCTTGTGTCCCCAAGGCACCTTGAAAGCACCCAGTTCACTTGTACGTCCTTCCATTTTCTTACACGTAATCCTTGCTATCTTGGAACAGAAGCCTCTGGTGAAAGAAGCTCTGGGTGAATCTACGGGGCAAGACCAAAGGAGCAGCGATCACTCTGCCAAGAGAGAGAGCTAAAGGACAATTGCCATGGCTGTCATGAGCTTGGGGGGGCGCAAGTCTCCAGGGTGAGCCTCAGCAGGACCTCATCGGGCTGCAGCTGCAGAAGGAAGGATGGAGGCCAGGCCCCTGCCCCGCCCCTGCCCATCACGGCCCATCGCACATATGATTTATATCACGTTTATCGCTTACAAAGCCCTTTACGTTCATGTCTCCGGTCATCCCCGTAGCCACCCTGTGACACAGCACCCAGTGGGATAACCACTTCACAGATTAGGAACCCCGGACCCAGAAGTGGCCAATAACTTACCCAGGTCTCCTGACTCCAAGACCAGCTCCTCCCGGGCACCAGGCTCACTGTGGGTCACTTAGATATGGGATGATTGGCACATTGGGAATGTCCCTTTCCTAAGAGCTTTAAAATGGGAACATCTGGACCCTGTTCAAAGAGGGTAACTCCAGAGATTGGTGTGGGGGGAGTGGACAAGGTGCTGCCGTCCAGCCTCAGGACTGCAGGTGGGGAGAGGCTGCCCAGGACCCACAGCGGAGCCGTGATGACCCACCGAGAGAAGACGTGGGTCCTGACGCCAACATAGGTGCGAGGGAGGGAGGCGCCCACTCCCCCCTCCCCTCGCCCTTCCTGCCGGCCTGGAGCCCCAGGGTTAAAGCTTTCCTGGGGCTCCTCCAGGACTGGGTCCCAGCAGACCTGCAGCTTAGGGTATCAGCTCTCATCTGTTTTTCTTGCTATTTTCTCCCTGGTGGGAAAGGGCCGGACCCAGGACCTTGGCTGAGGTGGGGCAGGCTCCCACAGGAAGGGCTGCGCCCCGGGGCCAGGGAGAAACTCACCTCTCCCACACGTGGGAAAGAGGAGCAGAGGCTGCAAATCCTGGGGGCACGTGGGGCCGGATGTGTCGAAGGCGTCTCCAATGCTTGGGCTGTCCCTCCCAAGCTGGTGTCCGAGGCCTCACCACCCCGGGGCTGTGCTGGGAACCAGCCGGGGACATGACTGACCTCCGGAGCGCGCAGTCTCCGGCAGACACAGGCAGGGGAGCGACAGAACCGAGATGCTGAGACACCAGTGGGGCCTTGTCCCCAGGCACGCAGGGCAGGCAGCTCCGGACGGAACAAACCCCATCACCTCCAGCGTCTCCCTCACGGGGCGTGAAACCCCACCACGCTGAGACGTTCCTTCGGGTTGAGAGTTGTCGCCCGCCCACCCCCGTGTGTTATTTTCGAAAGCCAAGACAGTGCTCACCCCAGAGTGTGAGTGCATTGCCCTCACCGTCCTGAGGATGGTGGTAACATGCAGACGGCGTACCTGGGCGGCGGCAGGCAGAGGGAGAGCTTCAGGAAAGGCGGCTCCCGGCCCAGCCAAGTGGGGAAGTAGGCCCGGCCGAGTGGGGAAGTAGCTCCTGTCGCAGATGCTGCCCGAGTTAGGTGTGGTCCGGGGGTGGGCCCGGTGGGGGGGCCTCCAAGCCCACACCCAACTGGGCAGGGCAGAGGACGGCTTTGCCTCACGTCTGCTCTCCGGCAGGGCTGCCACACAGAAGAGGGGGGTTCTGAAGGCTAAGGCAGGGGGAGGGGCATTGAAAAATCATAGCTAACTGGGGAGCCCGGGGGGCTCAGTCGGTTGAGCATCTGACTCTTGGTTTCCACTCTGGTCATGATCTCAGGGTCATGAGATTGAGGCCCGGGTCAGGCTCTGTGCTCAGCCGGGAGTCTGCTTGAGATTCTCCCTCTCCCCCTCTACCCAACTCCCCATGTGCATGCTCCTTCTCTTTCTCTCTCTCTCTCTCTCTCACATAAATACATCTTTTTTTTTTTTTTTTTAAGATTTTATTTATTTGACAGAGAGAAGCACAGTGAGAGAGGGAACACAAGCAGAGGGAATGGGAGAGGGAGAAGCAGGCTTCCCACTGAGCAGGAAGCCCGATGTGGGGCTTGATCCCGGGACCCTGGGATCATGACCTGAGCCGAAGGCAGATGCTTAACGACTGAGCCACCCAGGCGCCCCATATAAATAAATCTTTAAACAAAAAGAAAAATAACAGCTAACTGATCAGCAATAATGAAAACCATAATGCTAATAAGAGCTAATATTTATTGATACTTCCCGTGGGCCCAGCACTGACTAAAGATAGCCCCATGAGTTAGGTGTTATTATGATTATTATTTTCACTCTCTAATTGCAGTAATCGAGACTCAGATTATGAGACCTGCCCAAGGTCCCTTAGCCAGCAAGAGGTAGAGACAGAATTGCTAAGAATCAGATCTGTCCAA
>CM053618.1:21769015-21853102 GCA_028646535.1 Procyon lotor
TAGATCACACGGGTGTTGAAGTGTCCTGTGGATGGCCAAGGCCAGGGCAGGGTCATCAGGCCCTGGCTGGCGCTGTTCCCCAGGCACGTGGCCAGAGCCCCAGCTGAGGGCTGGAGCGGGGAGTGGGGAGAACGCTTCTGTACCCAGGCACGTTGGAGAGTCAGGAACTGCGTCCTCGTCTCTCCTTCCCTCACCCTGAGAAGGAGCAATGCTACGGAGCTCGGGGCCCCTCCCTCCCATCTCCCTTTTTATCAAGCATCTGGGCCACTTGCAACGGGAAACCTGGGTCTCCAGACCAGAGAAGCAAGGCTTTCAGACTATTAAACTACTTCCTGCAGAGAAATTCTTCCTCCCCAAGGAGAACAGGAAACCAGATACAATCTGCGGCGCTGGGCACACTCCAGGGGCCAAAGATTTACTAGTAACGCTGCCCAGGGGAGTCTGGATCGGGGCCAGGGGGCGGGGCCAGGAGGTCTGGGTCCTGATCGTCCTGGCTCGAGTCTTGCCCCCCTCAGACCCTGTGGCATCAGCTACCACCCCATCAGTGTCACTCGTTCCCGGGAGGACAATCGGCCTGACATGTCCAAGGCCAGCCTGAAGGCCACGGAGAGGAGAGGCAGACACTCAGAGCTCCTGGAAAGAGCTGGATAAATTGATTAGGTGATTAGTGGAAGCAGGTCTTGGAAATTGCTCCTGGTCACTTGCTGGGGACAGATAACAGCCTGGTGGGAAGACAGTCAAGCACACGTATGTGACTTCGGGGCCAGCCCTCCCCTCCCCCCTCCATGTTCCAAAGGGAGATCCACTTCCTTGGATCCAGTAGTGAGCAGAAGAAACCTAGCCCCTGTCCTCAAGGAACATTCTGTCCAACAGGGGGGCACAGCGCTTGGGAACAGCCAGTCTGAGGAGAGAGGGGTTGAAGCAACAAGGCTGAAGGTCCCGGCGCAGCCCCCAGACTCACGGGCTACACGGATACCCGGTGGGTATCCCCCCCAGCCCCCAAGGGCCTGTGTGTGCTCTGCTATCTGGGTGCGTTCTCTCATCCTTGCAAGGAGGCCTTTGGATTTGCCCAGAGCTCCAAAGGAGGCTCCCGGCGGCACGGTGTAGGGAGCGGGTTCTCAGATTTGGGGGACGCACATTTTCCAACTACATCTGCCTGCCTTCCCCAGTTCTTCCCCACCCCCGTCCACAGTGAATCAGGATCTGCCCGCATGGGAGAGATGGGGGCCCAGGGACTGCAGCTCAAACAACGCCCTGGGGGATTTTGAGAGGCAGCCCCCTTCCTCCCCGACCCACCCCCCACAATGGGAAGCAGCTCTCTGACTTCCAAGGCCAGGTGGAGCCCCACATCACAATGACCAGGTGGCCCTGGAGGAGGAGGGGGTCCGACCTGATCAGGAAACTGGGGAAATGGGGCCCAGACCTCAGCATTCCTGGCCATTTCCTGCCCTGAGACTTGATTCCGGCTCTCAGGTAAGGCCAGGGCGGCAAAGAGACCAAGGCCAAATGGCCCCACCTGCTGCCAGCGACCCATACGGTGGGTGGGACGGAAAAACCCATCCTGTCTGCGTGCGGATTTAATGACCCATGAGCAGCTGCTGCAGTGAGGCCTCATGGTGACGACCACGGCAGGAAAGGGGCCAAATTCCTTTTCCAGTGAAGCAGAAAGACCTGCCTCTGGGGAGAGGGAGCCGCCTGGATCATTCCCACAGGCCCCGTGGCCTCTGCAGACAGTGGGCCCTTACAAGAGGTGGCCCAGGATCCTCCAGTCTGGCGGGCCCGTCAGCCAGAGGTCCTGAGAATGTGCGCACCTCGCCGGGCCCACGAGCGCAGAGGGGCCCGTGCTGCCCGTTGAGGGGTGCCCACCGGCACGCAGCAACATCAGGACCCCCCAAAGCGGGAGAGCGTGGAGCACCTCCTCCAAGGTGGTGTGGGTCAGGAGACCCTGGTTCTGGTCTGGGCCCCGCTGGAAGTGAGCAGGTCTGAGGGAGACCCCTCCCCTTTGGGGCATCCGTGTCCGCATCGAGATGATGTGGGACTAAGCCAAATGTCTCCCAAGCTCCGCAGGTCACGTTCCCCTCTTCTGGAATGATCATCCCACAGGGAGAGCCGAGCTTGGTGCCAACAGAAAGGAGTGGGGAGCCCTGAGGACCAAACTCCTCTCCCAGTTTGGGGAAAAGGGGCCCCAAGGGCTGCAGTCAGGGGGCAGAAGGAAGTCCCTCCCCTAAGGCGTGCCGGGGCGTCAGATCGGACTTCTCGCTGCGGCTCCACCGGTTATCTGCTCGCGGCCTTGAGCAAGGCACCATCCCTCGAGCCTCAGTTCTGTCCTCCGCACAAGGGCTTAAGACGAGCTTGGCAGGCGCACTGTGACCAAGAGGCTGGTGCGCTAGCTCACCCGGGACCCCGGGTACATAATAGCAACCGGTGCCCAGCCTTATCGCCTTGCCGCCCAGACGACGTCCCGGATTCCGATCCCGGATTCCACTGGAAAATACAGTCAGCTCCGGAAGAGATACAAAACAAGTTGCAGGGGTGCAGATAGAAAAAGGGACTTGTTTCCTTTTGGAAGACTGGTTGCGTGGCTTTAGTTTCTATTTTGTAGCCAGCTCTCCCACCTAACCCAACCTTGGTCCAGAATGAGCCTGTGTTCCTGAGCTGTCTGGGTGGGGGCGTGGGAGCTCACTCAGCCCAGCCCTGAACCCCACAGAGGGCGCTGGAGAAGCCGTGCTCCCTGGCAGGGCTCAGCAAAGCTGTCTCAGGGGAAGCGGCCGGTGTGAGGCTGGAGATACAGGCAGGCTGACTCAGGGGGAGCCCCTGCCCTTTCTCCTTCCTCCCTTCTCAGTATCTCCTGGCCTGTCAGAAACCACGGGATACTCAGCATCGGCCTGAAAGCCTATATGGGCCAGGGCCCATAATGTCACCCCCAGCAGGGAGACTCCATGAAGATTCCAGAGCAGCCCAAAGGCAGTAGAGCAGCTGGGACCCCGGAGGCAGGCCTTCTGCACAGGTCCCGAGCCTAGAGGGATAGGCTGGGCCCCTTCCAGGCCTTCCCTGGCCTAGGAGACAGGGATGCTCACCCTGGGGGGGCAACCGTTCTCATGGGGCATGGCTTCTTTCTCTGGGTCTGCTACCTGGGCCTTCAGGACTTCCTAAAGTTATACCCTCCCCTCTGGAAAAGATGTGACAGATGGCAGGATGTAGGAGGACAGAGAGAACAGGGGGAATTCTCCACCTTGGAAATCTTTTCCAAAGAGTCCACACCCACCATCAGGCCTCCACTCCCGAGCACCTCCTCATCTATCAGAAAGTCCTTCCTGGGTCTAACTGTAGTCCCTCCTGCTGCCTCACAACCCAAGGCGGTACTTAGCTCTTGGCCTAGAGGAAGTTGCATGTTCTCCCATCTCCTGGCCCTTCTCCCCACCGACCTCAGGTCAGTAGAGTTTGGAGCCCAAACCCACTAACAGTAACAGCAGTCAGAATGCCAGCACTTTCCAGCGGTTGCTCCCAGGTGTCTCCTGCTGTTTTGTTTGCTGCCAGTCTCACTGCTCACGTGCATGTTCAGCCAGCCCTACACGGCCAAGTCCCGGGACAGTCCTTCCGGGTCAGTAGCCGCCCAGACAGCAGCGCATGGAGCCCTGGTCCTGCGCCCCTCCGGGTACCCTCTGCACCGGCTCTGGTGGCCCCCTCTATTCTGCCCCAGCCAAGGAAATGAGCTGGGGGGGGTGTGTGTGTGCAGTGGGGGCCCGATGCAGTGGAAGGCTCGCCCAATGGCGGGGACGGGGGTGATGCAGGGAGGGCCTAGATTCCCATTCCCAGGACAGCAGGGGGCAAGAAGAAGGATGTCGGGTCTCCTGGGTCACCACTGGAGGCTGACGCCCTCCTCCTCCCAACGTGGGACGACAACTTGAACTTTTGCTTTCCTCTCGAGCACGAAACCGCTAGTATCCCGAGAGCAGGATACAGGTGTGGTTCAATGCTGTATTCCTAGCAGTGGCCACAGTGCCTGGCACACAGTAGGCGCCCAATAATAATTGCAAAAGGAAAATGGATTCATATACAATGTTCAGTTAAAACCAGAGGAGGAAGAAAAACAAGGGGCAGGAGGAAGGAATAAGGAACAAATCCAATGAAGAGAACAGTAACAGACATGGTAGATATTAATCTGATGGAATCAGTAGTCACTTTAAATGTGGATAAAGTCAGAGGGAGCGTCAGAGGTCCACCCGAGGCTCGAGCTCCTCTCCGTGCCATCGCTCCGGGCAGGTCGAGGAGCCTGCTCCCAGCGCACACAGATCGGGCACCTTCCATAGGATCTACAGGACTCTTGGGTCCTTCCTTCCTTCCAGCCCTGGTACATTTAAGCCACATAATGAGGTTGTTCTAGCAAGAGTCTAACCACACTTCCTCCTGCTGCAAGACCAGCCCTTCTCCTCACTGGCAGCCCTGGGCGGAGGTGGGGGAACAGCGCGTTCTCTTGCTCTGCAGGGAGCTGGCTGGCACCCCTGTCGTTGCACTGGGAAAACAGAGCAGCCCGAGTCGCTGGCAGCATCTCCGGGCAGGGGTCTGGCAAGGCAGCTTCTCTGAGAGCTGATCGATAAACTCATTTTCAGTCACTCCCACTTCTGCAAAGCCCTCTAAATCACTCACATCTGCCACGACCCTGGATGAGGGAATCTCACATTATGATGTGTGTGGGGGAGGAGGAAGCTTATTAAATCAAAGCCTTTTTTTTTTCCCATCTACCATTCACGAAAACTTCAAAGTGCCGTGCTCAGAGCTGGAAAAAGAAAATGCAGAGAGCTGGCGGTAATGGGCCTTGGGGACTCAGCCAGGCAAGAATCAGGCAGGACACGCACCACAGCCCCGGCGCGAGGGAGGCGGGGCTGGGGCCACCCGAAGTGGCTTCCCTGCTGCCAACGCCGACTGTCCACAGCCCTTTGGAAGGTCCTCTTCCAACACTGACTCTTGCAGAGGCCTGACCACCCACACCTCCCCCTCCCCAGACTTCCATGTTGGTTCCCACGTCTCCGGCGAGTCACCCTGGTTGGCCAGGGAGCAAGAAGCTCCGGCCACAGCACCAGCAGTCCCTTGACAGGCTGTAGGGGCCTGGCCTCCGGTCAGGTTCAAACCTGCTGCATTAGCAGATGGACCGACCCCGCAGCATCAGAATTTCCACATCGTGAAATGGAGCTGAGATCTTTCCAGCCCGTCCCCCACTGAGCCCCTTGTCACCACCTGGCACCGAGCTTTGCACACAGTCTCTCCTTTCGTTCCCTCAGTCATCCCAGGAGATGGAGTGATCTGCCCAAGGTCAGGTTGGCTGCCTCCAAAGGCGGTGTTTTGTGTTTCACACACTGACGTTCCCGGGAGGCTGTGAGGGGGGTGAGGACGGCGACCAGCGTCTCTCAGTCCTTAGTGCCCCATATTGTCTGAGCTCCTTGGATTAGAATATGCGTGAGGGGCAGGACCCAGTGGCACTCAGCACAATATCTGGCACAAAAATAGCCTTCCTCGCCCTTGTTTCGGGAGGAGGCCGAATGAGGAGGCCACAGAGAGGAAAGGCATTGGCTTGGATCCTACAGGAAAGAGGAACCCAGGTCCCTCGCAAATCCACTTGTGTGACCTGTTTCTCCTAATGGATGGCCGCCTCCACTTTGTAGAGAGAGAAAAGGCCAGGAGCCTCCTCCAGCACTGGAGGAGAAGGAGAGGGGAGAAGCTCCCCATCTCGGCAGCATGGCGAAGTGCTTCCCAGCCAGCGATCCAATTTGTCACAAACATCAGCTTGCCAGGTAAACAAAGAGCAGATTGTTGTCGTTTTGCAGATTGGAAAACTAAGGTTCAGTGAGTGCCCAAGGCCACTGCTTGGCTGGTTAGGGTCTGAGCTGAGCCTAAGTCAGACTCTGACTGTGGCCCCAGGCTCTTTGCAGGATGCCCTCTCCCTGTGGGTGGCAGAGGAGGTCCTTCGGAGCCCCTCACAGCACCCAGCCCAGGGGTGCCGGGCTGCCTCCCCAGCCCAGCTCCACCACTCTTACCTCTGTGGACTGCGTGGGATCCTTTCTGCTACCGTGGTGCTGGCAACACCTCCGGATTTAGCTTCCCTGCCCTTGTGATTGAAGCAGCTGTGCAAATGAGCACACATAGGCCGGGGGGCCTGCGAGAAAGCAGGCAGTGCCTGAAGGAAACCAGGCGGCAGGCCAGGCCTGTGCCCACTGGCAGTCTCTGCCCCGGAAACCTCGGCCCTCCTAGCTCAGCCTGTGCTGATGTCTCCCATGACCCGCAGAACCTTGTGTTCTGTGCCCATCTCAGGCTCAAAGCCCCCTGAGACATTCAGGGCTGTGGTCCCCGGTCTGGAAATCGCCGAGGACAGCGGCAGCGGTGAGTGGGGTGTTTTCAGCAATGGCATCCGCTTTTGCTGTGTATGAGCTGGGTAACCATTTTCAAGTGATTTCACTCCCTGACCCCCTATTTATGTGTAAAATGATGCCGATCTCAGCCTTGCACAACTACAGAAAATTAGATATGCTGCCAAAGAAGGTTCCAGGCGCTGCTCCGGATGCTAAGATACTCCACACCCCAACAGCCTGCGCGTCCCCCTCCAGGGAGCCCTCCAGGCTCCTCCCCGAGCACAGCGGAGGAGCCTGGAGTCGGAAGGGAGGCGCTTAAGGCGCTGGATCCAGAACTGGATGGGACACACCCCTACCTGCCTATAGGGCTGCGGGCAGCGCCTCCCCGCCCTACCACTCAGCCACTTCCCCAGGGCCCAGCTCGCCCACGCCAGGCCCCAGCATGCACACGGAGGACGCCCTCAAGCCACACCAGTGGATGGTGGTGGCAGCTGCCACCCCAACCACACCAGATACGAACACACACACACACACACACACACACACACACACACACACACACACACACGTGCGCGCGCCATTATTCATCCATCTCCCTCCTTCCCACCAAACAACCAAACAGCAGGAAAAGGGAAGAACGAGCCCCAGGATCCTGCAGGGAGATGTTGGGTTTACCCCTTCCCTTTCATGTCTAACGATGGATAATCTCATGCGCTAGATATTTTCCTCCGTAGTGACTGAGGCTCAGAGAGTGTGGCTAAGGTCAGAATATGTGAGCAGCAGAGGCCCGACTGGGAGACCAGTGTGGCCAGCCTGGTGGGGAAGTGGGTGGGGGCCGTGAGTCCTTTCTACCAATGGAGATGCAGGTCCCGTGGGACAAGGGGAGGCGGTTTGTCCTGGTGCCAGACCAGGGCCCAAGATCTGGCCTCCTGGTTCCCAGCCCCCTCTGTACTGGCCAGATGGGGAAATCACATCTCCCCCAGCTTCTCCTGGTTTGGGAGAAGGCCCCCTGGCCTTGATCCTCCTCACAGGTGTTTCGCTGGAACATTTTTTTTTTTTCTTCAATTCTTGCCCGCGGACAGAGCTCAGGTGCGGGCCACCTAACAAGAGGAAGAGTGGGGCCCAGAGAAGGCCCTTCCTCACCCAAGTGACTCCCGCACTGGGAGCAGACACCCTCTCCTGTGCAGGTGGCCCCCCGGGGCTGCCCCCTCACTGAGGCGTGCCAGCCCTGTGCCAGCCTGCGGACGCAAGTCACTGTCAGGTCCCTCTCCGCCAACCTCGAGGCACGCCTCCCCACCTCGGGTGGCCCCCGGGAGCCTGGACGGGGGTGGGGGGCAGCCTCCATTCGGCCGGCCTGGCCCTGCCCGGGGAGCCCGGAACTGTAGGCAGCTCCAGCAGGTGGTAGACAGCGCGCGGCCTGACACCCGAGAGGGAAGACGCTCTCTCTTTAAACATCAGCTCCCAGGGCAAACTTGGCTCCCCCGCCAGGCATGTGGCAGCACCCACTTCCCAACCTTCCCCACCTCCTCACGGCAGCTCCATCTGGCCTTTGGGTCTCCCGCAGCCCTGCCAAACACATCCGCCCCTTCTGCTAGCTCCGCGCCAGGCCATCCGGCCAGCCCTGGGGCTGCACTTGGAACTACGGGCCAGAGAACAGACTTGGGCTGGGGGTGAGGGTCACGGTAACTCCTCCCTCCCCCACATACATCCCGGGGCCAGTGGATCCCTGAGCGGTGAAGCCATTCTCCCCTCCCATTCCAAGAACACTGCCTCACAGATAACTCCTCAGTAGGGACTGGAATTAGGCCCATTTTATAGACGGGAAAACTGAGACCCAAAGAGGGACGGGATTTACCCCAAATCACCCAGAATAAATGTTGGAGTCAAGGCTCAAATAAAGTTCTTTTCATTCTTCTATTCAGATGTTCATTCAGCAATTCTGAACCTCGCTGAGGGTCAGCTTCTCAGAAACTGTGGACATGAGGGCTATATTATACTACTCATGGCAAATACTGTTAGTACCTCATCATAAAATTGTGCATGGATTTAAATAAGAGATTCCACTCCCTCTCCCTCCATACCCCCTCCCGCTTGCACTCTAAATAAATAGAATCCATATAAAGTATTTAGTGCAGGGCCTAGCACATATTAGGTGCTCAAGAATCACTTGCTACTATTACTATTCATTCACTGATTCATTGGGCCAGTCATCGGATATCAAAAACGGGCAGAAAGCAAGCTGGGCACTATGGAGACAGAGATGAATAGGCTTGGACTGTGCCTCCCCCCAACACACACACACACACACACACACACACACACACACACACACAGCTCACAGGCAAGTAAAGGAGATTACCTCCATGCAATTTGACAAGGGCTGTGTTTAAAGCCCTTGAAGAACTGTGGGAACATGAAGGCAGATCAAGGAAGGCTTCCTGGAGGAGGTCTCACCTGGGCTGAGCATTAAAGAGTAAGTTGGAATTAGACAAGAGAAGAAAATAGCTTTCTGGTGTGTGTGTGTGTTTAAGGTGTGGTCTTACATTTAAATCCCCTTCTTTTATCCTTCTTCTCCACCCCAGAGATGCACTGGGTGAGAAGTGACTGGCCTGGAGTTAGGGACAGTTGAGTACACAGGTACAAGGAGGTGTGGGGCTCAGAATCCTGGCTGGGGGAGTGACCTTGGCTTTGTGTGCCTGAGTGCAGGCCAGGCCTGTTCAGGCCTCTTGCTGAGTAGCAGCTGGTAAACCAAGTCTCACCCACCAGACTGTGGGTCTGTGCCCTTGAGAATGGGATCTGTTTTGTCAGAAAGCACTTGTGGACTTGAACCCATAAACTGTGTTCTTAGGTCAAGAACGATTAGCGGTGGGGGTGGGGCATGAGGACCGGGGGCTGAGGGAGCCACCGACAGGAAAGAGACTAGCTGGGCTGAGACTCTTGTCTGGGCCTCAGAGAGGGAGAGCTGGGGTGGGGGTCGGCGACAGCAAGCAGGGTCAAACGGAAGGGCTTCCAGACCCTCCAGGGTATTATTTTTTATTTGCAAAAATAAAAATAAAAAGCTATAACCCCTCTACACACACACACACACACACGCACACACACGCAGGTGTGCACATGTGAATGCATACACACACCCCGCTAAGAGCCTTCACAGCCCTCACTGGCTCACTCCCAGACTGTCAGCCCCCGGGGGCCTGACACAGCTGCTCTGAATGGTGTGTGTCCCTCCCCAGCCCTCGCTGGGCCCCTGTCATCAAGGCAGCCCTGAGAGCCTAAGACGTGGGGGGTTGGGGGTTGTGTTTACTCCTTGGCCGGTGTGTCTGCTGGGTACTGCGAGTCCCCAAACACTCTGAATGTTTCCCCCCCAGAGAGCAGTTACGGAGCTGCCAGACCCCAGGGGAGCCCTTGCTCCAGCTTCCTCCGATGGATGGATGCCGGCCCCTTGGGAGGACAAGGAAGGTTCGGGAGGGGCTGCTCACGTCCTCCTCTCATAGAAACAGGAGCATGGGGACGGGAGGGAGCCAAGCTGGGGTCCAGACACCAAGATTCTCCCTGCAACTTTCCAGGAAGCTAGGCTGAGACCTTCCACCCCTCTGCACCCCAGCCCCCCACCCTCTGATCCCTCGGGGATGTTCTAATGAAATAACCTTTCACGCTCCACTACCTGCCTCTGCCCTCTGTGGATGAATACGAAAGATCCGACTGACTTCTTCCCAAGCCGGCCACTCCACCTGGCCCACTGAGGCCTCCCCCCTCCAGGCGAGCATTCCCTCATTCCCTCCCCGGACACACACACACACACACACACACACACACACACACACACACGGACTCAGCCACCTACAATGAGCAAGAGGGAAGGAGAGAACCAAGCCCTGCCCCCACGGGCCCACCACCCATTTGACACAGACCTGAGCCCAGTGGGACCCCAGCGATCACATAGGAAGAGCCCTGCTCCCTGAGTACCTACTATGTGCCAGTCCCTTAACGCGGCTCATCTCTAGGCCTCCTAACAACACTTGGGAGGAAACGGAAGCTCAGAAAGGTTAAGTAAGCTCTCCAAAGTGACTTTCCCCTCTTGCGCCGGCCAGGGAATCCTTGCCTGGTGAGTTCCCGTTCCAGCTGGATGGGGTGCCTCAGCTCCTGCTTCCGTGGGGATAGGCAAAAAAAGGACTGAGAAGTGGCCCTTGTCTTGCTGTAGTCTGAGCCCCTCCTCAGCGTGGAGAGGGGAGAATCGGAACCCGGTGGTGTCTAAGATCAGGCTACACGCTGCCTGCCTCAAGGTCTGGCCTTCGGTGCCTGTGCCAACCGTGCCAACTGCCCCGCAAAGCAGTCTCTGCTGCATGAGGCAAAAGGAGACTGCTTCTTCATGGAAGGACAGAAGAGGATTCTCCGAGCAGCCCAGGGCGTGAGAGACACCGCCAGGGCCCCCTCCACCCCCCCTGCTCTGCCCATCAGCGCAGGGTCAGAGCTGACACTGGCTCGCTGCTTCCTGACCGACCATCCATCCTCTCTGCTGCCTTGGCGGAAAGAGGATCCCACCTCGGCTCGGGGGGTGAGGGGACCCTCTTGGAGGGTGGGGGAGGGACAGCCACCATGCAGCCGATCAGCACAATCCACGGTGCCAGGCCAGGCGCGTTACAGCAATGCAGGTGGGAAAGGAGGCTCTGGAGGGACACAGAGAGTCTGGGGACAGGGCCACCTGAGGGACACCGAGGATGGACAGAGACTCAGGGGCCTTAGCTATCCCCGAAGCCACTGTGTCTCATTCTGAATGGAGCCTGGCAGGAAAGAAGAACCCCTCACTCTGCTGTCTACTTCCGGAAGCTCTCGGGAGCCCAAAGCCACATGTCCTTACAGCTGTGGCTCCAGCCTAAGAAAGCCAACGGCCTCCTGAGAAGTGAGGTGGGAAGACAGCAGATGGAGCAGCTGCAGGCACCCAGGAAGCCGGCTGGATATTCGAGCAGCCCCTTCCTCAAGGCCATGTGGGGGAGAAAGGGCCCACCTGCTGGACTCCACGAAGGGATAGGAGCTGGGGAGCAGAGAGAGAAGGCCACCAGAAGACCCACGAGCATGTCACCTCCACTTGAGCATCTACTAAGGTCTGAATCTCCCTCCAGTTTCTTCCTTCCCCATCTTCTCTCCAGAATCGGTACCACCATCTACCCAATGGCTTCGACCATAAACATGGCGGTCACACTTGACCCCTTCTCCCACTTTGCGCACCCGGTCCTTTACTAGTTAGTTCTAACTCTAACACACCCTAACTCTTTCCAGTTCCTTCCATCTCCGCTGCCCCCTGGGCTCCCTGCCCCACCTATAACCATGACCTCTTCCAGTCTTCTCCTGCCCTATCCAACCCATCCCCCACACAACAGGCAGGGTGACCTTTTCATGTGAATGTGCTGAATACACTGATTGAGTTTTTTCAATGTTAAACCACCCTTGCTCGTATGCAATAAACCTATTTGGTTGTGATGCATTATCCTTTTTACCTATCACTGGATTTGGTTTGCTAATATTTCATTGATGAATTCTGACCTTTTAAAAATGTAATTTAGATTATGTCATTCCCTACTTAAAGCACTCAGAGGCTTCATCGCGCACTTAGAATAAAATCCAAACTCTTGACCATGAACCACAGGACCTACAAGGCCCTACCTAAGTCCTCGGGCGCCTGTGGGTCTCCTTAGACACTGACTCGGGGTTTGGAGAAGCCAGAGCAAGCTGCAGAGAAGAGCAGGATGGCCACCTTCCTTGAATTCTCCTCAAGTTATGATTGTAGCCACCTGCTCGCTTATCTGCATGCTGGCTCTCTCCCTCAGCCAGTTCCTAAGGCCTAGGGACCAGGGCCCAATCCTTGACCATGACCATGATGAGACACCTAGTGCCTGGGCCAGAATCTGGCCCTTCTGGATGAAAGCAGGTTCACCTTCACTCTGGCTGCGTCAGTGCAGCTGAACACGGCTGGTGATAAGCAACAACCACGCCGCCGGAGTCTTCCTTCAGATTCATCACCGTGAACTTCAAGTGGGCCCTTCATGCTGCCCCGGATTATACTCCACTTCCCGAGTCTAGTCCCTCCCCCACTTCCAGAGAATTATTTCACATTGCTACTCTCCCTATCGCCTCCTCCCTTCTCCATCCGCATCCTCCCGCATCCTCCCGCATCTTCCTTCCCAGCCCATGCCCTTGCTTCCCACTTCCGGGAGAAAGCTGAAACACTCAGAAAAGAACTTCACCTCCCAGCATCTGCACCCACACACTCTCACTTCCTGCCTGATAGATGACCTCCGAGCACCGCTAAGGCAGCCCCTCTGCATGGGTCCTGATCCTGCCGGCAGAACCAAAGCCATCAGCCCTGAAATCCTCTCCTTGGCTCCACTGTTAGTTTTGCACTCTCCGCTGGATGGCTAGTCATCAGCACACAAAGGTACTCATGTCCCCCCAGTCCTAGAAAAACAGCACAAAACAAAGTGCGCTGTTCCCACTTCTCCTGATCGCTTCTGCCCCGTTGCTTTGTTCCCTTCGTAACAAAATTCTTCAAAAGAGTAACTATGTCAACTGCCTTCAATTTCTTCCTCTTCTCTCTCGAGCTTTCTCTAGCCAAGCTTCCTGCTCCCACCCCTCCACTGACATTGCTCTTGCTAAATCCACTGGTGACTCTCAGGCCTCATCTCCCTGGATCGTGCACAGACATCTGCAAAAGCCAGTCCCTCGCTTCTCCTTGACATACTTTCCGAGCACTCACTCGGGGCTCTGGATTTTCCTCCTACATCCGCGCCTTCCCTCCCCTCCGTCCTCTCAGTGCCTCGTCTCTTCCCCATCTGTACTTTCTTTCTGAAGATCTCATCAAGGCTCCTCGGAGATGTATGTACCATCGACCTGTAATGGTTCTCACGTTTACATCCCCAGCCCACATCTCTCACCTGAACTGCAACCTTGCATATCCATCCAACCGCCCACTCAACGTTCCAGAGCTGTTCGACAGATACCCCAGACTCAACTGGTCCACACCTGACCCCATTGCTCGAAAAACCCATTCCGCCTGGCAGCCTCAGATAATGCCCACTCTATCCTGCCAGTGGCTTAGGACTGAAAGTCTAGTCTTGACTTTTGACTCTTCTTTCTCTCCCATCCCACATCCAGTCCATAAGCCAGTTCCTTGGCTCTTCAAAATACACCCAGAATTTGAACAAGTCATCGTACATTCATACAATGGAATTCTAGCCAGGAGAAGAAAACCACAAGCCATCCAACAAACAAACAAAAAAGGCCTACTGTTTCGCTCAATAACGAGGATGAATCTCAGACATAATTTTAAGCTCCAGGAGTCAAACACAAAAGAGAACATACTACTGGATTCTCTTCATAGAAGTTCAAGATCAGGCAAAACCGGTCCACGGGGGACGAAGGTCAGAATAGTGGTGACCTTTCAGAGGGTATGGGAGGGACACAAGGGAACCTTCTGGAGGGCTGAAAAAGTTGCAAATACCGATGGGGTGGTGGTTACACAGATCTATCTACATGCAGGAGTGTATCAGGCTATACCTTTAAGACTTAAGCATTTCACTATATAAACATTTTGCCTCAATAAAAATTAAAATTTGAAAATGCACAGCCAGGATTAACCAGTTCTCACCACCCGCCGGGCGCCGGTCTGACTCAGGCCGCCTCCCTCTTCCCTTGAGCGATCACTGCAATGGCTAACCAGACCCCTGCTTAGCCCTTCCACCCTTCTCCAAACAGCGGTAGAGGGAGCCTTTAAAACCTAAGTCACATCAAGTGGTTTCTTTGCTCTAAACCCTGCAATGGCGCCCATTTCCCTCAGAATAAAAGCCAACGTCCTTCCAGCAGCCTCCGAGCCCGTAGGTCATGGTCCTTCCGGTCCTGTCTTCGAACATTCTCCAGCTTTCTCGCTCCGCCCCAGCTGCACAGACCTCCTTGCCAGTCCCCGACCCCTTCAGGTACACTCCTCCTCTAGGACCTTGGCTCTATTTCCTCTGCTGCATGAAATGTTCGAACAGCTGCCCGCGTAGTCCCTTACCGCTAAGGTTTTGCTCAACGGCCCCTTCTCAAGGGAGCCTCCGTGAGCACCCCATTCAAAACTGCAACCCTGTCTCCCCGTCCCCACCCTGACATCCCAGGCCCATTTAGCCTGCTCTTTTCCTTTCCCATTGGCACATTCTACCTTCTAATACTCGGCATAGCAGGTACTCTGGTTATTACTTAGCAGTTGTCCTCCAACCCACTAGCATGGAGACTCTAGGGGGACCTTTGTTTTGTTAATGAACGTATCCCAAGTATCTGAGTATCTGTTACAATTCCTGGCACATAGGAGGCACTGGATAAGTACTCGTTGAATGGATGGATGGATGGATGGATGGATGGATGGATCTATATCAGGGCCCCACGCAAGAACAAGAAAAGGTAGCCAGTTGCCCTTCTCTGGAAGGGCAGAGACGTTCTGGAGGCACGCGGCAGGAAGATAGCCCCGAAGGGTCTCTCCTGCATGACGTGGGCCGCAGAGAGTGGGTTTGGAGCGGGGTCCAGGGCGTTCACCCAAGCACTGCAAGGTGTCAGCGACCAGTCTCCTAACACCCCCACTCCCACCGCAGGCAGATTGGGACTTTGTCCTCGGCCACCTTGTCCTGCAGGAATCCACAATTTCAACAGTGGCTAAGAGCCTCCAGGTGGAGAAGAGACCAGACCAGCCCGCTCATCTTTGTATCTGCAGGGGCAAGGCCTGCCCAGGAGCGTGGCAGGGGCTCAGTGTCGGTTTCTGAGATAGGTCTGCGGAAGTCACCATCTCCCTGACCTTCTACCTCTACTCCTGATAGGGGTAAAACTCCCAGGGTGAGGAGCAATGCAGGAGAAGGTGCCTCTTCTCTTCTTGAGCTCGGGGAAGGCCCTTGCCAGCGGCCTCCACCTCCCTGCCCACCCCCAAGCCGGTATTTCCAAGGAGGCGTGGATGCCAAGGCCCACCCTCCCACCAGCCTCCTCTTCCTTCCCCATACCACCCCCACCTACCAGCCTCTTCTTTGTTCTACAGCAGCTGGCAGCCTCCTCTGGGCTTGAGTTAAGGAGGCTGAGGCTGAAGAGGTAATTCACGTAGCCCAAGGAACCCCATCCTCCTTCCTCTCTGCTCTGTGCCCACCCTGGCCAATGGGGCCACCTAGAAAGTTCCACGCCCCGAGCCTCTCCCCAAGGGGCTGCTCTCCTCACCAAGAGGCAAAGAAACAGGATGTGCAGGCCTCAGGGAATAGAGACTAGGCAATGAGAAGGAGGCCGGGCCCACCAATCCTGGCCTGCCTGGCCCAGAAGGGCAAATGGGCAGAAGAGTACCAGACGCACTCTGGGAATCCACAGTGTCCGCGGAATTTGGGCCGGAGGAGTGGGGAGAGGTGGAGTAAAGACAGAGGGGAAATATTTAACCCCATTTAAAAACCTTGACGCACACCCAGGCTCTGGACTTGGCCCTGACCACACAAACAGTGAGAATTGTGAGCCCCAATGTAGGGTTAATCCTAATAACACAAAATCAGTAACAATCCACACAGCCAAAAATATAAGAATGAGTAAATAAAACATGAAATTCATTTATTCAAAAAATGTGTCCAGCATGCCTCACTCTGGGCTGGGCACAGGGAATACATACACAGATGGGGGCCTGGCCCTCTTGCTCTTTAGCAAGCTCAGAAAAACCACCTGGACCATGAGCAACTGGAGAGAAGTAGAGGCAACCTGAGTACCTAACAGAGGAGACTGGCCCGGTCCACAGGGACACGGGGTCCGAGACCTCCTCCCAGAGGAGGAGCTGTTTTAGTCGAGACCTAAAAGATGAACAAAAAGACAATCCAATATTTTGCCCTCGTGAAATTCTTACAAAATGGTTCTTATTGACCTAGGGAAATACTTATAATACAGTAAGTAAATAAAGTGGGATAGAGAGCCACACATGCTCTCCACCACGTAAAAATTATATTTTTATCTATATATATTTAGAGAGACAGGTACATAGAGATACAGATGTAGAGAGATACTTGTGGAAGAATTTTCTGGAACACCAAAATGTTAACACTAGTTATCCGTAGGTGGTAGAATCCCTAGTGACTTTACCATCTTTATTCTTCCCTACATTTCTCAACATTTTCACCATGAGCACAAATTCTTTTCAGGCTTGGAAATAAATATCAAATGTCAGAGCACAGCCTCCGAGGTTCCACCCCATAACCCTTGATCGAGGGGCTCTCTAGAAGGCATCGTGGCCCTCCTCCTGCTCCAAGCAGCGCTAACACCTCAGGTACCAGCACAGGAGACACTCTGGTGATCAAAAAAGCCCCAGGCTCACCAGGGTGTAAAGGCTAACTTGATTCCTAACAGCAAACATCCTAATCTACCAGATTTCCCCCCTGCCCCAGCAAGCTGGCCTCCAGCACTTTCTGCTGGGCTCCCCAGGGTCAGCAGCCGGATTGGGCAGGCCTCCAGCCATGGACAGAGGCCGACCTGCCAGGGGCTCCCCTGCCCACTGGAGGGAAGGTGAGGTCTGAGCGGGAGGCGCCCAGCTGGCCGAGCCGAGTGCAGAGGCCATTGGCAAAGATCAGTGGAGAAAAATCACCCCACGGACAGCCTTGAGGAAACTCCTCCATAAATCCCACGGCTTTGTGGGGCTGATTCAAGATACATACGGGCTCACTGGTCAAAGAGGTCGTTAGACAGGCCCAGGTTCAAATCCTGTCTCTGTTCCTGACAAGAGGTTTGTCTGGGCAAATCACTGAACTGCCCTGGCCCTCAGACTTCAGTACATCTACATCCTGTCTACAGGATGGGGACAGCAGTGCCGTCTGCTAGTGAGAGGCTAGGAATTCTCAACGCGATGAAGCATGTAAAGAAAAAACAAAACACATAGCATTGTGCCTGGCTCAGAACTACTAGGAACTAGAAAACACAACCTTCCCAGGGTCTCAGCACCACATCAGGTGGAGTCGTGATAAGGAAGAACCATAGAGTTAGAGCTGAAAGGAAGATCAGAGGCCTCAGATCTAGTCCCTTCACCTAACAGATGAGGTGAGGGCTCAGAGAGGTTGAATACTTCAGCCAAGGATGCACAGCTAGGTAGTAACAGAGCAAGGCCCAAACTCAAGGTTTTCTGACTCCCAGAAGTCTACCACCTTTTCACACCGCCGGAACCTCTCTGGCCAGAGACAGCCTTCCCACGGAGAAGGCTTTGGCCAGGGGGCCCCTGTTGGCACGCCAACCCATAACCAGCCCCCTGGAGTCAGCCAAGGGGGCCACCAAAGAAACTCAGGGTGAGGGGTGGTGGATAAACGCTGGAGATTCCCTAGAAGTAGGAGCTCGGGGAAATAGGGTTTGGATTACCAGGCATGTGGAGGTGCGATGCAAATAAAATACAAAACACATGTAAATGACCACAGGTTATTGATGAATCAACAATTTGAGCTCACTCTTTCTTTCTCTCTTTCTTTCTTTCTTTCTTTCTTTTTTTTTTTTTTTTTTTGGTAACTGGATCATACTATGTGATGTGAAGCCTTTCTCTCTCTTGGCTTTGTGCCAAATGGAATGAAATAAAATTTGTGGTTGGCTGTCTAAACCATGCTTTGCTTGGTGAGGGCCCCAGGCTCATTCCTGTCACCCAGCCACCCTACAGACACCCCCCAACGCTCGGGCCCTAGTGCTCCCCAGTGTCCACACATCTGCCTCCGCCTGGCTTGTCAGGGCAGCAAGCCCAGTGCAGGGGGACCTCTGGCTGAGAGATCTTCTCCCAGGCCCGGGAGCCTGCTGACTCTAACTGCCCAGGGAGGGCCACGCTCTTCCTCCCGCAGGGGGATCGGACAGGGACGGGCCAGGGCCTGGAGTGGCCCAGCCCATCAGCCCAGCCTCCAGGATCCTGGCTTTGGGAGCTAGACCCCAGCTACCTTTCTCTCCCTGAGGACACTCCTGTCCGGCGACAGGACCTCCGAGGCACTGCTGGGGTGTGGCTCCGAAGGAACGGCCTGAGCTGTCGGGCCAGCTGTGGTCAGATCCCTGAAGGACAATGCAGGGGAGGACTAGTTCCCAGCAAGAAGGTCAGAGGTTAGACATCTGGAAGGCCTGATGGCGGCTCAACCAGGTTAGCTCTGAAAACTCATCCAATTCAGTCGACATTTACTGAGTGTCTCTGCCTGTGCCAGACACTGAGCTAAGCGTTCTGGAGAATTTGCAGAAATGGACGACACGTGCTGGCTGCTCAGATCGCTGCCTTGAACACACGGACAGGCCACCGAGGAGGAAGAGACATGTATAAATGTAACTTAACAGTGTTTTGAAACCTCCCTGGAAATGTGGTGTTTGCGCACGTGCACGCATGTACGTGTTTGGGAGGGATGCAATGCTGCAGAAGAGCACGAGTGTGCGTGGGGTGGGCGCCCGGGCTGGCTTAGTCACACCCACTCTGAGCCAGGTGTTAATAATGTTAATAAAGCTACACACACAAACACACCACTTATGGCTCGCAGGTAATACTAAGTGCATCATACAGTACTAAGTGTTTCACATATAGGAGTTTATTATCTTCTTCCCATCATTTTAGGAAGAACGTACTATTATCTTTTTAAATGATGCTTTTTCATTTTATTTTTTTTCTAAGGATTTTATTTATTTATTAATGAGTGAGCACAAGCAGGAGAGAGGGAGGCAGGGACCCGATGCGGGGGTTCAATCCTAGGACCCTGGGATCATGACCTCTGCTGAAGGCAGATTCTTAATCAACTGAGCTACCCAGGTGCCCGAAGAAGGTACTCTTACTAATGTTCCCTTTTATAGGTAAGGAAATCAAAGCTTCACCATGTGAAGAAGTGGCTTTCCCAAGGTCACCCAGCTAGGAACTCATAGCAAGGATTTGAACCCAGGCCTGTATTCTCTGCCTCTAGGCACCTTCCTATCTCAGCCCTCAGAAGACAGTTCCCCACGACCCCCGGCTCCTGGAGGCCGGAGCAAGGAGCAACCACAGTCGCCCCTTGGAAGACCAAGCCTGCAGTCCTGCCACCTCAGCCGCCCCCACCCCCACAGGGCGAGTCGGGTACATTCTGCAGCCCTGTGACCTCTGTCACATCAGGATCGGGCCTTGGGTTCACCTTGGCACCCGCTCAGCAAACAGGATTTCTTGAGCAGCCCTCCTACATCTGCATATCTGAGTGAGTTTCCTAATGTGGCAACACTTTGTTAGAATGGTCCGGCTCGGAGGCCCAGGCTGCTCTAATGGGCTGCGACTGGCTTCCTCTGCTTCCTCTGCACGGCCCCGCCACAGCCTGGGACGAATGGCAGCAGGAAGGCTCACCCACAGCTGCGCCTGCAGGGGGCTTCAGGGCCCCCTTCTCCACCTCCCCCTGTCCCCCAGCAGAAGTTTTCACCCACCTCCCTTGGAACGCGGAGGCTTCGAGGGAGGTACACAGGGCACAGAGACTGGCATGTTGGCGGGACAGGGGGAGTCAGGGAGGGATTCCACTCCCTAGGTGGGCAGTGGAATCTAGGCTGTGCTGCCAAACAGCTTCGGGAGACCCCTTGGGTTTTTCCCAAGTTTCTCCTTTACCAGCTCTACTCCACCTCCCTTAGAGGCTCATGGGGAGGAAAGGAGGAAAATGGTACACGAAGAAAGGCCTTGAAAAAGAGAATGTGCACAAATGTAATACATGCAGGAGAAACGTGGGAGCCGAGGCCTGCCCGGGCAAGTTGCCAAGTGAGGCCACAGGCCCCGTGTCCCAGTTATGGAAGCCACTCTGGGGATGGCAGGTGCCAGAGATGGCCAGAACTCCCTGGGAGAAAGGGAATCTACTGGTGACCAGACTCGAGGAGGGGGCCGGCGGGCCTCCCGAGAGTGTCCCAGCAGGGCCAGCAGAGACTGGCAGTGAGCCCGGGTGCTCACTGGCACTTGGTGGCCCAGGCACTGCCTGGTAACGAGATTGTGGCCTGGCAGGCCCCAGTGTGGATGGGACACCCGCCTGAGGACCGCCACTGTCAGGCCGCCCAGCCTGGCGCTGCCTGGGCCCCGCGTCAGCTCTTTGGCGGTGACCGGCAAAGCCACACACGGCTTAGCCACGGAGCAGGGACTTTAAGAGCAGGCACCAGCATCTCTCCCCGCTCCTGCCCACCACCGAGATCCAGTAAGTGGAAGTTGGGCAGAGGTAATCAGACCGCTTGAGTTCCTCGGGACAGCCAAGGAGGGTGGAGCCGGCTGCCACAGACGCCAGAGAGCTGAAGAGTGTGTTCAGGAAGCCTGCCCAGGGCTAGCTGGAGAAGCAGCGCTCCTGCCCCCAGAGGGCCACCCTCCGGACACCTTCACCCCCTCTAGCCATCTGCTCGGCCCCTGCCACATCCCCAGATGGGAGCTCGGTTTATTCCCACCCGGCGCTCACTGTGACCGTCTTGGTGGCCCCCTCCAACCCCCACCCCCACCCCAGGCTGGACAGGCAGCCTCGGCTTCCCTCGCCATGTCAAGGCAAACAGCAGCAGCTTCGACTCTGGGGTCCTGGGCACTGCCAGGTTCGGATTCCTCCAGCTACTCAACCCCCCCCCACCATCCTCCCCCTTCACCCCGCTTCCACTGTGGCTCAGCCTGGCACCGTAGAGGGGACAGGAGGGCAGAGTGAGGGCTGGGGCACAATGGCCCAGGGACTCTCCGGCTTCCGGGGGGTCTTCTGCTCTACCTTTTATCCTTTCTAGATGGCCCTCGAGCCACCCAGCCTGGGGCGCAAGGCGGGGCACCGCGGGTAGCCCGAGTGGCTCTGTACTCACCGGAGTGGGATCTTGACGCGGAGGTAGCGGTCCACGGCGATGGCCAGCAGGGCCAGGATGGAGCTCTGGGTGAGGATGAGGACAGGGCAGGCGACCATGAGGCAGGTGTGGAAGTAGGTCCGTGGCCCAATGTTGATGAGGATGGCGAGTGGGATGACCAGAGCCCCCACTGCCACATCAGCCACCGCCAGCGACACGATGAAGCAGAAGGTGGCATCCCGCAGCGCCTGGTTCACCTTCACTGCCCAGATCACCAGCACGTTCCCGGGCACAGAGACCAGGGCGATGAGCACCTCGATGCCAATGTAGGCGGCCTGGAAGGCCGAGATGGAGGGCGGCATGGCAGGCGCAGGCCAGGCACATCAGCAGATGGGCACCAAAGGTCAGGAGGCAGGCACCTGTGGTCACAGAAGCCTGGGGTGGGGAGGCCTGCCTGGGAGGGGCAGGGGGAGCCCCGGCCGCTCGGAAACTCCCACTGCCCTTTGGAGCGGTACCCCACGTGGAACGTCCAGTGCCTGCCCAGGCTGGAGGGAACCCTCCCCGGCCCTTTCTCTGCCTAATCTTTGTCCCTTCCCCTTATCCCCAGAGGTTCCATTCAACAACTTAAAATAGCAGTGCTCACTCCTCCCTTGGCTTTTTTATCAGGTGTGAGGCAGCTGGGCACACCCCACGGGGGTCCCTGTGACCGGCTCTGCCCACCCAGCCCCCAGAAGAGGCCAAAGGGAGCTCACCATCCTGCCCGCTGACCACCAGGGGGTCCCGGAGGTGGTGCCCAAAGTTCTGGGCACCTGGCGGCAGCGCACAAAGCTGCGGGGCTGCGCCGGGCAGGGCTGGGCTCCAAGCACCGCGCGGTGGCTCATCGTCCTGGGCTCCCGCCGCAGCTCTCCCAGCCCGGCCTTTCAAGCAATCACATGGTGCAGCAGAGGCTCGGCCCCAGGCTCTTTTAAAGAGGTAGCGCCCGGGTGTCGCACCTGGACGGGGCTGGCAGGCGTGGGGCTGCGGGACCGTGCCCAATCACAGATCGGGGCACAGACGCCCCTTTGCCCGCCGGCGCACACACGTGCCCAGCGCCACCGGGGCTGGCGCCCGCCTCTCACCAGCACCCCAGTCCCGCTCCGGGGACCCTCCCAGGCCAGCGACTCTCGCCTGCTCCTGCCCCAAGGGGCATTCTGGTCGCCCCTCTAGGCCCTCTCCTGCATCGCCATTGGGGAGCCACGGGGGGGGAGAGGGGCGAACCGAGGCACAGACTTACCCAAGGTCACCAGGGCTGGCAGAGCTCCTAGCCACCTGAACAGCTTTGTGGCTGTGTCCGAGAGCCCGCCCACGCCTTCGCCCTCGGCAGCCGCCGGCTCCGGGGATGCCTGGACGATTCGGGGCCAGCCTGTCAGGTCCAGGGGGACGGTCGCTGTTTGGGACTCGACTCGGGCGCCGGCGCCTCCGTCGCCCCCTGCGCGGGAGCTGAGTGACAACCCGGCTCCGCACACCGGGAGGGGCGGGGGCGGCGGCGGCACCCGCGGGGCCCCTCCCTCCTCGCCCTCCGTCTCCTCCCCCACCCCCTCCTCTAAACAAAGGAAGTGATTCTGGGTGAGAAAAGCTGGGGAAATGTGAGCTTTTCGCAGGGTCTGGTGTGTGAATCCAGCCTCGGGAGTGGACAGACGGGCAGCCTCCCCTCTGTTCACTGGCTCCCTTCTCAGTGTGTGATGCCTGGGAGCGCCGGTCTGGCCTCGGGCAACCCCGTGCCCCCCATGGCCTGGCCTCTCACCTGCAGGGCTCCAGGGTGCCCCCGACCTGGTCCCCCTCCCAGCAGTCAGCTAGAAGCCGCGGCACAGGTCCCACCCCTCACCGCTACAATCCTTCCCTCCTGTGAAGCCAGCCCATGTGTGTTCAGGAACTAACATCCTTCCCGAGCACATTACTTCGTAGGCTCTATCCTGAGTCATTATATTCCTTCCTCCTCTATCTTTCAGAACTGCTAGATCGCCTATTAGCAATGTCCATTTTACAAATGGGGGCATTGGGACTGAGAGGAGTGACCTCTCTTTCTAAGATGATCTCTGCCGCTGTCACTCCCTCTTGAGCCCTTTTCTTTCCTCCTCCTCCTCCCTTTTCGTAGCACAGCACCTAAGCTAAAAGGTATCCAGACCAATCCCCTCATGTTATACATAAGGAAGCAGACTCGGGGAAGGGGAGACTTCCGCAGGATCTCAGAGCAAAATCCTAAGGGGATCAGAGTCACAAACCAGGCTCCTGACTCCCGACACAGTGCTCTCCACACTGTGCCCCACCCCGATCCCTCCCTTGGCTGCCTCATGGAGCAGCTACAGTTTAGGCGGCCAACTGGGATCCACCAAGGACCACCTGGGGGCGGACCCTCACCCAGAACACCGTGCCTTGCCCAGACCCTGACCTGAGAAATCCTTGTACGTGGATATTGGAAATGGGCGTGGGAGGGCAAAGAGAGTCAGGCTGTCAGGCAAAGCGAATCAGTGCCACCCGGCCACACCCCGGCCCCTGCGGGCACTGCCCCCTTGTTGGATCTCCTGCTATCAAGACAAAAGTTCTGCCCAGAGGAGGGTGAGCACACGGCTGTTGGTGGGGCGGGGTGGTAGGGGGGCGGTCTGGCCGAAGCACAGTGGGGATGGGCCGGGCGGGTAGCTGAGCAGCTGGGAGGAGGGAGTACGGGCAGGTTGAATCCTGGGGGAGGTGGAAGAGACCCAGCTTGGGGAAAGATCACTTCCATTTGTGCCTTCAGGGGGAGCAAGGAGTCTGTGCCCCGGGGCAGTCAAACTGCAGTCCCTCCCGGAGTCCCTCCGGAGCCCAGGTGGAGAAAGTAGGTGGTGCCCACTCTCTTCTCCCTTCCTCTCCCTCCGCTTCCCCTGCAGACCTCCTCGACACTCCCAGTGGCATCGGACATTCTGCTTACTGCCCATGCCACACGAACACGCCAACCTGTGCGTCTGTCCCCCAGCCTTGAACCCTTGCCTTGGCCCAAGTGCTTTTGGCATCAAGTCTTTCTTTTGATTCTCACTCAGCCCCCTGATTTTCACTCATGTCGCTGATAGAAGCCTCCCCCCCACCCCTGGGAAGACCCAGGCAGGTCTAGCTCCGGGCAGGGGGCTGGGGAGGCGGGGAGGCGATTGCATCACCCTATCTAACCTTCCAGCATCTTCTGCTCTGGAGGGCACCTGAGCCCACCCCCAATTCCTCTTACTGTGGGTGGTTGACAGGTAGTGGATATGTTTGTGTGATACCTGTAGATCATTTTTTTCTCCCTCAGTTCTGGGTTAAAGAAACCAAATCCTCTTCCCTTCTTTCTTCTCTCTCTCTCCCTCCCTCCCTCCCTTCCTCCCTCAACCTCTGCCCATTCCCAGGGCCAGGCCTCCTAGGGGATTAGACAGGCCTGTTGGAGAACAGAGCTGGCCCAGTCAGTGGCCATCCCAGAAAGTTGTTCTGGGAAAAAACACACCAGAGTCTTCTGGGCAGGAGGGAGTGGGGATGTCTGTGTAAACACGATGCTCTTGGGCAGCAGAGCCATTTGGTGCTGTGAAAAGAGCACTTGACTAAGAGTCAGAAGAGCTGAAGTGGACTTGTAGGCCTCACTCTGCCCCTCACTGGATGGGCGGTCCAGGCAAATCACCTTTCCTCCCTTGG
Source organism: Procyon lotor (assembly GCA_028646535.1). NCBI lineage: Eukaryota > Metazoa > Chordata > Mammalia > Carnivora > Procyonidae > Procyon > Procyon lotor. Next base: position 21,793,801 of record CM053618.1, read on the forward strand.
CTTCCGTTTACCCATCGGTCAGCTTAGACAACTGACATCTTCCGTCCTCTCCTGCCCCAACAGTTGGTAAGTTCCTTCCAAGATGGGAAGTGTGGCCAAGATGGAGACCACAGGTGCTGGGCCTTTCCACCCAGAAACCTTGCGAGTCCTGGCTATCCCATCTGGGGCAGATTCCAGGACTGAGAGGAAGAGAGGGTTTTGTGGCAGGGGAAGGGGGATGTTGGGGGTCTCTAGTGGGAAAAAGACGATGTGGGAAGGAGTAGGCCTAACACGTGGAACAAGATATCCAGAATTTACATGGAGCCAAAAACTCTCTGGCTTTGGAAGTGTGTCCAGGACCCCCTGACTGGACGACCCTCCCCTTACCAGGGTCCACTCGTGCGCTGCAGATTCATGACTTTCCATGCCTTCCCCTGCCTTGAACAGCCCAGTCTTGGTTTTCTCATCCATAAAATGGGCATAGAAATACCACCTCACTGCACGGTTGCGAGGGCTTCCTGAGCTGACTTACGGAGAGTGGCTGGCACAGAAATTTTATCCACAAGGCAAGTAGGCAGCACCAGGCAGGCGGAGCAGTGTCGGCCGTGGAAAGAGTAGGGGAGTGCAAAATTCTGGAATCTGCTCTGTGCCACCAGTCGTGCTAAATCCCACAAGGACCGATTTGGGGGGGCCCTAAAGGGACCCAATGAAAAGCTTCTATCTGGCATGTGGCTCTGGGGGTAAGAAATATCACAATGAGTCTAAATAATCCCAAGGCCTACCCTTCTCCCCCTCTCCCCTTTCCTCTTGATCTTCTTTCTTTCCTTCCGGAGCCCCATCCTGGGCTTCTCCGGGCCCCTCACCCCTGCAGTCTCTGTGCTGAGGCAGGGGTTTAGAGAGAAGAAGGAGGGCTGAAATGTAGGGCTCCTGAGGGGCGACCTTGTATGCCCTCCTTCCTAGACTTCTCCAAACTAGACAGGGAAGGGCCTGTCCAAGGAGGGAAGCCATTCCCGAGCACCCCTTCCCAGGATACCAGCGAGGATGGGGTGGCAAAGCCAGCGAGGTCCCCAGAGAGGCCTGGGCGACTGGTTGAGGTTTTAAGATCTGTCTCTTTTCCCTTTCCAGAAGGCAGGAGGTTATTTGGGTCCCTCTGGTGTTTCTCAACATTGTTCAGGGCAGTATGTGTCCAGGAGAAGGGGGAGGAGGGCTGCGCCAGGGCGGGCAGGTTGGAGGGGAAGGATTTCCAGGTGGCTGGGAGGCCCGTGGCCCAGCGGTGACTCCCCCAAGTTCCCTCCTTCTTCAGATTTGGAATCTAGGTGTCCCCGCCCCCTCATCTCTTCTCATGTCTCCTCTCCTCTCCCAGGTCAGAGGCTCCTGTTGGGGAGATGCTGGGGAAGGAGCTACTCAGGGGTACCTGAGTACCCCCCTGCATGCCTGCGTGCCGGCAGAGGAGGCATGGGATGGGTTGGGGCTGGTTAGTCCAAGTTCCTCCAGACAGCCCGGAACCATTCCCGAAGGAGGATGTCACTTTCATGTCTTTCTCAGCCTCATTGTTCCTTTGTCCCTTCATTCATTCTTTTATCTTATTCAGCAAACACTGCACCCTCTTCTGTATCAGACAGTGAGCTGAGCACCGGGGATAGAGAGATAAGAAAACCGAAGTCTCCCCCATGGTTTCTAGAAAGAGCTCCAATCAGGTGGGGAGCATCCCACCTGAGGATCAGGATGTCTTTCTAACCTCGGTCTTTCCTCCCCCACCCTGCCCCCCCCACCCCTAGACTTGTTGAATTTCAACAGGGATGAGAAAGAGCTTAAAATGCCAGGCCCAGGGGTGGGGTGGGGGGGTGCCTGGGTGGCTCAGTTATTAAGCGACTGCCTTTGACTCAAGTCATGATCCCGGAGTCCCCGGATCAAGCCCTGCATCAGGCTCCAAGCTCCATGGGGAGACTGCTTCTCTCTCTGAACTTCTCCCCTCTCCTGCTCTCTCTCGATCTCTCTCTCTAATAAATAAAATTTTTTCCAAAAAAAATTGACAGGCCTGGAAAGGTGGCTGGCAGCCCTCTCACCCCTCAGGGCTTGGCAGAGGACATCCAAGGCTGGGAAGGAGGGTCAGGTCTTGGAGACTCACAAAGCCACCCATGCTTCAGCTAGAGGACCTATGCTCTGACTGATCTCACACGTGGCTTCCTGGTGTGAGATTTTTAAAAAAATTTTTTAAATTATTTATTTTTTATTAACATATAATGTATTATTTCCCCCAGGGGTACAGGTCTGTGAATCATCAGGCTTACACATTTCACAGCACTCACCATAGCACATACCCTCCTCAGTGTCCATAATCCCGCCCCTGATGTGAGATTTTCTTTTAATATAAAACTTTGTGAGCTCTGTGGCTTTAAAAAACTTGAAAATCTGAAGTTCAACCCAACATGTTCATTGCATAGATAAGGCAACCGAGACCCAGAGAGGCAGTAAACTTGATCAAACCTGCCTATGAGATGAAGAGTCTGGTGACGGGGGAGACATCCAGAAATGAGCCCTGCCCCCGTCCCCGGGCCCGTGGATCCCTCGGGAACCCCTTGAGCACCAGCCCTTCAAACCCTGGCTGGGGTTCCCAGCCTCCCCAGCTCACCGGGCAGGGAAGAAGGCCACTAGCACACCCAGGCAGAACCAGCATCGAGTGGACACACGATAATAAAAGTGTGCCAGGGGCACAGCAAATGAACATTTATAAAGACATACATTGTGCCCCATATAGAGCATCCCACTTAATGGCAGGTAGCAAAGCCATTGTCAACTGAAGCCGGGAGAGGTTCAAGGGGAGCCACCTGGCAGAGCTGAGACTGACCCAGATGTGGTGTGCTTTACTTCTGAAGGGATGTGTGAGGGTCGAGGGGGGATTGGAATCGCTGAACCCATTGGGCTGGAAGGGGTTCCTGGAGAAGAGAATCTTCAGCAGCCTCGTCCCTTCATTGACTTGTGCAACTAGTATTTATTAGGGACCTATGACGAAGATGGCACTGTTCCAAGGTGCCACCAAGAGCTCAGAGTGCGGCACCCAGACGACAGGGCTAGCGTCAAGCCTGCTTAGAATTAGCTAGAGCTCCAGGGGGTGTGTTCCAGATGCCACAGAGAAGGCAGAGAGCTCACTGGGCCAGCCCAGCCTGGGGGCCTTGGAGAAGGAGCCAGATGCTCTGTGTTTGCGGAGAAGTTCTGGTGGAGTGGAGGAGGCGTTTCTGAGCAAGACTGGCCGTGGCTGGGGCACTGACCTCAGGCTGAGCAGCAAGGTGACAGCTGGGACCATCGCACCGGTGGCCTCCTGGGGGAGGCTGAGAAGACTTGCGTGGGCCATGCACCTCGCTGAATCCAGAAGGCCTCAGCCCCAGTCCCGGCTCCCTCCTATAGCTCTGGGTGAACCCCAAACTCTCACCGAGTCCCTCTGAGCCTCGGTCCTTTTTCCCATAAGAGGAACAATTACGTTACCTATTTTATTTGTTCAAAATTGCTTTTCAGGTTGTAAAACACTAGACAGATATCAGGACCTACGCTATTAGTGATGCGAAGCCTCTGAGCAGGAGGTGGAAGGATCTGAAAGATGCTTTGGAAAGACCGTTCTGTGACCCTGTGCGGGGTGGACTGGATGAGGGAGAGGTAAACCAGGAAGACCTGTCTTGGCCCAAGAAGATTAAAAGCCAAACATAAGAGGAAGCTGTGGGAACAGCTTGGACAAGAGAGATGTCACAGGGGACTCCCAGGCTCCTTGGCCAGTCACGCAGAGCAGCTGGGGAGAGGGGAGAGGCAGCTTTCAGGGGTGGGGACGGGAGGACATGTTGGCTGGGATGTGCTTAAGGGGACATCCAGGTGCAAGGGCGAGCAGGCTGGCGGACACTGCCGAGGAGCTAGTCAGAGCTCCAGCCGGTGGTCTCCATCAAGATGGCGGTCAAAGCTCTGGGAGAGAGGAGATCGCTCAGGGGGAGCACGCAGAAGAAAAATTGGAAAGAAGCCGCTGTGCCCACGGCACCGGGAAGAACAGCCGGGGGGAGGGGGAGCAGGTTAGCAGGTGTTTCGGGAAGAAGGGTGCTGAGTGCTTCAGGCCTGGAGAGCAGCCGTGAGGGATCTGAGGGGGAAGTGGTGGGATTTGGTGACAAGAAGGGGGAGGAGTGGGGGGAGAAGCACCATCTCCAGAGTCGGCGCTGGAGCAGGTAGGGAAAGGGGGGCCGCGGGTGCAGACGAGGCTTTGGAAGAGAGTGGCAGGGAAGAGGATAAAAGACGGACTGTTAGCTGCAGGAAAGTGGGGGCAAAAAGAGGTTGGTTTTAGGCGGGGAGAGCTGAGCGTGCTCGCAGCCCGAGGGAGCGAAGAGATGAATCAGAGGGAAGAGAAACCGAGAACAGACCCCACTTGTCAAGTATCCTAAGTGGTTGATGACAGCTGGCTGGGCACGGAGCTCTGGAGGCTCCCAGGCCTGGAGGTTCCCTCCGCCACCTCCAAGCCCCTCCCTCCCGCCCCCACTGAGTCTTGAGGGCGGTCCCCGGGCCTTCTGGCCCAGCCTGTCTCTCCCCCACTCCAGACACACGGCCAGCACTTCGCCCGGCCACGTTGCGCACCGATTAAAGACTCAGCCTTCTGGGGGGCCTGGATGGCTCAGTGGTTTAAGCCTCCGCCTATGGTTCAGGTCATGATCCCGAGGTCCTGGGATCGGGCCCCGCATCAGGTTGCTTCTTCCGCTACCATTCCCTCCCTTGTGTTCCCTCTCTGGCGGTGCTTCTCTCTATCAAAAAAATAAAATCTTAAGGCAAAAAAAAAAAAAGACACAGCCTCCTCCAGGCACCAGCACCCCTCCCATGGCAGCCCGTGGCCCGGCCCCACACCTGACCCCAGCCCACAGGGCACTGGCCGTGGATTTCTTGGCTTCTCTGGCTCAGACTGCAGCCACAGACGTACCTCTGTGCCATCTGTGCCAACCCCCTGCACCCCGCCACCTGCACCCCCCTGCACCCCTCTGCACCCCCACCCCCTGTGCACCAACCCCGAGTCGGCTCTACCACGTGCCAGCCTCACGAGTGCTCCCCGCACAGCCCACTCCATCCTGCCATGCTCCCCACCTTTCTGGACTCCCCAAACACCGTTCTGGTCCTCGGCTTCCCCTCCCCACACTGGGTAGAAGGGGAAATCGAGGCAGGGGTACTCCTGTGACTTCTGTATGCCCATTACCTTCTCTATGTTTTGGGGGGGTTTTTTTAAAGATTTTATTTATTTATTTGACAGCGAGTAGGCACAGAGGCAGAGAGGTGGAAGCAGAGAGCCCGATGTGGGGCTCGATCCCAGGACCCTGAGATCATGACCTGGGCCGAAGGCAGAGGCTTTAACCCACTGAGCCACCCAGGCGCCCCACTTCCTGTATGTTCTGAGAGCGAGAAGAGGGTCAGGAAGATTGGGGGAAAGAGGGAAGGAGGGGCAGAAGAAGAGTTTCTAGATTAAATTCGGGACACCCAGTTGCCTTTTTTTAAACAGCTTTATTGATGCTTAACTTACCTATCATAAATTTCCCCCATTTAAAGTGTACAACTCAGTGACGTTTCAGCATAATTACAGAATTGTCCAGCCACCGCCATCGTTTGAGAGCATCTTCATCACCCTCCAAAAACAACCCTTGCAGCCATTAGCGGTCGCTGCCAGACCCCCACCCTCTCCTACGCAGACCCAGGCAGTTACTATCCGCACTCGGTCTCTGTGGGCTTTCCTCTTCTGGAGCCTTCGTATGAATGGAACCATACACGCGCTCCTTCGTGGCTGGCTTCTTTCCCTTGGCCTGAGGTCTTCCGCGTTCACCTGTGCAGTACATGTGTCAGTCCTGCACTCTTTTTGAGGACTGAAGAATATTCCGGCGCACGTCTGTACCACACTGTGTTGACCCTCTCCTCGGTTGGTGGACATTTGGGTGGTGTCCACATTGAGGCTATTACAAACAATGCCGCTATGAAATTCGTGTATGAGTTTTTGTGCAAACATGTGTTCTCACTTGTTTTGGGGAGATACAGACAGAAGGAAGGGCCAGACCACGTGCCTGGACCTTTGTCCCATCGGTCCGAGGCATCATCCTGCGGCCCGCTGCAGAAGCTCTCATGATCCCCTTTCGCAGGTCAAAACACAGAGACTCAGAGGGAGGCCTGGGACCACCAAGGGCTGACGCCAAAACATGAAGTCAGGTCTCCCATTCCGGGTCTGGGTTCTTTGCAACAATCATGATGAGCCCCTCTCAGTCCACGGTCCACCCAAGGGAACAAAATATCCGGAATTTGCAAAGCAGCATAGCCAGTGTGAACAGTCACCTTGTCACACTGAATTCCTCATCAGGTGCTTTGGGGACCGCGTCTGGGGCGGGGGTGGGGGTAGATGGGGCAGACTGAAGCTGAGGCTTCTTGGAAGGAAGGAGCTGGAAAGCCCGCCCATACACAGGCCTGAGATGGGCTGATGGAAGCCCCGCCCAGCAGGGATGGGAGCCAGGAGCCCAGCCACTAGGCACTGACTAGGCAGCATCCAATGGGGCCACATTCTTGGGAAAAGAACAGACAAGAGACCTTTGAAAAATCTCAAGCTTGGCCACAGATTCTGGCTTCAGCTCATTCTCTCAGCTCCAGTCTCACCCTGATTTTAAGCAGAACTCTAAATGCTAGTCGGGGATTATTCCGTTCACGTCTGCCTTGCCGCTCTGCCCTGAGCCCAGGGCCCTGTCACCAGACAGCCCTGGGTCGTGTGTGAAAGGTCTTTGCAGTAAGTGCATTTTTCCAAAGTCAGGGTGGAGGGGTGGGCTGTGGCCTGGGCTCCCTGCATCCTCCGTGGGCCCACCCCAAAGTCCCAAATTCCGGGCCAAAGGAATAAACAGGAGCTTGCTGGAAGTGCCCATCCACTCCAGCTGGGCGGGGGCAGGGAAGGCACAGAGGAGCCCTCCAGTTGCCAAGCGTTTCCATTTCAACCACTGTCCACGGCCCGCAAGTTAGACAGGCTTCATCCAGGACTGAAAATGGGTTTCTAGTGCCCAGTAGAGCTCAAGAAACATTTACTGAATGCTGAATGTTCAGAATAACAAAGTAGAAGAGAACAAGAAGAGACTCTAGCAACGCTTTATTGTCTAGAACTCATTTAACTCTCACGGCATTGCTGATGAAGTAAGTACAATTATTTTCCCATTTCTCAGACCAGGCAACTAAGGCTCAGGGTGGTGTGTGGATTCCCCGGGCCCACAGCAAAGTATCGCCCCACTGAGGGCCGTTGGCTGGGCCTCGGGCTCCCCCTGCTGGCCGGATGGGAGTCAGGGCGTGGGGCGAGGAGCTGCCCTGGGCCACCCCCACCCCAGCAGCTCTCGCTCCCTCCCCAGGCCCCTCGGATTCCTGAGGCTGGGAGAAGGAGCCACACCTGGGCTCAGGCGAAGGGCGACTCTCAGGCGCACTGTGCCAGGCCAGGAGTCAGGTGGGATGTTACTGGCAGAGTGCACCAGGCCAGAGGGCGACAGAGTCCCTGCCCCCGCCTCCATGGCTCTCTGTTGCTCAGACAGAAAGCTCTAAGACCAAGGGTGCTGGGGTCTAGAAATGCAGCAAGCCTGCCCACGCAGAGGGAATGGAGAGACTCCTGTCTCATGACGTCCGGCCCAAAGTGCTTGGTTCCCTTTTTCCCAGGCCAAGCCTCCTAAACCAGCCCAAAGGGGTGGGATTTGCTCCTATTTCAAAAAAAACTCCAGAGAAAAGGATTTTCTAGCTTCCTTTACCTTCCACCCTACTTCATCTAACTGCTCTCAGTTCTGACAATGAAGAAGGCTAATAATTTAGGCCCATGCACCTCTTGCTCTTTCTGGAATTGGGGGACTACTGGTTCTCAGTGAGGATTTTGTTCAATCAGTCCTCCTCAAAGGTTATGAGTTTGGTCTCTTGTGTCAAACAAATGTGACATCAAATCTTATTTCTGTCCCTCATTCGTGTCTGACTTTGAGCACGTTACTTAACCAAAAAGCCTGTTTTCTCATCTATAAAATGGAAGTTATGGTACTTTATCGTGGGCTGTTGGAAGGATACGGGGATAAATGATAAAATCAATAGACCTGTGCATACAGTAAGTGTTCTGTAAACATTGCTGATAATTATCACTATATTTATAGTTATCTTACCTTTCTTACTCTTTCACTTAACTAAAGAGAGATGGGGTGAGGGGTGCAGTAGGCAGGTGGGAGTTTTGGGCACAAACGCATGGACTGTCCTCTCGTGTGTTTGTGACTTCCCAACCTGGTCACCCCCTTGCGCTCCTACCCCTTGTCTGCAAGGGGAGGGGTGGCAGCTGCTTCCCTCCCTGCCCGGGCCCCGACCCAGCCAAAGGCCTGGCACAGCTGCTGAAATAGCCCAAATGCCTCGGGTTTAGGGCTAGGTAGAGGACAGCTGGGGATGGGGGAGGAGGGCGAGGGGGCAGAAAAGGAACCCACCCCTCCCTCATTACGTCCACTTCTCCTGCTGCTCCCGAAGCTTTTCAGGTCAGCCTGGGACCTCTGACCTCCCTCCTGCCCCAATCTCCCTGGGGCAGGCGGAGGTGGGCGAGAAGCATTCTCCCTCTTTCCCTCCCTTATCCTCTGCCCTCTCATGCCTCCTCTCCAAGGCTGAACCCACCCACCCCAGCCCACCCGGGTGCCCCTGCTCCCTCTCCCGCCCCCGTGCTGCCCAGCTGTCACCGGCCTTGAGCCGGGCACTCCGCCTGCCTGCACCACTCATGAATCGCCAGCATTCACACTCTGGCCCCAGAGCCTCCACCTGTTCCCCTCGCTCTGAGCAGCAAGGCTGTGTGGCCCCATCTGCGGTCCTCCATCCAGGATTCAGTGCAGGAGACTACACTTCAAAACCCTCAGCTTCCACCTGCCGGGGTGGGGGTGGGGAGCACTGGCTGAGAGGCTGGACTGAATCAGGGGCACCCTCATCTCCCGGATGGAAGAGCTTCCCCACCCCGGGCCCACCAGTACCGTCGGAAACAGCCTACATGCCGGGGGGGGGGGGGGGGGGGGGGGGCGGCGGACGACACACGCAACAAGCCCACCCGTATTTAGCAGCCTTCTCTTCTTACCCTTTGTTTCTTCACAGGCAGCGCCTGGCTCCAGGCCGGTCAGTGTGCGATGCAAATAGAAAGACACAACAGGGGTAACATTTAATTCATTTAATTAATTTTTTGTGATACAAGCAACATGTGAATGCATTTTCCTTGATTAAAACAAAAATGAAACCACTGCAGTTCAGGCTCCAATTCCCTTTGATCAGTCCCCCCAAATCCACACCTTTTCTCCTGAACAGAGAGAGGCTATCACTGTTACCAGCCTAGCTGTATGTAGCCATAGAAAATATAAGGTACTATCATGTGGGTTTGTGTTCTGCTGTCACTTTTTTTTTTTTTTATGTACGCTGTAACTACAAATATTCTGCAACGAAATTCACTTTAAAAAAAAGTCTTATCTACTTAAGCTGGTACATACAGATCTACGACAATATCTTTTATTGAGAAAGAGCTCACATGAGAGCACAAGCAGAGGGAGTGGCAGACAGAGGGAGAAGCAGGCTCCCTGCTGAGCAGGGAGCCCAGGGGATGTGGGGCTCAATCCCAGGACCCTGGCCAGGATCATGACCTGAGCCAAAGGCAGACACTTAATGCCTGAGCCACTCAAACATCCCTATCAATCTTTTTAAATGATACATAATATTCTGGGCATGATTTACTTAGCTATTTCCCTATCGACAGACATTCAGGTCGGCTCTCTTTTTCTTCTATTACAAACATTGTGTCCCTGTCATAGGCTTGAGCCTTCTCTCATAGTTCTCCCTAATCGGTGTTCCTACTCCTTGTGGGCAGGAAAGTTAACCATTTACACTGTTTTAAGGACACAAAAATAGCAAAAGTGACCTTAGGAGCATTTTATAACCAGTCTGTAGTCATTTTGTCTTTTCAAAATTCTGGATCCCTCTAAGATGATCTCCATATCCACTTGGGGGCAAATTAGTGTTCTAGCAAACAGCTGTGGTCAAGGAGGTAGGAGGAGACTCAAGAGAGAGTGAAGACAGGGGAAAGTGAAGGAGAGTGAACAGGGAGGAAAAAGAAAGAGAAGTAAAAGACCGTGGGAATGATGGCACTCTGCAACAGGGAAAGACTGGAGCTGCCCAACAGAAAGGAAACAGTTAAGTAAAACTTGGCCTATCTATTCTATAGAATATTATGCAGCCATTAAAATAATTATGAAGACTATGTAGGAGCATGGAAAATGCTTCTGATATTAAGTTAAAAAGTAGACTACAAAATTAAAACTGCATTATGATTACAACTCTGAAGATGATGTGGGCATACAAAGATGGGAAGGGAATCCAGACAGATGAAAACAATCGGATTTGTTGTGGTAGCAGAACTGTGGGTACACTATTATTATCACTTATTTCCATTACCATTGCCATAATATTGTTTTGTGCAATATGGGATTAATGCTAAACAGCAACAGGAGGAAGGAAGGGAAGGAAAGCAAATAAAAGAAGAGAAGAAGAGAGGGAGGGAGGAGGGCATAGACGGAGACATGAGGCAGGGAAGCTGGAATAAAGCCCATGTTCTGGGGTTTGGACCACCTTCACCAGCTATGTTAGCCACGGTGTCAACTCGGACTCTTCCTCCAGGGTCCGTGGGCTGAAAGCAGTTTCACCAGACACAGAAGATGTACACCTCCCTCTTACTGCCCTCCAGTGTTTTTTTTAAAGCTTACCAAGGAGTTAGGGATATCAAGCACGGGATCTTAAGGGGCTCAGAATCTAGCAGATAGGAAGGGGGACACAGATCTGGAATCAATGATAATCAACAAATGCTCAAGCACAGATCTAATCTTGTGAAGCTGGAGGCTCTAGAGTCCCAGAAGTCCTCACAAGCTGGGCCTCAAAGGATGAGTAGGAAATGGGCTGGTATAGAAAAGGGGCTAGCATCCTAGGTAGAAGGCACATGTGCAAAGGCACTGAAACCTACGTGCGCACACACACACACACGCGCGCGCACACTCTGCACACACACTACCATTTAGCATGGCCAAACACAGGGCTCAGGAGAAACAGAGGCATGTGATGAGACCTTGAATTATTCAAGGGCAAAGAGAAGAACTGCAGTGTTTAATCAGAACACAAGTACACTCTAAGTGTGCCTCGGAGAGGTGCCCCTTGAGAGGGTGAGCAAAGTGGGTGGGAGTAACCCAAAGCAGAGAGAAGGGACATCAGTTGGGAGGTTACTTTAAGAGTTCTGATGGGAAAGAGCAGGACCCTCAACTGGGGTGGTTAATGGGATGGGGACAGAAGGATTAACCCAAGAAATTCTTAGGTAGAAACGATAGAACATTATTCATTTATGCAATGAACATCTGGGTCTGCTATGGCATTGAGCATTCAGAGGTGGAAGACAGTCTCTGTCCTCAGCAGGGAAGATGGACAGGGAGACAGATGGTTCTAGATAGATGTGAAAAGTGCTGTGATAGAGGTAAGCCAGTGAGGGAGAGACCATGAGGGGCCAAGAGCAGATGGGATGTGGGAAGGGAGGGAGGTCCTTCTGGGTCCCCGCCTCAGATGTTGGGTGGATAGTGGAGCCATCAACTGTGTCAGGAAGTGCAGGGCGAGGGTGTGTCTGCAGGCAGATGATGGTTGTGACTTGGACCTCTCTTGATTTGCTCCTACTCCGTTGAGAAGAGCCAAATGTGGCTTAGGCTGCCTGTTGCCTTTCCAGTTGAATGAATCACATGGAAAGTACCTAGAATAGTTCCTGGCACAAAGTAAGTGCCCAACAAATGCTAACTTAAAGAAAATAAGCAAAAAGTGCAGAAACTCAAAGCAAGACTCACATTTATCAGGGTAGGCTCTCTCCATGAGACCAAGGAAACACTTTGGCTCCCTGGTCCCAAAAGGCAGTCCACTGGAGACTTTTAACAAAATCAGACCTCAACCTCCCAGGAAAAGGTTGTTAAAAAGAGTGGCCACAAGCATGCAAAAACAGAACTCACTGCAGATAGGTAGGGCTCCCACAGACAAACGCAAAGATGGCGGCAGAAGGGTCTCAGTGGTTTGGTCCCATTGACAGGAGTTGGCATGACATCATTCGTTTAAAGAGTATGGACTGTGCGCTTTGCAAAAATCACATTCCCTGCATGACTCCACAGAGCAAGTCATCAAAACTGTGAATTTTCTTTCTTTGTGGGCTTTCGCTGGTTTATTGGAAGTTTGGAAGAAGATGAAGCAGAGTATGGAGACATTGCTTATGTTGATGCTGTTGGGTGGTGACATCATGGAAACTTGTCAGAAAGATTTACTGAACTGCTTTCCCGCCACAGGGAATTAAAAGGCTTTAAAGGACCCAACTCATCAGACCTCAGGCGGCTCACGCCTTACTGATGTGACAAGACTTGTAAACACTCTCATCTTGAAAGTAAAACACTGCTGATGCATTAGATGGAGGAAGTGCTCACACTGAACTTCAGCTGGACCCAAAGACAAAGTGACTGACCACTGGCCTCTGCTCTCGTTTCTTATTGCTTGACTACTTTGAGTGCAGTGAAACCACCAACGGTAAAGAAATGCAGCGCTCTCTGATGGGCATGACATCACCTTTTAGGAGAAATTCTTGGATTTTGCTAAGTATGAGTTTTACTCTAAGTTTCTGGGCTTTTTTTGGTTTTGTTTTGTTTTTTTTTTTTACCTTTTTAAAGTTAACATCTATTGAGTGCTTATATATTCTCGGCACTATTCTTGGTGCCTTATGTGTACTTCTCCATACATGCTGTACAACAAATCTGTGGGGTAGTTTCTAGTACTAGTCTCACTTCCCGGTAGTAAAACAGAGACACAGAGAGGTTGAGAAGCAAAACCTTTTAGGTGGGGTGCCGGGACTCTGGCCCTGGTAGTCTGCCCTCAGGGATCTGGGTCACTTTTCATAAACTGAGGACGGATCCAAATCATGGAGCATCGGCCCCACCAATGGGGCTCGTCTCTAGGGAACTTCTACGGTGAAAGTCAACTACGCTCGCCAAGAGGACTTACTCTTCCAAGAATTTAAGAATGCACTGGATAATCCACCTGTTTTGTGGTCTAACTCTAGGCGATGTTTGGGTCCATTTCCTTCTTTTCATAGAACAACTGAGACTAACACTGAGAAGAGTCACTAGCGATGTGTACCTGGGGTCTGTGTTGATAGCTGCCTGACTGAAGGACACTCCACTGCTCCCTTTGTTAAGCACCTGTTCTCGTGGACTTCACCGACGTTCTCCAAACTGACCCACACCTGGCACAGGTGCACAGGAGTGCACTTCTGTATCAACTGTGTTAATTCGGTTTTGTACTGCTTTTGTGTGGCTGTTAAAAATCCATACGTTTGTTCAGCTATCTTCACTATTGGTATTAATTTTTAAAAGTGGTAGGCTTCAGGTTCTAAAATAGAGGAGTTTACTGATTGATCCTCTCACTAAAGACCACTAAAAATACTAGACAAAATAACGGAAAACCTCTTTTTACTCTGCCTCATCGATTGCGAGAAAGAAGACGATTTTCAGCCATAGACCACCGACGTTCCAGAAAATGTTGACATCCCTCTGATGCGCTGTTACTCCGATGGGCCCCAGAGGAGCCCTGCAAAGGGTCTTCAATCACATCGATGTAGAACACAGTTTTCTTGGAAAGAAAAAGAAGACTCTGTAGTCATGTACAGAGCACGATCAAGGGCATTACACTGGACTTCCATTACAGGCCGAGGGCTGGGTATGCTCACTTCCCTGTCAACGTTGTTTCTCGGGAGAATGGTTCCTTGGTTAAAATCTGAAATTTCATGGGTGAAAAATATATCCACAGGGTTTGGATGAGGCCAGGTGTTGCTTGTTCAGTATCTCAAGCCCAGAAAGCTGAGTTAATTCTTGAAGGAAATGACATTGAACTTGTGTCAAAATCAGCTATTTTGATTCAGCAAGCCACAACAGTTAAAAACAAGGATATCAGAACATTTCAGGATGATATGTATGTTTCTGAGCAGGCTGATGAATAAGATCTAAGTCATCCAGCTACAGAAAGAGCAAAATGCCAGACGACTTTTCAGACTCATTTGTGGTATTTTATTTTATTTTAAAGATTTTATTTATTTATTTGACAGAGAGAGAGAGCGATCACAAGCAGGCAGAGAGGCAGGCAGAGAGAGAGGGAAGCAGGCTCCCCGCCAAGCAGAGAGCCCCATGCAGGGCTCAAACCCAGGACCCTGAGATTATGACCCGAGCCAAAAGCAGAGGCTTTAACCCACTGAGCCACCCAGGCGCCCCTTGTGGTATTTTAAAGATGCAATAAAAGCCTATCGACTTGGCGCTTTTTCTTAAAGCAAACCAACAAACAAAAACGCCGCTTTTTAAATGCATCAATTGAGTGGAAAAGAATGAAAGGTGAATTTGGAAGCTTAAAGTCATGAAAGCAGAAGCCTGAGAGAATCCTCACACTGATGTCAGCATTTACAATGAGCTTCAACTTTCACAAACCTCACAACGCATTGGAGAGCTTGTCAAAGGTGAGGAGTCTAATAAGGAGGCTACATTCCCAGCATAAACCTATAAGCCTGGAGCCCAAAATACAGCCATGCTCTACCTATTTGCACTGAACAGAAGGCAGAAAAACATCTCTCTTGAGAATTAATAACTACCAGCTAGCCATTGTGCAGAGGTGCTGCCCAAATTCCCACTACCTAGGTGGCCCAAATAATCACAACCAAGAACTTACTTTTTTTTAACAATCCTGAGCTGCCAGTGCCCTCAGGTGCCTGGAGTTGCAAATGAGAAACAGTCCTGGAGGAAAACACCTTCAACCCAGGCACTGGAGAATTTCCACAGGTGTAGTTCTAAGTAACATGAGCTTGTGGTAAAAACAAATCACAAAACACAAGGAAACAAGACCCCATGAGTGAGGTCCCAGGAGGGGGAAAAAAATAGAAAGCATAGTAGTTCACAGTCCAGGGTAATTTTGCCCTGCAGGGGATATTTTTGGTTGTCACAACTGGAAAGGGAGAAATGTATGTTACTCAATCTAGTGTGTAGAGACCAGGGATGCTCTTAAACACCCTACAATGCCCAGGACAGCTTCCTACAATAAAGATTTGTCTAGCCCATAATGCCACAGTGTCAAGGTCAAGAAGCCCTGAGACAGCAGAATCAAGCCTGCAAAAGCTTCTGTTTCAGAATTATCAGAAATAGTATATGCAGTAAGTAAAGGTGCAGACTTGAAGACATTTAACATATGAGTAAAGAGCAAGGGAGTGTATTGTCAAGCAGATTTGGAGAAGAACCCCCCAAAAAATCTCAAAATGAATTAAGTAAAACAACTGAAATTAAAAAATTAGTGGCACAACCCGTTTTGGAAAATAGCTTTGAATTATCTAGCAAAATTGAAGATAGATATAATCTGTGACCCGACAAGTTCATTCTTAGTACATAGCCTAGGGAAACTCATGCACATGTGCTCCAACATACATATACAATGGTGTACATACATACAAATACATACACCAACGTTCATAGCGTCATTGTTGAAAGTGGTTCCTCCTCAACAAGAGGGAAGAACTAACCCAACAAAATAGAATGAAAATGCATAATATAGTCATACAATAGACCACCTCACAGCAATGAAAGTAAATGAACCATTGGTACAAACATGGATTAACTTTCAAAGAGCATGTTGAATGAAAGAAGCCAGACTCCAAATATATACAGAATATTAAAGAGAACAGACAAACAAAAATGGACAGAGCTACCAAAACTATAAGAGAAGCCAAGACATTAATGACATTGAAGTCAGAGTGGTGGTTACCTCTTGCGGAGGAAGGGGTTAGAGATCATGAAAGGACACATAAGGGGTTTCTGGACTGTTGGCAATGTTCTATTTTTAGGGCAATTACTTGGAATTTATTTTAGAATTAATGATTAAGATGTGTGTTTATTTTTTTCACACTTTTCCAAATTGTGTTGCATTTTCCCAATTAAAAAAAATGTTTTAAAAATGAAGTGGCAGGTTTAACAGCAAATTAGACAAAGTTGAAGTGAGAATTATTGTAATGGAAGACAGATCTGAAGAAATTACCCAGAACGCAGTTCAGAGACAGAAAGAGATGGAAAGTTTGACAGAAAGATTAAGTTGGAATTCTGGAAGACATGAGAGAAAGAAGAAGTGACTCAGTATTTGAAGAGTCAATAGCTGACATTTTCTTGGGACTGAAGAATAGATAACTGATAACCATTCACTAAATTGGGAAGCCCAGCTAATCACAAGCAGTATAAATAAAAGGTAACCCACACCTAGACCATATCACAGTGAAATTTTCAGAATGCCCCAATTTTTTT
Organism: Procyon lotor; assembly: GCA_028646535.1. Taxonomy (NCBI): domain Eukaryota; kingdom Metazoa; phylum Chordata; class Mammalia; order Carnivora; family Procyonidae; genus Procyon; species Procyon lotor. Next base: position 21,810,174 of record CM053618.1, read on the forward strand.
AATTCAAAAGAATGAAAAGATATTAAAAGCAGTCAGAGAGAAAAGATATATAACCTTCAAGTAAAGGACAATTAGACTGCTTTTTTTTATTAATACTGAAAGCCAGAGGACAGTAGAGTTCTATCATTAATATACTAAAAAAATAACTCTCATCCTAGAATTAGTATTCTTAGTGAAAATATTATCCATGAAAGAGCTATAAAAACATTTAATAATTCATAAATTAAAGAGTAAATTATAATAGATATTTAAAATATTTACAAAAGCTTAAAAACAAAACCACTACATGTCAAATTTGTTAAATACAATTAAACTAGTACATTAGAATTAAATCCTAATCTGAAATGCTTATATTAGAAAATAAAAAGATTGAAAATTAGGGGCACCTGAGTGGCTCAGTCAGTTAAGTGTCCAACTTGGTTTCGGCTCAGGTGGTGATCTTGGGGTCATGACCTAATGGGGTCACCCCCCATTAGGCTCCATGTTCAGTGCAAAGTCTACTTACGTTTCTCTCTCCATCTGCCTCTCCCCCTGCTCTCTCATTCTCTTTCTCTAAAATTAACAAATAAATAAGTTTATTTGTTTCTAATTTATTGTTTTAAATTTGTTTATAATTTTAATGTTTAAATTTATTTATAAAAAATAAACAAACAAAAATAAATGTGTTAATGATTCAACTTTAGAAATTTAATAAAGAACAACAGATTAAACTCAAAGAAAGCAGAAGGAAGAAAACAATAAAAATAAGAACCAGGATTAATAAAATAGAAAACAGAATCAATAATTCCCAAAGTGAGCTTTTTTTGAAAACCCTAATAAAATTGATAAAACTCTGGCAAGAATGATCATGTAAAAAAAAGAAGACACACAAAAAAATGAAAAGGGAGACAGAATTACATAAGCTAGAAAGATTTTAAAAAGACAGATGATATTAAGAAAATTTTTATGTGCGAAAGTTTGGAACTTTAGGTGAAATGGAAAAATTTCTAGGAAAATATAACTTACCAGAACCAACTCAAGGCAAAAAAAAAAAAAAAAATCTGAATAGTCTCATAACCAATAAGGAAATTGAGTCAGTAGTTTTCCCAAAAATTCAAGAAATAAATAATTCCTATCTCAAAAAAAACTCTTCTAGAAATATAAAAAAGGGGAAAATCCCCAACTCATTTTACAAACCTAGCATAACCTTCATACCAAAACCAGATCAAAAAAAGTATGAGAACAAAATTTTATAAGCCATTTTTCTCATGAATATGTGTGCAAAATCTAAATAAAATATCTGCAAACCAGATATGGCAACATATATAAATATACTACATCTTGACCAAGGGTTTGTTCTAGGAATGAAAGCTGTTCTATCATTTATTTAAAAAACCAATTAATGTAATTCACCACATTAACAGATTAAAGGAGATAAATCATCTCACTTGTACTTAAAAAAAATTTGATTAAGTATCTGTTCATGATGAAAACTCTTAGCACACTAGAAACAGAAGGACATTGATAAAAGATAGCCTTTAAAAACTCACAGCAAACACTATACGTGATGGCAAATCCTGGAACTATTTCCTACAATATCAGGAACAAGAAGAGAATATACATTATCACCCCATTGATCTGGAAGTTCTAAGCAAGACACAGAAGGTGGGAAAGGAGAAAAGGAAGAGAGGGTGAAAGTTATAAGAATTGATATGGGATAATCAAAATTGTTATTTTCCACAGATGACAAGATTATCTGTATGACAAATCCTAAAGAATGCACAGATAAGTAATTAGAACAAATTGAAGCATTTTGCAAGGTTACTGACCAAAAATATCAATATACAAAAGTCAATTTCACCTAATTTTATTTCCATGAGCCAGCAAAAATGGATAGAGAATACAAATTTTAAAACTATGGTCGTTCAAAATAACATCAAAATATAGAGTAACTAGGAATGCATCTAACAGAAAATTGCAAGTTTTTTTATGAAGAAATATTTAAAACTTTATTGGAAAACATTAAAGGGAATTATTATTTCATACAACAGTTGCACAAAACCCATTACATATTGAGTGCTTCTAATGCTTTACAATTATTAACTTACTAATTCCTCATAACCATCCTTATGAGAAAGACATTATTATGATTATTGCATTTACAGATGAGGAAACTAGAAACTATCACAAGAAATCTATTGAGTGTTAGAGCTGGGATTTGAACCCAAGCCATTTAGCCATAGAATTCATGCTCTTAAATCTATTATGTTGCCTTTCTTAGTGAATTAAATAGAGAGAGACATGGTCCCTGCTCTCATTGAGTTTTTAATCTGGTGGGGGTGGGGGAAGACTTTTGCTTCCACTTATAAAAACATAACTGGTATCAGATTGTTCCCCACACTGAGAACTTTAAAAGCTAGATAAAACCATCTGAAGGCATGAAGCCATGGCAGCCATCTTGGATGAAGGGCCAAGGTCCATAAAAAAGAGAAATGCACTCAGCTGATCCCAACATTCTAAAGACAATTTTCCATCAAGTAATTTGCTTAAATTGTGTATATGTAAGGCAATGCCCCAAGAGACCAAGCAGAAATTTTGGCAATGCTATGGTTCAGGAGAGACAAATTAGAGTTCAGGGCCCCAGGCTTTCAATTTAGCCATTGGAAGAACTATATCCTAGAAGTAAGGGTAACATGGAAACAGACAAGTCTCAATTGAATCAAGTTAATTTGATCATAATCTATCTGCCTGCCAGAAGAAAATTAAATCCTTATCTGGAGGAAGTTAACATCATCTAGAGCTTCCACAATTTATCAAAAACAATATCTAGCAATCAATCAAAAATTTGCAACACAAGAGATTGAAAGCCAAGAGGAAAAAAAAAAGGCCCTTATCCCCAAGAAGAAAACCCAGACCCATAGGTGATTCAGATTTGTTATTTATCAGCTATAGACTTTAAAATAACTATGATTAACGTATTTAAGAAAATACATTAAAAGAATATTTCGACAGAGGAATAGAATCTTGGAAGATTCTCTTCTTTTGAAGAGATCCTAGGACCGAAAAATAGAGTAACATAATTAACAACAAATAATTCATTTGATGGGTCTAACAGCAGATTAGACAAAGCAAAAGAAAGGATTGGTAAACTGGAAGATGAATTAATAGAAAAAAATCAGAATAAAATTAAAATCACGGGGCACCTGGGTGGCTCAGTGGGTTAAAGCCTCTGCCTTTGGCTCAGGTCATGATCTCAGGGTCCTGGGATCGAGTCTCGCATCGGGCTCTCTGCTCAGCAGGGAGCCTGCTTCCCCGCTCTCTGCCTGCCTTTCTGCCTACTTATGATCTCTCTCGCTCTGTCAAATAAATAAATAAAATCTAAAAAATTAATTAATTAGATTTAATTAAAACCACTCTCCCAAAAAGGCAGAAAATGTGTAAGACAAATAGTATATAGTTAAAATCCCAACATATGTGTAATTGATGTGCCAGAAGAAAAGAGAAAGATAGGACAGATGCAGTATTTGAAGAGATACTTCAAATATAAACATTCTGGTGTACCTGGGTGACTCAGTCAGTTAAGCATCTGGCTTCAGGCTCAGGTCATGATCTTGAGGTCCTGAGATCGAGCCCTACATCGGACTCCCTGCTCAGCAGGGAATATGCTTCTCCCTCTCCCTCTTTTCCTTTTTCCTCTTTCCTTTTTCCCAAATCCTAGAACATTCCAAAATGGTAGAGGAAGTGGGTGGGGGGATGGGTGAAATAGGTGAAGGGGATTAAGAGCACACTTGCCATGAGGAGAACGGTGTAATATATAGAATTGTCGAATCACTCTATTGTACACCTGAAACTGATATGACACTGTATATTAACTATACTTGAATAAAACACACACACACAAGGGAAAAAGAAAAATGGAGAAAAAAACCCCAAAACAACAACAAAAATGGAGCCATAGACTAAGATTATCCATACCCCTCCCCTGGAAAAAAAAAAAAAAAACCTTAAATATATCATAGTAAAACTGGAGGAAACAAAAACAAAGATAAAATCTTAAAAGTAGGCAAAATAAAAAGACACATTGCTGACCTAATACAGTTAGCAAACCCTTCAACAAAAACAGTGAAAGCCAGGAAACAATGGAGTAAATCTTTATAGTGCTAAAAACAAATAAGTGCAGATTTAGAATTTGTAAACAGCAAATACAACTTTGGAGTGACATCAGCAAGATGGCAGAGTAGGGGACAGTGGCCTTTGTTCCTCCACGAAAAACAACAGACAGCTATCTATGAACAAAAATAGCCCCTGGAAGCCTCAGTAGTCCATTTAAGAACCTGTAGCAACACCATGGGGCAGAAATAGAAAATACCCACAAAGAAAGACTGCTAGGGACACTGGCTTACCTGTCGTGTCTGAAGATGGCTAGGAATAAAGAAGCATGGGGGCCATCGGTATCAGCTACATGGCAGTGCCATCAGGGTCCCTGGTAGCCTGCTCTGGGGGGACACCAACAGCCTCACATCCTATACAAAACTCAGTTCAGACATAGAGACCCAAATGTGAAAGGTCAAAAAAAACCACTACTGGAAATTAACAGAAAAAAGTATCTTCATGACCTTGTAATAGGCAGATTTCCTAAACAGGAAAAAAATCCTTAACTCTAAAGGAAAAAAAGGAAAAGGACATCTTAAGAGTGAAAAGGAAACCAGAGTGGGAGACATTATCTGTCATACTTCTCTCTGACACATGACTACAATCAAGAATGTGAGGGATCCCTGGGTGGCTCAGTTGGTTCAGTGTCTGACTCTTGAACGGAGCTCAGGTCTCGAACTCAGGGTTGTGAGTTCAAGCCCCACGTTGGGCTCTGTGATGGGCACGGAGCCTACTTAAAAAAAAAAAAGAATATGAGGAACTCCTACAATCAATAAGAATATGATAAACAATCTAATATAAAAATGGGCAAAGTACTTGAACAGGAATTTCACAAATGAAGAAATATGAATGGCCAATAAATATCTGAAAAAATATTCAACTTTATTAGTCATCAGGGATATGCAAATTTTAGCCACAAGAGGTGCCTTTTTTTTTTTTAAGATTTTATTTACTTATTTATTTATTTGAGAGCGAGAGCACAAGTGGGGTGATGGGGCAGCGGGAGATGGGATAACCAGACTGCCCCCTGAGCGGGACCAATCCTGGGACTCTAGGATCATGACCTGGGCAGAAGGCAGACGCTTAACTGACTGAGCCACCCAGGCGCCCCCAAGAGATACCATTTTAGTCCCTCCCAATAAACAAACAAAATTTTTAAGTTTGACAATATCACTATTAGTGGAAGTGTAAATGGGTGAAGCCACCTTAGAAAATGGGTTTTATATTAGCTAACAAAGTTGAGATGTACTTACCCTGTGAGGCCAAAATGGCACCGCTTCGTGTACACTCTAGAGCATCTCTTCCAAGCAGAAGAACATCCGCACCCGTGTAGTATCCAGTTCTCCCAAACTGGAGGGGAAAATCCTTTCCATCAGCAATAGAATTGAGAAGTAAGTTACAGTAGAGTCACGCAATGGAATCCTGTGCCATTGATGAGAGAAAAAGTGAGGGGCAACACAACGCAGCACAGATGAAAGAGGCCAGTCAGTCTCCAGAGAAGACGTGAACTTTGATTCCTGTGATAAAATATTCACAAACGTAGGAAATCAAGCCATATCTCATTTGGGGATAGAAATGTGATAAAATGGTGAGGAAAAGCAAGGAAATCATAAGCACAGAATTAATGATGAGGGTTCCCTCAGCTCCAGGTGGGGATGGATTAGGTTAGGGAGGCATTCAAATAGATAGCAGGGCTGTGAGCGTTTGTTGAGTTTTTATTGTTATACATCATAACGTATAAATATTACTTTTTATTTGATAAATTTGATACGTTTAACACTTCATATATCTCACATCCATATGGATTTCTGATCAACTGGCTTGTGGAAGAAGAAACATGGCTGCCCCCATCCCAGGTTTCAGCTAAGAAGCCGACTGCAGTCATTGACGTCGTCTGCTGGAAGGCCCTGCTGAAATGCTCCTCCTGAGAAGAGGGAGTGTTTGTTTGCAGAGTGCGTCAGTCAGCTCAGGCTGCCATAATAAAACACCACAGACGATGGGGAACTTAAACAACAGAAATTTATTTTCTCACTGTTCTGGAGGCTGGGACTCTAAGGTCAGGGTGTCTGCATGGTCAGGTTCTGGTGAGGGCCTTCCTCTTGGCTGGCAGAGGGCCATATTCTTGCTCTGCTCCCCGCGGCCTTTCCTCAGTGAGTACACGTGGCTTGAGGGCAAGCTCTCTGCTATCTCTTCTTGAAAGGCACTAATCCCATTATGAGGGGCCCACCCTCAGACCTCATCCAACCCTGATCACTTCCCAAAGACTCCATCTCCAAATACCATTGCACTGGGTGTTAGGGCTTCAACATCTGAATTTGGGGGGACACACAAACATTCGGTCCATAGCATATAGCCACCCAGATTAGCTAGTTGTTCTATTTAGGTCACATATATCATACCTAGCTAATTACTGCAGGCTGAGAGGGGCTGGGGCACACAGGACTCCTCTGTGTTTTTAGGGGCAGAATGAGAACAAAGGAAGGGCCCAGGGATTCTCACCTTATCACCCCAACGAGGCTGAGGATTTGCTTAGCTCTAGGGAGTCCAAGAGTTAGTGCTCCTGAGCTCTTCCGCTGTACGGGGGGCACCTACCCCATAGGCTGGCAGGTGTTCTGTGCACATTCCATCCGCTATGTAGCCACTGACCCAGCCCGGCCACGGGTTAAGGGAGGGAGCACAGTGCTTCTGTGCAATTTCTTTAAATGGGCATTTCCTTCCAAAAGAACCATTCCCCAGAGATTTCCTCAACATCTGCAATGATGGAGAGTCCACACGCAGGCTTGGGAAGAGCTTCAAATTCTAAAGCAGAAAAAATAAAAATCCTGCCAGAAACAGCAGAAGATGGGTAAGGATGGAGACAGGGATCTAGGAAGCTTCTGCTTTTGGGCTCAGTATTGGGGTTTCAGAGAACAGATGGCCGGGGGTTATTTATAACTCGCAACAGGCAGAGCTGAGATCCGTGAAATGCCACGGGCTTGACAATGGATGGGGCCAGGGTAAGGACTGAAATTTCCCCAACGACTCCTGGAATGCTAGCCTGTGTGTGTGTGTGTGTGTGTGTGTGTGTGTGGCGGGGGGAAAGGGGTACCATCATGGAAAGTTTATGGAACCCCAGCCCCATCTCCCAGCTAGGTGGGAAATCTCCCAGAGAAGCACGGAATAATAATGGTCCCACTAATTACTACATGGTAACTAACACATTATCAACTGACTGGGTGCCAGGCACCAAGCTAAGTGTATTTTTATGCCCATTTTCCAAATGAGAAAGCTGAGGCTTGGTGAGGATAAGTAACCAACCGAAGGCCTCTCTGCCTGGCGCCCCGGCTTGTGTGGGAAGGAGGAAAGTTCAAGGGTCTGGACATCTTCCACTGTCCCATCAGCCCTTAGCCACCTGCAGAGGCAAGATCACAAGGGGTAGAAATCGGCACCAGGAGCTTTAATGGGGGTGGGACAGTGAGCTGGCAGTGGCGGCGGGGGCCGATGGGGGGCTCTGAGCAATGTGCGTGTACAGGTGTGTGCACACGCATGCGTGCATGGAGTGTGGGTGCAGCCAGGTGATCACTCGGCTGGAGGCAATGTGATTAGACGTAGAAGGCATTACATGTATATTCAGGGAATATTTCCTGGCTCTCAAAGACAAGGCAGGCAGGCTGCTGAAGTCCAATATGGCTTACCCCACTCTGCCATCTGTCCCCTTAGGCAAGTCACTTACTCCTCTCTACTTCTCAGTTTTTCCTCTTTAAAACGAGACAGTTGGTCTAAGATTCTTCTCGGCTCCAATCATCTATGCAGCTATGGTTTCACTGGAGTTAGCAAGCGTGGGGAGGGGGAGGGTTGGGGTTGTCAGAGGTCAGAAGTCAAGCTTTTGGCTACCAACCTCCTCCACGGCCAAGATCCAGCCCTGGCGAGGACAGCCAGCAAGAGCAAAGCTAAAGGAAGACCAGTCAGGAGGCTTGTCTCTGTCGGCTCCATGTGGTAGGGAACTAGGCACCATGAGCATCCGCGATCATGCCAACACCCACTCCCAGGGCTACAGGCACTGGTGCCAGGCATGCCCGCCAATGGCTGGATGGAATGTTCCTAAATTCATGACTCTAGGAGCGAGGCTGTCTGTCTCTGGATAAGCAAATCCCCAGGCAGCTCAAAGCAGCTCACCGTTTCTGCAGCAGCCCTTTTGAAGGCCAAGGCGTCCAGCCTCCTATCTCAACTTGTTTACAATTCTATGCTCCTCTGCATGACATCTTCACCTTGCCCAGTGGGTACCACCAGCACCCAAAGCCAGGAATTCGCCCCAGGTCACAGAGCATGAAGGCTATGATGTTCAGGTCAGAGAAGGAAAAATGGCCCGAACTCTCATTCTGTGCCAAAGAAGGGACTTGCTTTGATGACGTGGGCTCCATTGTTTAGCTCGGCTAATCAGTAAGTACGCAGTGAACACCTATATGTGCACTTGCTGAATACCTACTGTATACCCACTGTGAAGAAGAGTTGCTCATCACGGTCGCCTAAGGCTGGAGTCTGAGGTAGCAGACATTCATGGAGAAGACCATCCACCAAATTTGGAGTCGGCCAGGCTGGGTTCCAATCCTGCCTCCACCTTCTATTAGTGCTGTTAACAAAATTCTTAACCATGACCCAGTCTGAAAATGGAGGTAATAGTACTTGCATCAGAGAATTATTGTAGGGGCCAAATAGTTTGTGTGTATAAAGCGTTTATCATCGTGCCTGGGAAACAGGAAAGTCCTAAATGGTGATGTAGTTGTTGATGATGACCTAGAAATGACAGTCCCATTGTCCCCCTGAGTCAGTCGTGCCCTGGCCCAGGGTACTTCCCCTGAGCGGCCCATGCCCACCAGGCGACATGAGATGGAGAAGGCAGCTGCCTTTGGGTTCGGGAATCTAAGAAAACATCGCTCCTCTCCCCTGGGCCAAGAAGTGTGAGAGCTCAGTAGCCAACAAAGGAAACAGTCTCTTTCAAAAGTCTGATTACAGCCAAGAAAGATGAGAAAGAGGCAACTGGAGACTTGGGAAGCCAGACACAGTGTTGGGAAAGCAGCCCCATTGAAAGACAGGGGTGGGGAGTCCAGTCCAGTTGGGGGAGGGCAGGTGCATGAGTTCCTGCCCCAGTCCGAGCCCCTGACCCACTTCCCAGGGCCTCAGCTTCCCCAGCTATAAATGCAGAAAAGCAGACCATAGGCTGAAGGGAGCCAAGGCTAGAAATCTGAAGTCAGGGCTCTGTGTCCAGCCAAGACGGAGCGAGGGCACAGAGCATGCGAGTTAGTGAACTCCGTTAGTGGTCTGAGGGTGCAAGGCAAGGCAATTACCGACTGAAAACAGCCTCCAGAGGAACAGCCCCTGGGCCTGGGCAGCAAGCTCACCCACCCCCACCCCCACCTCCAGGAGGCCGTCTGCTTTCAGAGGCAGAAAAGCAAATGGGTCCTGCCTTGGGCTGGCCCAAGCCCCCACAGGGAGGGGAATGCAGACAGGCAGTATGGCCCAGGGAAAATTTACTCCAGGGCCGGAGGGCAGAACGTGGTGTTCCCACAGCCCGCTATGCGGGGAACGCGGCAGATGGATCTGCCCCAACTCCGGGGCAACATTTGGTTTCTTGTCTCACACCAACTCACTGAAGAGGATTGTGAGGAGGGCCTAGGGAAAGACAAACAAAAGAGAAGGTCGGGGAAGAACAGAGCAGCCAAGCCAGGAAGCTAAGCACCAATTTCTTGAGATCCTTCCAGGGGCCTTGAGCAGGGGGTGACAAAATGCCAAAGCTGGAAGGAACCTTCCAGAACACTGACTCCAATCCCCTTGTCTGACAGATCAGGAAACAGGTCGCTAGAGAAGCCAGCATAGCACAAGGGAAAGAAACTCTGGAGTCAGAGATAGGAAAGCATCATTTATAAGCTGTGTGATTTGATTTAGGTTCCTTAATTTCTCTGGGCCTCGGGTTTCCCCTTCGTAAAACGAGGACTCTGTCTTCACTCCACATACTTGCGAGGAATGAGTGAGGTAATGTGCTGGGACCCCTGAGCACCGTGGCCAGCACACAGGTGAGACTGAGCAAACATCGACTTCCATTTCTCAAGGCCACAGAGGAGTTAGCCGCAGAGCTAGCAGACCATAGATGTCCCGACGCTCAACCCAGTGAGTTACACCGCATTCCTCGTCCCCGCTACAGAAAGAGTCAAAGACAAGACATGCCTATGATGGGCCCTGAAGGGTGGGGTAGGGAGGGGGTGATGGGATGGTAGAAGGGATTTTCTCATGGCCAAAGCATGGGAATGCATTACCAAGGCTTCCATTTTGGGAGCTTATTTAAGTGTGTGCCTGGCATGGATTAAAGCTGGGAGTGAACTAAATGTCATCTGAGTGACCTGTTCAGCCTGCAGATGCTAGAATTCAACTTACCAGAAGCTCGGCTGGTGGCACCACTCCCTGAGCCTTGCCCCCAAGGAAAGGAAACAAATACTCGTCCATTCATTCAACAAACATTTACTGAGTATATGATGGGTTTTCTAATGAGCATTTTGTCTGTGATTAAAACAGTTTCCAAGATATTAGGTGCATAAAAGATCACACGACTAGCAAGCAGCAAAGCCGGATTCAATGTCACCTCAGGCTGTTCTTTACCCCATGTCACCCACATCTCCCATCTTCCGACAGAGAGAAAGGAATAAGCTTGTGCCGAGGGCTGATGACCTCAGGGGTGGACATGGACAGAAGGTCTTGGGACAACTCCTGGCTGGTCCCTTCCTGAGGAAAGAAGTAGCCCTTGGAGGCTGCCTTGTGACGTCATTCCTTGTGAGAGTAGCTGCCCTACTCTCTCTGGGGGCCACCCCGCCGCGGGCAGGAATCTTTCTACAAGGCTCCCTCAACAGGGCCCCTCCCAGCACCATCCTCCTCTCCTGGGGGCTCCCCTGGGCCTGCTACATTCACATCCCTGTCCTGAGAGCAGAGGGGCAGGCCAAGAAGGAAACTCAGTCTGAGGACACAGACACAGTTCCTGCCTAATGGCAGAGACACATTTTGTGCCCTCAGGGAGCCCTCCGTCCACTGGGGAAGATGCAGCCCCTCCCCCCAGAGAGCCCGGATGACAGAGTGATAGAAGGAAACACTGCTGCTGCTTTCAGGTATTTCCCAGTCTGATGGAGGAGACGAGGACAGAAGGCAGGTTCAATAATAATAACGGAGCTAAGTTAATTGAGTAGACACTAAGTGCCAAGTGCTTTATAAATATGAACCCATTTAATCTACAGAACAGGGGTGCCTGGGTGGCTCAGTGGGTTAAAGCCTCTGCCTTCGGCTCAGGTCATGATCTCAGGGTCCTGGGATCGAGCCCTGCATCGGGCTCTCTGCTCGGCAGGGAGCCTGCTTCCCCCTCTCTCTGCCTGCCTCTACCTACTTGTGATCTCTCTCTCTCTCTGTCAAATAAATAAATAAAATCTTAAAAAAAAATAATCTATAGAACAATTCCATGAGACAGGTCCTATTTTTATCCTTATTAAAAGAATTAAAAAGTAGAGGCACAGAGAGGTCAAGTCACTTATATAAGGTCACAAAGCTCAAATGTGACAATGCCAGGACTACAAGCCAGGCAGTCGGCTCAAGGGTCTCTCAAGTAAAAGATCAAGAAAAAGCAAGCCACTGAGCAGCAGTGGAGAGTCTGAGGCTACTTTGATTACCGTGGATTCCAGGTGACTGGAGACAGTGGGTCTGGTCTGAGAAGGCTGTCTAAGGAGCATAGTGTCCCAGGGCTTGCTTGGAACTAGGGACCCGAGGATAAGGTTCCAGCAAGGCCTGAAGCAGAGAGCAGGCTCACTAAGATCAGGCTGGGGGAGCGAAGATGGGGGCAGAAGAAGTAGAAGCCTGGAGGCTGGAAGTCCAAGAGCACTTGGAAAGAGACCGGATGGAGCACTCACACAAGGCCAGTGAGCCCGTGGAGAGAGCTGGCTGGGGACGGGAGCCCCAGGGCTGAGAGGAACTCGGGTGGGGAAGAGCACCAGGAAACACCCAATGTGAAGCTTTCCATAGGGAATGTTCTTGAGCACCGAGCCTGGGGCTGAGACTGGGGATGGAGAGCCGGAGAGGGGCAAGTGGCCCTGTCAATAGCTCAGCCACGCACTCCCCCACCCCAGGCCCACCAGGGCTCTCCCAGGACAGCGCTCTCCGGGCACCCATCTCAAATGCTCTAACTAGTTGCCTGTTGAGCAACATAACTGATTGCGAGCTGGGCTTTGGCATGAGACGGATCTGAGTTTCTGGTCCTGGCTCTACCATTTACCAGCTGCCCACCCTCTCGGGGCTCTGGATCCTCACTGGCAAAATGGTGGTAAGAGTAATGATCTTGTGGGGATTATTGTGAGGATTAAGGGAGACACAGTTTATCTAGTAGCACAGGACTTGGCAGAGAGGCCTCACTAAGTCATGATCCGTGGGTTATTTAAAAGTTTAATTTCCAGGGGCGCCTGGGTGGCTCAGTGGGTTAAAGCCTCTGCCTTCGGCCCAGGTCATGATTTCAGGATCCTGGGATCGAGCCCCGCATAGGGCTCTCTGCTCGGCGGAGAGTCTGCTTCCCCCTCTCTCTGCCTGTCTCTCTGTCTACTTGTGATCTCTCTCTCTCTCTGTCAAATAAATAAAATCTATAAAAAAAAAAAAAGTTTAATTTCCAAATATTGGGAGATTTTCGAGAAACTTCTGTAACTGGTTTCCAATTTAGCCACTGCAGTCAGAGCACATGCTCTTTATTATGGTATTTTTAAATCTACTGAGACTTTCAGTGGCCCAGCATATGACCCACCTTGGTCAGTGTTCCATATGCTACTTACTGTTACAAACGTCAGTTGGCAAATCGATGGAACGAGTGAAGTCTTCTATTTCCATATTAATTTTATCTACTTGCTCTGTGAATTAGTGAGAAAGGATTTTTGAAATCTCTAACGAGGGCACCTGGGTGGCTCAGTCGGTTAACCATCCAACTCTTGATTTCGGCTCAGGTCTTAATCTCAGGGTTGTAAGTTTGGGCCCCCTGATGGGCATGGGGCCTACTTAAAAAAATAAAATGATTTTAAAAATGAAATTTCTAACTAAAATTTTGGATTTATCTAGTTTTCCTTTAGTTTTGTTTATTTTTTGCTTCATCTATTTTGAAGGTCTATTACATGCATAGACATTTAAAAATTAATATGTCTTATTGATGAATTGACTCCTTTATCATGTAATATACTGCTTGTTCTGAAATCTACTTTTTTCTGATATTAATACAGCCACTCCACATTTCCTTTGCTTTATTTTGAGATTTTTTAAGTAATCTGTACACCCAACATGGGGCTCAAATTCACAACCCCAAGATCAAGGTCACACGCTCCACTGACTGAGCCAGCCAGGCACCCCAACATTTCTTGATTAGTTTTTGTGTGGTATATATTTTTCCATCATTTTGCTCTCAACTTATCTGTCTTTACATATTAAGTTAATTTCTTTCTTTTTCTTTTTCTTTTTTTTTAAGATTTTATTTATTTGACAGAGAGAGACACAGCGAGAGAGGGAACACAAGCAGGGGAAGTGTGAGAGGGAGAAGCAGGCTTCCTGAGGAGCAGGGAGCCCGACGTGGGGCTCGATCCCAGGACCCTGGGATCATGATGTGAGCCAAAGGTGGATGCTTAATGACTGAGCCCCCCAGGTGCCCCTCATTTCTTATAGACAGCCTATAGTTGGATATTGCTTTTTATCTAGTCCTACTATTTACATTTAATGCAGTTATAGTTGGGGGTAAATCTACCATCTTGCAAATTGTTTTCAATTTGTCCCATCTGCTCTTTGTTCCTCTTCGTCTCTTTTCCTGTCTCCTAGATTAACTGAATATTTTTTAGTATTCATATGTATCTCCACTATTGGCTTATTAGCTGTAGGTCTACATTTTGTTTTTCAGAAACTCCTCTAGTGTTAACAATATGCATCTTTAACTTCTCACAGTCTACCCTCAAATAATACTATACTACTTCACATATAATGTAGAAACCTTAAAACAGTATAAATCTCTTTCCCACCTCCCATTCTCTGGGCTACTGTTCTCAGACATTCTATTCTTACATTATATACCCTATAGCACATGGTTACTATTTTTTGCCTTAAATAGGCAACTATCTTTTAAAGAGATTTTTAAATTTCTTGGGGGTGGAGTGTCATCCTTTTCATATTACCCACATATTTAGCACTTCTGATGCTCTTCATTCCTTTCTGCAGATTAAAGTTTCCATCTTGTATCATCTTCCTTCTGCCTAAAGAACTCCCTTTAACATTTATTATAGTGACTATCTCCTGGTGATAAATTCTGCTAGCTATTCACTGTCTGAAAAAGTCTTTACTTCACTTTCATTCTTGAAAGATATTGTTATTGGATATAGAAGACTTGGTTTATAGTTTTTTCTTTTCTTTAAGCTCTTTAAGGATGCTGTTCTATTGTCTTCTGGCCTTCATAGTATGATATGAATAAATCATGATAAATCAATACTTTTTTTTTAACTTGATTCTCCTATTTATACTGTGCCTCTTTTTCTCTGACTGCTTTTAAAATTTTCTCTTTACCACCAGTTTTAGGAAATTTGATTGTGATGTGCCTTGGTGTGGTTTTCTTTGTGTTTATCCTTTTGGAGAATAAATGACTTAGATTTATGAGTTTATAGTTTTCATCAAATTTGGAAAATTTGTAGCCATTATTTCTTCCAACATTTTTTTGCTCCTTTCTGAGACTTTAATTACCTGTATGTTAGTCTCCTTGATATTGTCCCATGGGTCATGAAACTTTTTTTATATATTATTTTTCTCTGGGTTTCATTTTGGACATTTCTATTGCTTTGTATTCAGATTCGGTGAACTTTTTTCTGCAGCATCTAATCTGCTATTAATATGCAATGTACTGAATATTTGTGTTCTCTCCAATACTCAAACATTGAAGCCTTTGCCCTCAGTGTGATATATTCAGAGATGGGGCTTTGGAGAGGTAATTAGGTCATGAAGGTGAGAGCCTTGTCTGATGGGATTAGTAATCCTCATAAGAAGAAACAGCAGGGGCGCCTGGGTGGCTCAGTGGGTTAAAGCCTCTGCCTTCAGCTCAGGTCATGATCTCAGGATCCTGGGATCAAGCCCCACATCCGACTCTCTGCTCAGCGAGGAGCCTGCTTCCCCCTCTCTCTCTGCCTGCCTCTCTACATACTTGTGATCTCTCTCTGTCAAATAAATAAATAAAATCTCAGAAGAAGAAGAAGAAGAAGAAGAAGAAACACCAGAGGGCTTGATATCTCTCTGTATATACACACAGGCACTGAAGAAAGGCCATGTGAGCACACAGCAAGAAGGCAGCCATTTGCAAACCAGAAGAGAGCTCTCACCAGAACCCAACCATGCTGGCATCCTGACCTCAGACTTTCAGCCTCTAGAACTTTGAGAAAATAAATTCCTGCTGTTTAAGCCATCTGTCTATGGTATTTTATTATGGCAACAAAAGCAAACTAATATATATTTTTATCCACTGAAATTGTAATTCCTTTTTGTATCTTCTAATTCTCCCTTAGGTTCATGTTTTTCTTTAGATCCTTAAACATACTGAGCATATTTATAATAGCTCTTTTAATGGTCCTGCCTGCTAATTCTATCCTCCCTATCATTTCTTTAAAAAAGAAAGATTTATTTACTTCTTTGAGAGAGACAGCAGGTAAGCACACACACACAGGGGGAGGGGCAGAGGGAGGGAATCTTCAAGCAGACTCCCCACTGAGTGAGGAACCCAACACAGGGCTTGATCCCACAACCCTGAGATCATGACCTGAGCTGAAATCAAGAGTCAGACACTCCACTGACTGAGTCACCCAGGTGCCTCTCTATATTCCCTATCATTTCTGAATCCATTTCAATTGACTGATTTTTCTCTGCAGGTCACATTGAAATAGAATCTTTAGAGAAGACAAGAGTAATGGGATCAATAGCACAGGGAGAGTTCCCAAGTTTCTACAGTTAACAGGTGGCAAAACTACTTGCTGTTGGCAGGGAAGACAAAATTCAATCACTTCCATCTTAAAGATAGTAAAATAAAGTCCAGGGCAAGGAAGAGACTTGCCTCAAACCACACAGCCTGGGACTTGGCAGAAGAGATCCTATCCCCCACACCCGGCCACCTGACTTTCTACCCCAGAAGGCTCCCTTTGTCTCAGTCGAGAGCCTGGGCCACTCCTGTAGAAACTGAGGAAAAGCTGGATGTCTGAGTTCCACAGAGGGGAATGCAGGGAGGGTCTTCCAGCACATTCTGCGAAAGGGTGGCTGTTGAGAGAGGTATTGGGGAGGAGAAGACAGAGCCAGGAGAAAAGCGAAGGCATCTCCACCCAGGCAGCAGCTGCTCCCAAATATGTCACAACTTGTCAAAGAGGCAGAAATAGAAGCTGTCCATGGAGTGGAAGGGGGTGGGGCAGCTCTGAACCCACAGGGAGGGCAGAATGTGGGGGAGTACTAGGGTCCTAGAAGGGAAGGAGGCTAGGTGGGGGGCTAAGTCTGGGGGCAAGTATGTCAAATACATGCCAGTCGGTTCTCAGGAGACTGACATGAGTCCCGAGAACCATCTGGTTGCCTTTCAGGGAAATTGAGTTTGGGAGCAGAAGTGGAGATGGGAAAAGACCAAAAAAATCCAAGGAAACCTGCCTTCTCTCATCCTGTAAGTCCACTGTCTTGGGCCAGGCCCTGTTCATACCACTCTCCAAACAGTCCCACTCTGACCCTATGAAAACTTCCTCCAGACCCACACGCTGAGTCAGAAAAAGAACGTTACCTCTGAAAGGGCCATTTGGATCATTCAGATCAGCATCTTGATCTACAAACAGGGAAACTGAGAACCAGAGGGAAGAAATGACAGCAACGTGCCCGGACTCCTTATCCACGGTTCCTTCTTCCACTTGCCCTTAACTTCCTCACAGTATTTGTCTTAATCCAGAGCGGAGGCCCAGCTCCCACAGGAACATGGAATGCTCATAAGAAATCCTCACTCCTATTTCCAAAGGCCCCCAGGTTCACGCAGCCACACACTCTGCTGAAACCTGGTGTGGTTATTTTTAAACCTAGCTCTGTGCTTTGTGTCCACCAATCACCACCCCCACGACCCGCACTCCATGGGGACCCATTCCCTTCCGCCTCCAGGCCCACACCTTCCCCCACCCCAAGGCCAGAGATTCTTGATGAATGAGCCTGGCTCTGAGCTCCAGATTCCAGGCCGGGACGGATTTCCCAGTGGTTATCTGATGCTCAGTCCTCAGTGGAAACAATGTGTGGCCTCCGGAGGCCTAGGGGCCCCCCTGCTCCTCACCTCTCAGCTGGGGCTCCCATCTGCCTCTAGACCTCTCCTCCTGTCTCAAACCCCAGGCTTCCCCTCATCTCCCCAACCTAGTGCCTCTCACCCCCTTCTCCTATCTTCATCTCTCCACGTCTCCCTGACTCTCCATCTCAAGCTTAGAGCACCTCCAGTCCCCTCACTGCCTTCCACCTGGAAAGCACTCACTTAACCTATCAGCCTCAGGGAGGGAGAAGAGACACCTGGATTCAGCCCCAAGGCCTAAAATCAGGCGGTCCAAGAGCCGACACCCTTCAGACTTCTGATATTGGTGTTCTGTGCACCCCTGGGCTAATCCCACCTCTGGGCCTCAGTTTCCCAGCATGTAGAAGGAAGAAGGTGAACCAGCTAATCCTTAGGCTACCTCCCAGCTCTGACATTCAATGATTCTGTGATGGGTTCTCACCCTCCCATGAGATACTGCTCCCCAAATAATCAAGCCAATTTGTATGCCACACTCATGCATCCAGGTCCTTGAAATGTACACACATTCCCACCACCCAACCCCCACCCAGTTCTCATCCACAACACCCAGAGACCCAGACGAAGAAACCAAAGGTGAGGTATGTTTGGAGAAGCCAGAAGCCCCCACCCTTTCCAGAGTCTTCTTTTTGCTTCACTATTGCCAGGCACTTGAGACTCCAGAATGGAAAACCTGCTTTGATGTTGGCCTAGCAACATGGCAGCCCGGGTTGGCCCACTTGTGAGGTCAGCAGGGACTCGAAGGGGCTAGGGATCAGGGAGTAGAATGGGGTGTATAGCAGAGGGGGAAGGAAGGACCCAAAAGGCAGGTGAAGGGGATTTCTGGGCCATTCCGAAACCCAACCACTACCATGCAAATGAGATCAGTCCAGCATGCAAATAGACAGAACTGAGTTGGGACAGACAGGGTGGGGGCACGAACAGCTTAGCCCTGGAGCCCCAGCCAGGGATAAGGGCTTCCTCTGGAGGGAGCGGGACGGCTGGAGGAGGCTACAGTCGGGGCAGGGGGCCCCGTGTGCCCAAGCCAGCAGGGGTGGGGATTAGGGCCCGACGCCTCGCTGTCAGGTTAGAGCTGATGGATCACCGCTGGTGGCGGAGCACAAAGGCTGTTCTGTGCTTGGCACCAATGTGTTCCCGTCCATCAGAGGGCAGCCTGCATGGGGTGGATGAGTACACAGGGGAGGGAGGCCGAGCCCCAAGATGCGGCTGCTCCAAAGCTCAGCTATCAAAGAGGGATGAGGTGGGTAGAGGACCAATCCCCCCATCAGTGTCTTGAGGTCAGAAATGCCCGGGCCACCCCAGCTTCTCAGTCCTGGGAGGGTCTGTGCCCCCCAGCTGAGCCCTGACATGGTCCTCGGGCCACTTACACAGGAAAGGCAGACACAAACCCCTCTACAGACAGGGGTTCACTGAACCCCAGGCATGGAAGCCCACCCTAACCTTCCAGCCCCGCCTCCCCCTCTGGTTAGAGACCAACATTACACACACACACACACACACACACACACACGGCCAAACTCATACCTCAACCTGAGAGTGGGCGCTGAGCCTTCACCACTCTCACCAGGTGTGGCCCCAGCCCCGGGGAAGGATGCAGAGTGGGCTCCTGGGAAACCGGGTTCAGCCGAGAAAGCGGGGGTTCATAAACTCCTTCTCTGGATTATAGCATAGCACTTCTTCTAACGTACTCTTTTACCAGCGGACACTGCCCCCCTAGGCTAGAGAACTTTGTGTACTCATCTCCCTTACTCAACTGAGACTAGGCTGTGGGCACAAAGACCACATCTGATTCACATTGGTGACCCCAACGCCCAGCACAAGGTGTGCAATACAAGTTTCGTGATTGAAAAAGTGAGTGAGTAAACAGATACACACGTGGGGTGGGGCCAGGTTTTCCCGCCCTGACTCCTGCTCTTCTGGTCCCTGGAGGTGGTGATGGCCAGGGCAATAGCCTGGGAGAGAGGCCGAGTGGAGAGGACAAAGCAAGGAAAGGGACTGATATTTATTGGGTGCTTCCATGTGCCAGGTGCCCTTTCATGACTACAACGACCATTCCGCTCCCCGCCACACACACACAAATGCGCGCACACACACACACACACACACACACACATACACACACACACGCCATCCCTCTGCCAGCTGAACCCCACACCCTCTCCTCGTGGAATCCGTCCTCTCCCCCCTCCGCCCCAAGTGAGTTGCTCCGACCTTCAGCACCTTACTCCGGGATCACTGTGATGGTTTTCTACAGGGTCTCTCCGCCCATGTCCAGTCGGGCCCCCTCCCATCTGTACAGACTCGTCGAATCGCCTACTTACCAGAAGCCCGAGAGCCATGTAAACCCTCTGCCCAGAGCCCCCTTCCCCTCCTCTCTTCTCATCCAAGTCCCACCTGTTCTCCAAGAGCCTGCCCAACACTCTCCTCCTCCTCAAGCCTTCCAAGGAGACCAGACTTTGGTGATTTTGACTTTCTATAAACTCCTGAAATGCTAGTTGGTAAGCCCACTCCTTTGCGATCGATCGCGGCCCCCATGTTTCCTGCTGAGTTAAAATAGCTCTCTCTTACGGTACCGTTTAACATTCGCACTTGAGTGTCCACGCTCGCCAACTAGATAGTAAGATCCTGGAAATCAGAACAAGCCCAGCTTTCCTGCTTCCATTTTTAGAGGATGTGAACACACTGTTTAGGGGCAAGGCAGATTGCATCCCAAAAGGACCAAAGGATGCAGTTTTTTGGTTTCCATAGTAACTTCCACATCACTTCTTTCCTCGGGGCTCATAGGACTAGGGTGTAAACTGAGGCGAGGTTTTTCTTTTTTCTTGGCTTGGCGGGAAGTACGTTAGAAATAACACTTCTTCAGCCCAGCTGGTCAAAACAGGATCAAAGCAAGGCTTAGAACCTAGAGTCCCCCTGCTGCCACATCGGGAAGACCAAGAACCCAGGGAAGCCCTCGCTGCTTCCCTCCACATGCTTCGGGTTTTTTTTATTGCCCAGTTGTGACCGCTCCTCGTCTCTGTTCCCTACCCCGAGCACCAGCATTTTCCCGGCTCCTCGCCATAGACCGTGAGCGGCAGGAAAGCCGAGAGCTCCTTCTACCTCCATTTGGGTCCCGTGTCCCCTGAGAAATCCTCTCTGAGTCCCCAGTACCATTCCTCCACCTCTTATTGTCCTTGCCACCGGCTGGAACTTATAACATCAAGCTCAAATGTCAAGTGGAGGAGGGATCAGACTTAGTCCATGGGTTCCTAGAGAAAAAAACAGACGAAAGGATAAAAAAGGGAGCACGACACATCACAGTCCAAAATCCAGAAGGCCTCCCTGTGGCCAGAGCCCCACATCAGTGGAACGGCCTGCCTCGTGAGCCACAGCTGGACAATGGCCACCTGCGAAGGGCATTCAGGCATCATGGGTTGGCAGGAACTAGGTGACCATCGGGTTCTACTGATGGTAAGGTCCTTGAGGGCAGAGACCCTGCCTGGGGCATCCCTGTAACTCTTCAGCCCTAAGACTGAGCTTGTTCGCTGCTGGTCTCTCAGGCCAGCCCACAGTCCTGGGAGCGTTGGTCCTCGTAGACCCCAAACCCTCTTCTGAGAGGTGCCTGTGGACTGAGAAGCCTAAAGATGGAGTAGTCCCTCCTCCCCCTGACATTTGAGACCTACACGCTACATGTAAAACTGATGGCTTAGACGAGAAGATGCACAACCATGCCAGGTGGCCCAGGGGAGGCGAGATTCAAATTGAGTCTGGAGTGTTCTGCTTTCTCTCCCTCTCACCCTACCCGCAGCAAGCCGTCAGGAAAAGCTGGCAGTGGGGCAGGAACCAGAGTTGAAGAGGCGACACAGAACGACAGAGAAATGATCCAGAGGGAGAGAGGGAGGAGACAGGGGGTTTGCTAGATCTTGACCTTGTTACTGCGGGGACGGTGGTGAGGGTGGCGTGTGAGTCATTCTTGCTCATGCCCCTGACCAGCTGTGTTAAAGGGAAGACTTCTACTGACCCCTGCTCAAAAGACCAAAAAATTCTTCTTGCCTCAGTTTCCCCCGTTACAGGACACCTATGAGATATAAGACGTCCGGGCTGCTCTGGAAAGCCGGAAGCTGAAACTATTTGCCTCCCCATGTTCCTTCTTACCCCTGGAAGTTGAGTCCCATACACGCCCTGAATTCGAAGAGGTCTCATGCTTCTGAGGGATGGAGGCTGACTGAGGTGCTGTCAGAAAGCACAGGGACAGACACCTTGACTTCTTCAGGCCCCTTCCAGCCTGAACCCTGCCCTTCCTTCTGCCCATCCATCGGCTCCCCGCCCCCTCCACTTCTCTGGGACTAGCAGGGAGAAACCAGGCAGGCCGCCCGGCTAGGAATAATTGAAAGGAGCAGATGAGAGGAGAATGTGTGTCCTCCCCCACCCCCTGCTGCCCCACAGGGGCTGCTGAGAAATGAAAACTAATCAAATTACACCGATGGCCTCCCTCCCCGTGCACAGGAGCTGGCCCAGGCTGGGGCAGGCAGGCTGGGTGGGGTGGGGGCTGTGGGGAGAGGGAAGGGGAATCACATCTAATCCACTGTAAACGTCTTGATGTGCAGCAACAGCTTAGGGGGGGCTCAGGTTTCTGCGGCATTGGCTATATTTATCTCTGGTTCCATGCCAGCGGGGAGGGTTTAAATGGCACCCAGCAGTTGGCGTGAGGGGCTGCAGGAGCTTGGGGGCCGGTGGCCGGAACGCGTCTTTTCCGACCCCATGGAGCTATACGAGACCTCCCCCTACTTCTACCAGGAGCCCCACTTCTATGACGGGGAGAACTACCTGCCCGTCCACCTCCAGGCCTTTGAGCCGCCGGGCTACGAGCGGACTGAGCTCAGCCTGAGCCCCGAAGCCCGAGGGCCCCTGGAAGACAAGGGTCTGGGGACCCCCGAGCACTGCCTGGGCCAGTGCCTGCCGTGGGCGTGCAAGGTGTGTAAGAGGAAGTCGGTGTCGGTGGACCGGCGGCGTGCGGCCACGCTGAGGGAGAAGCGCAGGCTCAAGAAGGTGAACGAGGCCTTTGAGGCCCTGAAGAGGAGCACCCTGCTCAACCCCAACCAGCGGCTGCCCAAGGTGGAGATCCTGCGCAGCGCCATCCAGTACATCGAGCGCCTGCAGGCCCTGCTCAGCTCCCTCAACCAGGAAGAGCGGGACCTCCGCTACCGAGGCGGCGGCGGCCCCCAGCCAGGGGTAAGTGGCTGTCCCGCCCGGCCACCCCAAGGGGTGGGGGGAAACAGAAGCCCCTGGACGGCCTCGGGACCCCGGGGCAGTGGGCTCGGTCGGAGGGTGGGAGCAGGTGGCAGGTAGAATCTTATGGACCCACGGGAACCCCCTCCTTCGTCAGAGCTGGGCTGTCCAGCTGACCTCCAGTGTCCCTTTGTCCTTTCGGGCCAAGCTAAAGGCAGTGGGGAGAAGGGATGTGGGGGGGGTGGCAGAGGACCGAAGGAGGGGATCCAAGAGCAAGTCCAGAGTCAGCCTGGGTGGGAGTGAGGTTTAATCCCAGTGCCTGGGATGGGGCCTGAAAGGCATGGCCGGATGCCACTTTGCACCCCCGCCCCACACCATCCTGGGTATGGGGCTGAGTGGAGAGAACAACTACCCAGTGTCTCTCCCAGAGCCCCGGCCGGCCTGCACCTGCTTCCTTCCTACGGTCAGGAAAACCAGGGACGCCTTTAAGCTGGGTGTCCTGTGAGCACACAATCACCCCCCAGGTTGGAGGACAGGAGAGGCCTGAAAGCAGGGGCTCTGCGGCCAGACGGGGGCATGAAAGTTGCTGATTGGGAAGATCCCGCGGCTCGGGGGTGCCATGGGCTGGAGGGCCGCAGCCTGCCGCCCACCCTCCAACCCCACGATGGGAGCGTTTGCCCATTGGAACTGGACAGAGACACCACCCAAAGCGGCCCGAGCTCTGACCTTGGGCCTTCGCGCTGTCTCGCAGGTGCCCAGCGAATGCAGCTCCCACAGCGCCTCCTGCAGTCCAGAGTGGGGCAGCACCCTGGAGTTTGGCCCCAACACAGGGGGTAAGTGAGACCCTCGAAACTTGGCTCAACCCCATCAGCCTGTCTCTAGGCCCAGCTGCCTGCTCCAGTCCTCTTCCCTTGGTATCTCCAGAGAACGGCTGAAGCTGGGGCCCCAAACGGTGCGCCGCAAGGCCCTGTGCCTCCCTGAGACCTTGACCGGCTAAGGATAGGTCAAGGCCTCCTGCAGCTCCCCAGTGCTGGGGCCTGACCTCCGCCATGGAGAGGACCGTGTCCCTGCCCCCGGGGTCCCTGGGAATCGCTGAGTCAGTGGCACAACAGGGCCAGCGAAGGGCAGTTCCAGTCTCCCAGGAGACGCCATCCCGGCCCCAGCACAGAGTAGCTGCTTTTAAATTCTAACCCAACTAGGAGAGCTCAGAGAGGAGGCACACATGTTCAGTGTACACACACACACACACACACACACACACACACACACACACACGTGCGCGCGCACGGGGCACTGGGAAAGGCATGGGCTGGGGAGTAGGATTCCTGAGTTCTGCTCACCCATCTGTCCCGGGAAAACCAGCGCCACCCCCAGAGAGCTCATTCGCTGTCCTGGGTGTCGACACCCGCTGCACCACCCAGATGACACCCTCCCCCCTTCTCCGTACAGATCACCTGCTCACAGCTGACCCTACCGATGCCCACAACCTGCACTCGCTCACCTCCATTGTGGACAGCATCACAGTGGAAGACGTCTCTGTGGCCTTCCCGGATGAAACCATGCCTAACTGAGACCGTCTGCCAAGCCGGGCGTCCGTGGGAGCCCCCACGCTGGCCACAGCTGCCACCACTCCCGCAGCATGGGCTTCCTAAGCCAGGCTGTCCTGAGGGCAGGAAGCCCGCCCCGGGACTGCCAAACACCAGAATGTCCCCTTCCTCGTCCATATAAGGTTAACTCAGCACCCCGAGAGGGACCGGCTACTCTCATGTAGCAAACTCCCTACGGCAGGGAGCATCCTGTTTCCAGGGAGACAAAGCGGGGGACCAGAGCGCCCCTCGTGTGCGCCCGGTCTCAGGGGGCAAACTCAGGAACTTCCCTCTGTTCATAATGCAGCCAGTTCCACCCCGAGAGAAACGGTTTGAGAGCCGGAGACAGCGTCCCGGCCAGGACGAGCTGTGTGCAGCTCCTGTTCTTGTCTCTTCCCGATGCCAGCGGCTGGGCTGGGCCTGCCCTGAATCGAGGGAGAAGAAAGGGAGAGGTTCCATCCTCTGTTCCCAAGTCCCTGGGGGGCCAAGCTTTTGCAGTGAATACTGGGAACCTTCCAGTGGTTTTATGTTTTGTGTTGTTTGTAAAGCTGCCATCTGACCAAGGTCTCCTGTGCACAAGCTGCTGGAGACAGGCAGGGAGGGGGGCAGGGGCTCTTGGGGTGATTTCTTTTCTTAACTAAGCATCGTGTGGTTTTGACCTTGTTTTGTAATTTTTTTTTTTGCTAACTTATTTGGATTTCTTTTTAAAAAAATGAATAAAGACTGGGTGCTAGAAGAGCGTCTGTGATGATGTGGGGGGAGGGGGTGCCCGCCACTCATGCCCCTCCCCCTCGGTGGTGCCTCCTAAGGACTGGATTTAGTCGGGGTTTCAAAAGCGGCTGAGACAACTATCTTGCTGGTGGTCACCAGGTCCCAGGAGCCCTGCTCTTTTTATCCTCCTGAAGGAAGCCGGGTGTGGTGCACCAGCTGGGTGAAGACCAGATCCACAAACCCCTCGAGACCCAGAGGAAAGTCTGGCCAGCGTGTGGCACGCTTCCCTATTCATGGACACCGCAGCAGTCTATGTGCTCGGTCTTAAATCCCGAGGGGCCTGGTCCCTTCCAACGAATGACCACGCTCTATGCCCAGCGCTCATCCCACAGCCAGCAGGCAGGGTTGTGGAGGGGGATTTTGTGGGTTTCCCCTCTCTAATCCCTGCCTCTCCTTTGGTGTGACATTACCAGGAATCCTGCAGGAAAGTGGGAGGTGAATAAATCAGCTTGATTGGGGTCAGACACCGTCACTTCCCTGCAGGCCAACCTGCGTGTCCCCTGGCCACACCCTTCCATCCCTCCAGGCTGAAGGGGGATCCCGGCCCCTGCCCGCAGCTCAGAGGATAAAGGTGGTTCTCCGGGGGGCAGGGGGGCCTCACGAAGAACAATCAACGGAGGAGAAGTTGGGGTTCTCTTCGTGGGATGCTGCCTTCCATCTACGGGCTGAAGGGAGAAGGTGGGTGGAGAACTAAGAGTCTGGACAGAAATTACATAAGGACTAGCTGGGGAGAGAGCAGGAGCTAGAATTGGAATGGACCATGAACATCGACTAAAAATTTTATTAACTCCAACTGCTTTAAGCTAAATTTGTTTGCTTTGCTGCAAATGATAAGTTTCAGAATCATTACAGGAGTCTGGGGATTCGGAGTGTGATACATTCTAGCCCCCACTCAATTCTTTGGGGTCCCTGACAATGGACCTCACCCAGTTTGACCTCCCGGGCTCTGGGACCCATTCTACCCTTGCTCTGGGCTCAGCGGGGCCATTTCCCCCACCTCTGCCCTCCCTACTTGCTCCTGAAGAGGGCGGTCCACGCCCTGCTCCCAGAAACTCTGCCTGAGAAAAGGAGGAAGCCTCAGGACAGGCTCGCAGGCCACCGTGAGGGTGCAGAAGGGAGCAGGGCCCCGCCCCGGGGCCTATTTGTCTCCAACAACCAGTCAGGGCTGGGCCTGCTGAGAGCCAGACGGGCTTCATTTGTCCCGTCTGTGGGGTTTTCTTCTTGAGTTTGTGTCCCTGTGTTTATGGTCTTACCTTCTCTGGAAGGGCCCAGAGGAACGCCTACATCATTTGCAGGCCTCGCAGCCCCCTCACCCCCACCCCGAGACTCACTGCCGTCGGAGACGAGGAGGGCCACAGGCCTGGGTGCAGCCCTTTGGCTCCCAAGTCTACACTCACTCCCTTACTATCCCCTGAAAACGCTAAACTACACATTCAAGGGGGGGTCTGCTCCCCTCAAGTTCATTTCCTCTGCCCCTGGTGCCTCCCAAGCTCCCAGGTGGATACAGTCTCATCAGCTTCAGTCACCCTGCTTCTCACCGGGGGGCTAGGGGCAGCCGAGGACAAGGGCACTCGTCTCTACCGCACAGCTGATAGGCTCTGGAGTGGCTGGACATATTTTTTAAGTTTATTCTTCATTTATCCCGTCAATTGGAAACTAGAGGTTCATATTCCCAACCTGCTAAGAATGAACAGTACTCAGCAATGGCTATTGGGTTCAACCATTCCCGACCATCGTCAGTGGGGGCCACTGTCTACCCATTTCTCCCTTGGTCTTTAAGTCCTTAAGCCTCCCACCGGAGCAACAAGCTGCTGGGATCTCACAGGTGTGAACAGCCAAATGGAAGCTCAACCTCAGCCATTATTTGCACAGAATAGACACAGAATACACTGTCATCAACGCACGGGGTGTTTCCCAAAATAAATGCTTAGCCTTCACAATTAAATTACAGGTAAGAATCCAATTAATGAATAATGAGTGGCAGTTCTTTAGGGAAATTAGCTCAAATCCAGTCTCCAGTGGAAGTACCTGCAATAAATCAAACTGGGTTAATCAAATGTTACCTAATAATGGACTTCAGGGAATCCTCTAGAACGTAAAGATGAGAATTACTCAGGATTGGCATACCAGTTGTCAGTGTGTAAAGAGGAACTTCTTAGACTGTTTAGCTAATTAGCATGAGCTGCAGAATGCTTCCAGTACCAGCCATTGTTTCAAGCACTATTGGTTGCTTAGGTACCAAGTTTGCTTATCTATCTGGCAAACTGGAAAACCGTTTCAGCGCTGCTGGTATAGTAGCTGGTCGGACCCGCTGGAGAGGGTGGGGAGGGGGACAGTGGAGGGGGAGGAGAGGAGCTCCATCAAATCAAGGGTCTGTGCATGGATAAAACCCTACCACCAACGTGTCCCATCCCTTGGATTCTCTGACTTCCCGGCTTCTGGGCTCCAGGCTGGAGCCCAGGCGCCGGTGGTGCCCCAGAGCTCAAGAAGGACTGAAGCTTCCAGGTTCGACTGGAGTGTTGGCTAAGGACCCAAAGCCTGGGCCTGGGTGGGAACCCTCAGTCTCCATCCCATGGCAATTCTGGCTGGGCCTCACCCCCCAGCCACAGGCAACCACCAGAAACAGTCTCTTGGCCTCTCGCTCTGCTGGGAGCACTCCCAAGTGAGGCAAAGGAAAGTGTTCTAGGAAGGAAATCTAGAATCTTCTTTCTTTTCTACAAACATTGACAGAAACATGATGTTGGGGTCTCAAGTTCAGCACGTCTACAACTAAACCCACATTTCCCCGTACGTTTGCTCCTTCCACCTTTCCCATCCCAGTGGGTGGCAACACTGACAGACAGTTTTCAATTCAAAAAAAAGTTTTCTGGATTCTTTCGGATCTCATCCTGTAGGCAGCTGATCACCAAGGCTGGTCAATTCTACCTTTGGTCATGGAGTGGGTGGGAGGGGACCACTAGGCACTAGGCCAGCACCTTCCCTCCTCTGTGTGCCCCTCCTGGGTCACAGGTTGCCTTGTCTGGCTCCCATCTTGTCGCCTCTGCCCATGGACTCTACCACCCTGTGTCATCGGTGTCTGGGACAGTGATGGCCTTGGAAAGGATATGATGTATTATGATGCTCTCATAGGAGATGATCTCAAAGGAGTCCACAATTTAGGTGAGCAGAAAAAACACAGTCCAAAGAAGGTCACAGGAGCCAAGTGCCACATGAGTGTGGGTTTGGAAAAGGGGATCTGGGGGAGGCTGAGCCAAGGGGCAGAGGCTTGAGCTCACTTATAACTGAAGCAAAGAAAAGAGAGAGAAGCAAGTAACATCTGGTAGGCGGTCCTGGCATTGGGTCAGAAGTTTTAACATACACATTGTAGTACAGACAAGGCCCTGCAGTCAGAAGGCCTAGCTTAGGAAGCTACATGTGTCTCTCACCAGCTGTGTGCTCTTAGCCTTACAATTTCCTGTCCTGCAAAATAGCCAAGATAACACATCACAGGGCTGGAGGATTAAATGAGCTAATACATTGAGCATGCTTAAACGGAATCTGGCACACAATAGCTCCCAGTAACTTTTACTTTATTTAATAGTAATCCTCATAAAAGCCCTTAGAGATAAGGTTGATTCATTTGTTCACTCGAGCGTGTCCATCTAGGTATCCAGAGATCGATAAGACAGACGCAGGGGGGTTTCCTCACAGGCCCCTGTGGGAACGGACGAGGAGAAAGCCTGCAGGGCATGGTGGGGTGCAGAGGGCCAGGGAGCAAAGGGTTGTTGTTTATCAAGTTCTGCTGGGAAGGAGCCAGTCATCCCTCCCCGGTGATGCTCCAAGTGGGTCTGGAAGGTTTGTCGCTGCAAAGGGAAGGCCAGAGGCACTCTTGCTGCCTTCTGGTGATGGGGCTGGGGGACAGATGTTTCTGAGTTCGGTGGATTCAGACTGGTGAGGGAGGGGGCACTGGAACCAAGTCGCAGGCAGCACATGACGCCATGTGGAGGGGTGGGCCTCTGATGGACAGGCAGCGAGGGCTGCTGCAGCGTGAGCCGAGGGGGGACCAGAGCAGGGCCGTGTCGGGGCAGCGGCCCTGGAGACCAGGAGGGTGGAGCTGGAGTGCGAGCAGAGAGGAAGAAGAGGAAGAACTCAAGTCCAGCGCCAGGGCTCCTCACTCCCTGTCCTCAACTCCCTTGGCACAAGCAACCTGAACATCAGCCTCTCTAGCAATTCCACTGGCAGGTAAGTAAACAGAAGGTTCCTGACTTTATGTCTTTCAAACTCAGATGTTTACTTCCCAGAGGAGCGTAGCCCTGAGGGCTGTGGAGGAAGCTGGACAGGTCAGCTGAGGTCGAAGTTAAAAAAAAAAGACCAGAGCCACGTGTAGGCTATCTTAAAACCAGGTTTTTTATTGGTAAGTACACACCAACACTCACACTCATCCACACCCACACACCCATTCCTGACACACTGAGCCGGTACAGGGCTGAGAGGGGAGCCAACGAGACACACAAGGCTGGTGGGGATGGGGGGGCGTTCAGGGCACTGGCAACGACTCTCCAAGCAAGAAAGACATTGATCGTGAGGCAAGAGCGACCCCAGGATAACAGTTGCCCGTCGCTGTATGCGCGAGTTCTCTTGCCCGTCACCTCCCTGCATGACTTCCCAGGATGCCCCGAACAGACCCAGGTACACGGCCCACCAGGATCAGGGCAAAGGTGTGGAGCAGAAGCTGTGGCTGAATCTCCCACTTGGCTGGTCCATCAAAAGTCCCCTGACAGCAATCAGAGGGCCTGGTGGCCCCCAATTCCACTGATCTTAGAGATCTGGGGTTTCTCCATAATCTTAACCTCCATTACCCGGGGATAGGGGCCTTTTCTCTCCATCCAACTCTTTTTTTGCTCAAGAACACCTCCAGCTCCAATTGCAGCCACCTGCCAGGCAGGAGGGGGCAAGGAGCAACGAGGGAGAACAGAGCAGCTGGTGCCATGCCCGCACCCGGGAGCCCACTCGCCCACTCGCCCCCCCACCCCACGGGTAGACCTCTTCTCTACTCAAAAACAGCAGAAGTCTCCGAGCCCTGGCATCACCCCAGGCTCCATCACTCATGCTGGCCAGGGTGCTCCGATCCACTCTACCACCTGCTGGCCAAGCCCCTGCTCAGAACCCAAGTCGATCAGGTTGCAAACCAGCTGCTCAACCACCTGTAGGATGGCTCGGCACTGGCGCTTCTCCAGGAAACCTGGTCCAGCTACTCCTCCCCTCCTCTTACCAGGCTCCATCAACTCACCCTGAACTTGGGTCCCAAACACTTCCAGGCATTTTGGCAGGATGAGGAAGTGGGTAAGGAGGAAGGGTTTCTTGGGAATGATATTCCGACCAAACCGGGACCTGTACCCCCGAGCCCCGGCTGCCACCATGCTGCTGAGGAAAGCAATTCAAATGATGGAGGCTGGCGGGGTGGGGACAGGGGGGGGGTCTCTGGAATTTCTGGAGGAGGCGGTCCCTGCACACCAAAAGAGCCCTGAACAGGGGTGGGTAATCGAGGGACAAGCAGGAGAGTGATGGCCTTCACCAACAATGGATTTCCTGGACCGAGGAGAGGACTCAAGGAAGGACCAGCTTTATTTTCTTCCCAAGAGATCAGGAGAAGAAAGCTTCACACTACAGTTTCCCAAATCTGATTTGGAGGTCAGTGTATCTTTAATCCACCCATCGTGTATATTCCTGGGGGCTAGATGACTAAAGAGGTGAGTCAGAGAAAGACAGCAAGGGAGGGAGTACTCGGAGCAGAATGTGGGCAATGCATGGCCAAGACCCCACGCAACCCCCCAGCACTACCCCAGCAGCAACTCCCCCTGACACCTTATCGCTGCGGCAGGGCAGGACGCCTTCCCCCTGCCTTTGGGGCTTAAGACTAACACAGGCCATTGGCTCTCCCTCCGGGTGGCCGACCTGCACCTCTCACTGGGCAGGAAGGTTGAGAGTTTCCCAGTCCTTAACCTTAGCTCAAAGCTCAGGGGCCCTTTTCTCTCAGATTCATCCCCAAATCACGTTTGTGATTCATCTTAAGCAAAGGCCTGGAATCACCACCTTAGCCTTCCTCCTCCCCAGCCTCACCATCTCGAGAGAGAACGAGGCCTGCTGCAGCCCCTCCCAGCCCCCAAGGAGGTCCTGGAGACCGGAGCTGCCCTGGTGGAGACAAGCTGGGAAAAGGGTGAGGCTAGACGTGCTGAAACCAGACGTCAGACAGCTGGGATGTACACAGGGACCAGAGGGCCCCAGAGCCTGGGCAAGGCAGAGTCTAAAGTGCCATTTTCTTGGGAGGGCCATCCCCAGGCCCTGGCACGGCTCCTAGTCTCTGGCAGAGGTCGCGGTCCAGACCAGGCTAGGTCCAGAAGGCACACCCGGCCCTGGGCTGCTGCGGTCCTGTCCCTTCTGCAGAATCCCAAGCATGGACAACCCGGACACCCAGCCAGGGCCACAAGAGACTTACAAAGGGCACACAGTGGGACTCAGGGTGGCGGGATGCGAAGGGACGGAGGAGTATATTCTGAGATCCAGGGCAACTGGAGAGTCACGGACGAGACTAGGAGTCGCGAAAGGATGGGGAACGAGCAGGAGGGGCCAGGGCTGGCTGAGCCTGTGGAACTCGGCCGGAGGACGCTGGCCCTGGGGGCCGTGGCTAGTCCCGAAAGGCGGAGAGCATGTGTCCGTAGAGATAGTGGGAGCGAGCTAAGAGAGAGAAAGAGAGAGAGAGGCACGGTGAGCAGGAAGTCCTCCCCAGGGGCCGGGGGTGCGGGCGTGAGCGGCAAGCTTGCGAAAGCGCCAGGCGCCCCGGCGGCAGCGGCGGCAGAAGCGGGGTGCGGGGCGGGGGGCGTGCGGCCCGGGCCGGCCCACTTACCCCGCGCCACGGGCACACCCCCGCGAGGGCCGGGGCGGGAGGGGGGGGTCAGCAGGAGTAGGTCCGCACCGTGGAGGGCTCCAGTCTCGGCGGCCCCGCCGTCCCGGCTGGGAGGAGTCGGCGGCCGCGGGAGAACACAGGGCGGCGGTTAGTGCGCGCGCTCCGGGGGCCTCGCCCGCCCGCCGGCCCGGCGGCAGCGTTAGTGCAGCGGCGCCCGCAGGCCCCTCCGGCGGCCCGTCACTCACCCTCCGGCGTGATCTTCTTGGGCGGCGCAGGCGGCGGCTGCAGCGGCCCCAGGCTGGCCACGCGGAAGGCGGCCGGGAGCGTCTCCGCCGAGGCGCCGAGCAGGCCGCCGTGCGGTTCCCGCGGCCGGAAGCGCTTCCTCCAGGACGGCGCGCGCCGGAACACCTTGTCCTCGCCCTGCACGCGACACGCGGAGGCCGTCACTCCCTGCCTGCGCCGAGGGCCCTCGCGGTCGCTTCTCGGGGCGCCGCTCCCGTCCCGCCCCCGGAGACGGCGGGGGGGGGCGTGCAGGGGGCGTAGGGTCATAGGGTCACCTCCCCTCGCGGGCCCGGTCCTCGGGCTGAAGGAGACGGCTCCCAGAGGCCCTTGCAGGCTCTGAGACTCCCCGTCTCCAGGTGGGGTGCGGTCCCCACGGGTCCGACCTATCACCATCCTGCAGCCTCCTGCAGTTGAAGTGTTTCCCTGCCCCGCCCCATCATCTCAACCAGGGCTGGGGATGCCCATGGACCTTTCAAGTATCCCCACCCCGCCACCGCCAGCTCAGCCTTGTCCCGTGGAAACCGGCAGCGGCCAACTCCCACCCAACCCCTCCTGCCTTGGCTCTGGCTTCTGCCCCTTGCGGTGTAAGTGCACCCCGCCAGGGGTCGGGAGACCTGACTGCCATTCTACTAGCTCCGTATCCCTGCGCAAGTTATGGGACCTCTCGGAGTTTCGTTTCTGTAAAACAGGAAGGACATTATCTGCCTTATCTCTTCCTCAGGCTGCCTATCCCTACTGGGATCCAGTGAGAGCACCTTGGGACCACTGATGGATCAGGTGAATGGCCCATCAGAGGCAGGCTGCTGCAGAGGCCTTTGCCTTCTACCCGCTGAGTCTCTAAACTCTGTCTGCCTCAGGGCACCCAGAGCCATAACCCTACAGAAGGCCCCTCCTCACAGGCCTCCCCAGCCCACCCCGAAGAGCCCACTTCCGCCCTGCTCGGCAGCTGTGTCTCATCACCCCCTACCTGCAAACCAACCCCAGGGCTGCCAGAGGAGCAAGAGACACTAACCCACCAGTTCTTGCCTCATCAGCCCCTCCCAGCCCCAACCCTTGGGGTTTGCTGCTTGTGCCCTGAGGAAGCCGGACACTCCTATCACTTCTTGGCACCACGGGACCTCTGTCCCAGCACCCACCCTGGTATCATTTCTTCATTTACTTTTGATCTATCGATAAGCTCTCCCTGTCCTTTCCCCTCCACCCCACTCCCTCAACTCTCCCTCTCACTTCCAAATTCTATGCTCCACGAGACAGAGACCACGATCTTTTTGTTCCAACCAAAGTATCCCCAGCCGCAAAAGTAGTGCTTGGAAACAGTAGGCCCTCAATAAGTATTTGTTAAATGAATGGATGGCAGCTGGCTTCCTATGCAGGCATTCCATCGGTGAGTTCATCGGGAACTTTCCTCATCGCTTCTGTCCGCTCCCTGATCCTGCCCTTAACCTAGCTCAGAGTGCTTTTTCCTTTCTCTCTCTCCCCCAACCCCCGGGCTTCATTTCCACCTTCAGCCAACCCTAAGACTCAGGTCTGTATCACCCATCCCCTAATAGGTGTTCTTCCTGCTCTCCTCCTCTTTCCCCTGGAATTCTGCTCTCCGTGTGGGGGGAGAATTAGATACAATCCTTGAAGCTTGAGAGGGGGAAACTGTGAACCACAAGAGACAGAGGAAACAGTACAAGAGACAGCTCAAGGTCGCTGAGGCTGTGCTAGATGGCTGGACAGGAAGCAGTCTCCCTGGATCTCTGACCTCCCCCGCACCCACCACCACCAAATCCCACCTTCTTTCCATTACCTGGCCCTTGACTTTGAGCTTCCTATAAGAACCAGTCCTCTGCAGCCCCACACCTAGCTGCATCCCAGAAATCCCTCTGTGCTGCTAGGATGACATCATCTCCTCAATAACCCCACCCCCAGGTGTGAAGCCAGAGAGGCCGGCTAGCTCGGCATGCTTCTAGGAAGCAGCAGGATGTAGGGGAGAGAAGAGGAATCAGATACACTTTTGCTCCATCCCTGCTCTGCCACGCATCAGCCTGGGACACAGGTAAGTACCCCTTTGAGCTTAGTTCCTCATCAGTCAGTTGGATGGGATAATAACCCATCCCCCATGATGACTGTTAGCATAAAATGGGATGTCTATCACCACTATACCCCTCCGCCTGGGCCAATGCGTGGCCCAGAGTAGGCCTTCAAAGAATATTTTTGTAAGGATTGAAGGAATAAATAGCTTTCTATTTAGAAAGCCCCACGCTAAGGTATAGAGGTGTCATTTTTCTAAAGAGCATCAAAGACAGCTATGATCCTAGGTGTGTGGGGAATGAAAGGAGGGTCCACACAGCAGGGGCATTGGCAAAATCAAGATCTCTGGGAGTGGGAACAGCTGGTGGGGTCTAGAAATTTATCTCCTTGACAGGAAGACACACACACACACGCACACACACGTATATTATGTGTATGTAAATAACACGCTCCAAATTTCAAGGTGCCTCTGTGAGGAAAATAGCCCTCCACAAATTCTGTGTATTCCTGAGCGTGTCCTAGCTGCTGAAGCAGAACTCTCCACGAACGTGGCCTTTAGCCCTGTTAAACTCAACTGAGGAAGACTGATCGATACGTAGGGGACACTAATGGTGTCCCAAAAAAGAGGCCCAAAAGTCTCAACAGAAGCATCGGTCGGGCAGACGTGTGTAGAAAGGGAAGCTATGCAGACCTCAGAGATCAAAAGAAACAGATCCGACTGAAGATGGAGATGTTAAAAATAAATAATCTGGGCTCTTTTTTAACTTGTTTGGAGCCAAGGCAGCCCAGCCTGACCCGAAAGGCAAAGGCAGGCAAGGCTGGTGACCGGAAAGTGAGTAGGGAGGGAGGGAGGGGGAGGTGGGAAAAGGGAGGAGGAGGAGGGCTGAGGAGGGGGCTCTCTCCCCAGGAAACTGGAATCTTCTGGGAGGCATCACCACTGGGAGCATTACAGCTCAGACACCCGGGGCCTCCCAGACACGGTCCAGCCTAAACTCAGAGAAAGGCCTGACGAAACCCAGGGGGAAAGGCTGGCTTTTCGCTGATGGCAGGGCGGGGCGGGGGTGGCAAGAGAGGAGAACCTGAACTTGGCTGGGAGGTGACTCAAGAGTAGAACTGGAGAGGAAGCAGCGCTGATAAACGTCCGGGCCAGAGTGTCAAACTGCACGGCCGAACAAGCAAGCACACCCTTCCTTTAAGGACCTCGGCACAACGCCAATCTCCAAACCACCACGCCAGGATGGGAATCCTGAGAAGCAGGCTGGCGCGTGCTGTACCAGTAACACTGAGAGATGGGGTGTGAGAAATGAAGAAAAAGGTGTGATCCCAAAGAGACGACCTTTGGGAGGAGTCTCCGATCCTGTGTGGTTAGGAGGGCGGTGGGGCACAGAGTTGAAAGATGCTACAAGTATCACACATAGGAGGCTTTATTTTTGTACAAGGAGTTTCATGGAGACTCCTCTAGACCTATTGCTAGGCCTGGCCCTGCGGCTCTCCCCCAACTCCCTGACTTCATCCCCAGCCCCTCAGCTCCCCTCTCTTAGGCTACCCCACCAATCATCAGCCCGAGGACAGCACAACTCATGAATTTCAACCCAATGAACCAACAATGCCCAAATCCCAAAGGCCCCTAATTCACAGCCAAGTACTCACATCATCCAGCTTCCGGTCCGTGCCCAAGGCCAACAGATTGTTGAACTCTCTTTCCATCACCTGGCGTGCCTGGAGTCCATGGGGTCAGAGGCGGAGAGACGGAAGGGGTAGAGTTAATGACCTCTATGCCATCTTGCCCTGTTTCCTAAAGTCCCAAGGGCAGAGACGGGGTATTCAGTGCATTTAGCCCACAAGCCCTAATACTGCACCTTCACACAAACCTCAGTGTCCTCTTGGAAGGGAAACTGTAAGCCTTAGGATTCTTTCATGTGGAGCACATTAGAAAACTAACTTTGTACAAAGTAGGACCATAGAACGCATGGCCTCACACTCTGTCTATATGGGAAAATCATGCCTTTCTGCCTCTCTGGAGGGGTAAATAAGCACTTAGACCATGGAAAATAAGGATTTAATTTACTTAGATTTAAAAAAAAAACGTATTTCGAAAGGCTCCACATCAAAAATTTAAACCAGGAGGACTGCTCATAGACATCGGTGGTCCTTGGGCTGACTAGTGGCTACAGGCCCTGACTCAGCCTCCCAGGAGCCTAATTCAGCAGGAGATTTGGGAAATGCCAGGAACAACAAAGTTTTCAAAACTGCCACCAGGTACTTTTAACCACTGTTGATGAAGAATTCCACATTGAGTCAGCTGCCACTTCCTCTAAGAGCTGAGCTAAATGGACCCGTCAGGAAAACCTGAAAGGTTAGCAAGCACCAGAGAGGTCTCCCGCTGCTCTTTGCAAAGGCGCCGCTAGCCACAAAACCCGGACACATTTAGAGACAGGAGCGCATCATGGAGAAGAACAAGCCCAATTCTGGGTGGAAAATGTCAACCACAGAGCTTCATAACAACTGCCTCTGTCAGTATTGAGAACCCAGTATTCTCCTAAGGGACCGGAAGGGAGAAGCTTAGTCCACATCCAAGTACCCAGACGAGACCGCTCCTCCGGGCAGTGGGAGGTGGGAGGTGAAACTGACACAAACTTCGGAAACGTCTCCCCAGGCTTCGGGAGCAGTGAGAAAGCCCGGGAGGATGGAAAGGGGCGTGTACAGAAAAACCACACAGGGGAGGGGGGGCAGGGGACCTCAGCTCTTCTTAGAGAACAGGGGATCTGTGCTCTCCATTCTGACTGGTTGGAGGGGTCACCACAGAGGGCCTATGGGACACACTGGCTCTGCGTGGTGCCCGACACCCCAAAAGGCCAGCGCGCCCCCAGAACTACAAGACGACACAGCCGACCCTCACACAAGCAGCCAACACACATCTGCTCCCAGAATAGCTTGCGCGGCTCTAGCGGCTGAATTTCAAGAGGCCTGACAGCTGCAAACAGTCCAGACGAGGCTGGCTAAAATGATCAGGGCTCAGAGGCGCGGCTATATGAGGAAAGCCTAAAAGAATTAAGACCACTCAGTCTGGAGTGACAAAGGCCTGGGCCCCGAGGCAACACAATCAGAGTTGATGAAATGACAAAAGGTGAGGCCGGGTTAAACCCCTTCAGTGGAAGGAGGCGCGCCCTCCCTTCCGCAGCAGGAACCCAATTGGGGCCGGTTCAGGACAAATAAAATCAGGAAGTACTTTGCACAACAGGTAGTACTTCTGAGACCAGTACCAACAGGAAGTTAGAAGGGCCAAACGTATAAATAGATTCAAGAGAGTTTAGGTAGAGTCTTGGACAACAGCTCCGTAATAATTATGAAATGTAATTTAAGGAGATGTCTCATCTCTTGAGCTGTTGACAGGGAGACAACGGCCTGGCATGGAGAGGCTCCGGGCGGCGTTACTTGGTATATTTAGCTTTCGCAAGCCTGGGAGCCCAGGAGCAGATTCTCAGGGCGGGAGACAAAGGAGACAGCAATGTCTCAGAGCCCAGGGCTAGTTCTCCTCTAAGAAAAGTCAGGTCAACAAAGCAGAGTGAGGAAAAGATGGGGTCAGGAGAGGGAGGGGGGGTGCCCGTGGTGCCCATGGCAGGGCCCGGGCTGGGTGGGCTCTGTATGTAAAGGACACAGGTTCCCTAGGTGGCTCAGTTATGCACCGGGACCACCTGGAGGCTTGAGGCCATTGTGATTCCCCTCTGAACAGGCCCCCAACAAATCCATAAACCCACGCACGCGAGCAAGAGAGAGCTGGAGAGTGGGGAGGGGGAGCCTGAGATTGAGACTGATTGAGGAACAAGGATGCCCACCTGGGTATTCTGCGTGGGGATCTGGAGGACCAGGGCCAGCGTGTTGTGGTCAAAGTTCTCATCCAGGGCCAGCAGGGCCCCGTGCACGCCGCTCTCCTGCAGGTTTCCTGCGTAATCCCGCAGCCCAATGGACTGGACCCAGTGAGCCACCTGGTCGTTGGTCCAGACGAGCACATCTGGAGGGCAGAACAAGAAAAGGGGCAGGAAGAGGCAACAGGTTTGGCTACATGCCCTCCGGAGACAGAAATGGGGCTCCCTGGACGCAGAGCGCCAGTCCACCCTGCTTTCTGTCTTCCATCTTCCCTGGCTTCTCCTAGAGAACCAGCCCCACCTCGCTCCATCCCTGCCAGCCGGTAGGATTCAAGGCCAGGCCAGCCGGCTCCCGGCTTTCTGCCCGGAGCCCTTGCCTGGGCCTCTCCTGCCCCCAGCCTAGAATGGTCTTCTTATTTTTCCACCTTCAAAGAGTCTTCTAAGACTTGCCTCTCTTATCTGCCCAGTGCCACCCAGATCACCAAGTTCCATGAGCGCTTTCCCATACCAGTTTCTAGCGCTGTCCTACCGCGTCACTGCGTGTGTCCAGTTGGTGGCCGCAGTTGGGGGTAGGGTGGGGTTACAGCTGACTGGGTAGGGACTGTTCCTTCTCTGCCAGACGGCAACGTCCTTTGGGCAGGGCCTAAGTCTCCCTCCTCACACAGACTGGGGCTGAGCCTTCCCTCTCCAGCCTGGAGCTTCCCTGAGGCACAGAATGCCTCCTAGCCCGGCCACTCCCCCAGCGCCGGGAGCGGCGAGCCAGACCCTGCTCCCCCACCCCTGAGCAGCTTACCCTTGATCTCATGCTGGCTTTCCTCCCGCCTCTTCTCCAGCTCCTTCCGGTCATAATTCAGCCTCTTCAGACACATGACGCCATACTGAAGACTGGTTCTGCAGGCACAGAGCCCCCCCTGAGCCAAGTCTCAGTGGGGCCACACCCCGGCCACCTCGGCCCCACATGCAATGCCAGCCACAGCATGTCCGGGCCTCTGTCTCCCAGCTCCAGGAGCTCCCAGGTCTACTCATACTCATCCTTCTCCTAGGACTTACACGTGAGCCAGCCCAAGGCCACTTCCCCTCCTCTACCCACCCCAAGTCCCCCTCTCGGCCAGGGCATGGGTCTGATTGATAGAAGGAAAGTTCTCTGAATGAAGCAACAGCCCTCCATTCTCTCGGCACTGGGATGGCCCTTCAGATATCTGACCCATGCAGACAGGACCCTACAGAAAGATCCCTACAGATATTTCTTTGAGTCCCCATTTCACTCAGAGTCCTTACAATGACCTATGCACGCTACACGATTCGCCCTTGGACACTGACCCCTCTGTTCCTCCTCAAACACGGAAGGCGCGCTATGCCTGCCTATGTGCCTCAGGGCCTTTGTACTAGCTGCTCCCTCTGCCTGGAACACTCCTCCCCTAATCTGTTGCATGGCTCACCCCGTCTCCTTTAAGTCTTTGCTCAAATGTCATCTTCTCAATTCAGTGGGCCCCTTGTCTGCCTGATTTAAAACGGCAGCATCGCCATCACCGCGGCAGCTCCTACTCCCGAGCCCCCGAGCCCCATCTAATTGTTTTCTTAGCACTTTTTATCTGTTAACGTACTATGTATGTGTACACCACACACACACACACACACACACACACACACACACACACACACACAGGATGGATGGATGGATGGATGGATAGATGATAGATCCTTGTCTCTCAGTTAGAATGTAAACTCTTTTGTTCACGGATATATCTCAAACCCCTAGAATCGTGCCTGGCACCTAGTAAACACCATAAATGCTTAATGAAGGAAATGAAGTGGTTCACAGAAAGTACTGAAAGTACCTAAACAGTACCAGGTGCAGAGCAAGCATCCAATAAATAACAACAAGCCGAAAGGATGCTACAGAATCTATAGGCTGGAAGGGATTCCACGGGCCACCAGTGCAAGCTCCCATCTCATGTAGACGTCACCTGTGTGCACCCTTCTGCGTAGTCTGAGCTCCTCTGAGACAGGGAACTCACTACCCCTCCAGGCAGCTCATCGCACCTTGTGATAGAGTGTTCTTCCTTCCCTTGAACCCTGCTTGTCATTCAGCTTCCCTGCGCTCTGTCATCTATTAAACGGAGGAATAGACATTCCCTCCCAACTCTATTATTGAGGCCATTGCCTTGTGAAATTAAATTACACTGCCTGCTCCCTCCTCCTCTCCCCCCGGGCAGCCCTGCTCCCTAGAACAAGCCCTCACAGCTCACGGACACCACTTCTAGGAACTTTCTTCTGGCCCAAGGCAACCAGTCGTTGCTCAGGCGCCTGGCTGAAGCCTCAGTCCACTGGAGGCAGCAGGAGCACCCATACCTCCTGATTGGAAACACCTTCTGTCTACTTTCAATCTCACTTGCTGTCATTTTCTGTCCAATTCCTAGGACTTTCAAAGCCATTGCGTTGCACGGTGAAAATCTAAAGTCGGATCAACCTGGGTCTGAATGCCAGCCGTGCCACCTCCCAGCCTGGTGGCCCTCAGCACATGGAGATGGGGCCTCCCCTCTCCCGCAGAGCTGCCATGAGCATCACAGGGGATCGTGCACAGAAGGGCTCGGC
Source organism: Procyon lotor (assembly GCA_028646535.1). Lineage (NCBI taxonomy): Eukaryota > Metazoa > Chordata > Mammalia > Carnivora > Procyonidae > Procyon > Procyon lotor. The sequence goes on from CM053618.1 coordinate 21,850,863, forward strand.
CTGGCCCCTCGAGCATCCAGGCACGCAGGCACTCGGCAATGGTACCACCATCAGGAGAATATTGCTGATGACCGCGTATGCTGGTTCTCCTATCCAAACAGCGGCTTCTCCAGGAAAGGCGCTCAAGAGAACACGATGCTCCGAGGAATAGAGCTGAGACTCTCCCGGGGCCTGGGCAAAGGGTCGCCAGGAGGACCTCCAGAATGCTGGGTGGGGCTGGGCTGACGGATCCCCTGCCCCGCCAGGCACCTGTCTCCCAGCTCAGCAGGGGGGTAGCCCTTCTCTCCCCAGCCCTATCCATCACTGAGGAGGGGACAGGTGCGGCCAGGCCTGGCCGCCTCTGGGACAGAGACAAAAGATTCCAGCCCTGGGAAGGGGTAGGAGGGGGCGGTGCCGAGGAAGGTCACCGGAGGGCGTTCTAGCATCACAGCCTCTTCGGGGTGGTGGCAAGAGGTCTGGACTCGGCTACCGTCCGTGATGCCTCAATTTCCTTCCCCGTGAAATGGGGAAGCCGGCTAGATCCCTTCCGAACTGAACCTTCCATGGTTCATGAGTCAGAAAGACCGAGAGACGTCCACAGAGCCCCAGGAGAACCTTGAAAAGCCACTCGCTCCCAGCCCCAACCTTCGTCCCATTATCCTCTCATTCTCCTGGGTCTGAACGCCAGCTGCGCCACTAAGCAGCTGAGTGGCACTCAGAACACGTGAGCTGGGGTCTTACCCTTCCTGAGGGGCGGCCACGGGCATTAGAGGTAAAAGACAAAGAGCCTGGCTCAAATAGCGACCTGTGTGATTTGAAGCCAGATGTTGAAAAGCCTTCCCAACGACGGTGAACCCCTGGATTTTGCCACCCACCCGGCTCCCCAGCCCCAGCGCCTCCTGTAGTCAAGTAGGTAACGTAGTGACTGAAGTGGGATCTAGAGACCGCATCTACCTGGCGTAGGAGGGCTGCCGCCACCAGCTCCAGCTGGCTGTCCCCACACTAGAATATGTCAACACATCTCCCGGTTTTTTTAAGAGAAGCCAGACGTCCAGAATTTTGTGTAAAATTCCCTAGTGTTTAAACGCTGGCAACTAACTTCATAATCTTTAAAATACCATGTCAGCCTAACAAAACACAATTGTGGGGCCAAATTCGGCTCACGGGCTGCCAGTTGGAGACCTCCGCCGCAGACCCGTGTGAACAGGAGACCTTGTCGGCGAGTGGGGAGCAGAGACTTGGGTGGCATCCTGTCCCAGAGGGCGCGGGCTCGAAGCTGAGAGGCTCGGATCCGAGCAAGCAGCACCAGAGCCCAGAAAGACCTTTCCTCTCAGCTTGGAAGGAATCAAGAGACACGGAAACGGGACCCTGGTTCCGGGCTGGGGCTCCCCAGGGTAAACAGAGAGACCTGAGCAAGCCCAAAGACAAAGGAACGAAAGGCAGACCTCGGAGAAAAAGGTCCAAGAAGCTGAAGAAGAATGACTTTGTGTCTTCAGGGCTGGAGGTGAGAGGACCGAATCCTCCCTCCCGTTGCAGGACGAGAGGAGGACCCGGCTTTGGCAAGGGGGAGACCCGTCGGCGCCCACACGGGCCACGGGTGGAGCCCTATTCCTGCAGACAGACCCCCGGGGCCGGGCGCCCCCGCTCACCGGTGGAAGCTGTCCACCATCTTCAGGTGCACCCGCAGGTCCTTCTTGGTGAGGTGGTCCAGCATGCGTGCGTCCACCAGGCACTCCATGAAGTAGCTGCGGTACTGGGGGAGCCCCAGGCTGGGCAGCCACTCGTTCCCGATCCACTCGTGGTTCATGTCCCCGTAGGCCAGGGTCTGGGGGAGCAAGGCAGAGCGGCTGCAGGGGAGGAGGGCCGCGCCGGCCGGCTGCCTGCAGCTGGCGGAGCCGTGGGAGGGAACCAGCCTCCCCCCGCCGCCCTGGCCGCTTATTTTCACTGAGAAGCTGGGGGGGTGGGGGAGGATGTGGGGGTTTTAAAGGGCACTTTTTAAGATCTCAGAAAGATACCGCTCCACTCATGGATCGATTATCTACACTAATGAACAGAAGCAGCTATCCAGGCAGCAGATAAAACGGGAGTCCTTCCTGTCGACTCAGGAGTGCATTTGCGGTGGCGACCTGCCTTCCTGCTTCTCCGCCGGCCTCTAGCCCACTGAGCCCAGGGGACAGGCCGAATTACAGAGGACCTCAGAGTGGCAAGAAGAAAGAAAAGGAAAAAAAAGCCAATCTCTCTTGGGAAACTGGCCTCCCACA
>CM053618.1:21853202-21868547 GCA_028646535.1 Procyon lotor
AAGTTTGTTTGTTTTTGAGTTGTAGTGTAACATTCTATGAATCTTTGGGGCTTAGATATTGCACTTCACATCCTATTTCTAAATTTCATCCATTTCTTCTGCTGAAGGCTTTATTGCATAGATACGCTATGACCGATCTGTGCAAGACCTGGGGGGGTTTCCTGGGAAGTAGCCACAGTGCTGCTCCACGCCACATAGAGCCACGTGACGTAGTAGCCACGGACATGTTTACGTGTCTACTTCCTGTCTCTCCCCTCGAATATAAGGGAAGCGGCTTAGTTTGTCCACTGCTGTATCCAGAGAGCCTAGAAAGGCCTGATACCTAGTAGCTGCTCAATAAACATTTGCCTACTAAGTGAATGAGCAAAAGGTCTTTGCCCAGCTCACCGGGGTGCCCCCTAAGGGGGATGGAGTGAGAAAGAGGATTCGTACCAATCTCAGTCTCATTATTCCAGGGAAGAGAGGGGAAGAGGCAGGTATGCTGGGGACACGGCCCTCTAAGGCTTCATCTGCCACCCTGAGAAACCAGAACAAGTAGCTAGAGGGGAACGAGGAGGGAGGGGACTTCAGCGGCAGGAGAAAACCTGTCCAGCGCCCTTCGTGCGAAGAGGGGACATAAACAGACGGATTCAGGGAGTCCTGCTGGGCAGAGAGGCCGCTGGGGGAATACTGCCCCGAACTCCTGAGCAGTGGCTCTGGACAGAGATGGGGGTCTTACCTGAGCCCAGCTGCCCTCCTCACTGTCCTAGCGGGAACAAGCGCAGCGTGTCAGGGGAGACAAGCAACGTCAAGAAACCTGGAAGCTTCTACCCCAGGCCCCGCCAAGCAGAGGGAGCAGACATTCCAGTGGCCGGGAAGGTGACTAGGAAGAGCTTGTTGGGATGGCAAGAGGGGACCCCCGGCTGGTGCAGGTGTCTGTGTTTGCGCTGAGGGGGGAGCAAATGTGTGTGTGCGTGTGTGGCAAAAACACGCCCCCACACTTGCAGGCTTGGCTGGGAGCCCCGCAAGGGGCCAGGCTCTCCCATTTCCCTGTCCCCCACCAAGCATCAAGCACAAGGGTGAGGACACTGTGCCTTCAGGCCCAGGGCAGGGCAAAGCACTCCCATTCCCAAGGCCAGCTCTTCTCCACTGCAGCGTGCCGACGGCCTAGGGTGAGCTCGGGACCCCCGGGACAGGTCCCCCAGCACCCACAAACTGCTCTCATTCCCACTCCTTTCCCACCAACCCACCACCCTGAGAACAGAAGCCAACCCACATCAAAAAACTGATCTCATATATAGACCAACAGCAACCCCCTCTGACTTCCCACCACCTTCCCCTCGTCCTCGTGGGGGTCATCAGCCCCAACCCAGGCCCGAGGCCCAGGGCCAGACTCACTGTTTTAGTGGGTGTTGCCAGAGTTTCCATCTCTTCATGGGTGACCCAGACATTCCCGGAAGACTGTAGGCAGAGAGGAAACCCAGTAGGTCCTGCGTGTGGGTCCCCAAGATTCCCTGGAGGCCAGGAACCCCAAGGACAAGGACAAAACATCCCTTCCCGAGTCCTCCCACAAGCACAGCCCAAGTCCTACATACTGCGGCTCTGAGCACCTCCCCGTATCTCTAGAGCTTGGCCCCAGGCCTGGCACCCCAAAACACTCAACAAGCGTTTCCTGAATGAAGATGAATGAATGGTGCATCCCGGAATATGGGCTGATCCCAATCAAAGACACGGATGGCAGTAAAAGACTTGACCCTGCGGGTCCACGGACTAGTCTGCATTCTGACAGAGAGGGTGCAGGACCAGGACAGAACTCAAAAATGCCCCAGCCCTCTGCCTCCCGGAGTCTGGCAACCACACAGAAACCCCGGGAGCCCCGTCCTTGGAAACTCTGCCCAGAGATCTGCAGTGGTCGGCAGAGCGGGGATGGGGGATGGGCCCCACCGGTGGTATGTGAAGGTAGGGAAGAGGCTGCTGTGCTGGGATCCTCCTCGAATCAGTGTCAGCCCCTCCCGGAGACCAGGTGGAGCCCTTTGAGGGGCTGGAAGGGGCAGGAATCAAGGCTGCCATCTTCCCAAAGGCCAGTGGGAAACTTGGCAAATACTAGTCCAGGGCTTCCAAAGACGCTCTGGGTGAGGGACAGGCCACTCACAGTCCTGGATGTGGGCGGGGCGGAGGGGCTGGTCAGCGACACCATCTCCTGGATGGCCAGCCGGAGCTTGAGCCGGTGCAAGGCGTTGCTGATGCCTATCTCGCGCTGGATCTCGGTGTCCGACAGGGCCGACATGATGGCTCCGCTCTTGACATTGGCGCGGCAGGCGGCCACATACCAGGCAGGCATCCCCACCCAGAGCTGCAGACACGGGCACAGGAGGTAAGTTCAGCCCCTTCCCCGAGATCTGGGCCCCGATGCCAAGAGCTTGACAATATCAAGGAGCAAGGGCCCGGCCTCCTCCGTGGTCTTGAAAGAGCAAACGCGGAGCAGAATTCAGGAATGTAGAGATGACAACCACCAAATGCCTCTCTTTCCCATTTTACAGATGGAAGAATCTAAGGCCTGAGAAGGTGAGGGAATTTTCCCAACATCACATGGGTGATTAGTTCCTGGGGAAAAACTACAGGCTTACCTCCAGCCAGGAGACGACAGTAGGGCCATCCCACTGGGCAAAGGGCATTCCTTTTCTGCGGGCATCTTCAAGCAGCTGGTGTCTTGTGGGAAGAGGAAGAACAGACTCACTGGTCTCGTTTTCTCCCAACTATGCTCACTCCCGGGACAACGGGCTGTGCTAAGTGGGACTCCCACAACCCGACTCCCCAGCACTGGACTGTCGCCCCTGCTCTGTGCCCCAAGACATGGGCAGGACTCCTCTCCAACCCCAGAGGGCAAGGGGCTCCGACTTTGCTTGCACATGGCCTGACCCACAGGCATTTCAGTCTCGGCCAGAGACCCATGGGTCCTGGGTCACTCTCCCACAGCCCCCCAGCCTCCTTCTCCCTCGGGTCATCCTCAGAACCCCTGCCCAGTCCCTGCTGTGCCCAGCTGGACCAGGCCGACTCAGTTCAGAAAGGGCCTGGCTCTGGCTGAGCTCAGTCCCACGGCAGGCCAAGGGAAGGACAGCGGGCGAGGGGATGGGTGCCCCCCGGCCTGTGGCTCTTACTTCTTCTTCAGCCGCCGGTCCTTCTCTGCCTGGGTCCCCAGCTTGGCAGGCACCATGGGCTCCTGCAGACCAAGCTCGGAGTCTGTTAGCAGAACTAGAAGGAAGAGATGGCTCTCGTGAGCCAGGCCCTCTACTTCTCCACCCTTGGCCTGGGCCAGGACTGGGGAGCAGACCCACAGTGCACACCCTCAGTGCTCTTCAGTGCACAACCACCCAGGAGGCCTGATGGGATGATCTATCACTCCTAGAGCCTCTGCTCAATGTCCCTACATCCCAGCGGCCCCACAGTGGCATCAAACGGGCCACCCAGCCCAGAGAGTCCCCCCTGGGGAGCATCAGCCCTGGAGGCATTTTCCAGGCAGAAGGACCAAGACCATCCTACCCCTCCAGCGGCAGAATCCTAGACAGAACATAGCTCTCCTCCAAACCAAGGTACAAGGGAAACCCAGAGAGCCAAATGTGAGTGGGCTCCGGGATCAGAGAGGATTATCCTGCCCCGGCTGGGGGTGGGAAGTCGGGCACACTGAGAGACGTGCTCCCTGAGCAAGAGGCCTGGGGGCACACCTCTCAGTGTGCCCGCCTTCCCACCCCCAGCCGGGGCAGGATAATCCTCGGGTCCCACCCCAGCTGGGTCAGTGGCCCTCGGCCTCTTGCTCAGGGAGCACGCTCGCACGAACCCCACGGGGGAACATTCTTAGCTCTGCCTTCTTCTATTAAGGATCCCCTGAACAGACGCCAGGCCCCTACAGAGTTCACAGCAGGTGCCACATCTTAGAATTCATCACATTCCGGTCCCTCCACCCAGTGCGGCACGCAGTAGGTCAGTGGTGACCCAGGAAACAAGGTGAGATGCTGTCTTAGGGTCAGGCGCTGCTGTCATAAGGCCATCATAAGACTGCCCACCGAAGATCCCTTCCACAGATCAGCCCTTCTCAGCTCCCTCCCAGCGCCCTCTGCACCTGCTCCACCACTCCCAGCACCCCTGAGGGCTGGGGGGCAGGGTGCTCCCCCTCCTTCCCCGCCTAGTGAGAGGTACCTGCCTTCCCTCCTCCTCCTCCTCCTCACTCAGCTAGTGGGCTTCTGATTCACACCTTCTCTGAGGCTCAGGAAGGTCTAATTATGCCTTTGGGTTCGAAGGTTCCTTTCCCCTTGATCAGGCCCTCCCCCGACAAGCCACTGTCAACACTCCTGCTACCTCGGGAGAATTTCTCAAGGCCCTTCTGAGCCGGGCTGCCAAGGGTCCACAGCCCCCTCCTCCTGTCTCGCAGCCTCTCTCTCCCCTACTCTGAATAGACTCGATCGCATACAGAGGTCCCGCTCCCAGAACCTGCCTCTCCCAGACCCCCGGTCCCCTCCTGCACAACTCTTCTTGTCTTGGCTACTTCCCACTTAGCCTTCCAACTCGAGCCCAGCAGTTGCCTCTAGCAGAGGAAGCCACTGCCAGCATCCCTACCATTCTGTGGCTGAGCTCTGCGTTCCAGAAGTGCCTGAAGCATACTGCTATCCTTACACTGTTCTGGAATCATCTCTTTACCTTCTTCCTTTCCAAGAGACACTGAGCTCCTTGAGGGAATGGCCAACACTAAGCCTTGTATACAGTAGTTACTCAATAAATGTCTGTTGAACAAATGACTGAGTCGATGAGGGAAAGAAGACGAAGAGAGGGGAGGAAGGAAAGGGAAGCTGGAACAGGGGAAGGCGGAGGAGGACAGCTGATATTTACTGGGTACCCACCATGTGTGAGGCACGCACCAGAACTTTCTATTAGCACAGAGATAGTAATGCTACTCCAGCCTAAGCATTTACACAAATACAGTATCTATGAAGCCATCAAAGGCGTTACGATCTGTTGCATCCTGGAGGCCCGATGTACTAGAAATAAGTTCTAATCAAGAACTGATGCTCCGGGGCGCCTAGGTAGCTCAGTGGGTTAAGGCCTCTGCCTTCGGCTCAGGTCATGATCTCAGGATCCTGGGATCGAGCCCCGTGTTGGGCTCTCTGCTCAGCGGGGAGCCTGCTTTCCCCCCCCCCCCCCCCGCCTGCTTCTCTACTTGTGATCTCTCTCCTCTCTGTCGAATAAATAAATAAAATCTTTAAAAAAAGGAAAAGAAAAAAAAAAAAAAACCGACACTCCTCAGGAAAGAACCCGGAGAGTCCTCCCGAAGGTCCGGAGCACGGTATGTCAGAAAACCTCCACACTGCAAGAAACTTCAGAGGTCCAATCTCTCGCCCCGAGCAGGAATCCCTTCCCCAGCACTCCAAGAGCCACCGTGACACCGCTCTAACCCACAGCACCTGCCTCTCCTCTCCGGAGCAGAAACCTGTGTGACTCTGGCTTCTACCCACGGGCCCCCGGGAGGCCGGCGAAGAAGGCCGGAACCCAGGATTCCCTCCTGCTCTGGCCCCTCGGCTTGCACCCATTCGCTAGAACGTGGACAGACACCATGGCCCGTGGCTCCATCCCGGCTCAGCTGGATCAACCGGCCCTTCTCCTTCTTCCCGAACAGGCGGCCGATGGACGACTTGATGCCCTTGCGCTTGGCACCCTTGTGCAGGGAGTCCTGGCTGCTGTTGCTGCTGCTCGGGTTGCTGCCCTGATCCTCCAAAGCACTACAGGACGACAGCCAGGAGGGGGCGCAAGGAGAAGAGACAGGCTTTCATTACACCAGGAGACTGGAAGTGAGACCTTACAGGAAGTGTCAGAGGTGGGGGTGGGGGTATGATCAGAGCAGGTGACCAAAGGAGACATGGGAATGTCCTTCCCCGACAGTGTTTCAAAGAGAAGTGAGATGTTCAGACACCTGGACAGGGGAGACTCGGTCCCTCCAGAGGCAGGGGGAGGGATGCGATGGCCCTGGGGTAGAGGGACTCGAGGTGGGGCCTGTGCCACTTACCTTTTGCCTTCTTCCTGGCTCAGGGCGGGATGGCCAAGCTTCTCTAGCCGCAGCATCCTGGGTGAGGAAGGAGGAGAAGTCTCACATTTTATGGTGGCTTTATCCTCTCGGTTCTCTTCCCGAGACACTGGCGACTGAACAAACAGTGAAGCCGTCAGGGGGTAGAGGGTGAGATCTGGGGCCTGCCTACCCAGCCCAGACGAGGCGGAGGAGCTTGGAGAAGTGCAGTGGGAAGACCGGGGGCCTCTCTGAGCCCGGACTCGGACTCCAGGGCCCGGGGGAGAGAAGGCAAAGGGAAGGGCCTGGGAGAATTCACCCGTTAGTACCTGGGTCATCAGGCAGCACTCACCAGCAGCTTCCGCCTGTGCTTTCTTAAGTCACTGGGCTGGAAGAGAAAGTAGAGGGTGAGCTCAGAATCACCCTCCAGATGCCTGGAAGTCAGCACCAAGGGGAGCCCAGTGGCCTCAGGAGGAGAAGGTAGGATTCAGGGCCTCACACAGGCCTGGAGTAAATACCACAGCAGAAAAAAGGCGGCCTGGAAAACTAAGTCAGGGCCACCTCTGGAAGAGAGGGAGACGTACGGGAACAGGGTAAGGTTCTTACTCTGTGCTGCTCTGCAAGAGAGGGTTGAGGAAGACAGGATAGGCCCTGGCCAATCCCAGGAGACATGTTGGCGGCCTGACAAGCTGGGGTCTGCGCCCAACATGGGAAGAGGATGCCAGGCCCAGCCGAGAGGACCGAGCCCTCCCAAGCCTTCACGGGGACCCTCAGCCAGTCCCCAGAGCTGAGCCCAGAGCTGACTCGGGCTGTTCATCAACTGCCCCCAGTCTCTCACCAGGGTCATGACCCCCATGCGGTCCAGGTCCTGGGCAGCGCTGCGGGAGGTGAGCTTCGGCGTGGAGCGGCCGCTGAGCGGAGGGGACGCGCTGGCCAGGGACAGGGCAGTCAGAGAGGTGGGGATGGAGCCGCGCTTGCGCAGCTGGGTCAGGTTGAGGGCCTCCATGCTGCCACTGGTCACCCGAGTCTCGATCTCCTCAGCACGCAGCTCCGCGGACTCCTTCTCTTCCTGGATCATCCTGGGAGGCAGGCCCAAGCAGACGCTCCGTTGGCCTCCCTCAGCGAGCCCAGCGTGGGGCAGGTGCCGGCGCCCCGCGCCCCACTCCCCACCCCGGGACCCCAGGCAGCAGGCGATGCCCAGGGGAACCCCGCACTGCATCTGGCACAGCCGGGACATGCCAGGCCTCATGGACACAGCTTGATCCTCCCTCCCCCCCACCCCCCACCCCCGCAGCTCGGAAACATTTCCTGTCTTATTAGTCGACTTCACATAACAGAACTCTCCAGCTCAGCAGAAGCAGTTTCTGGGGAAGGAGGCATTTAGTCAGTGGGATACAAACCATCCTGGAAGGCAGAATTCCCGACCTACCACTGACTAGGCGGGCCACCTAGAGTCAGACACTCTGGCCTCAGTTTCCCCCTAGACCCAAGGTCAGGAGGGGCCCAAGCCAACAGGTCCCAAACCTGGGTCCTTTAACTGACGCTGACCCCTGATGGAGTTTTCCCTGTTCCAAGAAACATGAGAAAACCCATGATCATTCTGTATTGGGGGGGCAGCGGGCGGGGGGGGCGGTGCTCAGAGAGGCACGTCTGCTCCCTCACACACATACGTGCACACGCGTACTGCATTGATGTGACAATGCCAACTATCCGTTAGGAGCCACACTCGTCTATATTCTGAGAATACATTTTTCCATGCGAGGGCTGTTAAAATGCCCTTTCTTTTGTAGAATGGTTGATAGGAGACAGTAGTTACCTTTCACGTTTTCCTTTGCAGAATAAAAGTTGACAGCTCTGTGTTAATATCCTTCTCTCCCTCGTGTGTGTGTGTGTGTGTGTGTGTGTGTGAGAGAGAGAGAGAGAGAGAGAGAGAGAGAGATGTTTTCTTTCTAACTCGTCTGTGAAATCCAGAAGTATGGGAACCATGGAACCAGATGACCCCTACAGCCAAGATCCGATGCACTCTGGCTCAGATTTTTCCTTGCCCCTGGTCATAAACACTCATAAACCTCCTACAAAGGCAGGGTAAAGTACAGGTCTTGATTGCTTGCCCTGCCCCTGGTTTCTGCTTGACGCCTCATTAGGGATGGGAGGAATGCTACAATACATGAGTGTAGGCCTAAATTTGCATCCTCACCCGGCCGCTTACTGTGTGGCTTCAGGCAAATCCTTTAATCTCTCTGGTCTCTGTTCCTTTGTCTGGACAATGGAAATAATGCTGCCTCCCCCAGACACTGCGGTAAGACTGCGGGAGCATCTACAAGGTTCTCCCCCTGAGTTGGCCTCAGTCAGTGGGAGCTCCAGTCTCAGCCACAGGAGCTGTGGAAACACAGCCTCCCCAGCCCCGGGAGAGGAGATCAAGCCCAGGAAGTCAGGCTGAGGTCTCAGCCCTCTCCAGCCGGCATGGGGCCTGATGCCCTGCAGAGTTGCTAGACTGAACACTCAGAGGTGCAGTTGGAAGAGACAAGCAGATATACAGAGAAGCTGTCCCGCGGTGCCCCAACCTAAAGGGACCCCTGTCCTTCAAGGCACCCCCCAGGCCCTCTGCCCCAGCCCGAACCTGATCTCCTCATTGATGGCGTCGAGCTGCTCCTGCAGCATCATGGCCAGAGTCTGGGCATCCGAGTGGCCCCCATCGCTGGGGGAGACAACATCCACGGAGCCCACCAGACCCCCTGGCTCATCCTCATCCATGTCGGAGATCTCAGGGTCACTGTCAAAAGCAGGGGTGGCTGTGGGGGCCAGACCCCCAGGCAGTGGAGAGGGCTCCCAGTCCTTAGCAGAGGAGAGGGAAGAGTAGTGATAAGACGCAGGAGACAGATAAGACAAAGGTGAGGAGCCGACCCCTCCCCACCTATCCCAGCAGCACCGCCTCCTCCAGTTTCCCGGGTGATTTATTTGCCCACTAGAGTCTAAGAAATACTACCCCAGTTCAAGGAGCCAGGTAGCAGAGTGGTTAGGAACAGATTCCAGAAAGCCGGACTTGCTTTGGAACCTGATTATTAGCTGTGCCACGGTAGCAAAGTTGTTTAACCTCTCTAGGCCTCAGTTTCTTCATCTGTAAAATGGGGATGGAAAGAGTACCTACCTACATGGTAGGTAATCGTTGAGAACAGAGTGAGGACATGCATGGAAAGCACTTAGCACAGTGCCGGGCACAAAGTAAGCACTATGAAAGGCTATCCCTTTCTACGAACACAAACTCTCAAAGAGTAACTAGGTCGAGGGGGCAAGAGAAGCCAAGCAGTCCTGTCTGGCTGGCATCTCCCAGGGTTACAGCACATCGCAGGACCCTGTACCCAGCCTTGAGAGGCGGTAGTCTCAGAAATCACCCTGCAAACCTCTTCAGTGGACAAAAGCCCAGAAGAGGAAAGAGTACAGAAGGAGGCTGAGCGAGCCAGAGAGCAGGGGGGCCAGGGACAGAGAGGTGCTCTAACTCCACCCTCTAGGACCCAGACCCCCAAGTTCCCATTAGGGCTCTTTTCTCAGCACCTGCTGTATTCTTATCAACAGAGAAAGGGTGAGGGGAGAAAGAGATGCCTTCAGACTGTGACTCCATCAGACTAGGGTCTTCCTAAGGGCAGAGATGAGTCCTCCCCCGTCAGACTGGGAGTTCCCTACTTTTCTACCTGTATCTTGTAGTGCCTTACAGCATGCAGAGGGCCTGGACCCAGGGCACAGCATTCTTAACCATTATGGGGTTAAGAGAGAATCACGTTTCCCCAGATAAAAGATGAGGTCAGTCCTCTTCTGTCCCTTTCTTTCCTGCTCCCCCAACCCTCAACCCCTCTCCCCAGGCAGCAGTCTCAGCAGGAATGCAAAGCTGCTTCTCAGAAAACGTCAGGTGCCATCCCCAGGGCCACTTAAACCTGTCATCCCTCCCTCATCTCCCCCATAAACCACAGCTCGTGTTCCAGAAAGCTGGCCAATTCCATCTCACCCCTGCGTCTCCCACCCTGACCACCAGAAACACACGCTCGCACCCCCAGGCGCACGTGCCCATGCTTCAGTAGGGCCTCAGGGACGGGCTGGCCGCCCGCCAGCCCCGACCACTTGCCCACCAGGAGGCCAAGGCGAAGGGGCACAGCTGTTGCAGCTAACAATGGCCCCAACCCCCAGGGCTGCAGCTGTTGTCCACACAGAGTGGGGGGACGGGAGGGGGAGGATTTGCACCGCACGCCAGCCGTCTGTGAAACTGGAGCCAGGCACGCGGCTGAACTGACCCCAAACTCCCCCGGGGGAGACCCCTCCACACTCACCCTTCCACCCCTCACCTTGGCAGACTCGTCCCGCAGGGCTGAGTAGCGGCGGTGCAGGCCTGAGGGCGCGTGCGTGGCTGTGCTCAGGGTGAACCGCACATCCCCTGTGCTGCCCATGTGTGACCTTGAGTGGTTCAGGGGGAGAAAAGACCGGCCCTGAGGACTGGGAGCCCCGGCTCACACCCACTAGGGCCCAAAGAGTTAAGGGATCTGTGGCTTGGCGAAGAGAAGTCTTAGCTGGCAGAGAACTACTGTAAATGGTTTAAGGGCGGCCGTGTAAACAAGAGGTTTGATTTATTCTCTGGTGCCCTAGGGATCAGAAAGATCCAGAGGAGAACATTCTAGGGAAGCAGCTTTCCATTTAACCTAAGAAGCACCTTCGGATGGTAAGATTTGGTTTGTGATGCAACTGCTGCCTTTAAAAGAGCTGAGCTCTCTGTCAAAGAGGTATGCAAGCAGCGGCTCTTGGACCATCCGACAAGAATTGTGCCAGAGAGCTCCTGGCACTGAGGGACTTTGCAAGGGAAGATCTCCTTTTAATCCCGAGGGATTCATCTTCCCCCCAGCAACTTCCCTTGGGTTTCCCCATAATCTGGACTGAATTCCTGGCTGAGATTCAACCCAGGCAATCTCCCTACCCCAGCAAGCTTCAGAGGGCCCTGACACTCTATCAGAGACATGGGTTACAAAAACCACTTCCATGCCCCCCCGGGTTTATTCCAACCCTGGGATTTTAGAATCCCAGTCATGAGGCTCTGGAAGGTCTGGAAGCCTTCCCTAGTGACACTGCTTCCCTACGATGCCTTCCCGAGCCTTCCCGGCTTGAGGGCTCCCAGGGCAGAGGGACAGGGCAAGCCTACAATGGACAAGGTAGTTGCAGGAAAAGGGGAGTTTCTGCTTATCCCCCGCTTTTGTCCTCCAACTCAGCCCCAATTCCATGATGGGTCCAGTCTTCCTATGTTCAACGCCAAGAATTCTCAACCATTAAGGAAAGCAAGCAGTGGCAAATAGCTTGGCGTACTCTGAGTCATTGAGTCATATTCATTGGGGGCTGGGGGAGGGGCTCTCTTCGGAGAAATCTACGGGAAGGAAGAAGACAGAGGAATTCCAACTTCTATTCCCTGTCTCCGTCCCCTGCTTCTCTCCCTACCGTCCTACACAATAATTCCTGATGACCTTGAAGGGGGCACTTATGTCTCTACCACCCCAGACACACATCCCTTTCTCTAATGCAAGCCCCACCCCTCCACACACAGATGGGCACGTACACCTTTCCTGTCACCTCTCCTCAGGGAAACTGATCCCTACTTCCCCGACACAGCAAGAGCATGATTGAAGGGAACCTCAGAGACTCCTTTCTGTGAGATTTTGGTTTGGAGAGAAAACAGCCCGGAGCCATGGACCTTGAGGGGCATCACCTACTAGTATCCTTGATCTTCACCCTGCCTCTCTGGGCAGAGAAGTGGAGGCAGGACTGAGGTCAGAGTTCCACATCAATTACTTCACAGAGTGTGGAGAAAAATCCAGAAGTTCCCTAAAACATGGACCTAATTCAAGCATTAGGTGAAAAGTGCCACTCCCCATCTCTTACAATGTTTTTAGGGAAAAGGAGATCACAACCATGATGTGGCATCTCAACTTCCAGAATTTCCAGGAAGTTCTGGATGCTTCTGGATGCCTCCTCACGTCACTCCCTCATGCTGCCTGTCTGCTCACTGCCTGCTGTCTGAACCTAGGTGGTCCTTAACTCTCAAACAACAATCCTCCAGAGCCCTAAAAATGGTGTCTCCAAGGAACTAGAATGAACCAGACACTCTCCATGAGCAAGTCCTGTGGGACATAGGTGAGCAGGTAACTCAGCAGACCCCTCTCGAGGGCATGTCCTCTGCCAAGGGATCAGGAAGCACGGCCTGTGTCCCATGGCACTGGGCAAGGAGCATCCTGTCTTCACTTGGCTCTCAGCATCCCTCAGAGGACAGGTGCTCCCTCTACACTGCCCAAGTGAGCTAGGTGACTTTGACCAAGTCTGGGAGCCTCAGTGTCCCACCATGGATAGGAGGAGGACCCTGAGGTCCTGGGCGGTCTTTTGGTGGGAGGAAGTCTCCTTCCTCAGGGTCCATCCAGGACCCCATCCCAGCACGCCCAGCCTCCCGCGCTCCAGTACCTGGAGTGGACGCCATCCACAAACGGCCCCCCTCGACCCTTCAGCTGGTCCACCTCTTGGCGCAGCTTCTCAATCTCTTCAGACAGGCGGCCCTGTGCCAGGCAGACCCAGGGTGGGGGTGGGGCCAGGGAGGGGCGGAGAGGGGAGAGAGGGACAAAGAGGACAGCAGAGTTGGGGAGAAGCAGGAGAATGTACTGCAAAGTCCAAAGCCAGGGGCCCCCAGCCAGGCCCACAGAGGACACCAAGAGAAGAGGTCCAACTGGAAAGTGAGCAGAAGGGTGTGCAGCGGGCAGGCAGAGGGGCAGGGCCGGGAGAGGGTCTCTCCTGGTAAGGTTTCACTGGCAGAGGCCTACTGAGCCCTCATCACCACACGAATGCATGGCAATGGAGGCTGGGCAGCCGAGGGGCGTGGGGTGCCCCCCCAGACCTCACAGACGTGGTTGAGCCAGGGCCAGTGACCAATCCTCCCAGAATCACCGGACTCCTGCCTCACCTGCTTTGAGGCCCCATCAGATCTTTCCCTGGGCCCTGCCTCTGCTGCCCCCGCTATGCCCTAAGCTTATGGCCTCCGTTTCTTCTTTACGTCTGGGCGGTGATGCATCCACCGTGACGGGCTCTAGCGAGGATCAGCGCAATCCCGTCTGTACACAGACTAGCGAGGTGCTGGGTAGCAGAGCCGCTGCAGGAAACACAGGCGTGTTCCTTCCTCACCGAAAGCCCTCCCAGGCTGGCGCGGCTGGCCAGCAGCTGGGTACCTTGTGATGGTGCTGCTCCTCGATCTGCCGCTGGGAGCTCTCCAGCTCCTGGATCAGCGTGTTCTGGGGGAGAGGCTGGGAGCTAGCGACCCCGCCCTGGCACCTCCACTCCATCCGGCCCGTGCCTTCCCCTCCCTAGCCCGCCCCTCTTCTCCGGGCCAGCCCGCCCCTCCTCGCCCCTCCTCGCCCCTCCTGCCCTTCCCTTCTCCAGCCTCCTGGAGGTCTGTCCATCCAGGTCTACGTCCCAGACGCGCTCCGCCCCTGACTAACCTCTCGCAGCCCAACTCCTCCCCTCGGCTCCACCCGCACCCTCGCCCCGCCCCGCCACGCCCTGGAAGCCCCGCCCACCTTCTCTTCCAGGGCCGCCATGCGCTCCTTCAGGTGCAGCTGCAGGCGCTCGTTGGACTCGCTGAGCAGCCGGTCCACGGTGTCTGACAGCCGCTTGTTGTGGTCCTCGTTCATCTTCTCCCGCTGGCGCACCTGCAGAGCCAGCACACCTGGTCCCAGGTCACCCCAGGGCCACCCATTCCGGCCTGGTTCCAGCCCACTCACCTGCCCCCTGCTGGTCCTCCCGGAGCCCCCCTCTCCAGTTTACAGGACCATGTCCTGCGGCCCCTCCCAGCTCCCACTCCTCAGGCCTGTCCACACGCCGTCGTGGGAGGCTGCCCTGGGGGACAAGGTAGGGGCCTGCGAGCCTAGCCCGGTGCCCTCACCCTCGCCAGCTCCTGGTTCTTCTCCTCCAGCTGCCCCTCCAGCTGCCGCAGGTGCTCCTCAATGCTGCCGTGCCTTTCTTCAGCCTGGAGGCGGGCACAGGTCAGTGGGGCCTCTACCCCTGCCCTCCAGCTCAGGCCCTGCAGCCCACACACCCTGTGCCAGGGGGCTCTTCGGGGGGGGGGGGGGGTCAGGGTCTCAGTACCAACAAAGCCCAACCCTCTGCCTCTCCTCCTGGAGCAGAACTCCACCACCACTGCCCTTCTTCCCAAGCCCTCTCCACTCCCTGCCAGGTGTTCCCCACCCCCTGCTTCCTGCTCAGGGCCTGCCTTAAAACCTCCTGGAGCTGGCAGCCCAGTGGACTCTCCACTTCCAGAAAAAACTCCACTTGAAAGCATGAACCACCATAAATCTCCTCTATGCCTCCAGATAGATGGACCTGCACTTAACATGAATGCGAGCCAGACCACCTAGGTTCAAATCCCGGCTCCCTCTCTTCCCAGGGGTGTGATGTCAGGCAAGTTACTGGACCTCTACGTGCCTGAGTTTCTACTGTAAAATACAGATAATCATAGCACCTATGCCCATCAGAGCACTGTGAGGACTACATCAGATAATCCATGGCAAACACTTAGGATGCCGTAAACACTCAGCAAATGCTGGCCCTGGTTATTAGCAGCCTAGGCAGAGTGGGCTCCCTTCCACTCCTGTGTCTCCGGAGAGGGCAACCCCACGTCTCCACTGACAAGATATTCCAGACCAGCACACACCTTCCAGACAGGAAATCCCTTCCTAAAGCCCCCTAATATGACTCATTTGAACATATGAGTCACTGCGGCCCATCCCGTCCAGTCTGGGGAGCTGGGGACACGGATGGCCCAGCATCACGTGGCATCGTCTATCACACTTCAGCCCGGCACCGCCTCCCTGGGCGCTGGAAAGACCTGAGACCCCGCCAAAGCCAAAACTATCATCACTGAGATGATGACGTGATCAAAGACACAATGACACAAACGCCTGATTAGGGAGGAAGGGACTTTTCTCAGGTCGCAGAGCCGGTCAGTGGCAGAAGACTTGGTCCTAGGTTGACGGACCGGCAGCCAGGCTGGATGCTGTGGCCACGGAGCCCACCGCTGTCACACTGGCACGGCAGCCAGCCTCCATCCTCCAGAGGCTCCGGGGCCTGCTGCTTACTCAGTGCTGACTTCCTTCTCTCCAGGGGTTTGGGGGCAGGGTAGCTACGGGGACCCCCGTGAGGCACCCCCCCACCCGACAGCATCCGATGTGCTGCTAACACTCCGAAATTCTCTTGATTAGCCCACCGCACATCTAGGTCCCTGCATTTACCCAGCTTTTCCAGATCCGATG
>CM053618.1:21868647-21895915 GCA_028646535.1 Procyon lotor
CAACAGACAGACACAGACGGTGTGCTCCCGGAGTCATGCAGTGAGAGGCAGTTTCCTGGCTCCAAGCCCTTCGTGCCTCCCACTCTCTCCGTGCACTGCATAAGAGCTCTATAAAGCTCTGGAAACCAAAACAGGAATCGCCCCGGGTCCAGGGCCCGCTTGCCTTGGTGAGGGCTGCAATCCTCTGCGCCAGCTCGGCCTCCACCTCAGGCAGTGTCTCGGCCTTGCGCATGGTCTGCTGCAGCCTCTGCTCCGCAGCCTCCAGCAGCTCCTGCAGGTGCCGGGCCTTCTCCTCACACTGGCACCATGGTGGGGGGGAGGGCGAGAGTCAAGAGGGAGCCCTGAAGCCTCCCCCAACCCCAGAGCCTCACCCCAGGAGAGAGAGGTGACAGGCCAGAGGAGCCGAGGGCAACCTGGTTCTTGGCTGCCCACAGTGCATGGCCTCCCCTTCCCCGAGGTGACCTGCAGGACCCCCAGGGCTCCTGGGCTCCCAAGGAAAGAAGGTTCCAGCACCATCGATCATCAGGACCTCCAGGGTCAAGTACAATGCCCGCCCCCACACGAGTGGGAGGAGTTACCTGGCGGTGCAGGGACTCCTTATTGGCCAGCTCATTCTCCAGTTTGTCGTTGAGATCATGGATGGACGTGGCCTCGCGCTGCGCAGCCAGGTAGCGCTTCTCCAGTGTTGTGATTCTCTCCTCCATGTCCTCCTTCTGGGCCAGAGCCTAGGGCAGGAGAGGAGGGGACGGGAGGGAAGGGCATCAGCTTCTCTCTGCCCCCATCCTGCCCGCACCTCCCCACCAACGCCTGGCTGCCTGGATCCTCCCCATGCCTTCCTGCCAGTTTCTGACCTTGACCCAGCCCTCCCGCCGTGCCTCCACACAGCGGACCTCACCCAGTGTTTCCTCTTAGACTCCTCAGGCTGGGGCTCCTTCCACACCTAGTGCATCCTAGCAGCTGCCCTCCGGAGTGCTGAATGCCTGCACGCCGCAACCAGGTGGGGGCAGGTGGGGGCCCTAGCTCACCTCCCGGAGGTCCCGCTGATGCTTGCTGCTCAGCTCCTCCGACTTGATGAGGTCCCGGCGGGCGGTGCCCAGGTCCTCCTCAAGCTCGGCCACCGTTGCCGTCAGAGTGACCAGTCGCTCCCGAGCCTGGCTCAACTCAAAGTTCTGCTTCTCCAGGAGCTCCTGCAGCTCCTCTACCCGGCCCGTGTCATCCTCCAGGGACAGTGAGCCGTCAGTCAGTCATCGGGGCCCGGGGCAGCCCACTCTCCTGACCACCCCGGGGACGGGACTCCCATAGCAGATCCCAGCTGTGCCTCTAGTGTCCGCGCACACCCCCAGCTCCGCCGTCCTTCCTCAGGGACCCAGGAGCTCACGCCACACAGGGACCAAACAAAATACCCTTGCTCTCCTGCGTTTCTTTTGAAAAACCGTAGTTTCTAGTTTTACCTGCTGTCTCAGGATCTTGTCACCCAGGAAGGGGCATGACTAGGGGAACAAAGGCTCGGGGACAGAGAAGGGATCGGGTCTGACGCTGACACACACAGCGCCTAAGGATTCCAGCGGACAACAGAGTAGGCGCCTAGCAACATGTTGGGTAAACCTATCGATTTCTTCACAGGTGGGGTGGGGGGAAGAAGGAAAGAGACACGGGAACACTGGAGAAAGCCCCAAATGTCATTCAAGTATTTGCTCTCCTGAACGAATTCAGGGTGGGTCCCTCACGTCCCGTCTGGGGGCGGCCCGGCCCCTGGCACGCAGTTCCCCATGACCCACCTTCCACAGGCGCTTCGGTCCCCGCTCCACGGTCCCCTCCTCTTCTGCCACGCCATCCCGAACCCCGGCCCCCTGCTGCAGGGCAGACACCTGTATGGAGGGCATAGCCCCCAGGGCGGTGAGTCAGAGAGAAGAGAACTTCCGGTGTATTCCAGCCCCTTCCGAGTCCCCTGCCTCCTCCCAGCGCCGTGCTGGCTCAGGGTCTCCAGCCATGACCTTGGAAGAAGTCCAGTGCAGGGCAGAGTGGGGCAGAGCAGCGAACCCACCTCGGCTACCGGGAGCTGCAGTCTGCGGGTGGAGGGTGGGCGGGCAGCTCACCTGCTGCTGGGCCCCTGCCAGCTGCTCTTCCAAGGTGGTCACTCGCTCCAGAGCTGCTCGGAGCCGCTCCCGCACCTGCCCGGGGTAAGGGGAGATGGAGGAAGACACAGGGACCCCACAGGACTCCGGCTGCAGGAGCCTGGGGGCATGAGGCAAAGAGAGGGGCCTGCCGAGAGGCACATCTCTGAGAGGGAACTGAACAGGAGGACCCAGAAATCAGGCTGGTGGGAGGAGGGGCCGGGGCGAAGCTTGAGGGCAGTGTCCCCTCAACACGGGGTGCAGAAATCACAGAGGAGGGTCACACGGAGCCGAGGCCGGGTGGTGGGGTGGGTCAGGCAGCGGGCCGGGCCAGCTACCTTCTCATCCAGGGCCTTGTGGTGCTCGAACAGCGACTTGAGGGCCTTCAGCACCTCCACCTCACTGGAGACCCCTGACGGCGACTGGGCCTGGCGCTTCACCACAGTCATCCGCAGCGACCGCTCGTGGCGGGACACCAGGCACTCCAGATGTTCCAGAAGCAACTGGCAGGGCGCAGGCCAGGGCAAGAGGGAGGGCTGTGAGCACGTGCCCCGGGGGCCAGAGGCAGGGACCCCATGACCACCGAGAAGACATGAGTAGGGCCGCGCACCCCCTTGTTAAAATGTTGAAATGCTTCAGATGGGTAAACAGCTGCTGCCCAAGCCAGCGGCCCTGGCCTCTGTCCCAGGACCTGGATGTTCCCAGGGCCACCCTCATCTATGGGTGAGAAACATCGTATGGACCCCGGAACATAAGACAGGAAGAGGTCAGCATGGGGGCCGGGGAGGTGCCCAGTCCTGGCCATGCCCTTGGTCAGGGGGTTCACCCCACAACACACACACATACACACCAGGTCACCCCACTTACCCTCGTGTTATTCCGCTCTGCTTTCAGCTCTGATATCTCTTCCTCCCTTTCTAGAAGCTGCTCCCGACACACGCTCAGCTCCCGAGTTAAGGTGGCAAATTCCTGAAAACCCCAAGGCCCCTGAGTGCTCGGGGATTTGCCCCCTAACCAGTGCCCTGCATGCCCACATCAGCGGTGGGCTCTTCTCACCCATCCCTTACTTCCGGCACCTGCCACCAGAAAAATCCCCCTCCATCCAAACCGCAGCTAGCCTCTGTGCCCCCAGAGGGGTCCCTGTCTCTGGGTCCTCCGTGCACTCCTAGTATGTGTTAGGGCACGAGGGGACAGAGGTGGAAACAAGAGTGAGATAGTCACCGCATCTGCTCTGCAGCCCCTTCCCCCTCTAGCCAACAACATAACCTGATTATTTCCTGCCCCCTAGTTTGTATTTCTGTTCAATGACATTATCCTTTAGAAACAGATGGAGGAGAGTCTCACCTCTGGTTTGGCGTGGTGAGGTCCTGACAGAGACTGGTGGATATTAGACAATGAAGAAAGGGGGCTTTCCTACTTATTCAAGCAGACACCACCGCATTCCAGAAAAGTTTTCTGAAAAGTGGCCCAAACTCTGCTGATGCCCAGGGTCTGGGGGCGACTGAACAGGGGCTGCCGCCCTCTCCTAACTGAAGCCTCCTTCATCCACCAAGGACTCATGATTGAAGCAAGAATTCCAAAGAAATCCCCTTTTATCACTCCAGATTAGGCAACAAGGGACAAGAAGGGTTATGGGAAGGGGCCAAGGGACCCAGGGATGCCAGAGCCTGAGAAGCCTCAAGACCTCTAACCTTGTTCCTTGATAATTGCCTTTCTGTCAAGGCCATGGCCAAAGGTGGCCAAACATCTCACACCCAGAAAGCCAAGCATGGCCCCAGTGCTGCTCCACTCCTTTACACACACACTCACACCACACCCACTCACACCCACTCACACACGCAACCACACACACTCGCTCCCACTCATCCGTTCACTCTCACACACGCACACGTACTTACACCCAAAGACAGATGATGGTGATTACAGTACCAACTTCATAGCTGTGAGCATTTAGTGAGTGAAGTGCACGCAGAGTGCTCAGTACCCAGAAAACACACAGAAATGGTGACTCTCATTGCTAGCAGTGGTGTTGTTGATTAAGGAGCATAAGACAGATGTCAAAATACCCGGCTTCCAGATTCAGCTCTGCCTAGAACTTTCTATGCCACGCCTCTTGTTCTTTCCATATGTGCAATAAGAGGTGGACTAGATGATCCTAAGGCTTCTCCGTTTCTACCCTCTGATTCCCCACCCACCACCTCCAAGAATAGGGCACCCAAGAGGCGCAGGCAAGCCAGAGGTGTCTTTCCAGTCTAGGGTGCCACCTGCTGGCCGCATGGGCTCACTGCAGGGGGCAGCTATGGCTGGGTTTTCTTTCTGCATCAAATGCCATCCGTTTTTCTCCAGGTGAAACCAATTCCAGGCAGAGGAGCTTGGGAGTGACAGGGAAAGGATTTACGCAGGCAGATGAAGGAAAGTTAAATGCTCTGTGAATTCCATGTGTTGAATATGCAAATAGCTGCAGATAAGCTGAGGACCCTCAGCTCGCTGGGCGCTGGGCTCCGAGGGGCTAGGGGAGAGCTGGGGGATGAGGGGGGTGCAGCCCACCTGGCCTTACCTGGGGGAGGGCGGAGTTAAGGTGCCGCTGGAGCTGGTCCCGCTCATGCAGGGCATCCTGGAGCCGGCTCTGCGTGGCCACCAAGGTCTCCTGACTCTCCCGAAGGGACTCCAGCAACTTCTCCCGCTCATCCAGCATGTTCACCATCAGCTGCTCAAAGTTGGCGTCAGCATCGGCGCCGTGCGGGGGCCCCATTGGGTCCCCCTCATTGATTGTGGGCATCACCTCACACATGGTGGGGGTGGGCAGGGCCTTCTCAGCGTCAGGGGGCGGGGGCGGAGTTCACAGGGTTGATACCTCCAGGGGGACCCAGGGCATGGGTCTCCAAGCAGGCGGCACCAGGCGAGCAAACGGGTGGGCGGAGGCTTCTCCCATGGCATCAGTTGCTCTTGCTCTGAAAGGGGCCTGGTGCCCGGGGCGCCCCTGTGGACTGGAGCCAGAGGGCCAGGCTTAACCTCTCAGGACTGGGGCTGGGTGCCCTTTGTCCCCAGACAGGTGGGCAGCAGCCGAGTGTGGCCATGACAGGCGGACGGAGCAGGGCTGGAAGAGGGCCCTTCACTTAGGCTGAGCACTGGAGCCTGGCCGGGTCCCAGCTGGGTCTAGCGACACCCATCGTTACTGGAAGGCAGTGGTCTGTGGAAGAGAGGCTGCCGTGAGGACCAGCTGAGTAGAAGGGCATCCGGGGGCGGGGGCACAGAGACAGGACCTGGACCAGAAGGTGGCGGAGGAGAGCGAGGTGCTGGCGCATGCCCCTTCTCCAGGCTTACTCACTCAGATGGCGCCTTCCTCACTTCCCCCAAGGAATGCACATGCCCGCTGCCTGCCGCCTGCCGTAGCCTCTGCCTCCAGCTCTCCCCACCCCCAGCTGTCAGAAGTGCAGCCGCAGTGGAGTGGTTTCCCCCACCCACGTGGCTCACTGGCCAAATATAGAAATGATTCAGTCGGTGGCAAGGGAGCAGCCAGGAGGCTGCCCAGAGTCCTCCTGAGACCCAGGGGTGGGAGAGAAGGGTGGGGGTTAGGGTCTCTGCCCCCACCACAGCCTTCTCCCCCGCACTTAGGCCAAGGCAAGTACGGAAGGGGTTAAAGGGCTCTTCATGGGCAGGGGTCCACTAGGGCCGTAGGAAACAGGGGCAGAGGGCTCCTACCCTGACCACTGACACAGTCTGGCTCCTCGAAAAGGCACGGGCTGGACACCAGGGTGGCAGACAGCCCTGACCAGCTCCATGCCCATCATCGGGAAAAGAGGCTCTGGCTCAAGTCATCCCCACTCCTGAAACCGGGCAGAAAGCAGGCCTGTGTCCATGCTGAATTCGTGGCCCACCACCTCTGTGTCAGAACTGAGTGATGGAACTGAATGATGTGAAGGGACCCGGGGTCATGCGGGGGTACGGGCCCCAGCTCGCGGCTGGGCATCTTCTTCTGTGTGACTGACCATGGCTGGCGCTGCTAGGGCGGTTATCGTGTGCACAGCCTGACCCCAGGGACACCTGGAGCCTGGCACAGGGAAGCCCCATCGTCAGAGCAAAGGAAGGGGTGCTGGGGAAGGCGGCTGCTGCTGACGATTTCTCTGTCCTCCATGGGCTTCCAAACCCCCTGCCCGCTGCTGCAAGGCCACCACTTCAATCGGTTTTCAGAGGGAGCTGTCTTCAGAGCTCCTGGTGCATGAGAAACAGCACGGGAGGCAGCCAGCACAGCCCTGGGCACAGGGCTTCCCCCTTCCTTTCTTCCTTCCCCCCTCTCCCCATTTGGGAGACACGGGGACAGCGTCCAGCCGGGCAACAGGCAGACTGGGACAGTCAGGGAGGGGACAGGAGGTATCAGGACCCAACGTGAGAAGTCAGACCCTGGGCAGCCCCCTGCCTGTGGCAGGGCTGAGCCCAGCAGGGAAACCAGAGAAGGGCCACGCCCCTTCCACCTGAACCTGACTCATCCACCCCGCCCCGGCACCCCCACCAAGTACTCAGGATCTAGACAGAAATGGGAGCAGCAAGAGGGAGGCTGGGGAGGAACATGAGCCTAGATCGGACCCAAGCTAGAGCACCAGCTTGACAACTCCTGAGCTCACCCCACAGCCCTTCCCAGAGGGCCTAGGATTTCAGGCCGGCACAGGGTGCACCCACACACGCACACAGGCAGACGCAGAAACCTGGGGACCTGGGACCTAAGCGTGTGGCCACACACCTGCTCCCAGACACAGACTGGACACAGACACTAACCCAGGGGATCCTTTCCCCAAGCTGGACAGCCACTGTGGAGGGCAGCGTCCCAGCAAACAACAGGGGTGAAAAGTAGCACCCTGGTCTGCACCCTCCCTACCTCGACGTCCCTGACCCCCAGAGCAGCAGGGAGTGGATGGCACGGGGCTGCCAGCCCAGTGTTGCCAGGACTGGTGACAGCCGTTCCTCCGATTCTCCCGTCCACTGTGCCCAGGACTCCTCACCCTGAGTGCTCCGATCTCTGAGGCTGAAAGTCACGATGGCCCCCCCAGACCTCTCCAAGCTCATTCCTTCCCACACCCCCACTCCGCCCCAAAAAGGAGTGAAAGCCAGGCTGGGGAAGGGGTCCCTTGGGGCAGAACCTGTCCTTTGGAGAAGAGCATGGTGTGCTCAGGAGCTCAGGGACCCGGAAGCCCCCTCGGCCCAGAAGATCCCCAGGCATCCCGCAGTGTAGGGGAGAGGAGGGAGCCCAGAGCTGGGACTCCGCACAGCAAGGCTGCGGCTCTGCCACAGATCAGCTGGATGACCTTGGGCTTGTCACCACCTACTGAGAGTTCCGCTGTCAGATGGAACCCACAACTCTTGTTTTGCGCCCCCTCCAGGGAGGAGATCACAGATAAACGGAGGCTGGAAAAGCAGAAAGCAGCAAGGATCGCAGGGGCATGTGAAGGACCATTAGTGGTGGGCAAAGGCGGTCCTACAGGCAGGGCGGTTCTAGCTCCTTACAGGGAACGGGTTCAGAAGTTCTCAGGAAGGGAGAACAGACCTCAGGCTGCCCGCTGTGATGTGCTAGCTATTTGGTCCAACTTGGCCTCCCCAAATCCTCCTGGTCATTCTGGCAACGGAGAATCTGGCTGTGTAAGCAAGGCCCTTTCCCAGCCTCCCTCCTAGCCAGGTGCCAAGGAGCCACTGTGCTTCCCCTAGGGAAATGACATCGTGGACAGCAGGCTGCAGATGAGCCCAGAGGGTGCTGCCAGGCCGATGCCCCGAAACGGCTGCCTGAGACCCCCTGCTCCGCCCCGCCCCCCTGTGCAGCATGGAGAGCAGAAGGAACCTCCCGCCCCGGCCCCACTGGTGAGGCATGGAGAGCAGAAGGGAGAAGGGACCTCCGCCCCGGCCCCGCCCATGCAGCACGGAGAGCAGAAGGGACCCCCGCCCCAGCCCCACTGGTGAGGCATGGAGAGCAGAAGGGAGAAGGGACCCCCGCCCCGGCCCCGCCCGTGCAGCATGGAGAGCAGAAGGGAGCTCGAGGGCAGCCAGGCGGGGACACCTGGCTCCTTCTGGCTCCGGGGCCCGCTTTAAATAGCGCAATTATCATCGCAGCCTCACAGAAGCCTCCTCAACTCCTGCACAATTTCTAAGTAACGCTCCCAGGTCCTGATTCTGAGGCGACAACTACCAGCCCCCAAAGTGAGCATTTGAGGGGCTTTGCCAGCGAGGAGTGTGGGCAGGCTGTGAAACAGAGGGAGAGGGCTCCAGAGAGCGCAGGCGTGAGGGTGAGTGTGCGTGTGCGGGGCAGGCTGGGGGGAGGGTGTCAGACCCACACCAGGTGTCTGGGCTCCTAAACACAGAAGAGGCCAATCAGAGGCCTCTCTGGCTTCTCCAAAGTCCCCCCCATCTCCTCCCCACAAACAGGAGGGCTGTGCACTTGGGCATCGGGCCAGCCACACACACGCACACACGCACAACGGGCTGGCTCCCCACGGCCCGGCTCCCCACGGCCCTCCCAGATGGCTGGCGGGCCCCACCTTGGTGAGGGAGCTCCTGGAGGGCGCGGCCGGCAGCCCCGTGGGGGCAGAGGGCCAGGGCGAAGCTGGGCGTGTGTGAGTGGGCCTCAGGCTGGCAGCCCCCCTCGAGGGAAGAGGGGATGAGGGGGCCATGCCCCCACTCAGCCAGAAGAAGGGAAGAGGTCCTCCAGGAAAATCATACTGATTATGAGAGCAGCTCTGACTCATTGGCTATTTCCCACAGGCCAGGCTGTCATCCATGCACTTATTTTAATCCTCAAAATTCCTCGCAAGGAAGACACCGTTCTTCCTCCTCCACAGCCGTGAGGACTGGGTCTCAGAGCCACGTACCCAAGCCTACAGAGCTGTGAAGAGGAAGAACTCGGATTCTATCCCGGTCTGTCTGACTCCAAGGCGGGGACGGGGCTTAAGAAAGGGCAAGAGAGGCCTTGACTCCTTCACGATTTCTTGCCCTCGTCCAGGGGCATGGTAGCCTAGGGCCAGCTCGTCTTGGCCCTCCTCCGCCCACCCCCCGCCCCCGGGAAGCCCCCTGCCCAGCAGCCACCATGCTCCCAAGGCGGCCACTTCCCCACCCGAGGTGACCCCAGGTCCAAGGCCTCAGCCACCATCCATCCAAATCTCTCCTGCCCACCCCCTCCCTCTAGGGGCTCCAAACTGAGTTGCGAGCAGTCCCTTGAGACCTGCACACCACACCACACTCCCTCAGGAACTCGGACACCCTCAGCTCCCCTCACCCTGCGGGGTTTCCAGATGCTACCCTCCTCCTCCCCCGTCCCTCTCCTTGCTCAGCCCACCACCCCAAAAAGCCCTGCCCTCACTCTTCCTCTCCTGCGAGAGCCCAGTGGGCCTCCTCCCCGGCCACCCTTCCCCCACTCACTGTCACGCTCCTGGACTATTGCTGGGGAGATTCCAGCATCTCACGCAGCCTGCCTCAGTCTCCCCGCCCATGCCATCCTAAGGCACTTCCGATCACCCTTCTAAGCTCACCTCAAACACTACTTCGTCCGTGGAGCCTTTTGTGATTCCCACCTAGGTAAGATCGAGGGTTCCACGGACCCAGCATGGCCCTTTATTCCCACCTCTCTCCGTGACGCGCCATCTCAGCGGAAGGCCCAGGGGGCGAGAACCTCGACCTGCTGACCTCTGGACGCCCCAACGCCCACTGCAGGTCCTAACATACGGGGAACGAGCAGACGTGCGCGACAGGGTCGCTTCTGGGCAGACCACCCCCGCCCAAGTTCAAAGAAGAGGAACTCCAAAATAGTAAAAACTGGCTCAAGGCCTGGGAATAGGTTCATTTCTGCTGCCCTCTGAAAATTAAAGCTTCTGGAAAGCAAGACAGGGGCCGCTCCCGCTTTGCAAGGCAGACCGTGGAGCAGGCTGAAGTACGTGAGCGCCAGCTCCTCCACCGACCGCTCCACTCGTGCGACTGGGGAAGGATGCTTGAGCTCTCGGAGCCTCGGTTCCTGCTCTGCGAAATGGGGAGGATGGCGATGCCCACCCCAGGCAGCCGAAGCGAGGATCACTGAAGGTTATGGACACAGAGGGCTGGGATCCCGGCCCAGCGCTCGGCAGTGGCTCTTAGCACCTGAGGCTCCCAAGGCACCCCCAGGCCCAGCCCACTCTGAACACACTAAGGAAACTAAAAATCCGTATTAGCTACAGGAAGCCACTGCCCAAGGAAAACTCTTGGAAAAGCTCTCCCGACAGTTTCTCACAGCTGCACAAATCCCTTCAAAAGCACCCAGTCTCCCAGGCCTCCAAAAAGACCAACAGCGAGAACTCTCTCTGGACTTCGGGTTCCCAAATCTGGAAGATGAAGGTCATAACACACAACATGCTCTAGTGATCTTCTAGGTTGTCATGAGGGTCAAAGGGGATAAGAGAGACACTGATCTGAGGAGTAGAAAATGCTACCCAAGGACCCAGAGGCACCGACAGCCACCCAGGCCCTCCACGTCCTCATGCCAGGCACCTTCGGGTAGGCACAGGGAGCGAGGTCTCTATCCAACAGACTCCCCTGGGCCTGTCTCCATGAAGCCCATGTCCCCAGCGGCTCCCCGGAAGTTAGGTATGGGGCACTTCTTCCTGAGACATGGCCTCCCACTTGGGTGAGCATATGACTTACTGTCCAAACCAGGCTCTTCCTGAGAATGAATGGAGGTACTGTGAACACTCACACAGGACACAGGTGTAAACTGAGGCACACCTGGCTGTATGGCCAGCGTCGCTATCACCACCGCAGGGGGATTAGCGTCAAAGGCTAGTAGGGAAAGGAGGACTGGGAATCTCTTCTTCTAAATACTTCCTCTTCTAAAATACCCAAAAGTAGACTCATCACAACTACCTCTTTAAATGAAGACACGAGGGGCGCCTGGGTGGCTCAGCCCGTGAAGCGGCTGCCTTCGGCTCAGGTCATGATCCCCGGGTCCTGGGATCGGGCCCCGTTGGGCTCCCTGCTCTGAGGAGAGCCTGCTTCTCCCTCTGACCCTCCCCCGACCCTCCCCCTGCGCACTCTCACTTTCTCTCTGTCAAATAAATCAATAAAATCTTTTAAAAAATGAAAGAAGACAGGATTTGCAGACTGAGAGAGTACCTTTAGGGACTGCCTGGGGATGATACCTTGGCACAGAGGGGAAGGGCTCTGAACTCCCTTTTCTTAATATAATCTCATCAGTTCCAAATCTGTCGATGTTTCTGGACGTCTGATTGAGGTCTCATTTGTATAAAAGGGTTCCAAGTCGAAAAAGCGTCATAAGTTTACTTATGGCTTCCAGAAGGCCCCTGTAAGTAAACACCTGCCCCCTCAGAGAGTCAGCGCATCAGTGCCACAGGACAACCAGCCTGAGAAGGCTGCACAGGGGACACGGGGGGCCCACCGACTCCTTCTCACATCCTAAAGGGCTCCCAGAGATCATACACTTGCCTCCACCAAGGTGAAGCCTGCAGCCCCCGAACACAGCACACGGCTCGGGCTGACAGCAACCCTGGCCGACTTCTGCTAACCTGAGCCATTGGTGAACATTCCTACATGTTCTTAAAAATTGTTTGCAAAACAAGAAACAAAGTAATAAATGTGGCTTATTTGGAGAATAAAAATCCTTCAAGACCAGGGGACAAAGCTGTAGGCCCAATATGGTTCTTCTGGCGTTGAAAAAAAAAAGCTCAGAAGTCTCTGCGTTAGTAGGTGAGCCCTGAGATTGGGGAGCTGTCCCTGAGCAGAAAACAGAGCTGCAGGGCTGGGCGGGGTGGGGGAGCAGCGCATCAGGAACACGGGAGAGAAGTGCTGCCCGGAGCCAGGGCATGGAAGGTCCACAGTACTCAGAACCGCATCACCATGTGTGTGCCTGGTCCCCAGAGGGTCCAGAAGGTGTGGGGAGGGGGTAGTTATGAGAGAGAGAGAGAACGTGGGGGGAGGGCATGTGCGTCCATGCAACTGTGTATAAGAGTCATGAGGATGTGCAGGGACGGCTGTGACCGTGCATGTGGGGAAGAGGACGGTCATGAGAACGGGGTCCTGAGAGCAGGTGCATGGACAGTGAGCGGGCATGTGTGATGGTGGGTATGCAGGCATAATAATGGCGAGACAGACTGTGCAGCCATATGTCAAGCACTCATGACGTAGGCCTATGGTCATGCCAGTGTGTGGTGTATGTACAGTCATGAGAGTGCACGCGTGTGGTCGTGTACCCACGTACACCTGGGAGTCATGGATTCGTGTGTGCTCAGAAGAGCACATGGGCGCCATGAGCTTCTGCATGTGTGTGATCGTGAAGGAGGGTCTGCTTGTGCGAGGTCTCGAACCTATGTGAGAAGGTGTGAGAGGAAGAAAAGGGAGGCATGGAGAGGATACAGAAAGAAGGAAAATCTCATTTGTTCCAGGGGCTCTGCCATGAACGAGAGCCAAACATTTGGGGCACTCCGCAGTTGGCCTGGTGCGAAAGGGGGTCAAGGAACAGCACTCAGCACCCTCTCCTCCTGACTGCCACCCATCAGAGCTGCACTGCAGGGTCTCGCAAGCCCAGGGCTCCCTGTGCATTAGAGATGGCAGCGGTCACCCCCTGATCTCCCGGCACGTCACTCCTCATAAAACAGCCCGCCCTGAGCCCTCCACTCTCAGCATACTCCAAGCCAGAAAAAGGAGAGTCCTCCTCTGGAGTGGCCGCCAAGGACCCTTACCATCCACCGCCTACCCCACCCCAACCTTTACCTAAAGTGCACATTCCAACTCGGGAGGACCTTCTCCGAGGTCACGTAGGCCAACCTCCCCCACAGCGTGGGAGTTCCTTCCACACCTCCCTGAGAGCTCAGTCTTTATTTGATTATCCTTCGGGAACAGGAGCTCACTACTAAATGAGGAAGCCCTCGTTGTCCTAAGGAAACTTCTTCCACTGAATGGAAACCTATCTCCCCTTTGAAGTGACAGTTAACCTATGTGAAGACAGTGGCCGTGAAGTCACACGGGCAGCATATTTTATCTACAAGAATTCAGCTACCTTGGTGAGCAAATTAAGCAGTAACAGCCTTGAATGCAAACCAGCTATTTCATCTGACTCTTAACTACAAAATTATATTGTATGGAAGTACTCTTTTTAAAATCACTATACACATTATATAATTAATATATAAGGCATATAACATATACTATATCTCTACAGTAACATTATTGTTCCGCATTAGAACCCTGAAACCATATACCATACTTTATGGGAGATTTAGGGATTTTCACTTTACCTACTGCCTATAGAATCTAATTCTCCCACTGAGATGTACCAGCACCGTACTCAGTCCCTAGAGGCTGCTCTGCTCCAGGTTAAATATTTCTAGTTGCAAGGAGGCCGTGCTTCATTGAATTCAGGGAATCAGAAGACAGACCTCTTCAATTCAATCCAACAATTAACCTATTGAGTAGATTTCCATGAATCCAGTGCTAAGAGTTGTTATGGATACAAAAGGTATGTAAGATATGCCGTCAACCCTCAAAAAGTTTACAGTCTACTTGAGAGAACACAGATAGAGTGGTTCCCCTCCCCCCCATCCATAGCCTCATTTTCTGTGATCTCAGTTCCCAGCATCAACCACTGATGGCAGCAGATGATCCCGACACATCAGAAGGTCAATAGTAGCCTAACCCTATATCACGTGCCTACGTCGTTCCCCTCACTTCGTCTCATCACGGAGCCGTTTTATCATCTTGTATCATCACAAGAAAAAGGGTGAAGACAGTAAGATATGTAGAGAGAGAAACCATAGTCCCATAATTTTTTTTATAGTAAATTGTTATAACTGTTCTATTTTATTATCAGGTACCCACATGATGGCTCGAAATCAACAGGGAGTAGCACCTGACCAAATACCCAGTTTCTGGCACAGCCTGGGGGTCAGCGAGGAGCACCACTTGGAGTAGGACCAATTGAATTTATTTACTGGTGGCGGTTTCTCCTCCAGCTCTCTCAGAATGAAGCAGCCCCAGCCAAGGCCTCACAGCCCCACAGACAAGAAGCTGCTCTGTGTTACAGCTGACTTCACCCAAGGGAACAGAAGACACCCGAGGGGGTCAGGGGTCTGCAGCACCCAACCAAGGCTCTCTGAGAACCAAGCAATGAGCTAGGCAGCAGTCATGCGTCCAGTGTGATTGGAGAGCCATTGCCAAGGAGAAGAGGGCCGTCCTCAAGCTCCGCCCAGCCCTGGAGTTTCACACCACACTAGCTCAGAGCTCTTCTCCCACTATTCCCCCGCCCCTACCCCCGACAGGTCCTGCCCCCATGGCATTCTGTTCCCGCAGGCCCCTCCCAGCACAGCAGAGACTGAGCGCCCCCTAGAAGCTGCCCCTCTCCCTACGGTCCATCCCAGTACTTTTTACTCCCCTGGCCATCTGAAGTGCCAAGCTCCTGTGAGCCAGCCCCATATGCCCTCCAGAGCTAATTATAGGTCAGTGAGCTAGCAGGCCAGAGGGGGGACAGATGGTGACTTCATGTGGCTGCAATACACACCGCCCCTCCCTCTGCCCTCCCCTCCATTTCTCCAGGTCCCATACCTGGGACCTAGACTCTGAGGCAGCTGTCCCTTCTGTGGTCCCCCCAGCTCCTCTCCAGGACACACATGCCACATGCAACACCATGCCCATCAGAAGCCACATCTTGCTTCTACAGCAACCCATCCAAGTGCCCAGAGCCCCAGCGGAGAGGATCCCTGGTGAAAAAAAAGGCCTCAGCTAGTGCCTCCGTACCCTAAAGACCCCTGACCCCCAGCTCCCTGGCCCCACTGGGCCTTCAACCCTGACTCCCCCTCCTCCCCCCAGCTCTCACTCTGCTATCCTCAGAGGCTCTGAAAGGACCCAATGAAGTCCCTGATGACTCCTGCCAACTCTGAGATTCCAGCCATCAACTCAGAAAAGAGACCAAGGAGCCCGGCTGCCTGCCCTGCCCCTCCAATCCCTCCTTACCACCCAAAGACAAGACCTCATATACTCTGCAGTTTTGACGTCATGACCTCTCATCAGCATACACCCACCTCCCCCTGGACAAGGTTTCACTCCACACCCCCTTCCCCCACACTCTTCTATCTTCCAGAGCCGGCATCTCCCACTCTGCCGGCTGTCCGGGGCATTCTTGGCCCCCAATAACCACTGTGCTACTCATCGTCTCATTATTTTGAGACACTATTTATCTCAGGCAGCCTTCTCAGGCATCAGAGTCCTAGAAAACAGCCAAGGGAAATCATTCAAACTGTTCCTTTTGCTAAGGCAGCCTCTCTCCGGACTACCTGGCCACTTAACAGTGGTAAGGGGTAGATGGGTTGGAATCTAATTTGGACAGCTGTTTGAAAGCACCGGGACAGGGCTCTGCTTTTTTATAATCTAATAGTGATGTAACAAAATGGGGGGCAGGGGCTGTTAAGAAAGTGCCTACTGTGTGTACCTTTCCGTGGCTCCATGGACCTAAATTGCCTTCAGAAGACCCAGCATATAGCATAGTGCTTGGCATATAGTAGGTGCCCAATAAATGTTTGCTGGGTATTGAACAAAGCACTAGGTATCAGTTCCAACACCTCCAGAAAGACGGAGGGAAGTCCCTGAAACCTAGCTACTGGAGGGGCCCCTTGAGCTCCCACCAGGAGGGGATCTCCATGCTAAGCAGAGCCTCCTTCTTAACCACTTGCTCACCACATAGAAGAGCGGAACAGCAGCCCCAACTCCCACATCCCTCGAATGGATACTACCAGCATACCTCTCCTCAAAGGTGACATCAGCACCTTGTCCTGGATCCCTCCTCCTTCCCCAAGAAAACCACCCACACATTTCCAAGTCCTCCAAACCGACCTCTCTCTTCCCACCCATCAAACCCTGCAATCTATACCGGAAAACACCCCTACTACGTGGTCCAAACTCAACTCCCTAATCTCACCCTCCCAGTTCAGGAATCTATTCCAGCCCTCTTTTCCGGTTGCGCCCACTCTCACCCCCACCCCCACCAGACCTCAGTTTGGCCGCTCCTTCCATCCCATCGCCCTGGCACTGCGGAGACGGGGCCATTTCTGGCAGAGCCTGAGACTGGCAGTTCAAGGAACAGAGGGCTAGCGATGTTAAGAAGGGGTGTTAGTAGCAACGCGGGAAGGATTAAGACCCCCGGTAAGCGCGAAGACCTCAGCACCTCCGGTGCCCAAATAAACGGAGCTGGCCCAGGAGCTAAGAGGTGCTTTTCCTCTGACTCTCCAGGATGGGAAATGGGGGCGCAGTCCATCCAGCTCCCACCGGGAGACTTGCCAACTCAGCCCCCCTTCTCCGAGGCTGATGGAGCTGAGGGCGAACTCCACGCCCTCCCGCAAACAGGGCATCGCCCCCCATTCTCACCCCCAAGGGCACAGGGGACTGCAAAGGCCGGCGAGGAGCGGCGGAGGAAGCAGTATCTATGTGAGCCGGGGCAGACACATCCGGAGTAAAGCTGTTTTCCAAGGCGCTCTGGACAGAGACCCCTCCCCAAACTGGAGGGAGGCTGGAGGTGGGAAAAGACGCATCCTTTTCCCATCCCAGGTTCTGGACGCTCACCTGCCTGCAGTTGTCGAAAGCCAGGCAGCTCAGCTCCGAAGCCGAAGGGAGCCGCCCCCGACCGGGGGAGCCCGACGCGTCCTAGAGAGCAGAGCGGGCGCGGAGGTAGCTGCAGCCTCCGCCAGCGCCGAAGCGCCCCGCCTCAAAGCCCCGCCCCTGTCTTCCCCGGAAGGCCTTTGGCTCCACCCACAAGGGCGGGGCCTGGTCGGCTTCCTTGAGGCCACGCCCCCGGCACGTGACAAGAGCTACTTTGCTACTGCGCGCCATCTTGGCTTGGCCCGGGGAGTCCCTTAGAGATGTCAGGGAACCGCTGTATCCAGGACGACTAAAGTGTCGGGGCTCAGCGGCGCCCTCTCTCCTTCCCAGTGAGGCTCAGCACATGTCCTGTCCCTCCATTTGACCTCCGCCCTTGTTCCTCATCTAACCACTTGTTCCCTAAATTGACCTCAGTCCTAGCCTTGTTATCCTTGCCAATGGTCTGTCACCTTTCACACCTGCTCTCTTGCGCCCATTTATTACTTTTCTTTTGGTCGCATCTGTTTCTTAAGTGGAGAATCATGAAATCCAGATACATTTCCATAGTATGCACTTGAGTGAATAGCATCAGAATTCAGGCCCTGGCTGTGCTAACACTGTTACTAGAATATGAAAGGTTTGTCTGTTATAAATACATAGTATGAAGACAGTCTCAATGCCAAATTTCTGACTGACAAATTTTAGTTAAATCTCTCCATTTTCCTGAATTGCTCCTTACCCTCTCCCATGTGGCTATTAATTGCATCTTTCCCATCTGGTTTGTGAAGTGTCATCACAATGCCTACTCAATCCTTTACAATACCCAGTAAGCACTGCTACAAGTGCAAAGAATTTTTATATACACGCAACTATACATATTTATAAATATACACACAAAATGTTCTGTATCTTCTACAACAAACACTGAACATAGTTGAGATGGGTGGCACATACAACCTTTCATTTATTTTTTTTCTTCCTCCCAATATATTCACCAATTGGCTTAGTTTCCTTGTATCTTCAGCAGAAGGCAGGAAAATTTGAATAATTCTGATTTATTATGAGGGTGAGAAATGAAGCTAAATTTGTGTTATTTTGTTTTCCTGACCCTGAGAGCAAAATCAAGACATGTATTTTTAAAAGTGAAAATTACAAAGCAGTTTTTACAAAAGTAGTCCAGAAGTTCCAATTCTTCTCCAGGTGGTTTGGGGTTCTTCAAAAGGAAATCTGAGACACTTCACACATCCTTTCTCTAAAATGAATCATCCTAGAAAAGGCAACACCGTCAATGCAGAGAGAAGGCTGGAGCCATGATAACACACTTTACCAAGTGTCTGTCAATATCACCCTAAGACAACAGCTGAGACAATACCTAATATTGTATCTATCATCATCATAAAGTTTAATATAAAAACTTAAGAGGATGAGACAGAACACAATTATTAAACCAAATTAATTTCACTCCCCTTTTAAAGGTACCTCCCAAATAGGGAAGGTCATCGATCCACCAGAATAATTCCCTTCTACTTCTAGGCATCTTCAATCCAGGGAACCAGAACTCTGTGCTTCACTCCTTCTGCCTCAAAGAAGCAACTTTTGCTTGTGAAAAGTACTTCTTGTCCAAGGTGCTTGTCCTTGGGTTCTTTTGTTTTTTATCATTTACATGCCCAAATTCTGATTTTCACTGACTCAGGCTCACTTTCCGTGCGAACAGCTTTTAGTACCACCCTCAGTACAGGCTAATGTTTACTGTTAGCAGCTGTATTAAGGAGATGCTTCCTAAGAATATTCTTTAAATAGCAGGGGTTAGGAAAGATGATTAAGGGGAAAAAAACACACACTAATTTAACAGTATGGTTTGTGATAATAACTGCCCCACAAGATTTTCATGTTCTAAGAATATTATATTAATGGCCATCTCATCCATCTAATGAACCCATCCAGCTAATATCCAGCTCACTGGCTACCTTGGAGGGCTAAGAAGGGAGGACAAGTAGCAAGGTTATCTGTTAGCAAAAACGAAATAAAACCAAAATCCCACTCCTGATTACTCTTCTCAGAGTACACCAGCTACAGCAAGCCCTCTAACAAGACATCAGCATTTCTGCAGGGATGAAAGGCCAGGCTCCTGTAGGCACACAGGATGATGGGCAGCACAGGGCCCAGCAGAGCAGAAGAATGTCACTAAGTGCTTATAGTTCAGGTGGCTAGTTTCAACATGGAATGCATTTTTTATTTTTAATGACCTTCAGCATAGTAAATGCCTTTCTAACAATTCAATGGAAATATCATTACCCTTCTTATCCTTCCTGCCTTTCTTGGTTAGTTTTACAATTTACTTAGAAACATATATTTCAAAGACTCATCAATCTTATAGACCTTTTAGGCTGATGAGGGATAAGGTATACCCCAATCAAATTTTTATTCACCCTTTTACTTTCTTATCCCTTTTGCCACTACCTACCACGGGGAATGAAACTGAACTTTTTAACTGTGGTATAGCAAAAAGACCTGACTATATGGCCTCAGGTAAATCACTGATGCAGTTTTCTCAACTATGGAATGGGAAGAGTATCCCTACCTTGCAGGATCATGAGAACTAGCGATATTACATAAAGTTCCTGGTATAGTACCAAGGGCATAAAGTCATCATCACCACCATCAAACCTCATGCAAAAAAATACCTAAAATCCAAAACTGGCAAAAGAATATTTATGCAATAAATATTTAAAAATCATTTTTAAAGAAAGATACACAAGTCAATCTTGTAAGATTCTGAAAACCCTGTCACCTGCTTTATTTCTGGAGAGGGTAGAGGGAGAAGAGAAAATATTCACTTGAATTTGAGGGGCAGCTTAATGGGAAACAACAGTAGCAACAATTTCAGGCCTCGAAGGCTCCTCTCTGATCACAAGGGAATGCTGAAACTTCCTTGTTTGGAGATGGATGAGTTTAATTTTTCCCTACAGCAAGATCATCCATTTTTTGCTGGAAAAAAGAATAAAGAACAACAAACTCAATAGCACCAAATGGGGTTTAACACAGAAAATAGGGCCAGGTTTCTCCTTTCAAATGCAAATTTTTACATTAAAATATGTTTATAAATCATAGTTGTTTTTCCTCTTGATTCAATCCTTCTCCTTCCTCTAACAGGAGCCCTGGGGAACCGGAAGAGCATGTGCATTATTAACCAGATATACAATCCAGACACCCCTTCCAAACTGGAATCTGATTAACAGACTGGCCTAACTCAGGGCTGCCCTCAGGAACAGGAAGCAGGAACTATGCTCTCAGAGAGAATGGATACTGAGGATGCCACCAGTCAAAGAGTCGAACGCTGTGCACTGGGTCCAGGATGACTTGCACACCCTGTTCACTGCGCAGTTTCCGACCACCATGGACAGGAGAATCCTGGAACACCAGTCTCACACGATGATGCCGCATGTCCGTGCTCACATTGATAGTAAACTAGGAGGAGAAAGCAAATTTGGTACCCAAATTAAACAACCTTGTTTTCCCATGGCTCACTCTGAAATAAGACAGTCTAGACAAAATTTACACTAGGCCATAAAATGAAATTCTTCATATTTAAACTATGCTAAAGAAAACCTCTCAAATGGCTGAATAAATTCGGATACATGCACACAGACTGGCATTGAAGCCAATTTTTTAAAACTGGGTTAGAACTATACAAAATGACTTGAAGGGGTTCTGATGAGATATTGTTGAGCAAGTCAAACAAGATGCATGAAACATATATATATATGATCACATTTTTGGTAAAATAAACCACAAATTCTCTAAATCTGTTTATGTATATGCTGGTCTGAACAGAATTATATGAAGTCCATGGAATAGGAGTATATAACTAGGTCACTAATGTGACTTAACTTGAGGGAGGGGAGAGGTGCCTAACAACCAAAACAGCATATCAGATATAATCTCAATTAAACAAAATTATTTAAGAGAGTGGGTATATACAAGTACATAATAACAGACACATTAAAGAACAGTTCCCGAAAGGTTAATAGTTATAGGCCAACAGAAGTCTAGGTCACCTTTACCTCTTCCACGTATTTATGTACTATTTAAATTCTTTCCATGAAGTATGGATTATTTATTTTACCATTAAAAAAAGAATAAAGTTGAGTGCCTGGGTGGCTCAGTCGGTTAAGGATCTGTCTTCAGCTCAGGTCATGAACCAGGAGTCCCAGGAGCAAGCCCTGTGTGTGGCTCCCCGCTCAGTGGGGAGTCTGCTTCTCCCTCTCCCTCTGCACTCCCCACCCCAGCTCTTGTTCTCCTCCTCGCTCACTCTATCTCAAATGAATAAATAAATAAGAAGAAAGCTATTTTCAGTGCAGAGGGGGTAACCCCTTATGCTCAGAACTTCTGAGCAAGCCTAAACGACAGAGAAAACAAACTGCATACCCTCTCAAGTTCTCAATCCAGTTAAAAATTTTAAAAACCTGGAAAATATACCAGAGACATATTTGTTGTTTACTAATCTAATTCTTAGCTAAGGCTTGAATAGTCATCATCACATAGGGGACAGAGTTGATCACCCAACATTTTAGTATTTCATTTATGACACCATAAGCAAACCTCAAAGTTCTGACATACAGTGCTCATATATAAGCCTCACTATTATCCCTGAAAGGATACTGTTTCTCAAATATTAGTGATCACTACACAGAAGATGCAAAAACATTCCCTACTATAAGAAGGAAACAGATAAAATACTCTCATATAATTAACTCCATTCCTAATGTCTCCTTTCAGACTTTTTAAAAAAATTATTCTTTAAAGATTTCCCCTTCAATGGTTAAATTTACAAATTTCTTTCAAAACCAGAGGATAGTGAGAGTTTACAAAAGAGTAAAGGATGACATTCTGTCTCCACTTACCAGGGTAAATATCATTCCCATGACAATTGGAATAAAGATGAAATTGAGGGTGGTGACCTGCAGTAGGCAGCAGTCCTGGTCTGGATTGGTATGAACATCTTCGTACTGAATGGGAGGCTGCAACCCTCCCACACACTTGCTCTTTAATCTAGGGGACTGAAGAGAATTGAGAATTACTTGAATGGCTTAGAGGAAATGTTGATGACTCTAAGACTCAACCAGTGAAAATCATATGGTTCTCTTTATACACATATGGGTTTCTATAAAGATCAAGGAAAACCTGCCCTTTGAAAGAAGAGGAAACACATTTGGATAAGCAACATGGCAGTGGGTATATGTTTCATTTAGACGGTATTTCCTGCCATCTGGCAAGAAATGGAAACTTAAGAGGCTCCCCAATGTTTGAATGATCGCAGATTCCTCATGAATCATTGGACTCCAAAGAACATCTGCTCCACAAAAGGGATAGAAGCAGAAGTGGCCATCTAATTCTAGGCACCAAAATTAAAAGAACCACAAGTCTCAGAACTAAAGGAAATCTGAGCATTCACCTTCCTGTAGTTAATTCCGTGCTCAGCTTGAACACTGCTGAGATTGCCCTGCAACCCCGTCCCAGAAAGGTCCTATGGTGGACTTTCCATCAACATCTAATGGCTATCACATTTGAAGACATCTTATTAAAATCAAATGACTAGAAACCAAAATTCTTCCCTAAAACCATGTTTATGAAAAATCAATGGAAAAATATGATTTACTTTAATTACAAACTTCTCTGTAACTTGCCGGCCATTAAGTAAGGGATAACTAATCCTATTTGTAATTTGTCTCCTCAGTGAGATACTAAGGAGGGGAGACAGAAGGAAGAAATGAGCTGCTGAGGATAAGAGTAAGGGCAAGCAAAGTCGATCCTCACTGTGGCCAAGATCTCAGGTACAGTCGAAGCAAAAGACAGAAACAGAGCAGAACACTATTCTTCTCATAAAGAAGGGAGGTGGCAGTCCCTTTCCTCATGACTTCCCCAAACGGCCTCAGGTATAAGACCACAAAAATTTTTGTTGTTTGCAAATACATTTGCTTTGAAAAACGCAAAAATTATAAGCAAATAACGTCACTATAGTTCTATAACGAATTTTCCCTTTTCCCACCTTTAGAAAGTCTTCAACTATACAGAAAGTTAATAAAATAGTGCAATAAACTCCTGTATAGTCCCTACCATTAGATATTTCACCAAATTTGCCTCCTCTCCCCCCACCTCTCATTTTGCATATAAAATGGTGGACGGGAGAAAGCCATCTGAAAGGAGCACTGACGCTCCACCCCTACTCAGCGTGAATAAACACACTTACATATAACCACAGTATCATTATCACACCTGAGAAATTGACAATAATTTCAAGTCACCTAACATTTATAGCATAGTCAAATCTCTTGAATTGTCCCCAGTGTCTTTTATAGCCCTTTGGTCCCTGACCCAGTACGAACTCATTCAGCTATTACACCGCTGTGTCTCTTTCATATAGAACAGTTCCTTTTACCCTTTCTTTCCACGGCGTTATTGCAAATTTTGATGTGCACTATTTGATTTTAATAAGGCAATTTTATCCCTAATGAAATTTATTAGAACATATTACCTGAAAAACAAAGAGAAGATATGACTACATACCTGTTTTTTGAACTTAAAGTTGAATTCCCACATTGGTTCCTGTCTGTTCCCAACAATCTTTCTGCACCAGAAAAGTAAGCACTGTAAGAAAATAGAAATAAAATAAGCCAAAAATAAATAAAAGACAAAAAGGAAAAACTCAAAATAAGGTAATAAAAAATAATCAGCAAAAACCTGTCTGACAGCTCCAAGGCCAGCCACAGTCCCAATGCTGAGATTTTACTTTGTCACAGATAGAGAACCCCCCCAATTTGACACTGGTGCAACATGAAAAGAGACAGTCCCAGGGCTATTCTGTAAAGAGAAGAGGGACCGATATAAGTCAACCTCAGATGCTGTTGAGGGTAACCCCCACTGTTCTCATCTTTAAAGACAGAATCATGGTCTCTAGAGGCTCGGACAGTCTCTGAGTCAGCAAGCCACTCCTCTACATGAAAATGTAAGGGCAGCCAGTAGCCACCAGGCAAGATGATAACAAAGCCATAAGGCAGGCAGAGATGGCTGTCCCTGGAACAGGAGCAAGCCACTCAGGACCTTCTGGGAGCAGAGAGCCGGTGTGAAAACGACAGAGCTGGACTGAATTCAGTCTAGAGTAAGCCCCTCCATGAAAGTCAGGCTACAGCTAGGGTTAACACAAGAAGTTAAGTACCTCCCAGGGGATAAGGGGTGGGTCGTCCGCCGTGCCAGCTGTCCTGCCCTTCAGACATGCCCTGTACGTCCTGCTGTTCCATCAAAAATAATGGGCTTGGCTTTAAGGGGCAAATACTTCTGCTGCCATCACAGCGGCTCCAGTGTCCCATACAAGCTATGCTATTGAAAAGAGAGAGAGGGAGAATCAAATACGAAAAGCTGGAGTCCGGGAACCTGGGACAACTTCCTATAGGCATGCTGCCAACTCCCTGAATGCCATGCGATCGTGGTTATACAAGTGGCAAGGCCATGCATGGGACATCTGTCACTGCAAGTCCCATATCCTCTTCAGAGATCTCTAACAACAAGGCACAAAAGCAGCAGCCAGGTGGCCTGGGCTTACTATCTGGATTACGACCTTAGCTATCACCACCTTGGCTTTTTATAATATCTGTTAAAAAAAATTAATCTACAGTGACACAAATATGAAGACACAAGTATTTCTGATTTAGGCAGTAGCACTTGCATTGTGCACTGGAGCCGCTAGGATGTGTCAAGCATGAGGAGTTTGCCCAATGCTGCTCTACTCCCAGCAACTGACTCATACCTGGCATGGTTAGCTTTGGAATGATCCCCACTTCATCATAGTTGGTTTGATACTACAAATGTTTCCGGGCGAGGGAAACTGCAAATGTGAGATGATACACTGTCCACTCATATTACTAGCAGAAGCAGCTGCTGGGTGAAATTCTACTCGCCCTGCATTCTACTCCTGCCATAAAGCCACCAGCTAATGTGATATTAAACCAAACGCAGCCCATGGCCCTGACCATCTCAGTTTGCAACCTCTAAAGGAACCCCAATAATCTTGAAACCAATCATACCCTTCCAATCAATATATATCAGGTAGAACATTATCACATTGGAGCTAAACTAGGGGAGAAGAATCCTTACAGAACATCCAAAACACAAAAACAAAATAGAAGAGAAAAGAAAGTGCTATAGAACACCAGATTTGGGGTAGGAACAGAGTAATAAAAATTACCCGCTAACTCAAAAGATACAAAATTCAGACAATTGTATTAGTTGAAGGAGAAATAGGCTGAAAC
The DNA here is from genome assembly GCA_028646535.1 of Procyon lotor. Taxonomy (NCBI): domain Eukaryota; kingdom Metazoa; phylum Chordata; class Mammalia; order Carnivora; family Procyonidae; genus Procyon; species Procyon lotor. The sequence continues at coordinate 21,893,651 of CM053618.1, forward strand.
ATCAGCTTGCCTAAGTAATCATATCTGTTGTACTGGTCTAGCTTGGCAAAGGTGCGTTCATTGGATATTTCATTATGGAGAAAAGAAGAAAGGACCAAAGGCTAACGGATCTATTTACAAATCGAAAGAACACCAAACACTTGAACACAATGTATGCATATAAACTACTGGGGAAATCCCAAGATATAAGAAATAGTCTAAGACACAGGAAGAATTTGAGAGAGCTAAAGTCTGTAAGTGGAAATACCTTATAGTCTCTGAAATTACCTAGCCCAGAGCTTGGCAATAGTAGGCACTTAGTGTATGCTCAAGTCCATACCAAAATCTTTTAAAGAGGTCAACAAGAAAGAAGAATCCCAGATATCAAGGTCATGTTAGGAAAAGAAAATTACTAAGGTATTCATATTATATCTTTGCATCCTGATTTATAGCACCCTGTAAGATTTAGTTTACATCTACCATGTGAGTTGTGCTCTTCCTAACCCAGACCATCAAAATCATCTAAAGTGGTCCAATGTACAATGCATGAGAAAAAATTAAAGAGAATAAAGAATATGCTAAAAGCACAAGAAAGCTTTAAGGTAAAGAGAAGAGAAGCCAGCCTAGCAGAGCAGGAATGTCTTAGACAAGTGAAACCCTGAAGTTTACATTAGCCCCCTGGCAGCCTGGGACCAACAGCCCTAGCCCTCCCCATCAAGGAAGCCAGAGACAAGCCATATTAACAGGCCCATGATACCATCAGTTAGGCCCCAACAATAATTCTCACTTACTTTGGAATTCTTTAATGTGCTGGGAGTGCTTTCTGGAATGGCTGGATTCTTGGAGATTCGAGCAGCAAACGGCTCATACATATGGTATAGAGATCGGATCACACACGCCCGGAGACAGCGCAGCTTCTCCATTGACTCCGGTCGCAGGCGCAAAGGCAGAGAGGCATCCAGCGTATAGTGCCTGAAACATGACACATTACTCCTACCAATATGTGACCTGTCTCTCCTGCTCTAGCTCAGTCTGCCAGGACTCGTGGTCTCTATATGAACTTAATTATACTATTCTACTGGCCAGTAGCTAGCTTGGCCCCAGTGTTCTCTCATACACACACACACACACATCACCACCTCCTTCATTTCTCAGCTACTTTTGCTTCTTTGCTATGCCAAACCCAATTCACATATACTTTATAATCCTTCCTTCCATCCACGTTAAAATTTTAAATCCTATTTTACTCTAAAAAATGGCAAGTCTCAGACTTGACACCAGTACAATATACTTCAGTTGCTCAAAAGGAATGTGTACTGAAGAACCACCAGGCTCTCCCACCACGGGTCTCCACAAGTTCTCTACACATTCCACTCCAACATCCCTTCCCACAACATTCCGACTGACAGTTTATAATCTTCATTACACTTCTGCACCTGGTATCAAAAGCCAGCTGTCTTACTAATCCTATCACTCACTCCCTCCTCAACACTACAACTATACCTAGGGCAGCACGAGTACAAAAACTTTATGATACTTCAAGATAACTACCCAATAAGAAACAACTAATCCAGTTAGAAAGATAGGTATCTGCAGCTTTTGGAAATTCTAGCTAAGATAAACTTCTGAAGACAAGTCAAACACAGCTTTTTAAGACCTGAAGCAAGACTTTTTGCTGGAAGTGGATACTACTGGATAGGGAAAGGAAGCAACCATAGGGAAGACAATTACCTGGATGAATTAATAATATCAAACTTAAATTAGATAGGGGCTCAAGGAGTCCAAAGCTAGGCTCACGCCCAGGCATAGAGTAGAGAAAATGAAAAGGTCACCATCCAGGGAGCAGCTCCAAATCACAAACAGCAATGAAATCAGCTACACAGATAACAGAGTGAGGCCCTGTGGTCGCACCTTCGGTACAACCTGGTCCAAAAGGCAGCAGTGCAAGTGACAGTCCAGGCATTCTTACAAATCAGGGAAAAATTCACAATGTCCTCAGGACGGATATAGGAGGCCAGCAATAGCCAAATATCCATGGGATACTCTTCTCCTCCAGCCCCGTCCAGGTCTTCTGAAACAGAAAAAAAAGAACTATAACCTTTGACCTTCAATTATGTACATATCTAAGGATCCCCAATCATCACAATTCTCCCAGGGCTTGCACAGTTAAGAAAACAGTTTTAAATAGGTTCAACGAAGCCTCTCGGACTCATGATTTCCTGCTTCTTCTAGTTGCTGGAAACTTTTGCTTCCTGTTGTCCAACTGACTGGTCTCATTCTTTTTTT
>CM053618.1:21896415-21945103 GCA_028646535.1 Procyon lotor
GGGAAGCAGGCTCCCCGATGCTGGACTCAATCCCAGGACCCTGAGATCATGACCTGAGCCAAAGGCAGAGGCTTTAACCCACTGAGCCACCTAGGCACCCAAGGCCTTCCTTCAATAATTATTCACATACTACTTTGACGTCTTCAAAGTTTTTTCAAAATTTTGCACACATTACTATCATTCCATTCTAATAATTCTTCAACAGAAATAAGAAAAATATTACTGTGCCCTTTTTACTAGTAAGAAAATAAAACCTTGTCACTAGTTAAACAGACCCAGGTTTCTACTCTAATTCCAGCTTTGCACCACAAATTCTGCCCCTGATTGCCCTCCTAGTCCCCTTCCACCAAACATCTTCTTTAGTTCAGTCATTTAACACAACTAATTTTAAGATGGTGTAAGGAAACCTCGAAGTGCAAGCTCAGTAAAACACCTGGTAAATTACGGTATTTTTTCACTACTCAATAAATGCCTGTAGACGTTTCTTTCCTTCTAGTTCCTCATTTCATTGCCAGTTTGACCTATGACCCTAGTCACCGGCGTTCAGTACTCAAAGATGCCCTGTGACAATGTATCCACCTCCTACTACTTCAGACTTCATTAGGGTTCATTCTCTTGACCCTGAGGTCCACTAGGTGTCTCAGGTTCAAGTAAAATCCCACACTCCATAAAGACACTTGCATCTGGGCAAATCCTACCTCTAACCTGTAATTCAGACCTAGTTCACAGAACTATCCAAAAACCAGCTTTCTTCTGTTTCCTGAGCAAACAGACCCTACACTGTCTCCCCAAAGCTGCCTCTACTTTTCGAGCTAACTGCAGCAGCATGACTCAGTCAGGTTATTGCACTGGGTTCTTCATAACAGAGACTACTACCTCCAAAACAACATCCTCTTTTCTGGTTCCTAATCTTCCCTGTAATCTCCAGTGACCACTGAAGGCTTGGTCCTACCATGTTTGAGTCCCATCTTCTCCCACATTAAGTCTCTCTCTGAAGGAGAAGGTAAATGACTATGAGAATTTCTCCACTGAGATCCATCAGGACTTCTACAAAGCAGAGTGCTATTAAAAAATGTTCTGTCTTTAGGGACGCCTGGGTGGCTCAGTCGGTTAAGTGTCTGCCTTTAGTTCAGGTCATGATCCCAGGGTCCTGGGATTGAGCCCTGCATCCAGCTCCCTGCTCAGTGGGGAGCCTGCTTCTCCCTCTCCCTGCTGCTCTGCCTACTTGTGCTCTCTTTGTCCATCAAATAAATAAATACTTTTTTTAAAAAATAAAAAATGTTCTGTCTTTACTGACAAAACTCAATCATTATTGATGAGGAATAACTGTCAGTGTTTTAAACAACATTATTAAGAAATTTCAAAATGGGGATGCCTGGGTGGCTCAGTCAGTTAAGCGTCTGCCCTTGGCTCAGGTCATGATCCCAGGGTCCTGGGATCAAGTCCTGCATCAGGCTCCCTGTTTAGCCGGGAGCCTACTGCTCCCTCTGCCTGCTGCTCCCCCTGCTTATGCGCTCTCTCTCTGACAAATAAATAAATTAAATATTTAAAAAAAAAAAGAAAAGAAAGAAATTTCAAAATGTAGGAAATGGAATCAGTAAAAGAAAGCTGCACAGAGATAAGCCATGAAGGACAGAAAGAACTTTGATAGGTACAGGTTAAGAGCAAAAGTATTCTTAGGGCGCCTGGGTGGCTCAGTCGTTAAGCGTCTGCCTTCGGCTCAGGTCATGATCCCAGGGTCCTGGGATCGAGCCCTGCATCGGGCTCTCTGCTCTGCGGGAAGCCTGCTTCTCCCGCTACCATTCCCTCTTCTTGTGTTCCCTCTCTCGCTGTGTTTCTCTCTGTCAAATAAATAAAAATCTTTAAAAAAAAAAAAAGTATTCTAATTGAAATAAACAGCTAACAGGAAGCCCAGACATTTAGAAAAACAAAATACATGTGATGGCAATAAAGAAACAAGTTTAAAAGGATTTTGATGCTATCAAGAAATTGTCAACTTTTTTAGACATGATTTTTTGTTGTTGTTGTTGTTGTTGTTGTTAAAGAGTATGTCTTTTGGAGGGAACTACCAAAACATTTAGGGATAATAATAGGATATCTGGAAATTATTTCAGAATAATGTACAATGTGTGTTAGAGTTGGGGAATAGTGGCTGAAACAAAAATGGCCAGGAGTCAGTAAATGTTAATGCTGGATAAGAGCTAGATGGGATTCCTTATACTATTCTCTCTTCTTCTGTATTTGTTTCATTAAAAATAAGCTAAAAGGGGGGAAAAAAATGACCAGTCTGACTAGAATAAAGGAACCTAATGGGAGTAAAGCAGAGAAAACAACTAAAAAATGAATTATAGTTAAAAGTCTATAAGCCAAAATTCATATATCTGATAAATGACTAGTATCATGGATATACAAAGAATTCCCACAACTCCATAACAGAAAGATAACCAAAGTTTAAAATGGGCAAAGGAGGGCACCTAAGTGGCTCAGTAGGTTAAGCATCTGCCTTCCGCTGAAGTCATGATCTCAGAGTCCTGGGATCGAGTCTCATGTCAGGCTCCCTGTTCAGCAAGGAGTCAGCTTCTCCTTCCCCCTCTCCCTCTACCCTCCCCCAGCTTGTGCTCTCTCAGTTACACCCGATCTCTATCTTTCAAATAAATAAAATCTTTTTTTTTAAGATTTTATTTATTCATTTGAGAGAAAGAGCACAAAAAGGGGGAGAGGCAAAGAGAGGGGGAGAAGCAGACTCTCTGCTGAATGGGGAGCCCAACGTGGGACTTGATCCCAAGACCCCGGGATCATGACCTGAGCCAAAAGCAGACACCTAACCTTCTGAGCGTCCTTCAAATAAATAAAATCTTTTAAAAAAAAAAAATAGGCAAAGGATTTGAGTAGACATTTCTTCTTCTCTAAAGAAGACATACAAATGGGCAATAAGCACACATGAAAAGATGCTCAACATCGTTAGCCATCAAAAAAATGCAAATCAAAACCATGAGATACCACTTGACATCCACTAAGATGGCTATGATTTAAAAGGTCAGACAATAACAAGTGTTGGCGAGAATGTAGAGAAACTGTAACTCTTCGCACATTGCTGATGGAACATAAAAAGGAAACCTTAAAAAACACACCATCGGGGCACCTGTGTGACTCAGTGGGTTCGTTAAGTGTCTGCCTTCAGCTCAGGTCATGATGCCAGGGTCCTGGGATTGAGCGCCATGTTGGGCTCCCTGCTCAACAGAGTCTGGTTCTCCTTCTCTCACTAGCTCATGCTCTCTCATGCTCTCTCTCAAATAAATAAAATCTTTAAACACACACTGACAATTATTCAATAAGTTAAACTAGAGTTATCATGTGTGATTTAGCAATTTCACTCCAACCCAACAGAAATTAAAATATATATCCATGCAAAAACTTGTCCAAGAGTGTTCATAGCAACATTACTCAAAATTGCCAACTGAAAAGAAACACTGAAGGACTGATACATCCTACAAAAATCAATGAACTTGAAAATATGTTAAGTGAAAAAAGCTAGACACAAAAGGCCACATATTACGTGATTCTATTTATATGAAATGTCCAGAACAGGCCAATCTTTTTTTTTTTTTTTTTAAAGATTTTATTTATTTATTTGACAGAGAGAGACGACAAGTAGGCAGAGAGGCAGGCAGAGGGAGGGGGAAGCAAGCTCCCCGCTGAGCAGAGAGCCCGATGCGGGGCTCCATCCCAGGACCCTGAGATCATGACCTGAGCCAAAGGCAGAGGCTTCAACCCACTGAACCACCCAGGTGCCCCCAAAACAGCCCAATCTTTAGAGACAAAAAGTAAATTAGTGGTCAGGGGGTTGTGCAAGGTGGGCAAGGGAGGGTTGGGAGAGAATGAGGAATAATGCTAATAGGTCTGGGGTAATAGAAATGTCCTTAACTTAAATCACGTTGACAGCTGCACAACCATTTGAACATACTAAAAGCACTGAACAGTACACTTTAAAAAAGTGAATTTTATATCAATAAAGATGTTTTAAAAGTCTATAAGCTATTCTATGGAGTGTGCCCAAAAACAAAACAGAGCAAGATAAATCTCTAATAGCATGATGATGATGAGTAGGGATTTCAACCAAGAAATTAAAAAGCAAAGAAGTCTGAGGAGTGTCAGTATTAATTTTGGCCTTCTGGAAAACAATGGTTTCACTGAAAATAACTGGCATAATTGCAAAGTGATAACAGCTCATTAATTATCAATTATTTCAGTGGATTTCAGTAACTGTGAATATCAGTTACCTGACTCTCAAGTACAGGTAAAAATTCTGATAGGTCTGAGACCAAAAATAAATATATCACTTCTTATATTAGGTCCTGGAATGGAGCCCCACATGGGGCTCTCTGCTCAGCAGGGAGCCTGCTTCCCACACCCACCGACCCCCCACCCTCGCCTGCCTCTCTGCCTACTTGGAATCTCTCTGTCAAATAAATAAATATTTATTTTACTTTATTTATTATTATTTATTATATTTATTATTTATTTTATTTTAAATAAATAAATATTTATTTATTTATTTGACAGAGAGAGAGATTCCAAGTAGGCAGAGAAAGAGAAGGAAGCAGGCTCCCTGCTGAGCAGAAAGCCTGATGCAGGGTTTGATCCCAGGACCCTGAGATCATGACCTGAGCCAAAGGCAGGGCTTTAACCCACTGAGCCACCCAGGCACCCCTAAATAAATAAATCTTTAAAAAAAAAAAAAAAAAAAAAGAGCTATTCTGGATACTACCCCAAGAAAGTCTGATTCATTAAGTCTAGAGCAAACCACTGCATGAAGATTTGGCATATTATATACTATTAGCTTATTTTTCTTTGTTTCATTTGTGTGAGTTTTATTGTCATTAAGTATAAAATCACATACTTTTCTATTTCCCACAATATCTATTAGACATAAAGCAGACATTAATAATTGCAGAGCACTTAAAAGTCCATAGCAATATCTAACTCCAGTTGAAATAAAATCGGTTATATACAATCCACATATTTGGGAAAACGTTTTTTTGTCACATTTTTTATTCCTTTCCTGTTCAGAAATCCAGAAATGCAAAGGCTTTTTGTTTTCATGTTACCATATGGGTTTTTACCTAATAATGACATGTTCTCAAGGAATGGCTATCATAGTCGAGTTTAGAGCTCCAGATATCTACTGACTCTTACCAATCTCCTTTCTTCTCAAATTTAGACAAAACGGAAAGCCCTGGTATATTAAACTGTCCCACTACTAAGATCCAATCCCTGGTTCTCCACTTGTATCACCTCTTATGCTGAGAAAGTGAACAACTTCATGTTATCACTACAGACAGGACTAATTCAAAAGCAAAGAAGCAAAAAAAAAAAAAAAAAAAAAGGCAAAGAAATCCTATACCTTTGTGCCTCTTGCTTTTCTTTTTTCTGGAAACAGTTCTCTCACGGATGCTCTCCTCCTGGGCATCCATTTCATCACTGCTGTCAATGATGTCACAGGGCTCACCAACCCCAGAAAGAGCTTCCACTGCAGGAACCTGGGAGGCTTCCAAGCCACAAAGAGATTTTACTAGAAGAAAATAAGGGGAGAATGAGATGGCAGAGTCCCATCCAGAAATACAAATGACTTAAGACAGGATGAGGATAAGGAAAAGAGTGGGGGTGGAAAGCAATAGTGTGACAGTGTCTGCTGTAGAAAAGTTGAGAACCAAAAAGAAATTTTAGCATCTTAAATACTAATAACTGGAAAGCAATAGGCAAACTAACCCCAAAGTTGCAGAGATTGACTCCTTAAAAGTGTCAACTTCAGACCTGAAGAAAAAGGGAGTGCATTATTCTCCCACTATAATCCCTGCAGGATAAAAACAAAAAGTGAACGCTATTCTCATTTGTATAAGTTCTGAGGAGCAATGCTTGAGAGAAAATGAAGCCAATTTGACCCTATTCCTAAGCTAGAGACTACATGTCATAAAAGCACAAGTCTCAGGGACCTGTGAGTAAAAGGCTTGAAAGTTAAGAGAAACGTGAGAAAAGGAAAAACATACTTCAGGGTTTTTAAACAAAGAAGCAAATTGCAGAATAAGTGGAGAATATATGTGAATCACAGGAAAAAGTTGAATGACCAAGAAGAAAGCAGCGGAAACTACAGAAGAGTATGCAAAGATTTTTTTTTTTTTTTGTAATGCAAAGACAGAAAGTATTTCTGCTACAGAAAGTGCTACTGCTCTTGGCTAACCCTCCCTTTCCCCTCCTCCGAATACACGACGGGCCACTGAAGACAGCAAACACCCAAAGGATTTTGCAAGAAAAACACTGAGGCGGAGTTCCAGGAAAATAAAACACCGAGTTCTGCCCTCCCGGCCTGAGTCTGAAAAGACTTGTCGGCAGCCTACCTTCCTGCTGCACAGCGTTGGCGACGGCTTTCTTGACCCGTCCAGACCTCACGACCGCCGGATCCGAGTTGGCATAATCCGCCACGGTCACTGAAATACAGCAACAACCCTCAAAGGAAGAGGCCTTTTCTCCGTCAGCGTCCTCTCTGCCAAGACCTCCTGCTCACTGCAGGTCCACGGCCCCAGCGCCCTCCCATTACAGGCAAGCGAGCGCTCGCCTCGGCGCTGTCCAGCCCCCTCCCTGCCGCCAGCACCCAGCCTTTCAACGCCCCCGCCCCCTCACCCACCTCGTCCAGAGCAGGCGTCGTGGGCCCGGAACTTGAGTCGTTTCCCTCTCTTGGGCATGGCGACCGTGTCGGGGCGAGGCCGGCTTAGCAGGCCGGGCCCCCGGGCCATGTCTTGGGCCGGAGAGCCGGCTCCGGGAGCCGCGCGCCAGCTCCGCCCGGCTCAGCGGCCATCCCGCACCGGAGTCCGCGGCTCTCGCGAGGACTTACACCCGGGCTCGGTGTCGCGTTGGCAGTCGACGCCCCATTCGGAAACCAATCACCGCCCGGTCTGCGGACACGTCATCAACCGGCGCCTACAGACCACCTGCCGCGGGGTTCGATAGGGAATCGACCTGTCTCTCGATTGCGGTTCTTATGGGCAATGTGGGATTTCGCCGCACCTCTTGTGAGGTGATTGGTGTCTCATCTCAGACCTGGGTCCCACGCCCGCGTTGACTAAAACTGAGTTTACACCTTGGTCTCCACGATTTTGCAGCTACGGCCTCTGTCCACACTCCAGGTTCGCGTCAGCACCCAAATGTCTGTACGTTGTCGCCTTGGTACTTGCTATTCCATGAGTCTGTAAGAGTCTTCACTCTAATATCTTATACAAAAGCTATAAAGTTAAGAATTCTCAAAATGGAAGGAGGGTTCTTAAAAGTTTTTCGATGTACCACCATCCTCCAAACAAAATTCTAGAAGGATCGATGAGGAAAGAAAACTGTCATTCCTTTGTATTGAGAGAGAAAAAGGTCACCGAGTGTAGTAGGTTACCGAACTACGAGGGAGCAGGATCCTGGACTGGTAGTGCTAGTACGAATAAGAAGCTATTTCTTGTTCTGAGTTTTGTTCTTTGTCCTTCTAACTTCCTTGCAGTTCTCAGAAGGTGCTAGTCCAGGTCTTGAGAAGCCAGACATCCAACCTGCTGGACCCACCCTAAGATATTTAGGAAACTCCTGTTTTTAATGTGATTTCCTAATAGATTAAAGTTCATTAGGAGCAAACCACTGGCCTTTTATTAACATTGTGCTAATAGGCTTGAACCAATTAGGAATTATAATTGGAGCTGAATATAATTGACTATAATTGTGAACATTTATTTGAAATAAATTCAAATTTAATTTATCTAAAGGCATAACAGGGGCGTCTGGGTGGCTCAGTGGGTTAAAGCCTCTGCCTTCGGCTCGGGTGGTGATCTCAGGGTCCCGGGATCGAGCCCCGCATCAGGCTCTCTGTTCAGCGGGGAGCCTGCTTCCCCCTCTCCCTCTGCCTGCGTCTCTGCCTACTTGTGATCTCTCTCTCTCTCTGTCAAATAAATAAATAAAATCTTTAAAAAAATAAATAAGTAAAGGCATAACATTAAACAAGGATCCAATAGACTGTTAACTAAAAATTGTTTCAAATAATTTTTCCGTGTATACATAATTCATGTTTGTTGTCAAGTTCAAAATGCCGCTGATAAGCACTGAGCCTTCTCATTTCACAATGTTATCAATAAAAAATTAATAAGGCAAACGTTCGTGTAGATTTCTGCTGATGTGGCACTTTGCTGAAAACACTCAGGAATCAGGACTCTGGAGGAAATCAAGGTGCAAAAAATAAAAGTCCCATTACAATGCTGTCACTGTCGCAGACTTAAAAGTTTTAACTGAAATGTTCCCATTTTCAGCGATGTGCACTACTACTTTAATGCATTGGAATGAAAGAAGTGCTTATCCCAAAACTGTTTATTTCACCTTTCAAAAGTTCAAGAATGAGAAATAAGGCCACTCAGACTGTCAAGTCCTTTGGCTGCTTTAGTAGAACAAAACACCTATAGGTCTTTTATTCCACTTTTTATTAAAAAGCAACAACTTTTAATTAGTACCACTGTTAGCTTCCAGATCCAAAACACAGGTTCTTTCTAGAAAGACAAGTTGTAAATGTTACTAAAAGAAGGGAAGGAGAATGTCCTAAAGTCTTTGTCCTCAACAAAGCGGAAAAATTAAGGACAATACATGAATACATACAGCATTACGATGCTATCTAAGTTATATCCATCCTACTTTGGGGGTATTAAATCATCCTTTATTTTGGGCTAATAGTAAATGATAGTGGTGGTGGTTGGTTTTTTGACGTCCTTTCTTGTCAAAACTTAAAAGTGGCAAATCTATGCTATTTATCAGAATCTTCTTTTAAATTGTAATAGCCTATGAAGTCCTAAGCCTAGGAACTATTGTTTTGGAGACACTGGAAGATTGTTCCTTCTGATTTGAAGAAATACATAATAGTAGCATTTCCTATTGGAAGCAGTATAAAGCAATACAGAAAAGTAATAAAGAGTGTGGATTCTGAAGCCAGACTTACCTGGGTTCAGAAAATATCTCTGCTAATTCTTATCCACGTGACCTTGGAAAAGTTACTTAATCTCCCTGGGCCTCAGTTTCCTGTCTATAAACCAAAGATAATGATAACTCCTGCTTCATAGGGTTATTGAAATAATTAAATTAATCCATGGAAAGTATTTAAAATAATACATAGTAGTCACTCAATAAACGTCAGCTATTATTGTGGTGATGGTGATAGTTAAAATTGCAGTGGTGTTTTTATTTAAAGATACCTTAGATGACTAAAGTTCTTTTTGCTTCTGCCTGAAGAGAGAAATTGAAGCAAGACATACATTCTAGTTGATTAAAATGCTAGACTAGCTGATATTTATTGAGTACTTACCATGCAGTAAGACAATACAGAATTCAAACTGAGGATTGTCTGGCTTCAAAGCTCATATGTAAAATCAGTACTATGTTCCCTCTAAGATGAAGGAAGTCATGTGAAACCTTTGCCTTTGAATAATATTAATAGCCTAAACAGATGTGGAGTCAAACAGTGGCTGAGATGGGGAAAATCCATAGGACAGAAAACAAACTGAAAGGGTACTTAATGAATTTCTATGATGGGCCAAAGCTGTAGACAAGGAATGTGAAGAATCTGATTCAAAAAATAAGATTCAGTGGCACTAGAAAAAGTATATTAACTTAAATCTGCAGAAAAGTGCTTATGACTAATTTTTTATATACTTTAAAATAGAGTGTGTGGTAAAATAGTTTAAGATCGAGGGTTTTTTTCAGTTAAAAATAATAATAAATAGGGGCGCCCGGGTGGCTCAGTGGGTTAAAGCCTCTGCCTTCGGCTCAGGTCATGATCTCAGGGTCCTAGGATCAAGCCCCACATCGGGCTCTCTGCCTAGCTGGGAGCCTGCTTCCCCCTCTCTCTCTGCCTGTCTCTCTGCGTACTTGTGATCTCTCTCCTTTCTGTTGAATAAATAAATTAAAAAAATCTTTAAAAAAAAATAATAAATAGAGTAGCCTTGTAATGGGGATCTCAGTTTCTAGAAGAAGATGTCTCGGTTTAAATCCCTGTTCCTCCTCTTAATAGCTAATGACCTTGTAGGTGAGGAAAAAAACTTTTCTTCTACCCTCTTATGTTCTGTTATTGGAGTCATGCAAATTAAACTGACAAAAGACAGATTAATGGGAGGAAAAGATCAATTTATTTACATATGCAACATGCACACACATGAGAGACATCAGTGATTAATAGCTCAAAGAGATTATTCAGATTTGGGGTTTATATACCATCTTAATGGGTGAAAGGGAGGAGGAGTGAGGCACTTAGAGGAAAAATGACTTTTTGGAAAGATAAATGGATTTTCAGGAGAACAAACGAAATAAAGTTTGTGAAAATGGTTTTCTATCTTGGCGCAAGTGGTCTTTTTGTCTCCTTTAGGACCATAAAACTTCCCTAAATAAAGGATTTAAGGTAGGTTTTTGGTTTTGTTAAGTAAGAATGGGAAGCTATCATTTTTTTTTTTAAGATTTTATTTGTTTGTTTGACAGAGAAATCACAAGTTGGCAGAGAGTCAGGCAGAGAGAAAGGAGGAAACAGGCTGCCTGCTGAGCAGACAGCCTGATTCGGGGCTGGATCCCAGGACCCTAAGATCATGACCTGAGCCAAAAGCAGAGGCTTAACCCACTGAGCCACCCAGGTGCCCCTTAAGGTAAGTTTTATTCTCATTCTTTTTCATTCTCATTTTCATTCTATTTCATTCTCATCCTTCCTTCTGGGAGTAGATCTGCCCTCAAGAAGAATTTATGGTAGTTTTATTTCCCAGAAGTACTTTCTTTTAGTCAGCTAATGGAAGTTCTAAAAGGCCTTTTCTTCTGCAGCTGTTGAATCTCGGATACCCTTAGCACAAAGTGGCATATTTGGGGGTGGTATATTCTGTACCCTCAACCTTGAACAAATTACTTAATCTCACTAAAATTCACTTCTCTTATCTATAAAATGGGCATAATAATGGTACGCAATAAATAGAGTTGTTGTGAGGATTAAATAAGATAGTATATGGAAAGCTCTTGGCTCATCATCTGGAATACAATAACAACTTGATGAAATTAGTTATTATTTGCTACACTTGACAACTAGAAATTTACTGATTTGAATCAGTAATTCTCAACCTTGATTGCACAATGGACTCCCTGGTGGGATTCACCAAGTACTAGTTACCTAGCCCCACAACCAAAGGTTCTTATTCAAAAAGTCTGAGGTAGGGCCTGGGCACCCACATTTTTTTAAAAAGACCCCCCAGATAACTTTAATGCTCAGCCCAAATATTGAGGTTTAGATCAAGAGTGAACAAACTAGTAGCTACAGGATCTATCCCCTACCTACCTTTGAAAATAAAGTTTTAGTGGAACATGGTGACACCTATTTATTTATGTGTATGTGTGGCTACTTTTACTCAAATCTGAAATATTTACTGTTTACAGCAAGTTTGTCAATTCCTAGTTTAGGATGAAATTGCTGGGCAGCCTATACCACATGGGGGCAATACAGCCTCATTACAGGATCAAGATTTTAGGGACGAATAGAACTTGAAAATTAACTGCTAAACACATCAAGAATTATAAAAATGAGTATACTTTTCCTATCTATAAGCTCTTTTCTCTAGTTTCCAATCATGCACAAGTCTATTTTGTATTGAAAACATCTATGCCAGGGGTGCTTGGCTGGCTCAGTCTTTAGAGCATATGATTCTTCATTTCTGGGTTGTGACTTCGAGCCTGTGTTGAGTGTGGAGATAACTTAAAAATAAAATCTTAAAAACATATATGCTAAACACTGATCCCTCCTCTGTCTACCATTCATGCCTACTAAAAAGAGCTTTTACCCATGGCCTTCTTTCTTTAGCACCTAGTCATTTCTGGTATCTTTGAACTCTGGCTTCAAAGCTCATTTGTTCATTGAATGTTACTCTCCAGGATCACCAATGGCCTCCTAATTGTATTTTCTGAGTTCTCTTTCTTAAATTTCTATGGAGAGGCCATCCTTCTTGAAACCCTCTACTCCATGGCATTTCACATTCTCAGTTGCTATCTGGCCAGATAGCAAGAGAGGTGTATGCTCTTAATACGCTCTGTTTACAATGGATATCAGTCCAAGTAGGTGCACTACTTTGCTTCTGTAAATTGTTATTAACCCTACAAAGTTTTGGAATCGGGTTGCTAACTTGCTAAACCATGGTTTAGTATGAAATGGGACCAGATAAGAAGGAATTGATATCAGTTGAAGAGGTTTGATCAGGCATCATGTCCAAACGGCAGACCACAGTAAGTTAGGAGGTGGACACAATCTTCCTTAGCCTCATAAGCCCACACTTCGTGACTCAGTCAACTTTGAGGACTAGACTCAAGTCTAACCTTAGAGACTTCATACTGTTTCCTCCATTAGGGAATATCTGCTCTGCTTCTTTCTTCTAGGTAACATAGGAGCCCTGTGCGATGCAAAAAACAAACAAACAAACAAAAAATGAATGAGTGAACTGCATTGCTACCTGTAAACACTGTACTTGCAACTTACTATAATTAGCTCAGAGCTCTGAGAATTATACTTAAAAATTCCTAAAGGCACTTCACCCTATAGCTACTGCCTAACTACCGTTACCATACCAGAAAATATTACTACTAGGCCCCCACTCAGTAATTCTTTCTTTCCACTTACTGCTATAGATGGAACACTGTTTCCCATATACATATACATGTCATAGTTTTGTTTTGTTTTGTTTTGTTTTGTTTTGTTTTGTACTTGGCAGGATAAGTGGAGCCAAATAACCAGACTGGTCTTTGTATTTGATGGCCTCACATAAAAAGGGCTAACCATATCATCCATAGATTGGGGACAAAGGAGGGATGGTTGGTTATTTATTAACCCAACTCATTGTTCCTTTCTTCAAATGATAAAGTAGAATGGGCCCCTTCTCAGGAAAGCTTGTACTAGACCTAAGCCAAAGCTATTGAGAACCATGGGTTTAGATCAGGGCTCAGCACAGATAGGTGGGAAATAGAGGTTATAACCACACAGGGCTAAAAACAGCAAGCTCTACCACTCAGTGAATGCTAAGAATAAACAGAACTACCAGAAAGGGCCTTGAGGAACAAGTCTTAGCCACACGGGAAGAGTTGACAGCTCCCAACTGTGTGTGCGGGAGAATGTTGAAATGCTGGCCACATTCCCCCTGGACCCTCAGACTTTGGCTCAAACCTACAACCACATTATGACCTAAAATACCGAAACCTTCTACTTTACCTCACACATTAGCTTATATCCTCTACAAATCAAAAACAACCTCCCTATCCTGCCTTGTTATCGGCAGCCTAGATAAATAAACCACATACCAGGGGACAGTGACCTGGAGGGGGAGCTCTATCATTAGTTCCTGCTCTGCCCTTAGCAGAGAGGCCAAAGGCTTTCCACCCCTGGGTTCATCCACCTCCCATGACCTGAGCTCATTGAGATTGCCTAGCTTAGCCTCAAAGGTTTTACATAAATATTTTTTGGTAGGTAATATACCAAACGTTTTACTAAACCAAAGCCAAAGAGGTAGCTAGTAAAGCTGTTTGCTACCTCCTCTTACTCATGCTGAGCTAGACTATAGAACATCATGATGGTAGAAAAGATTTTGACAGGAGAACTTAGTTGGAATTTCCTAATTTCTTAGCTTGCAGTCAGTAGCCTTTTGCCAGACTTGTTCCCACACCAACAGAAAACCTAATGAACTGATTTATACAGAAAGAATTTTAAGCAAACCTGCACAAAGACACTTAACATGCCATAAGAAAAGGACACCTTGCTCACTTTGCTTCCAGCACACAGCATACATTCATGGGTGCCCAAGAAACCAGGAATTCCAAAACAAAGTATTTTTGCCTTCTCAGCACTAACAACTAGCAAGAACACAATATGTAATATTTTATCCTTAAGTATGTGATCACTTGAAATTCCAAGATTAAATCCACTAGGTTAGCCTGAATATTAATCTATTAAAAATATTTTTCAAAAGTAATACTTTTTTTAGAAAGAAGTTTCTGCTAGAAACAGTAGAACCACATCAGGCTCAAAAGAAGATACAGTCCTTTTAGCAAAAGGACTATGCAAACATAAGCCTAGGGGTTGATTTTTACATCTATCTTTTAGGTAAAGGACATCGCTTTCAATTGATTCCCATCAGCAAAACTAGCTATGATTTTCCTAGAATGGTGGGCAGAAAATACAATCTTCAGAACTTGAGAAGGGGCAGCTAATTTGAGTAACGCCTTAGATAAACGTTCCCAAACACTCAAAACCACTGCACAGCTGAGCCTCCAGGGCTGAAAAATTGAAATGCTTGCCCAAGTGAAAGAGCTGTGAGCACATAAAAGATTCACACAGATCCTGTCTTTGGTATTTGGAAGTGGGGGTTCAGCATATGTGCTGGGGAAAGTGGCTCCCCGGGTGGAATATTCAACATCAGCTTATTCTGTAGCAGACTGATTCAGAAGCACCTGGGACAGGTCTCTACTCTGGGAGGAGTGCTAGAATTAATACAAGAAGAAAACAGCAATCTCTGAATCCTATTTTGTCTGTGTATCAATTGATGGACATTTAGATTCCTTCCGCTTTTAGGCTATTTTGAATAATGCTGCTTTGAACATTCATGTACAAGTATTGTGTGAACATGTATTTCCATTTCTCTTTGGCATATACCTAGAAGTGGACTCACTGGTCATTTGGTAATATTTTTAAGCTTCTGTTTATTCACTTGGCAGGGGCGGGCACAAGCAGAGGAAGTGGAAGGCAAAGGGAGAAGCAGACTGATGAGAAGAGCCTGATGCAGGACTCGGTCCCAGGACCCTGGGATCATGACCTGAGCCGAAGACAGACGCTTAACCAACTGAGCCACCCAGCACAATTGGTAATTTTAACTTTTTGATGAACTGCCCAACTGTTTTCCTAAGCAACTGTACCAGTTTACATTCCCACCAGCAATGTGTGAGGGTTCCAGCTTCTCCACATCCTCACCAACACTTGTTATGGTCTATCTTTTTTATTATGCCCATTCTCAGGGGTATGACATAGTATGTCATTGTGGTTTTGCTTTGCATTTCCCTATTGACTAATGATATGGAGCATATTTTCATGTGCTTATTAGCCATTTGTACATCTTCTTTGGTGAAATGTGTATTCGAACACTCTGCCCATTCATAAATAGGTTGTCATTTTATTGCAACAGTTCTTTATGTATCAGTTTGGGGAGTATTGTTATATTAATAACATTAAATCTTCTGCTTTCTTTTTGACTCATCAATACTTAACATTAATGAACAGGCACAAATTCAGATTTTCTGAGACCTATTTTTCTGTTGTCGTTAGCCTAACCCTCTCCCAGCCTACTGAACTGTAGATGTCCAGAGCAATGCCATTGGCTAGAGGTGAAAGCCGGTGGTGCCATGCTCTGGATGACGGAAAGATGATTTGCACAATTCACCACTAAACCATCGGTTATTTCCTGTACCTGACCTCCCTTTTCTGCTCTGTAGTCCAGAAACATTCCTTTGAAAGACAGAAAATCCATAAATGGGGGCAGCCTGTCAAATATGTCACCAACTACTTCATCCTTATGGGGCTGTAGTGTGAAAGTCAATAAGTTAAATCCAGGAAGCCTCCAGCAGCTGTTCTTTCATATGCTTTTCTACCTAGTAAATATATTTGTTAAAAATAAGCTACATGGGGGGCGCCTGGGTGGCTCAGTCGTTAAGCCTCTGCCTTCGGCTCAGGTCATGATCCCAGGGTCCTGGGATCGAGCCCCACATCGGGCTCCCTGCTCGGCAGGAAGCCTGCTTCTCCCACTACCACTCCCTCTGCTTGTGTTCCCTCTCTCACTGTGTTTCTCACTGTCAAATAAATAAAAAAATCTTAAAAAAAAAAAAAAATAAGCTACATGGGTTGCCTGCGTGGCTCAGTGGGTTAAGCATCTGACTCTTGATTTCAGTTCAGGTCATGGTCCAGGGTCTTGAGATGAAGCCCTATAGCAGGCTCCACACTCAGCAGGTAGTCTGCATCTCTCCTTCTCCCTCTCCCCTTCTTCCTCTGTCAAATAAAATAAATAAATCTTTTTTTAAAAAGTAAGCAGAATAAGTTATTTTATTCTTTCCTGTCTTCAAATTCCTGGTAGTATTTGTCCATGGAATTTCCCTGTAACACCTAGAACTCATCATCCATGAAACTATCCTCTAAATATCCAACGACAGCATCAGTCCTGCCCCAGAGCAGATGGACAATGTGTTTTGCTTCCTCTAAGGAAGACAGCAGTATCTACCAGCCTCCTACCCTGCCCTTGGCCTTTGCTAGACCCCGTAGAGCCCGACCAGCATTGAGGGCATGTTGAAGAGACCTCCAGGAGAGCCAACCATGAGCCTTCATTGTGGGCCCACCCTGCAGCCATGCCCTGCCAGTCTGCACCTGCCAGACCCTGGCCACAGCCTCCTCCTGCTAAGATTATAGTCTGCCTGTGGCTCCTCGTGTCCATTATTTTTAACATAGTTCTTTTATTTGTTTTGTCTTGTTTTGTTTGTTTAAGTAATCTCTACATCCAACATGGGGCTCAAACTCAAAATGCTGAGATCACAAGTGGAATCCTCTAGCCAGAGCCAGCCAGGTGCCACTCAACATAATCCTCTTAAAGTGGTCTTTGGCTACAGGGAGAAGAAACAAAAGAATATAAAGGGCTAACATGGATTAAGAAGAAAAGAGGAAGGGGATGCCAAATCAATACAGAGGAAAAAAGGAAGGAGGGGCGCCTGGGTGGCTCAGCGGGTTAAAGCCTCTGCCTTCAGCTCAGGTCATGGTCTCAGGGTCCTGGGATCAAGCCCCACATCGGGCTCTGCTCAGCAGAGAGCCTGCTTCCCCCCCCCGCCCCCCGCCTGCCTCTTTGCCTACTTTTGATTTCTCTCTCTCTGTCTAAATAAATAAATAAAATCTTTAAAAAAAAAAAAAAAGAAAAGAAAAAAAGGCAAGGAAATAGGGAATCCCATTTTTCAGCAAATGGCTTTATCAAAGCAACATCATCACCGAATAAAAGCTGGTTCTTATCAGAGCTATTTCTTTTGGAGAGTTATTCCTAAAAGAGGACACTGCAATCCTAGACTATTACCATTATTTTTTCTTAGATAGTGACTCAGTGAATGTTTTATTCAGAGCAGTCCAAAAACGGTGGGACAGAGCTAGAGGTTGGAAAGTCAGACCTAAGATATTAATTATTAAGGATGACAAAGAAGATGACAAGATAAAGAGGAAAGCAGTTTTTAGGGAAAAGGGCACCATGTCTGGAATAAGTGGGAATTGAAAGTTGCCCAAGGAAACTGGAATTGGTAAATTTCTGGAGATAGATTTAATTTTTCCCTAAATTCTCGGAGAGATTGCCACACTTGGTAAGTTCTGTTGCCCAAGTGACTTTCTCGGGGAGCTTCTGAGTGACTTGACCTGCTACCATAAAGCTAGATTTCCATCTACCTTTCTCATTTTGATTCTGGATATTCACCGGATGCTAACCAAAGGTTTTCTCCTACCATTGGGAGTTTGAGTAATTTTTTATTCTTTTTTTTTTTTTAATCAACCCAATATTTTACATTGAACATGCATTGTATTTAAAATTGGGGGAAATACCAATAAAACTATATTTTTATTTGGAGGAAAATGTGGCCCAGTCCACAGTCCTGGATCTAGGTCAGAATCCCAGGCAGCTGGGATCAGAACTTTTTCACCATTTCCCTGGGACCGTCACCAAGGAGCTGGTGTTTGGTGTGAAGTTAGAGGGTAACAGGCCCATTGAGGGAGAACAATGGTTGTCAGGCGGGAGAGTCACCTAAAAGCAGTGACCAACTTTGTCTTACCTCAGAGGATGCAAATTTTAGCCCCACCCAGCTCCCCCAAACATTATATTTTCTTCTTCTTGACTTTGGAGAAAGTCTTGAACTCTCAAGAGTTGTGAAGCTGAGTTCCTCTGCACCCCACAAAAGAAGTCTCAAACTACAGCTCCAGTAAAAGTGAGGACTTTCATGTGTTGTGGTTAAAACTTTTATATATGTAAACATAGAAATATAAATAAATATATATAAATATATATATTTAGGAGACCTGTAAAGGAGCAGTTTCTATGTTATTGAATTTAAGCCAGTAGAAATTCAAATTAAAAAGTTATAAGTTGAGGACGCTAAATGTAACCCCCTTGGCAACCACAAAGAAAATAGCTATAAAATACACCCAAAAGGAAACCAGAAGATAATTAAAACACTTAGCTACCAAAAAAAAAAAAAATCAACTAAACACAGAAGTAGATGGTAATGCAGGAAATAAGGGACAAAAATACTGTAAGGCATTTGGAAAACACATAACGAAATGGCAGAGTTCACTCTTAGGAGTAATTACTTTAAATTGACTAAACTCTCCAATCAAGACAGACGTTGGCAGACTTGACTTAAAAAACTGATCTGGGCCCCTGGATGGCTCAGTCACTTGAGCATCTGACTCTTGATTTTGGCTCAGGTCATGATCTCAGGGTCCTGGGATTGGGCCATTGTCAGATTCCACACTCAGTGAGTCTGCTTGTCCCTCTCCTCTGCTCCATCCCTCTCACTGCCTATCTCTCTCTTTCTCTGTCTTTTTCTCTCTGTTTAAATAAATAAATAAATAAATAAATAAATAAATAAATAAATAAAATCTTGAAATAATCTGATCCAACTGTGCTATCTGTGCGAGACTCAGTTGTTTTTTTTTAATTTTTTTTTAATTTTAAGTAATCTCTACACCCACTCATAACCCCAAGATCAAGAGTCACATGCTCCATTGATTGAGTCAGCCAGGCACCCTGAGAGACTCACTTTAGATCCAAAAACACCAACAGGTTGAAGTGAAAAGATGGAAAAAAATATTCCATGCATATACTAAGCAAAATTAGTGGCTGAACTAATACCAGACAAAATAGAAATTAAATAGACATTATATCAAAAAAAGTTTACAAGAGACAAAGAAGGACATTTTAAGAGTTCATTAAAGTATCAACACAGCAAGAAGATATAACAATTATGAAAAATTTACATACCTAATAACAGGTCATCAAAATGTAATCAGCAAAAACTGGTGGAATTGAAGGGAGAAATAGACAGTTAGACAGTAATAGTTGAAGAATTCAATATCCCACTGACAATAATGAACACAACAGCTAGACATAAACTAAATAAGGAAATAGAGGACTTAAACTGCACAATAAACCAACTAGATTTAACAGGCATTTCAGAGCACTTTACCCACCAACAGGATACACATTCCTCTCAAGTGCACATGGAACATTTTCCAGGATAGACCACATGTCAGGCCACAGATTAAGTCTCAATAGATTTAAGAAGATAGACATCATACAAAGTATCTGCTCTTGACAAAATGGGATGAAGATAACAATCAATAGCAAAAGGAAAACTGGAAATTTCACAAAATTGTGGAAATTAAATAGCACACTTTTAAACAACCATTGAATCAAAGAAATCACAAAAAAATTAGAAAATACTTAACTGAATGAAAATTAAAATACAATATGCAAAAATTTATGGGACATGGTGAAAGTGGTTCTAAGGGGAAAGTTTATCACTATAAATGCTTACACCAAAAAATAAGAAAACTCTCAAACCAATAACCTAACTTTACAATTCAAAGCGCCAGAAATAGCAGAACAAACTAATCCAAAGATAACAGAAGGAAGTAATAAAGATTAAAGCAAAGATCAATGAAATATAGAAGAGAAATCAATGAAACCAAAAGCTGGCTCTTCTAAAAGAGCAACAACCTGTTAGCTCAATGGACTAAGGAAAAAAGAACACTAAAATTACTAAAATCAATTCTACACAAACAAGAAGAATTGTAAGAGAGTACTCTGCTGGGTGCCTGGGTGGCTCAGTTGGTTAAGTGTCTGCCTTCAGCTCAGGTCACGATTCCAGAGTCCTGGGATTGAGTTCCACATCGGACTCCCTGCTCAGTAGGGAATCTGCTTCTCCCTCTGCCTCTGCCCCTTCACCCTGCTCATGCTTGCTCGCTTACTCTCTGTCAAATAAATAAATAAAATCTTAAAAAAAAAAGTGAACCAAAACCCTTAATAGACACCTAACCAGAGAAGAAATACAAATGGCAGATAAGCATATGAAAAGATGTTCCACATCACACACCATCAATGAATGAAAATTAAAACAACAATGAGAAATACCACCACTAACCTATTAGAATGGTTAAAATCCAGAACACCCAATAGCACCAAATATTGGTGAGGATGTGGATTAACAGGAACTCTGATAAATTATCATGGGGATGCAAAATCTTCCAGCAAATTTGGAAGACACTTTGGGGGATTTTTTTTACAAAACTAAACCTACTCTTTTTTTTTTTTTTTTTTTAAGGTTTTATTTATTTATTTATGAGAGAGAGAGAGAGAGAGAAAGCGAGCACAAGCAGGGGGAGCTATGCTCCCTGCTGAGCAAGAAGCCCGATGCTGGACTGAATCCCAGGACCCTGGGATCATGACCTGAGCCAAAAGCAGACACTTAACCACCTGAGCCAGCTAGGCGTCCCAAAACTAAACCTACTCTTAACATACAATTCAGAAATCAAGTTCCTTGGTATTTATCCCAAGGAGGTGAAAACATGTCTGCACAAAAACCTGCACGGGGATATTTCTAGCAGTTTTTTTCATAATTGCTCAAACTTGGAAGCAAACAAGATGCCCTTTGGTAGGTGAATGGGTACTGTGAATGTACTGTGGTACATCCGGACAATAGAATATTATTCAGTGCTAAAAGGGAATAAGCTATAAAGTCATGAAGAGACATGGAAATACCTTAAATGCATCTTGTTAAGTGAAAGAAGGCAATATGAAAAGGCTACTCACTATGTAATCCCAACTACAGGACATTCTGGCAAAGACAAAACTGTGGAAAAAGCCAAAAAAGATCAGTGGTTTCCAGGGATTAGGAGAGAGGGAGGGATAAATAGAGCACTGAGGATTTTTAGGGCAGTGAAAATACTCTGTAAAATATCATAATAGTGGATACATGTCATTTATACATTTGTCCAAACCCAAGGAATACAGCACTAAGACTGAACCATAATGTAAACTAGGGGCTTCGGGTGACAAAGCTGTGTTAATGTAGGTTCATCAGTTGTACAAATACACCACTCTGGTGAGTGATGTTGATCACAGGGGAGACTACACCTGTGTAGGAGTGGGAGGTATGTGGAAAAATCTCTGTAGTGTCCTCTCAATTTAGCTGTGAACCTAAAACTTTTTTTAAAAAGTCTTTTTGAAATAGAATGCTACTTATACAAGTAAACTGTATACTATAAACTTCTTTGATTCATGAAAAAAAATACTGTCAAATGAAAACTTTTCTCAATACTGTGTAAATTGCAGACATCTGAATATACATCCAAGGAACACAGATTGAGAAACAGCTCTACAAGCTCCCAGCCCCAACACTATGAAAGATTTTCTATGGCTATTCATCGTTATTGCAACAGTAATGGTGTTCCCAATATTCTTTTTCATTAGAGAAAATCCCTTTGATACTACAAGTTTCTTATCTTTGGTGAGTACCCGAAACTATGGATGGGGCAAAGTTAAAGTCCCTTGACTTAAAAAAAAAAAAAAAAAAAAAAAACAGATTATCTAAGTATCTATTTGTGTGAAATTGTCACTAACACTGTAAACACTCAAAGAAGAAAAAAGATAATGAATTTGAGGACTCAACATATCATTTTTCTTTGATGGAGAAAATAAGGGATGTGGCACTCCAGAAGAAAGAATTTAGGGCTAAGAAAAAATAACACTTATTTAATACTTCAGCAAAGTTCACCCTTTTTTAATAGCAATTGATGAGACATAAAATAGTCTCTTTGTTTAGTAAGTTTCCCATTTTAGAAAATTTCCTTCAGTTTCAAAGTTACATATCCCCTCTGGCCCATTTTATACAATAGGATGCCAAATTTCAGAAAAGTTAAATCACTTATATGCCCAAAAAAAGTCGAAAGAGTTGAGAAAATTGCACTAGAAACCAGAAAACACAAAGAAGGAAAGGGACGGTAGTAAACGAATTTGGAAGAGTGAAGTGCCACCTAGAGGAAAGAGTTTAGATTGGGACATTGGGGTGAAATTACCTTTCTCCTGTATCTCTCATGCTTAATATATGTTTTGCCCTTCACGGAACCCATATCCGGCTGTAATCATAGGGATGATTGTGAGTGAAGAATGACATAGACTGACATTGTCTCATTTCCTACATATAACCCAGGAGAGATAGCAAAAATTCCAATTCCCTTTCCCCCAGGACCCACAGTCTATGCAAGAACCCCTACTGTAGAACTTGTTTAGAGAATAGGGAAGAAACTGAAGTCAGTCCTGAACAACCGGCCCTGTATCCTGGAGATATTTCATTGTGTTGTACAAAGAGAATCCACTCAACTATTATTCCCAAAGGGCTTGAATCATAGAGCTGAAACTTACTGTTTTCTCAGGAGGAAAAGGAGATGGTAGCTTGGCAGAGAGCCCGGATGCAGATCAACCCTGGTGGAACAAACCACTTGGAAACCTTCAAAAATATGCAGAAAAACTTAGAACTGCTCAAAAATATAAACTCCCGTGTCTTGATTGGAGCTCCTCCTACAAAAAAAAGTGAGTATGTACAAGGGCTATGGAACATGTTGGGACAGGTCAGACAAGAGTAGAGATAGAAGGCAGTAGAAAGGAAATGGACATATGACCGCATTTGATATAGTAGATCACTCTCTTAACATTCTGCAATTGCTTACGGAATTCTAAACTCTTCTGGCTTTCCTCCAGCTTCCCTAGTAGATCCTCAGTCTCTTTTGCTCGTTCATCTTGTCTCTCCAATGCCTAAATGTTGGTGTATCCTAGTTCTTGTCTAGACTTACTGCCTTGGTGACCTCTTTTAGTCTCACAGCCTTAACTACCATCTATATGCTTATTACTCTCAAAAGTATAGCTCCAACCTAGGTCTGACTGTGGTCCTCACTGACCTCTGCAGTAATGGTACCCTTCTTTCCCCTATCGCTGGTAACTGTGCTAGCATCTATTATGAAGTCTGTGGCTAGAGAATATGTGGCTTTTATCTGTCAGTTCAACCAGGACTTTGTGATTCTCTATGCTGAACAAGCTTCATTTTGGCATTTTGTACCCTTCTGAGGTCCAACTATGGCACTCATTTGATCCCTACTAAGTTGTGATGGTATTTGACAAGAAAAAATAAACCTTGTGACAGAATAAGCATTAACTGACTCAAACACTAAGAATTCAAAGGACAGCGCAAAGTTATTTATTGTCAATAAAATAAGATAAAGTTCAAGAGGGCTTAAGCTTGTTGGTCTTAAAAACACAAAGAACGCTCAGCAAGGAAAAATTACATTTTTCTTTAAGTTTAAATGCATTTTTTAATTGAATGCATTTTGAAATATCTATCTGAACCCATGATGTGTTTTATCTTTAAAAAAAATGTTTAGTTCTGTCCACCAGATCCTAGAAATGACCTACAAGCAATGAATAATACCATTTTATACTAACATAACCAGTCCTCCTGGAAAGAAATGGCTAATTCCAGGTCCAAGGCAAGAAATGTCATACCAGATAGCAAGGAATCTTTGAAAAGTAACCAAAGTTGAGGGACGCCTGGGTAGCTCAGTCGATTAAGCATTCAACTCTTGCTTTTAGTTCGGGTCACGATCTCATGGTTCATGATGTTAAGCCCCACATGGAGCCCCATGTCCAGCCTGGCTCAGCCGGAGTCTGCTTGAGGTTCTCTCCCTCTCCCCTCCCTGCTCTTAAATAAATACATACATAAATAAATACATAAATATTTTTTTAAAAAGAAAAATTATTTAAGTTGTATTAAATGGGCTCAGGATCCAACTTCAAGAGGCTACTTGCCTTAGATAGGACAATTTAAGCATCAATAAAACTTCTATGGTTTGAATCATAAAATTCATGAGTTCACATGGATATCAAAACAAACAAACAAAAAACTAACTAACCAATTTTGTCACCATTGGAAAATGTTGGGAAACCAATCCATTATTTCAAAACCTGGTAAATACAAGAATCAAATACTTATCTCACTTTTCTATATGAACTATACCAGTGGGTAACCAAAGAAGAGATTAGGGGAATTTTCACTTTATAGAAACATTCCAGATAATGAATGGATAAGGAATATTTGACTTAAAATATCAACATATTACAACCCTTAGAATATTAATGGATCTAGACACTGAACATCAAAGGCTGCTAACACCTTAAAAACAGAAACAATTTGCCATTGTGTGCCTTCTGATGGAAGAACATAGCAGATAAATCTAAGCTGAACTTGTTCAAGTCACCATATCCAAGTTTTCTACAAACTTCTTCTCATACAAGCCTGTTCTTTTACCAAAAAGTATGATTTCTTCTTCAATCTCTTTGAGGATTGATAGTAATATATTTGAAATGTTCTTCATTTCAGTGTTCCCTCTTACTATATTTTTAGAGTTCTCTTTCTAGCCAAGGCATTTTTCTTCCATTATGTTGGTGATTCTTGTTTCATATTTATATTCAAGTGTTTGATGATTCTTGTTTCAGATTTATATTCAAGGATCTGGAATGAACAGTGTAATTCTCTACAGATAACCGCTCCTTTTTGCCTCTCTGTAGAAGTGTGTTGTGATAATAGAAGCCTGCCTCATTAGATTATGGGGGAGCAGTGACACATAGAGGAAGTAAGAAATATGGATAGCAGATCTTCTGGGTGAAGTGTCCCATTATCTCTCCTAGGAGAACCCTAAGTCATCTGGGGAATTTCCCCCATTTATCTGCTTAGACACTCTGGTAGCCTCTCTATTTCTGAATGACTACTTGAGGGATTCTAAAGGTAAATGCCATAGTCAGCTGTTATCTCCATTCCCCTTCTTCTGTTGCCTAGAGTTCTTGCCTGCGTTTCTAATGTTCTTTCCAGCCCCCGGATTCACAACCTGGACCTTTGCCTGGCAGACCTTCCACTTTATTTAGACAGAAATCGTTATGACTTTAGCCTGGGCGTGGGTGTTGCTACCACCACCCTCTTGGTGATCACTGGTCCGGTGGTTCTGGAAAGAGTTCTGTAATTATCCAGGTGACCATCCCAGAGCCCATACCTCTATATTTGGTGGTTCAAACTTAGAACTTTTCTGAAGCTTTTGGTACAGATGCATCTGTGCAGTTGTTTTCTCTGTGTGTCTTAGGGCTATAAATTCTACTTAGATTTCTCCACCAATCCTGTTCCATATTCTATCTTCTAGGAATTCTTCAAATATTATTATTTTTTTCACTACAACCTTCCTGGTTTCTCAGTGGGACTTTGGGCGGGAGGAGACATAGACACAATGTTTTTAGTTTATCTTCTTTATCTATTTCTCCCACAATAGTTTTTCAAAGATAATGTTGTTTTTTTTAACTCACAACTTATGACCAGATATTTTTAGCTTCTAATATGGTCCATACCTAGGCCTTGGGGGAAAGAAAATGTAAAATAAGCACAAGGACAAGTGAATTTAGCATATGGAAAGCCCTAAGAAAGTATTATAACCTCACCCATAGCAACTGTTTTCCTCACTTCTCTAAGTTGTTAAAAGTCCTCTTTTCTTCCCAATCCTAGAACTGCTGACCATAGGGATTTCCTCAGTTCAACATTCCAGTAAGAGCTACCTCTTGGACACCCTGCAATCTCTCTTCCTTGCTTCCACCTCATCTGAGCGGAAACACTTCATTGTCTTGGTACAACTTGCAGATCCTGACCACAAGTGGCTTGGTCAAATGATCTCCAGCATCTCAACCCTGTTTAAACCGTATATCCAGGCCAGACAGCTAGTAGTGATCAATACACCTCTTAAAAACTATCTTCTTTTAAAGGACCTTAAGAAAAACTTTCATGACACCCCAGCCTATGTAACCTTCCACTCCAAGAAGAACATGGATTATGCCTTCCTCATGAACTTTGCTACCAACTATTCTGACTATTTTCTGATAATCGAAGATGATGTGAAATGTGCTCCAGGATTTGTCACCCAGATAGCTACTATAGTGTCTGCCTGGGAAAACAAACCTTGGATAACTCTAAACTTCTCTCAGCTGGGCTTCACTGGAAAACTCCTTCGTACTAGAGACCTTCCCTGCTTGGTTCTCTTCCTTTTTCTCTTCTACCAAGAAATGTCCTGTCACTACCTCCTCACTCATTTTCATGACCTTCTCATGCAACCAGCATCAATCCAATTCTTCCCTTCCCTTTTCCAGCACATGGATAATTACTCTTTCTTTGACAGCAAATTCAATAGCCTGAAAGATAAAGAGATTGAGGAAAATGAGCCTGGTTCTCCCAGCAACCCTGCTGCTTCCATCTACACTAGCCTGAAGGCTGCCAATGGCTCTGTTCTCATGAATGCCTATAGCTTGGATAAGAACTTCTTTTATGCCAAATCAGCTGAGGCTGGCAGTCATCTGACTGTGGTTTTGGATGTACCTGCCAAAGTGTTCCGAGTTCAAGTGCTGACTGGCTCTCACCTAAAAGGCAAGAATCAGCTGGAAGAGGGACAAGTAGAGCTGGGCTATGATGCCACTAATAGAGTTGATGACTGCGATGACTATATTCTACTGGGGCTACTAGAAAATGGCACCCTGAATAAGCAGGTATTATCTAATGAGTCTGGGAAGAAGGTAAAATGTGTGAGATTGCTTGTGACAACCACTCCACCCTCTGGAATAATAGTCAGGCACATCAACCTGTGGATTAAGTGAAGTTTAATAATATTGAAGAAGCCATTGGAGGTTCTGGGGGAGGGATCAGGTTGGAGGTTAGAATCTATAAAGATTTTAAAAAATTAAAGTCTTGAAATTGGTCAAGGACATCTCAATCTTGGGTCCTTTCAGGATTCTTAACACAGAAGACACAGAATGTTGAAAGGCAGATTGAAGGTAACATCCTCTTGGTCCCAGAGAGCCACTAGTGGAAGAGGCAGGATTTTTAATCCTTCCCTGGTTTTCTATGCAAAAGGATTTTCCCTTGGGAGAAAAAAATTCTTATCTTGGGGCAAGAACACCATACTTCTAGAAACAACAGGAATATGTGGGTAGGACTGACTGATGCTCATATCCCAAGACTCTTAGCAGTGCATGAGAGAAGACAGAGGATCTTTCCAAGAGCCAAGAAATAGAGTTATTAAAGGCTGAACTTCCTATGTGACCAAAAAAAAAAAAAAATTAGTTGGTCGGGAGAGGAACATGACTATTTTCTCTGTCATCTCGTTATCCCCTTACAAAGCAGTCATTCATTTGATAAATATTTATTGGGTAACCTTTATATTAGGCACAGAGTTTTCTCCCACATGATTACCTAATACATCAGGGTATTCCTTTTTAAATAGCATCAAAATTATTACAAATAGTTTTCTTTGATTTTTGGTTGCTCCTGTCTCCAGCATAGTCTTACCTCTGGGACTATAGGGTAACTAGGATGTTTCTGATAGGAAAAACTGGATATTTTACTAACATTTTTTCAGTTCAGATTTTTATTCCAAGAAGAATCTGAGCTCTGAGCCCTGAACTCCACTAATGTTCAGTGTCTGGTTTTCACTAGCTTGAGAACTATAATCCATGAAGGTGCAGCTAAAGGAAAAAGAAAGAACCACTTGAAGAGGGATACTTGGGAAAAAATGGAATAAAAAGCCAGGCAATATGTCCAAATGAGTTGTAATAAAAATGGATAGAAAGAGCTGGGGGATTCGGAAACAGGATAATGGGATGGAAACAAGAAGAGGGATGTGGGGGAAGCCAAACAAGGATGCAAGGTAGAAGCTTTGGGAGCATCAAGTGCAGGGAAATGGGATGAGCGTATATGGTAGGCATAAAAATGTATTGTTGAAATCAGCTACAAGCATCATGACTAACCAACAGCCCCAATGCAGTTCTCTGGATCCACCACAGTGTTGATACCAAGGCCATACATCCCACAGAATGCTCCCAGCCAATAAGTGACTATAGCAGGGGTACTAGTAAGGCCCATTCTGATAAGATGGGAGACTCCTCCAACAGGTGACATTGGCTCAAGTACTCTCCATCAGCCTGTTTGAAGCTTTCTTGGAACCATGCTGCTGTCCTAGATTCTTCTTAGCAATTTCTTCCTTCTCTGTCACCTTCCACAGTTGTCAGACCTTCACTATACTCTGAAGGCTCTCTGTGCCTTCTCCTTCTCCCTCCACTAATAAATCTCTTGGATATCTAATTCCATTTTCATGTCAGTTTCTTGGCAGGTGTGAACTAATACAAGAGGTACTAAGAGTACTCTGAGGAAGTGGATAGTAAGGTAAGGATTTGGGACTGGTTACGCATGACCCTCAGGAAGTTGTAGAGATAGAGGTTAAAATAGGTTAATAGAACATGTCATCACTGTGGACAAAATAGGCAGATAAGAATACTGCTACTTAATATCTATAAGCAAGAAAAGTAAAAAATGGAGGAACAGGAGGTTGAGGGCCATCTCCCCAGTGAAAAGTCACAATCTCTTGCTTAGTTCCTGGACTCAGGTCAATTTTCAGGTCTATGTACATTAACAGAATAAGTGGCCAAATCCCCAGAAGGAAGACTCTGTAACAATATATCCTATAAGGATTCCTCAGTTTTGTTTTTTTTTTTTCCTGAAAGAACCTGTAGCCATTTACTTAGATAATTGTACAACTGGGGAAGGGGAATATCCAGACATTTTCACAATTATCGCACTTAAGTTCTGGGTTGATACCGATATCCAGGGTCAAAGCATAATCATGGCCTCCTGTTAGACTGGGAACTTAAGGGGGCCACATTATAAATGGTGTACTTGCCAAAGTCATGCTTACAGTGAGATCACTGTCTACAGACCCACACAATGGTCATCCTTCCAGTCCCTAAGTATATAATTGGAATTGATGTATTTGGCAGTTGGAATAACCCCACATTGAATCCTTGGTTTATGGGGTAAGAGCTATCATAAAGGGGAAAGGCGAGTGAAAACCTCTGAAACTGCCCTCCCGGCCAAGATAATAAGTCAAAAACTATTCTAGACCAAGTGGGGAAGGGAAGAATGGCAGAGATTAATGTCACTAGCAGAAACCTAAAGTATAAATTGTGGAGGCCCCTATAATATCTATTTAATTCACTAGTCTAGCCCCCGCAACCCAGACGGCTCCTAAAAAATGACTGTAGACTACCACAAGCTCATCCATTTAGTCATGACTCATTAGTCATGATTGCAGCTGCTGTGTCAGATATACTTTGATTGTTAATGCAGATGAATATGCCCTTGAGCACATCCTATGCAGCCATTGACTTAGACAATACATTCTTTTCTATTCTGATTAGAAAAGAAAATCAGAAAGACTTCATATTCACATAAGTTGAAAATATTCATCCACATTTTTGCCCCACAAGTATGTAAACTCAGGGGTGCCTGGGTGGTTAAGCATCTGCCTTTGATTCAGGTCATGATCCCAGGGTCCTGGAATTGAGCCCCACGTTGGGCTCTTTGCTCAGCAAGGAGCCCGCTTCTCCCTTTCCCTCTGCCTGCCGCTCCCACTACTTGTTCTCTCTCTCTCTTTCAATCTCTTTCTCTCCATCAAATAAATAAATAAAATCTAAAAAAACAAAACAAAAAAAACCTATGTAAACTCTTCTGCCCTCTGTCATAATATAGTCCAAGATATTTGGGCTGCCTAGATATCCCACAGAATGTCATACTGATTAGACAGAGCAAGTAGGTGGCTAGATGCTGGAGGTCTTGGTAAGAGGCTCAAATTCAGGAATTTGCCACTTGAGTGAAGTATTTTGGAGTCCAGTGGTCAAGGGAGTACCCGAACATTCCCTCCAAACTAATGAACAAATTACTGCATTTGCATTTTCTGCTACAAAAAAGGAAGCATTGTGCCTGGTAGGGTTCTGAGTGCAACAGTGTCCAAATCTAGGAATGCTATTCTGGCTCATTTACTGGGTGATATGAATGGGCTTTGAATGGGCCTTGGAGCAAGGCTTTGAATGGGCCTTGGACCAAGAAAGAGCTTTGCAGCAGGCCTAGGTTGCAAGTCAAGAAGTTTTGACACTGAGGTGCACCTGGGTGGCTCAGTGTGTTAAAGCCTCTGCCTTTGGCTTGGGTTATAGTCTCGGGGTCCTGGGATCAAGCCCCGCATCAGGCTCCCTGCTCGGCAAGAACCCTGCTTCTCCCACTACCATTCCCTCTGCTTGTGTTCCCTCTCTCGCTGTGTTTCTCTCTGTCAAATAAATAAAATCTTAAAAAAAAAAAAAGATATAGTGTAAAGTTTATGAAAAGCCCCCATGATAGAATCACAATGCAGTCCCCTAGAATTCTGGAGCAAGGTCAAGCCATTGGCAACAGAAAATTATACAACTTTTGAAGAACAGCTCTTGGCATTTAATTGAATCCTGATAGATATAAAATGCTTGATGATAGAGCACCTGGCGACCATATGTGTCCATAACTTCCCTTTGTGCACTAAAGTCAGTTATACCCATCAAGTCATAAAGTCAGACAGATCTGGCAGCAGTCCATCAAAAGATGAAAATGGTATATCTGGGATCAAGTGGGGCCAGAAGGCAGAAATAAGCTGCATTAGTAGATAATCCATACCATCCAAAATAATTACACCATACCTTCCCCCAGTTCATACCTATAGCCATATGGAGGGTTCCATATTACTAACTGCAGGAAAGGGAAAAGGCCCAAGCTTGATTTACATATAGGTGTGCTCTACATGTGGGTATAAGCTGAAAACAGATGGTGGTTGCATTATGAACACATCTAGGGGTGACTTTGAAAGACAGTAGAGGAAAATCTTCCCAGTGGGCAGAACTCTAAACAGGTGTCTGGTCATTCATGATATCTGGACAGTGACCAAAAGTCTGTCTTATAAGGTGCCTAGAAGGGAAGGACTAGCAGCCTGGAGATACGAAGGACTGATGGAGGAATGTGGAAAGACATATGGATATGGGCACAAAATGTGAAAATTTTTGTATCATAGGTTAATAACCACCAGGAAGCATCCCCATGCAAGAGACATTTTACAACCAAGTAGACAAATGATTCAGCCAATTAACATTAGGTAATGTGGAAGTGGCACAATGGCCACATGAATAGAGTGGCCATGGTGGCAGATATGGAGACTACATATGGGCTCAAGAGCATACACTCCCAGTTACCAAGACTGACCTAACTATTGCTACCATTGATACCTAACCTGGAACAACAGAGACTAATGTAAGTCCCCATTATAGTCCTACTCCTTGAGAAGACCAGTCAGCTTGCTTTGTAGCAAGCTCCATCTTGGAAGAGCCAGCAGTTTATCTTCATAGGATTAGGGATCTACTTTGGGCATGGGTTG
This sequence comes from Procyon lotor, assembly GCA_028646535.1. Classification (NCBI taxonomy): domain Eukaryota; kingdom Metazoa; phylum Chordata; class Mammalia; order Carnivora; family Procyonidae; genus Procyon; species Procyon lotor. Next base: position 21,927,908 of record CM053618.1, read on the forward strand.
TCCTTTCCTGCCCATAGAGTCTCAGACAGGACCACTGTTGGAGCTTATGAAATGCCTGATCCTCACCCATGGAATCACACACAACACAGCATCCAATCAGGGGACCCATTTTACAACAAAGGAAGTACAGAAGTGGGCCCCTGACCTTGGGATCCACTAGTCATATCATATGGCACACTACCCAGAAGTGGCTGACCTCACAGAGCACTGGAATGCCTTTCTAAAGGTACAGCTGAAATACTAGCTCAGAGATAGTCTGACAGTATGGGATGGCATACTTCAGGATGCAGCATATACATGAAATCAGAGGATCTAAATGATTCTCAAAAGAAAGAATATATGGGTCTGGGAACCTAAAGGTAAAAGCAGGAGTGGGCCCCACTTTACCATCACTCCCCATGACCCACCAAGGGATTTTGTGCTTCCTATATCTGCCACTCTGGACTCTCCAGGGTTGAAAGTGCCAATTCCCAAAGAGGTTTCCCCCTTGCTAAAGGACATACCAAGGGCCCTATTGAACTATAAGTTACAGCTGCCATCAGAGCACTTTGGACTCTTTGTGTCCAGAGACCAGAAGACAAGTAGTCACCATTGTGTGAAGAGTAACTATCCTTGGTTAGCAAGAGGAGGTAGGATTATTTTTACCCAGTGAGAACAGAGAACAATACATATGGAATCCAGGTGACCCCCTTGGACACCTTTGGGTACTCCCGCACCCCATTGTAACTGTGAATGGACATTGCAGCAACCCTAGTACAAGAAGGTTTGTGATTAACAAGAACTTAGACCTCTTAGGAATGTGAGTTTGGGTCATACCACCAGGGAAGGGAAGCCACCAAGATCTGCCAAAATGATAGTTGAGGGCAAGAGGAATTTAGAGTAGGTGGGAGAAAAGAATGAAGATGAGTATAAGTCATGGTCCTGATGCCACCTACAGCAATGAGTGCTATAGCTCTCTCTTTGAGGTTTCCCCTCAGGAAGAGAGACCAATGGGAACAAGGGAGGAGCAGCTCCCCAACCTGAACGAAGAAGCAGATCTGTGTGGTGCTAGGGGTGGACTACAGCAGCCATGAAAATGTGTTGCTCAGCTCTCCTGCTGTGAGGGGCATAATTCACTGAAAGACTGAGCACACTCCCCACAGACTGTTCCTCACCAGTGACTGAAGACATCGGGGTTACTAAAACAGGCCAATTCCAACAAGATCAGGACTCTTCCACTGGGCAACTTTGGCTTGGGGATTTCCTAGCGGCCTGTCTGAGGTTTCTTGAAACCTGATGTACAGATTTCTTGCACTGATGTACAGGATGCTTTCTACCCAATCTTCCTTCCCTCCCCACATGTCAAACTTCCATTGCATTCTTGAAGGCTATAAATCCCAGTAAATTGCACACATGTAATCCCACCTTGCATTGAGTGGATTCAACCCAGTCTAACTGCACTTTTTTTGGCGCACTTTTGCACCAATTAGGAAAAGGCACTCCTCCTAAGGTGGCTGGCTCGCAGTTGGAAAATCCAAACCGGGGTTTATAGTGGTGGATTTTAGTTCCCTACCACTCCCTTCATGCAAAACACAATCTGTATAACCACACAGATGTGGAAGCACTGAGCTTTAGATGTTCAGTTCATAAATGGGGTACATTTCTGATACAAAACTGTATTATCCCAGAAGTGCCTAGGTAGCTCAGTCAGTTAAATGTCCGACTTGATTTTGGCTCAGGTCATGATCTCAGTCAGCATCATGAGATTGATTCCTCCAAAGACTCTGTGCTTATGGGTGTGGAGCTTTCTAAAGATTCTCTCTCTCCCTCTTCCTCTGCCCTTCCTCCTGTTCACTGGCTCTCTCTCTCTCTCTCTCTCTCTCTCTCTCTCTCTTTCTCATCTTCTTTTCAGTAACTACTTCTTTTTTGTTTTTCTCTTACTATATTGTCCCCACCCATCCTGTATGAATCTCTATACCAGGCTGTCTTTTATTGACCTTCTGTCCATTTTACTTATTTATTTTTTAAAGATTTTATTTATTTGACACAGAGAAACACAGCTGCAGAGGGAATGGTAGTGGGAGCTCCCTGCTGAGCAAAGAACCCAATGTGGGGCTCAATCCCAGGACCCTGGGATCATGACCTGAGCAGAAGGCAGATGCTTAACGACTGAGCTACCCAGGCGTCCCGACCTTCTGTCCATTTTAAAAGCGATTTGTTGTGTGCTGGTGAGAAACACAGTTGATTACTTGTGATCAAAATTAAGTTGGGATATCTTAAGACAACTGAGAAAGTCCCCAAGAGTTAGAGTCTAGAAATATATATACCAAGACCCATGGCCAAAGGTAGGGGCAAGGCAGCATCTTCCAATAACAGACTCTTAATAAATATTTCTTCTCTTTACTTAACCTCACTACCTCATATGTTGGGATAATATTATATACATTCAATGGCATTTATGAAGACTCAATAAAAACACATTAGCAGGGCACTTGGGTGGCTCAGTGGGTTGAAGCCTCTGCCTTCGGCTCAGGTCATGATCTCAGGGTCCTGGGATTGAGCCCTGCATTGGGCTGTCTGCTCAGTGGGGAGCCTGCATCCCCTTCTCCCTCTGCCTGCCTCTCTGCCTACTTGTGATTTCTTTCTCTCTGCCAAATAAATTAAAAAAAAAAAAAGAACACATTAGCAAGTGACTTCTCATTCCATCACTACCATGTCTGCCACAAAAGTTGCTCAGTAAATACTCTCTCAGCTCTTTTTCTTTGCATTATATCAGAGGTGGTACTGAAAATGTAAAAACTAGGTGGAACAAGAACATTTCAATTAAAACAGGCACTGGCCCCATCACTAGGACAGGGTCCTAGAAGTCCCCTGAAGTGCCAGTTCTTTTTTTTTTTTTTTAAGATTTTTATTTATTTATTTGACAGAGAGAGATCACAAGTAAGCAGAGAGGCAGGCAGAGAGAGAGGGAAGTAGGCTCCCTGCTGAGCAGAGAGCCTGATGCGGGGCTCGATCCCAGGACCCTGAGATCATGACCCGAGCCGCAGACAGAGGCTTCAACCCACTGAGCCACCCAGGCACCTGGTGTTTACTAATTGGTTAGTAACTCGGTTGAACATCAACCCTGTCTTACTCAGATTGTCTCGCAATCTGGATCAAACTTCTCAGACTCATATTTGTCTGTCCAGCCAAAGCTCAGATCTTCTCATATGCCCTTTCCCTTAGACTCACCTGGAAAATTCCCAATCAGCTCTCAAATTCTAGCTCAACTATAACTTTCTCTGGGAAGTCTTTCCTGATCACCAAGACAGAGTTAACACTTTTCTGGTATTTTTCATAATATATTATGTTGAACTCTACTATAGTACTTCACTCAATCAAGAAATTATATTGATTTCCTTCCATCTCATAAGAATTGAGCTGATAAATACCCTACAGGTATTATAACTTTCTGTTTGTCTGTCTCCCACATTCAACTGTATCTCCGAAAGCCAGTGGGCAAAGTCTTGCTGTTCCTTTCATCTCTTATAAGACTAGTGTAGCACCTGGCAACCAATAGAAACTCAACGTATATTTGTTGAATAGGTGAATTATTTTCATTCAGGCAATCTGAAAGTGAGTCACCCATTCTCTCAACATTAATTGAGTGCCCTCTATGAGCTAAGCTTTATGCTAAGCACTGAGAATTCAAATATTGATGATATAGTCCCCAGCCTCAAGATGTTTACAGACTAGTGGCGAGATTAGTAACATTCTAGATATCACATCATCATAAAATGGGAAATGCTAGTTAGAGATAAGCATAGAGAGTAAGGACAGTGGAGAGGCATGCCCTCACCCACACTGCTCCAAGGCATGAATGATGTATTCCGAGAGATTCCACAGGATCCTAAATCCTAGGCTGTCAGATACAGAAGTCTATGGGTAGAGGACTTTTGTGAAAAGACACCCTATAATGATGAGTTCTTAACCTGGATCTGACTGAACTGCAATACAAAAGTGTGTGAGAGATGTGTGTGTAGTTTTGTAAGGAGGTATCTCTGTGGGTGCTTATGGGTGTGCATGGAGTGCACCAGTGTGTGGGTAGGTGAGTGGGTAAACGTGTTAGTGAGAAGAGTGTATTATGTGTGTAAGTGGATATATTTTGTAGGTGCAGGGTTGGTGTGTGGCCACATGGGAGTGCACATGTGTGCAGGGTGTGGGGGTGTGAACCGGTATATGTGTAGGTGGTTGGAGGAGCTGTGGTCTTTGTACAAGTAGGGATTGGGGAATATGTGAGTGGTTGCGTATGTTTTGTACATTTTTCTGAGAACGTCCAAAAAAGTCTATGGCTAAAACATGATTACGAGCATCCTATGGATATTTATCCCTTTCCCTCTGAAGAAAATCTGAGTCTGTCTAGAAAGTCTAGAAAGTCCCCAGATAGGACCATCCCTGAGTATAGTATAGGCCTAGTGAACTGGATATCACCCAACTGTTCTGCAGAAACACAACATGACTCCTGAGGAATAGACGACATTTGTCACTGCACATTTATTACCTTTATTCTGTTTCAGGGCCTTACTTGCATCAGAAAGGCACAAAGGAGGGGGTAGGTTGGTGATCCCCACCTTCAGAAATAAAAGCAGCTAGGGTTTTAGTGCCCGTAATGCACCTACAACCTGGCCCTGAGCCTCCCCTTGAGCTCCTTCTGCAGCTCCTTGGCTGCCAGTCAGGTCCTGGGCTGGTCAATCCCTGAGCTGTTTTACGCACCCCAAGGTGATCCCGGCATGGCCCTGCTTACTGTATTGCTACCCACACCCTGCCTGCATTGGTTCCCCATTCTACACAGACACCTGCCCTGGGCTGGGCAAAGCAAGTGAGGACATGTGGCCAGTGATGTTCAAAACCTGACAAAGCATCTGGCAGCTCTGCTGGGCTCTCCAGTTCAGTAAGCCAGCCTAGCCCCCATCACATTGTCCTGGAAAGCTTTTCTTGAAATTATGCTTTTAAAAACCAGCACCATTCCTTTTATGATGAAGGCTGGTAGCAGTGAAGCAGTTCAAGTATCTTCAGGTGGCATTTCATGAAGGGCAGCCAGGAATGCCACCATGTTCTTCCTGGGCTACTCGATGGGTGGCTGATTATCTGAGATAATCCATCTTTTCAAATCCCTGTTAAGGGGATCAGGGAAAATACCACCTTTTCAACATACCCACAAAATGCATAGGTATAGGTCTTTAAAGACTTTAAGGTCTTTAAGTCTGACCAGGGCTGCATCATGGAAGTGAGAGGTTGGCCATAGACTCATGGAATTGTACCCAAAACATCAGTAGAAAGAGAGCAAGACTGGCTATGTCAGTGAACACAGGGACTCCAATCTCATTGTTGACACTGGCCTCTGAGGGCCACTACCCTTTCTGCTCTGAGCATCTTCACCCAGATTGACTAGGTGAAACAAAATTTAGCCACCAGTTCTTCCTTGATCCCATCATGTTCCCTTGAGCATTGTAGGTTTATGAGAAAAATTGGCTATTTCCTGCCTAGGGTTCCTGGACCAAGAGGACCACTCTGGACCAGGCTTCAGACCGGGGCTTATCTAGGCAAGATGGTAAGGGGCCCAGCCCGAAATGCTGGAAGCCAGGAGATAACAAAATGGTGCCAAAGAGAGGACTAATAAGACAAGGCAGAGGAGCCAGATCTGCTTCAGGTTCAAAGAGTTATCTGATCAGAGACTGAAAGGTGAAGCTAAAAAGTCAGGAGAGGAGCGAGGTGGGAAACCAAAGGCAAGGCCAAGCGAGAAGATTTTGCCAAATATTTGGTGACGGTGTAACAATGACGGTGTATTAGAGGGCTCCCCTGGTTTCAAGGATTATAATCATACAAAATATGCTCTCGAACCAAAAAGGAATAAAAGTAGAAACCAAGAACAATGACATATCTAGAAAATATCCAAAGATTTGTAATATCAAGCAACATTTCTAAATAGCTCATGGGTCAAAAAAGAAATTGCAAATGAAATTAGAAACCATTCTGAACTGAATAATGAATACACAACCTGTAAACTTATGGGATGCAATTAAAGCAGTCCTTAGAATAAAGTATATAGTTTTAAAAACTTATTTTAAGGCGGAAAATGATCAACATCATTAACCATTAGGAAATTGCAAATTGAAAACACAATGAGATATTACCATATGCCTAGCCAAAGGGATAAAATGCTTTTAAAATAGCCTAACAGGGACACCTGGGTAGCTCAGTGGGTTAATCCTCTGCCTTCGGCTCAGGTCATGATCTCAGGGTCCTGGGATCAAGCCCCGTATCGGGCTCTCTGCTCAGCAGGGAGCCTGCTCCCCCTACCCCCGCCTCTGCTCTGCCTGCCTCTCTGTCTGCCTCTCTGCCTACTTGTGATCTCTCTCTCTGTCAAATAAATAAATAAGGTCTTTGGGGGAAAAAAAAAAAAGAAGAAGAAGAAAAGGAAAATAACCTGACAATCCAGGTATTGATTGGGAACAAACAGAATTCTCCTCATTTATTGCTGGGGGACTGGCGGTGCTGAAAATGATCCACTACTTCAGAAAAAAAATTTAGCAGTTTCTTATAAAGTAACCATGCACTTATCATATGACTCAGCAATTGCTCTCCTGGGTATTTATCTGAGAAAAATGAAAATTTGTTACACAAAAACCTGAAAGGGAACATTTTTAGTGGTTTTATTTGTAATTGCCAAAACCTGGAAACAACCCAAATGTCCATCAGATTGTGAATGAAAAAAGAAGCTGTGGCCCATTCATAAAGTAGACTACCACTCAGCAGTAAAAAGGAATTAGCTACTAATATACACTAAAATATGGATAAGTCTCAAAGGCAGCATGCTGAGAAGAGTCAGACTCAGAAGACTACATACCACATGATTCCACGGGGGTATGAAATTCTGGAAAAAACAAAACTATGGAGACAGAAAGCAGGTGAATATTGTCAGGCTGGAGATGAGGGAAAGGACTGACCACAAGAGAGTATGAGGACATTTGAGGAGGTGAGGGTAGTGTTCTCTATCTTGACTATGGTGGGAACCACATGATGGTATACGCATGCCAAAACTTATAGAGCTCTGTGCTAAAAAAGGTGATTTTACCATATAAAAATTAAATCTTGGTTTACAAAAGAAAAACAAAGACAGTGAGGTACCAGAATATACCTACTAGAAGCAGACAGTAGAATGGTGGTTGCCAGGGCTGGGGAAGGAGGCAATGAGGAGATCTTAGTCAAAAAGTACAAAGTTTCAGTTATGCAACATTAATAAGCTCTGGGGATCTCATGTATAGTAATGTGAGGATAGTTAACAATACTGAATACAGGTAATTTGCTAAGAGGGTAGATATTAAGGGCTTTCATCAAAAGAAAGGAGGGGAAAGGAAGGAAGAAAGGAAAGAAAAGGAAAAGAAAGAAAATAGTCACTATGTGAGGTGACGGATACGTTATTGAGCTTGAGTGTGGTGATTATTTCACAATGTAAACATATATCAAAACATCAAGTCATACACCCCAAATACATTTTATCTTTATTTGTCAATTACCATGTACCTCAATAAAGCTGGGGGAAAAATTAACACTACAAAGCTTCTAGAAGAAAACATTAAAGACTATCTCTGCAACCTTGTAGTGTGTGATATTTCTTAAACAGGAAAAAAAATCACTGACCATAAAAGAAAAAATGATAAATTGAACACAAAATTATATATTTTAATGCAAAAAAACTGTCCTAGATTTTCTCTAATCATCTTTACTACTATATAGTAGTTTTGTTTGTTTGTTTGTTTGTTTGTTAGTTTTTTGATTCCTAGAGGAGAAAGGAGAGGAGAGGAAAAATTGGAAGAAGAGGATTCAAAGAGGAGAAGAGGGGAGAGAAAAAGATTGTTAGTCCAAGGTAGTTATGCCATGGTAGAAGACTATATTTTTTAAATACATGGACCTCTCAAAACAGCATTATGAGGGGTAGAGAAAATTGTGTGTAATACTCTTAAGCGATCAAAAAGATGAAAATCCTGCCCATTGTGACACCAAGAATGGACATGGAGGGCATTATGCTAAATAAAATAAGTCAGACACAGAAAGAGAAATTCTGTATGATCTCTTTTATATGTGGAAACTAAAAAACAAACTCACAGAAAAAGAGATCAGATTTGTGGCTACCAGAAGTGGGGTGTTGAGGGGAGAAGGAAGTGGAGGAAGGTGGTCAAAACGTACAAACTTGCAGTTATAAAATAAATAAGTGATGAGGATATAACGTACAACATGATGACTATAGTTAACTCTGTCGTGTGTTATATTTGAAAGTTGCTAAGAGAGTAAATACTGAAAGTTCTCATCACAAAGAAAAAAATTGTTTTCTTCGTGTGTGTGTGTGTGTGTGTGTGTGTGTGTGTGTGTAGGGGATGATGGGTGTTAACTAAACCTTATGGCCATAATCATTTTGTAATATGTGTAAGTAAAGGCACTAGGCTATGCACATTAAACCTATGTCTATAGTTCCGTATGTCAACTATATCTCAATAAAACTGAAAGAAAATAAAACATTATTGTAAGTAAAATCTTACCCTAAATGTAGGTTCTGCTTTTCTTTTCTTTTCTTTTTTAAAGATTTTATTTGAGAGAGAGACAGAGCATGAGCCAGGACAGGGGCAGAGAGAGAGGAAAAGGGACAAGCAGACTCTGCCTTGAGTGTGGAGCCCGGTGTGGGACTCGATCCCGAGACCCTGGGACCAGGACATGAGCCAAAGTCAGGTGCTTAACCAACTGAGCCACTCAGGTGCCATAGGTTCTGTTTTTTCATATCTAAAAAACTGAACCGATAAGAGACGATGCCGTTTGGTTCTATTCTTTCCTTGGTAAAAGGCCAGATCTGCGTTTTGCCCAAGGCAAGTCAAGCATGGAGGGAAGGGGTGGGGAGAGCAAGGAAGAACTGGAAATGGGATCTTGGTAATGAGACAGAGCAGAAAAAGAGAAGAAAAGGAAACTTCAGAGGTCCACTGGGCAGTTCTGGGAAGTGGGAAGCCCACGTCAGAACTGCAGATTTGAGGACCAGTTTGCGGTGACTGCCACATCCCCCAGGCAACATGGCGTCACAGAGCCTGGGTAGGGAGGGGGCAGAATGGGAGCCATAAGTCCTCCAGGAACCATCTGTGCGAGCCCTCTAAGAGGGGAAGGGGACATTCAGTATCTGCTTTCATTAATTAGATTCAAACCAACAGTTAATTTCTGGGTTTGAGATAAAAGACTGGAAAGCCAGCTTTAAAACTTTAGCTGCACCTTATCCAGAAACAGGTGCTTGACATGAAGCTAGAGTGGTAACCAGCCCCCTATTCAGGCTGGACAATGGTTGTCAAGCAGGGTCTCCTGGGAGCAGTGAGTAGTTTCTGCCACCTCAGAGGAGCCACTCTGGGATCCCACCTTGCATGCATAAAATGTTAAAGTGTTTTCTCCTTGATTTCAGAGAAATTCCAGCTCTCCAATAAAACCTCAAGCCACATCTCAAGACAAAAAGACTCCATGGATATAGCACTCCAAACACGGTAAAGACTTTCATGTGATTAGAAATTTCTGGCCACTTCTAGGTTTCCATCCTAATTACCAGTTCGTATGGGGAGAGAGATACTACCAGGAGTCTCCATTGGTCCCTCTGACTTGATTCCAAACATCATAATCTGCCTAACATAATCCAGGGAAGAAGGATCAGCTACAAAAGTAAAAGGGGAACTAAGAGACAAGACCCAACCTATTGATCAACAACATCCAAGTAGAGACTTTGACTTGAATTTGAGTTTAGGGAAGGATGTGATTAATGCCTAACACTTTATTTCCTCTTCTTGACCGCACATCCTCTCTGGTTGGGTCTCTGCTCCAAGAGTGGATAAACATAAGAAGCTACTCCAATTTCACTTGGAAACCCAGACAGGAGGTAAAGAACGTAGAAGCGAAATGCAATCAAACTCCTTGGCCTTTGTCTCTCCTTAGAGGGTGACAAGTAGGAAGGAGGGTTGAAGTGGGTGGGGAAAAGTCGACTGAAAAACTTTGGCAATGGTGTCCAGGAGGAGGGAAGAGGGAAAAGGAAGTGGGAGGCTTCTAGGCAAGAGGAGGCCATCTCTGTGCTTTGCTGAGCTGGAGGCCCTCAGGATTTGTATCCTGCTCACATCTCTCTGCAGAGCTCCTTCAGGCTCTAGCACCATGCATCCCTGCCTATGGAAATATATCATATTTGCTGTGTCCTTAATCTTCCTGAGCTGCTTCCTCCGGAAGAATAATGAAGAGGATCTTACATATAATTTATCCTTGGTAAGTACCAGAGACTGAGATTGGACTGTTTGCCAATCCTTGGGTAGCGAGTAGTTTTTTTCCCAGTCATCCAAACACTCTAGTCATCACCGCAGAAGTTCTAAGAGGAGGACACTTGAAGAATCAGGGGAGTGTCAGAGAAAAGGTAAATACTGAAACAGCCTTGAAAGATGTATAATATTTGAATAAAGGCAACGAGGAAGAGGGGGTAGTTTAAGTGTGGAGAGAGCAATGCCCGACACTTCTAGAAAACCATGCTGACTGGCAGGACCTGTCTGTGATGAGGCCTGCCTGAGTGCTGACCACTTCCCCCACCAGAACCAGAGAGATGTCATTTGTCCCATATCTCATACAAAGGAATTGAGACACAGAGCCCTAAATTGACTTCTCCCACGTGCACAACATCCGCAAGTAGAGAAAACCAAATCCAATGCGGGTCATGCTGGGATTTGGGGAGTCTGTATTTCCTTAATGCCAGCTACAGCAAAGCATGCTTACTTGTCTCCAGGGGCCTCGGGGCTGAGCATCAGGGCTGATGTTCATCTTATCCTCAGCAGGAGGAAAAGGAGAAAATACTGTGGCAGCTCAATCAGGAGCAAATCAGCTCTGAAAGCAAGAACCATCTGGCGACCTTCAAGGACATGCGGAATCCCTCCCCTTTACTCCAAGAGGCCAACTACAAATTCCTGGCTGGATCCCCTCCCCAGGAAAAGAGTGAGTAAAGGGGAGGGAGCAGTCAGACTGGGAGAAGGTCAGACAAGGTATTCCAACAAGAAGAAGGAGGATGGGTAAACAGGGAACAGGGGAAGAATGCAGGGTGCTCTGAGGGAGGGCCATAGTACAAAATTTGGTGCAACTCATAATGCTGAGTGTACTTTCTTCCCACTGGCCTCCCCCTTGAATGACTAACAAGTTGAGAAGTCCACAGTGACCTATTAAGGAGCCATCCCATAGTGAAGCTCATTCATGGCAACCCCCGGGGAGGTGGAGGTAAGGCAGGATTGGAGAGGCAGAGAGGAGAGGAGAGGAGAACTATGGTAAAAAGCACAGGGTGGAGGAAGAAAACGGGGGGTGGACGTTGACTAGTTACACACTAGATTGCCAGAACCCTTGGGTTTACACAGGTTCCTGGAGAGCCTCTAATCCAGGTCTGGTTGATCCACAGTAGAGAGAGTAGAGTAGAGAGTAGAGTAGAGAGAACTCTGAGGTCAAGGCCTGGCTAACTGGCCAAGCCAGGAAATTTACCTTTAGTACATGGCAGCCTCATCCATCAGAGGGAGGCTTGTCCTTCACAAAGTTTCCACCAACAGCCTTCTAAAGTGGTGATCCAAATAAAACCACTTCATTCTAACCAGAGATTAACCTCATATCTGGACCACACTCTCCCAGGGAAAGGAAACGTGAATTTGTCACAGGTATGGCATTAAGGGGAAGACCTGAGAGGAAAGACCTAGAAATTCATGCCCATCTGTAAGTGGTAAAGTTTCCCTTATCTCCCTCCACCCCTAGAGCTGTTGACAGTGGGGATTTCCTCAGAGCAGCATCCTCATGGGAGCTACCTCTTGGATACTTTGCAGTCCCTTTTCCAAGCTTCCTCAGAACCTGAGCTGAATTGCATCGTAGTGTTGGTCCACCTGTCAGGTCCTGACCCTGAATGGCTCAACCAAACAGTTGCCAATATTTCAGGCCTCTTCAAACCACACATTGAGGCCCAGAAGCTGCTCGTGATCCATGGTGGTCTCAGTGACTCTCCTCTCCCAAGAGATCTGAATAACGTTAGTCATGCTTCACCCTGTGAAGCACATTATTCCAGACAGAAAGTCAATTATGCCCTCCTCATGAACTTTGCTTTCAACCTCTCTGAATACTTTCTGATGATAGAAGATTATGTTCACTGCACCCCAAAATTTATTTCTACCATCTATTGGGTATTATTGGCCTGGAAAGAACTACCTTGGGTGATCCTAGAGTTCTCCAGCCTGAGCCTCTCTGGGCAAGTTTTCCACAGCAGCGACCTCTCCCGCCTGACCTCTCTCTTTCTCCTTTTCCATGAGAACATTCCCATTCATTTATTTCTCTCTGAATTCCGTCTTCTCTTGGCCCAAAATGTTCCAATTCGTTTCAGTCCCTCAGTCTTCTACCACATGGGCAATTTTTCTGTGTTTGAGGACACATGCGTTCCTGTGGAGAGGGAAAAGGTCTTTGGCGAACCAGACAACCCTGTTGCCAACATCCTCACTGACATGATGGCACAACTGAATATTATTCCACAGTACGCTTATATTCTGAACAAGGAGTGCTACTCTGTCCTCGATCCTATAGAAGGCAACTACCTGACGGTGATTTTGGAGAAGCCACAAAAAGTCATCCGGATAGAGGTGCTGACAGGTTCTGACAAAGAAGGGGTGTACTGGCTACAACAGGGACAAGTGGAACTGGGCTATGATCCCTTGGAGAATTCCAAAGGCTGTGCCCGCTATGCCCTACTAGGTCCACTGGTGGAAGGACATTTGGACCAGAGGGTATTTTATGAAGAAGATTCTGTGGAGGAGTTGAGTTGTATACGATTGGTTGTGCTAGCATCTCAAAAGTCTTGGCTCCTGATCAGGCAGATCAGAGTCTGGACTCAGCCTGAGGAAGAAGAGAGTTAGCATAATGGGAATCCTGGGAAGATGGGGCTTGGGAATGGAATCTACACAGCTGACCGGAAATAAAGCTAAAATCAATCAAAGCCTGTTCATTCTGAGTAGGGTGACCATGTAATTTATTATCCAAATTGGGACACTTTTGAGAATGAAAGGAAGCACTATTAAAAATTACAGGGGCACCTGGGTGGCTCAGTCGTTAAGCGTCTGCCTTCGGCCCAGGTCAGATCCCAGGGGCCTGGGATCGAGCCCCGCATCGGGCTCTCTGCTCTGCAGGAAGCCTGCTTCTCCCGCTACCATTCCCTCTGCTTGTGTTCCCTCTCTCGCTGTGTTTCTCTCTGTCAAATAAATAAAAAATCTTTAAAAAAAAAAAATTACACTAGAGGTGCGCCTGGATGGCACAGTAGGTTAAAGCCTCTGCCTTCGGCTCAGGTCATGATCTCAGGGTCCTGGGATGGAGCCCCACATTGGGCTCTCTGCTCAGTGAGGAGCCTGCTTCCCCATCGCTCTCTGCCTGCCTCTCTGCCTACTTGTGATCTCTCTCTCTCTCTCTCTGTCAAATAAATAAATAAATAATCTTAAAAAAAGAAAGAAGACTAAGTGGCAATCATAATTCCAATCTGGGTTCAAAAACAAGAGAGGTTGGAGAATGAATTTTATTTTATATAGCTATTGTGTGCATGTGCACACACATTTATAGAGAGGAGTGTTAATCAGAATTATAGTATTCTAAGGTTCTAGTTCAATGGAAGAGTAAATATACTAACTTTAAATGTTAAGTAAAATATTCATGTTAAATTTTTAGAATAACTCTAAAGGCTAAAAATAGTATTCTATGCTGAAACCAGAGAGAAAAGGAAATGTAATGAGGAAAAAAAAAGAAAAAAACTCAACCAATTCTCCCAGAAGGCAAGAATAGAGGGAGAAGAAAGAAAAACAGGGGCACCTGGGTGGCTCAGTCATTAAGCATCTGCCTTCGGCCCAGGTCATGATCCCAGGGTCCTGGGAACAAGCCCCGCATCAGGCTCTCTGCTTGGCAGGAAGCCTGCTTCTCCTGCTACCATTCCCTCTGCTTGTGTTCCCTCTCTCGCTGTGTTTCTCTCTGTCAAATAAATAAAATCTTAAAAAAAAAAAAGAAAGAAAGAAAAACAGAAGGTACTTGTTGTAATAGTATAAATAAATTTGTAAGCATAAATATTATCTGATAAATGAAAATGAACTAAACTCATTAACTAAAGAAGATTTTCTTACTTGGTTGGAAAAAAAATATGACTTTTTCTATTTATAAGGACTGAAACTTAATAACATATAAAAGTTGTAAATGACACCACGGAAAAATATATAATTGGCTACTACAACCAAAAATTAAATGATATGAATAAGACTTTAAGACAAAAAAAAAAAATGCATTACCAGAGGTAAAGAAGATCAAGATCTATCTCAGGGATACCTTCATAAAAGATGTAGCTCACCAGATGTCTGTCAACAGATGAATGGATAATAAAGATGTGATACACACACACACACACACACTGGAATATTACACCGCCATCAAAAAATGAAATCTTGCCATTTGCAATGATGTCGATGGAACTCAAGGGTATTGTGCTAAGCAAAATAAGTAAACCAGAGAAAGACAATTACATGATCTCATTGATATGTGGAATTTAAGAAACAGGGCAGAGGATCATAGGGGAAGAGAGGAAAAAATGAAACAAGATGAAACCAGAGAGGGAGACAATCCCAAGAGACTCTTAATTATAGGAAACAAACGGAGGGTTGCTGAAAGGGAGGGGGGTGGGGCGATGGGGTAACTGGGTGATGGACACTGGGAAGGTGTGTGTTGTAATGTGCACTGGGTATTATATAAGACTGATGAATCACAGACCTATACCCTTGAAACAAATAATACATTATATGTTAATTAGTTGAATTTAAATTTAAAAATGTATATATACTTGAAACAATTCAAAAAAAAAAAAAAGAACACAACTGACAAAATTGGAATACAAATGGTGTAGAGATTTAAAAAAAGAAAAAAAAAGGATGCAGCTCACCAGGGAGACAGAACAATGTAAATAACTAAAGATTTTATCTCAGAGAGACAGTTATTACTGACAAAATCCCCAAGGAGAAATGGATACATTTACCATCATTGTGGGAGATTTTTAACTCATATCTTAGTAACTGATAGATCCAAAAAAATTTTAATTAATAAGGTTTGAATATAATCAACAAGCTTGATTCAATGGGCATATACAGAATATTGCATCCTTTATACTGTTTAGAAGCGTATACATGGATCATTTTTTTTAAGGATTTTATTTATTAGGGCGCCTGGGTGGCTCAGTGGCTTAAGCCTCTGCCTTTGGCTCAGGTCATGATCTCAGGATTCTGGGATCAAGCCCCTCATCGGGCTCTCTGCTCAGCAGGGAGCCTGCTTCCCCCTCTCTCTCTGCCTGCCTCTCTGCCTACTTGTGATCTCTCTGTCAAATAAATAAATAAAATCTTTAAAAAAAAGATTTTATTATATATATATATTATATATGTAATACTATATTATATATAATATAATATATATAATATTTATATTATATATAAATCTTTAAAAAAAAGATTTTGTTTATTTATTTGACAGAGAGAGAATGTATGCACAAGCAGGGGGAGTGGCAGGCAGAGGGAGAAGCAGGCTCCCCGCTGAGCAGAGAGCCTGATGTGGGGCTCCATCCCAGGACTCTAGGATCATGACCTGAGCCGAAGGCAGATGCCCAACGGCTGAGCCACCTTGGTGCCCCTAAATATATGTGGAACATTTATGAAAATGGGCCATGTAGCATCTCAACAAACTTCGAAGAATCAAAGTGACATACAGTTCACTGACAACAGTACAATTAGGATCTAATCTATCTGGTTTCTAAATTAATGACAGAAACATTTTTAAATGTATATTTTTGGAAATAAACCCACATATTTCTAAATAACCCAAAAGCTAAAGAAAAATCACATTAGAAATTAGAAAATATTTAGAACTGAACCATAATGGAATTACTAATACAAAAACTTAAGTCATGAAGTTAATCCTGTTCTTGAAAGAAAGGTATTACCTTAAATGAAAATAAATAAGACTAATAAATTAGAAAATAAGCAAGACTAAAAATTAACAAGCTTAGCATCCATCACAAGAATTTAGTAAAATAGTAGAAACAAAAACCAATGAACATATAGGGAAGGCAATACTCAGTATAAGAACAAATATAATGCCATACCAAGGAACCTGAAGAGAATGAAAGGCAAACTACAGAGTGGGAGAAGAGTATTGCAATACATGTAACAGACAAAGGATCTATCCAGAAGTCTATAAAAATTGCTACAAATCACTAAAAAAAGACAGACAAGCCAATGGGCAAAAAACTTCAACGGGTTGATAGGCAGTTAGGTGAGCCCGGTGGTGGGTATGAAGGAGGGCACGTACTGCATGGAGCACTGAGTGTGGTGCATAAACAATGAATTTTGGAACACTGAAAAAAATAAAATTAAAATTAAAAAAAAACTTCAACAGGGAACTTCACAAAAGAGGAAGTGTTTCAAGAAGAGATCATGTCATTTCTCCTCAGGGAATTACAAGTAAAACTTTAAATGACTAAAATGTAAAAGACTGATGGTACCATGTGTTGGAAAAGGATGTAGTGCAAGGATGGGTAAACTGAGACCCTTGACCCAAATATAGCCTATCAACTGTTTTTGCAAATAATACTGTACCGGCGAACAGCCACATGTTTTGTTTATATATTGTCTAGATTATGTCCAGGCTATTAGAGCAGATTTGAGAGCTGTGACAGAGGATGTATAGTTCACAAAGTCTAAAATATTTACAGACTGGCCCTTTACAGAAAATACTTGTCATGGTGCCTGGGTGAGTCAGTCAGTTAACTGTCCAACTCTTGATTTCAGGCTTAGGTCATGATCTCAGGGTCCTGGGATGGAGCCGTCTCAGGCTCCAAGCTGGGGCATGAACCTGCTTGAGATTCTCTCTCTTCCTCTGTGCTCCCCCCCCCACTCCAGTGCATACACACACACACACACACACACACACTGGCTTGCTAAGAAAGAAAGAAAGAAAGAAAGAAAGAAAGAAAGAAAGAAAGAAAGAAAGAAAGAAAGAAAGAAGGGAGGGAGGGAGGGAGGGAAAAGGAAGGAAGGAAGGAAGGAAAAGAAAAGGAAGGAAGAAAAGAGAAAGGAAGGAAGGAAGGAAGGAAGGAAG
>CM053618.1:21945203-21975665 GCA_028646535.1 Procyon lotor
AACATCTGTATACCTTATGATGGAGCAAGTATATGTATTTACTCAACAGAAATACAAGTACACATGCTACACGAATGTACATGGGAGCACTATTTGTAATAGCCACAAATTAGAAACAACCCAAATGTACATCAATAGTAGATTGCATAAATAAATTTTATTTTGCCACACTATGGAATACTGCTCAACAATGAAAATGAACAAACTGCTACTATCATAACAACATGGAAAAATCCCAAAAACAATGCAAAAGAAGCTAGGAAAAAAGTACATATTGTATTATCCCTTTTATATAAGTTCCTAAAATATGCAAAACTAAACTTGCATCTGAATAGTAGTTACCTTTGGGAGGTAGTGAATGGGAGTGAGTATCAAGGCTTCTGAGGCGCTGCTGACATTCTACCATTCTTCTTGATCTGAGTATGTTCACTGGGTGAAAAGTCATGGATATCTGTCTGGTTGCCCATCAGGGTGAAAATCTGATTCCATGGAGCTTGAGAGGAGTGGGAGAGGAGAAATTGGCAGTAGGAAAATTAGACACAGCTCTTTGGAGGAGTTTTGCTGCAGAGGAAGACCAAAAAAAAAAAAAAAAAAAAAAAATCAGGAGATCGTTGGCGGAGGAAATGGAGACGAGAAGTTTTCTTTCTTTTTTAAGAATGCTGATGACAGGACACCTGGGTGGCTCAGTTGGTTAAGCGATTGCCTTTGGCTCAGGTCATGATCCCAGAGATCCAGGATGGAGTCTTCCATTGGGCTCCCAACTCTGCCAGGAGTCTGCTTCTCCCTCTGACTCTCTCCCCTCTCATGCTCTCTCTCACCTTCGCTCTCTCTCTCAAATAAATAAAATCTTTAAAAAAAAAATGCTGTTGATTTCAGTAGAGTGAAATTTCAGTAGAGTGAAAATTTGATGATACAGATGAGAAAAAGAAGAATTGCTAGAGCCACGTCTTCTTTTCTTAAAAGAGTTCATTTATTTATTTGTCAAAGAGAGAGACACTACAAGCAGGGAGAGCACGAGAGGCAGAAGCAGGGAGCCCAATGTGGAACTCGATCCCAGGATTCTGGGATCATGACCTGAGCCAAAGGCAGCTGCTTAATCAACTGAGCCATCCAGGCACCCAAGAGCCTCCATTTTTTTATTGCACCTCATTAATAGCCTTTTTTATTTGAACTTGGTTAGATTTTAGTTATTTTATTTCTCCAGGAAGGGATTCCCTAGTATCTTCTATGCTTTTTTCAAGCCCAGCTCGTATCTTTATGATCATCATCCTGAACTCTAGTTCCGACATCTTACTAATGTCCATATTGATTAGGTCCCTGGCAGTCGGTATTACCTCTTGTTCATTTTTTTTTTTTTTGAGGTTTTTCCATTTTGTCATTTTATCCAGAGAAGAATAGGGAATAAGAAAATAAAATGCTACAAAAGTAACAACGAGCCCAGAAAAACATACACTAAACAAATCAGAAGAGACCCAAAACCAGGGGAAAAGAAAAGAGGAAAAAAAAAAGAATATGATCAGCCTGGTGAATAGAACAGAGCCACACCCTAGATTTGGGGTGTATTTTGGTCTGTTAGAAGAAATTGCCGCCCAAAATTTTAAAGAAAGAAAAACTTATTTTTATACAAAAAATAAGATTAAAAAAAATAAGATTAAATACAATGAAGGGCTATCCTTACATGACGGTAAAAATGAAAATTAAAAAATTTAATAAAAGAAAAAAATTTAAAAAGATTTTAAGGGGCACCTGGGTAGCTCAGTCGTTAAACATCTGCCTTTGGCTCAGGTCATGATCCCAGAATCCTAGGATCAAGCCCCACATCCGGCTCCCCGCCGAACAGGTAACCTGCTTCTTCCTCTCCCACTCTCCCTGCTTGTGTTTCCTCTCTGGCTGTGTCTCTCTCTGTCAAATAAATAAAATCTTTTTTATTATAAATAATAAATAAATAAATACTTTAACTGTTGCCGTGATTCTCAAATGTCTTTGCCTGAGGCGGAATCGCACCACCCTAGCCAGGGGCTGGGCCAAGCATCTGCTCAGGTTCGCACTCAGGGGCTTTTGTTCCCTCAACGCTTTCCGTACTGCTTTGGAGGAGAATGAACATGGCGGCCTCCCAGTCTCCGGCCGGTAGGAGCCGAGCGCTCAGGGGCACCACTCCTCGGTGCGCCCTCGGAGAAAAGCAGTCAATCCCTCCTGTCTCTGTACTCCGAGCTCCCCCGGCCTGTGACAGAGCATTTCTGTCTCTGGCGCGTGGCCCCGTTTGGAGTCTCCAAACCCAGCAGATTCCCCGGCGCACTCCTGAGCCACTCCTCCCGGAGAAGGAAAGTGAGTCTCCCTGGATCTGCTGCTTGTTGGGTCCCTGCTCAAAGAGTAGTGGCCCGACTGTGCCTCATGGTTTAGGGTGACCTCGAGCTGAAGTGAGCTGAAACCTCACTGCACGGCTCCGTCTCCGCAGCCGGCTTCCCCGCTCCAATACCTGGGAGCTCTGCCACACTCAGACACCCAGGGTCTTTTTGTGATCCCGGTGTCCTGAAACCATACTGTCCCAGGGAGGGCTCCACCCCCTGCTTAGCCACTGGAGCAACGTCCCTCATGGGAGCAGACTTCTAAAAGTTCCGATTTTGTGCCCTGCGGCTCTGCGGCTTGCCGGGAGCCGGCCCCTCCCCCCGCGGTCTATCCTCCCGTATGTCGCCTCAGGTTCACTTCTCCGCACGTCCTACCTTCCAGAAAGTAGTCACTTTTCTGTTCCTAGAGTTGCTGCTATTCTTTTCTTCAATCTCCTATGGAGTTTATAGGTGTTCAAAATGGTTTAATAACTATCTAGCTGAATTCCTGGGACCAGATGAAATTTAGATCTCCTACTCCTCCGCCATCTTGCTCCTCCCTGATCTGATTTTAGTAGCAGCATTTAAAGGAAACCCTAATTCTTTTGCAAAAATATAATCTAACCACTCTATCTGCCAGCTCACTTGCCACTTCTCCCTCTACCAGCCATCCTACGCTGTACTCACTCCTTGAAATACCATTTCTGCCTTAATTCTTTGATGAACCACCATGTTCAAAGCAGCATGAAGAACTCAGAATTGTTTCATACAATTGTCCTTAGCAAAGATGGATCTAGGCACAGTAGCACTCATGATGAGGAGGTAGTGGGCAGGAAAACAAAGGGTACAGAAAGAATTGGTGGGGGGGAGAAAGAAATGATCTCAGTCATTTCCAGAGCTCCTTCTGTGCCCATGGAAAACATTAATACTCTGTGAATATTGGCTTCTTACCCCCAACCTATGCCTTTCCAAGAAAGATACACCATAAGTCTAGCCGATGCAAACACTGACATAGCATTCCTGGGGGACTGGGGACTGTTTTAAATAACAAAAAGTGACAAAGACCAGAACTAAGACAAAAATAAAATAAGGTAACAAACAAATGTTTGGTTTTGCTTCCTCCGTTCCAGCCTATCATCATTGTAGAAGTACCTTCTTCCCAGTCTCCTTGCATTCCATGGTTCCCTGACCCTCTCTTCAACAGGGATTCTCAATCAGGAGTGATTTTTGCTCCCTCCCCCATGAGGGGAATTTGGCGATGTCTGGAGATATTTCTGGTTGTAACAACTGGGGGATGCTACTGACATCAAATGCAAAGAGGCCGGGAGTGCAGCTAAACAAACCACAGCAGATGGAACAGCTTTGACAACAAAGAATGATCCCACCCAAATCTCAACAGTGCCCACATTGAGAAGCCAGCTTTCCAATGAATCAGCAGCACACCTAACAGCAACACCACTTTTATTTATCTTTTTTTAAAGATCTATTTATTTATTTTAGAAAGAGCGAGGGCATGAGAGCACAGGAGGGAGGGGCAGAGAGAGAGAGAGGAAGAATCAGAAGCAGACTCCTTGCTGGGCGTGGAGCCCAACGCAGGGCTTGATCTCACCTGAGATCACAACCCTGAGATCACGACCTGAGCTGAAACCAAGAGTTAGATGCTTAACCAACTGCGCCACCCAGGTGCCCCGAGATGACACTACTTTTAAACAATTTTTCAGAACCAAAAGTTATCAAAAGTATGTAAGGGGAAAATGGAATTATCACATAGCAGACAAATCAAAAAATTATTTCAGCCACAAAAGACAAAACCACTAGCTCAGTGAGTAAATCATGGCATGCGTAAGATGTGTCTAGAAAAATGTCTATAAAGAACAGAATCTATGAGTGGAGTTTTAAGGAATTTCTACTAGGATTTCTTCTAACCTCATGATTCTTTACATTTGAATTATGGTGTTTTGTCAAGTATAAGGTTTTACTTGGGATTTGTAATGGAAAGATGATTTGAATCCTCAAAGGGACTACATCCATACTTTAAAAGTCTACGAATTTCTCAAACCCTCTCCACTCAGCATTTTGTCCTTACCACTCTACCAATACTGCTCTTGTCAAGATTTCTAATGACCTCCTGGTTGCAGATTTTGAAATTTCTCAACATATAAAGCCATGAGGTTTTCAAATACTGAGCACTGGATCATTTCAATATTAAGAGACTGAGTAGATGAAGGGGAACCAGCAAAGATGAGCAAGAAAGAGCAGATGTAGAGATCAGAGGGAAAGCAAGTGAGTGTGACCTGACATAATTACTTTCAGCCCTTTTAACTGTTTCTTCCAGTGATTATTTGCATCCATATTTCCAAATACTATACATGTACTACCATTGTTTGGTTAGCTTTATATACAATTTCGTGCCATGACAACTAAGGTGTTAGCCCTTTTATGCTACTCCACAAATGGACGCCTATCCTTTCATTCTTCCAATATAGTTTTCTCCATGATCACATTCTGACACTTCTGTGAAGTATTCACTGCTGAACAAGTCATTGGCAAGCAGTCTTCCAAAGCATTTCTATATATCTTGGGCTCTCTTTTCAAGGATATTTGTACAGCAAATAGTATTAGAAGTTAGAGCTAGTATCTTGCACCGCAGCAGAGGGCAGATTTGTTTTAAAAGACAGTAAGTGTCTCTGGAGAGATTTAGAGACATAGTACTCCAGAGACACTGCAGAATAATAAAGTCTCCTTTCCCTCCTCAAAGAAGATGTTTCCTCAACCAGGATAATACAGATAATATCTCCCAGAGGGGCAAAGGTTGGGATTGTTAGCAGTCCCTTTATAAGACTGAGAGTTTCCACAGTTTAGCATTTCTCAGCTGTGGGATAAATCTGCTGTTTTTCCCAGAAAGAACTTGGGGCAGGGAGCAGAGGGAATTATTGCATCATGAAGTCCAGGCTACCTGCTGTGTCACGGGTAATAAGAGTTTCTTTGTTTCCTTAGCAACTGGATTTATGGCAGTGTGGCAAGACAACATAGCAGCTACACTGTGCTTGGGATTGCCTGATTGTTTGATTTCACATTAGCAATCTGTGATTATATTTTCTTTCATGTATAATTTTTCTTTGGAGCTAGTGGTTATCTCTTGTATTATTTGCACTGTTGTAGGCACTCAGGATGCATCGGTAAGCAGACCAAGATGGCTACCCTTGTGGAGTGCATATACTAAAGTGGGAGAGAGTGAGCAGAATAAGTAAGTGTGAGGCAGAGAGATCAAAGGAATTTGAGTAAAGGAGTGACATGATCTGACTGAAGTTATGAAAGGATTACTCTGGCTGCAGTATAGTATACATTATAGAGAAATAAGGATGGAAACAGGGTTAATTAGGATGCTTCCACGGGCATTCAAGTAAGAGAAGACAGTTTAGACCAGAGTGGTGGCAGTGGAGGTGGTGAGAAGTGGTCAGATATTTTAATACATTTTGAAAATCAATCTAAGAGAATTTTCCGAATGATTGGTTGTATGGTTTGAGAAAACAGTAAGGATAACGCCACAAAGTTTTTGACCAAATCGCTAGAAAGATGGAGATGCTTTCCACTGAAATAGGAGAGAATTTTTTATATGTCTTTTAAGAGAATTTGGTAATTTTCTCATCAGGGCCTTTCCCCTCCTTCATTATATTTATTCCTACATAGTTTATATTTTCTGTTGATATTAATATATTAAACTGTTACTATAATATTTATACTCTATAGTTATCAATTATAATGGACTTTTGAAAGATTTATTTATTTGAGAGAGACAGCATAAGCAGGGGGAGGGGCAGAGGGAGAAGGAGAGAGACAAGCAGACTCCTCACTGAGCACGGAGTCCCATATAGGGCTCAGTCTAATGACCCATGAGATCAAGACCTGAGTCAAAATCAAGAATCCAATGATTAGCCAATTGAGCCACCCAGGTGTCCCTGACTTTCTAGTATTTTAGATTAATCTTGTATCCAGAAATCATCTTGAATTTTCTTGTTATTAATAACAGTGAGCTCATTTATTCTCTTGAATTCTCTATGCAGATGCACACTATATGCAAACAATGATTATTTTGTCACGTTCAGTTCTTATTTCTCACTTATTTTTCTTATCTTGCTGCATTGGCTGGAACAGAGATTGGCAAACTATGGCCTGCATGTCAAATATTTCCTACTACCTGTTATTGTAAAAAAAGTTTTAATGGAACACAGTCACTTTCATTCATTCATGTGTTACCTGTGACTGCTTTCATGCTACAATAGCACAGTAGAATAATTGCAACACAGATCCCAGGGTCCTGGGATTGAGCCCTGCATCGGGCTCCCTGCTCGGCAGGAAGCCTGCTTCTCCCACTCCCACTCGCACTCCCCCTGCTTGTGTTCCCTCTCTTGCTGTATCTCTCTCTCTCTCTCTCTCTCTCTGTCAAATAAATAAATAAAATCTTAAAAAAAAAAAAAAGAAATCAAAATTTTAAGAAGCAATGGCATTTAAAATAGCACCCTTCTATTATGACCTGAATTGTGTCACCAGCCCCCTCAAAATTCATATATTGAAAAAAAAATTCATATATTGAAGACCTAGCCTCTAGCCTCAGAATCTAATTATATTCAGAGACAGTCTTTATTTTTTATTTTTTTATTATTAACATATAATGTATTATTTGCTTCAGGAGTACAGGTCTATGATTCGTCAGTCTTACACAATACACAGCACTCATCATAACACATACCCTCCCCAGTGTCCATCACTCAGCCACCCCACCCCAACCATACCCCTCCACTCCAACAACCCCTCAGTTTGTCTCCTGAGATTGAGTCTCTTATGGAGAGAGAGTCTTTAAAGAGGTCAATAGAGTGAGCCCTAATCCAATATTACTAGTGGCCTTATAAGGAGAAGAGATTAGGAAACAAACACACAGAGATAAGATCTTGGGAAAATATGGGAAGATGTATATCTACCAGCCAAGGCAAGAGACCTTAGAAGAAACCAAGGGCAAATGTCAGTCTGGTTGGGAAACTGTGTAGGAGAAAGAATGGCCAAATATGTAGCTCCGGGGGCTCTCAGGGTCTATTTCTGACTCTTCTTGTCCCATTTTGCTGCCAACAGAACTCAGTTCTAAAACCCTATCAGTGCTATCTTCTGAGCCATTATAGTAGCTGATATCTGTCAAGTATCTTGCTCTAACAGATAGTATACTAGGCACATTATATTTCTCATTCAAGCCTCACAACAACCCTATGGACTAGACAGATGGTAGTACATATCCACTTACAGATGAGGAATCCCAGAGAAGTTAAGTAAGGTCACAGAGCCCCTACGTGCTAGAGGCAAGATTCTTATCCAGTACAGTCAGCCTCCAAAGCCCAAGTCTTTGACCCCGAGGATAGGAGAACCCAGATCACAATAAGAAGCTGGATTTGGACCCAAAGGAAGCTACTGAGCGGCCCTGATGGCCTGGCGCACTTATAAGCAAAATCAGTAAAGTGGGACCGGGAAATGAACTTGCAATGCCACACTGTTCGTTCCTGAAAGAGCCCCCACCAGAGTGTTCAATTCTGCAATTCATTCTGTGTACACACACACACACACACACACACACACACACACACACACCCCCGTCTAGGAGCAAAGGGGTGGGGCACAGAACTACTCCGCCCACCCGCCCCGCCCTCACCAGGCCCCGCCTCCTGCCCGCCCCGCAGCGCATTGTGGGATCTGTCCGCGGGCTTGGAAGCTGAGGAAGAGGTACGCCGCCATGGGCTTCCAACGGGTGAGACCTTTGCTCCATGCCCTGCACCAGGGGACTCCGCCCCTATCTGGTTCTGGGAACTCGGCTCAGGACCTGGGGATCTCGCCGCTGACCCCGCCCCCGTAGGGCACTGCATCTGCCCTGGATGCCGGGCTCCCGGTACCGCACAGTTGGGCTCAGGACCCTGCTCAGGTTACCCTTCTGGCCCTGCCAGACTCCCACGCTGGAGCTCGGGATCGCCATCCCTGGGGCGGCTGGTCGTACGGGGCAGTAACCACCCACTCCCCGGCTCTTCCCCAGCATGATGGTCACGCTGTCTCCTCTTACCCACAGAGCACAGCCCTGCTGGCCTCCCTGGGGGTGGGGCTGCTGACTGTGCTCGGCCTGGCTCTGGGCACCTACTTGGTTCGGAGGTCCCGCCGGCCAAAGATCACTCTCTTGGATCCCAATGAGAAGTACCTGCTGCGACTTCTAGACAAGACGGTAAGTTGTGAAGGAGGGAGCCCGGGTACGGGGAGGACCATCCACTGTGTTTGGGATGCCTCAAGGGACTTCGCAGCATCAGCCCTCCCCGGTGAAACGTGTGTGTCATCCGTCCTCCAGACTGTGAGCCACAACACGAAGAGGTTCCGCTTTGCCCTGCCTACCGCCCACCACATTCTGGGGCTGCCTGTGGGTAAGGAAAGTGTGGAGTGGGCTCCTTTCCCTGATAGCCTAACAGGATGATTCCCCTCTCCCCCCCAGTACTGGATCCATCAGGTACCACTGACCCTTGGACCACCTTGGAGTGGCTTCTGTGCCCCTAGACATCCTTCACACTCACCAGTTCTTCCTCCCCACTGCAGGATTTGTTTATACCTACCCCTGAGCAAATACTAATTTTTTTCCCATTTCCCAGACCTCAGTTCACCTGCTGCTGCTAAGGTCCTGGCAGTAGTTGATGATTTATCCAATGGGGGGCTTATGAGGGATACAGCTGGCGGCCCAAAGGGGTCCTCCCTGCCTGGTAGCTCACTGGAACCATGCTAGGAAGCAAGACATCCTCGTTCTCTCAAAACTCCTTAAGTATTTTGAAAGGTAACAGGAATGCCGCTCATCTACAAGCAGCCCTTAAGTAGCTCCCTACGTGGTCCCCAGGCAAACATGTCTACCTCTCTGCCCGGATCGATGGCAGCTTGGTCATCAGGCCATACACTCCTATCAGCAGTGATGAGGACCAAGGCTACGTGGATCTTATCATCAAGGTAGGGGGTGGGAAGGAGCCCCAGGAGCTCCTTATCCTTCTCTTTCTGGCATTTGTAAACTTCCAAGAGTTGTTTGATAGCAGGAGACATGTGTCCTTTGAGCAAATGAAGAAAGTACTTGGACCTGGGGAGATAGCTCCTGTCCCAGCTTCAGGGAGGGTCATTCAGCAGGCAGCTCAGAAGTCAGTGACATTCCAAATAAAGTACGTTCTGTTCTGTTTTACCAGGTCTACATGAAGGGTGTGCACCCCAAATTTCCTGAGGGAGGAAAGATGTCTCAGTACCTGAATAGCCTGAAGATTGGGGATGCAGTGGAATTTCGAGGGCCAAGCGGATTGCTCACTTACACTGGAAAAGGTAATGGCCTCTCTCCTCCCTGAGCCTGTCTCCGGCTTCGCCAGTGCCCACGGTCGTCTTGGCACCGTGTGGCCATGCGCATGCATGTATGTGTGCACATGGGGAAGGCCCAGAGCTGCCCTTCCTTTAAACACAGCACTGACATGACAGGCATATTTTCCGGCTCCATTTGGCCCAGGGATCAGTTCCCTTCCCTTTCCACTCAAATTCCCCAGCCGTGGGTGCTGTGGAGATGCCTAAAGCAAACCCATGTCTCTGTTTCCCTCAGAGATTCGCTTTTCGGGCTGAGCGGTTCAGTTAGCCGGAGATAGCTTTTTCTCCTCCCTGCCCATGGGAACAGCTGCCGGCATTAGCAAGCCTCCGGAGCTGCTCTGTGCCACTTGGGAAAACAGATTCCCACCTGGCCCCATGCCTGTCGCCCTCACCAGGGAGTGACCCTCTGCCAGAGGCAGCTAATGACTCACTGTGTGGCTCTAAACTGACTGGGACTTAATAATACGGGACAGAGTGTCCTGGCTCCATTGTCCCTCAAGTGTATTATTGTCAGGGCTGCTCAACTCAAACCTCCACCCCAGCTCCGGGATCCGATTTCATAGCAGCTACTGAACTGGCCTGGGACATATTTTCAGTTCTGTGTTTGTTTTCTTATTTCCCAGTATTGGCTTTTTTCTTCCACCTCTCTCTTCACTTGACTTTTCAGGGAATTTTAGCATTCAGCCGAACAAAAAGTCTCCACCGGAACCCCAAGTGGCAAAGAAGCTGGGGATGATTGCCGGCGGAACAGGTGTCTGTCACTTGAGGGGCCATTCTCTCCCACCATTGTTGATTCTTGCCAAAACACCCAGGTGACTCTTAGAAGGTTTGGTAGTCATAGCCAAGATGTTAATCAGGGGATTCCTGGCAATGCCTAGAACTCGCCAGTATCAGAAAAACAAAATCATAATCAGGTAGAAAGCAAAAAAAAAATAAAATTAATAGGATGAGAGAAATAAATCATGTGGGCTCTCCCAAGACCTCTAGTCTAATCATCTTTAGGTGAGAACGGAGAAGCAGCTAGAAATAGGGGAGTCGAGAAGGAAGAAAATGAACAAGCACTGGCCATTTCTCAATATTAGACATGATGCTAGTCATTTTATATGCGTATCTATGAAGTGGATACTAATCTTCCCCCTTTACAGATGAAAACTGGAGATTCAGAGGGTCAAATGGCCTCCACGGGGTTAAACAGTAATGGCCAGGGGCGTGATTAGTATCCCGCTCGGCCCAGTTCCAAAGCACATGCTCTCAGCCCACAAGCCCAGTGTTCCTGAGCCTTCATCATTGAATCAGTATGTACTCCTTCTTACCCGTGACATTTGAGTCCTAGCCTCCAATAGACTTTCAGAGGAAGAGTCTGAGATGGGTTCCTTAGTAGAATTTCAACCGTATAATCTTATGTGAAGAGTGAGCATGACCACAGTTCGCCTACCGGATACAAAGTTGAGTGTGGGTTCAAGGGCATCTCCCTCCCGGAATGTCAGTGCTGTAGGACGCACAGGAAGACAGAGGATTCGGGTACGAAAGGAAGATGGAGTGCAGTGGTGAAGGAATAGAATGAAGATGAAAGGTTGATCAGCTAAGGCACGGGGATGGGGGAGGAGCTGCGGCCATCCTATCTCATCGTGGGTCGACTGTTCGCAGGAATCACCCCGATGCTACAGCTAATCCGGGCCATCCTGAAAGACCCTGAAGATCCAACCCAGTGCTGTCTTCTTTTTGCCAATCAGGTTGGTTTGCTTTTGTCAGGTCTCAGGCTTCCAAGTTCTGGTGGAGGCTGAGAGGTGTGGCCCTGGCAGGCACAGCCAGTCCAGTGCCCATTGTGGTCTCTGCCTAAGGTCCCCCGTGCAAGGGAGAGGATCCTCTCCTGCCACAAGGAGGATGGAGCACCGAGCGCAACTCCTTCCTTGGCCCCCAAGGGAAAATGAAAAGAAAACACGTTAGGAACCTAGTTCGAAGTGTAGAAAGCGGCTCCTTGGATTTCCTTTGTTAAATATTCCATCTTTATTCCTGTGTAAATAAGGGCTACTCCCCTCTCCTTCCCCTCCTGCTACCTCTCTAAATGTCTTGCTTCTTCCCTAGAACTTTAGCTTTTTGTTTTCATCCTGGTTGGAAAGTCATTATAGCACAGAACTTCTTTTACACGTGCCTGAGGAGGTTCCTAAAGTCTTGGCTTCCCCTTTCAGACTGAAAAGGACATAATCTTGCGGGAGGACCTGGAGGAACTGCAGGTCCAATATCCCAATCGCTTTAAGCTTTGGTTCACCCTGGATCACCCCCCAGAAGGTACCCACACCATTTCTGGATATCCCCAAATCAGGGCCCTCTCCCCCTGGGGATTTCAGTGAAACCAACCTTGACATCGCCAAACTCCCAAGTGTGAGTGCACAGACTTAGTGCCGCTCCTGAGCCCTTTCCTTCTGGTTCTTGTTTCGAGGGGGGGGGGAGGGGGTTGGCAGGGATGGCTGTGAACCTGAAGTAGGCTCAGTATACCCACCAAGCTACTGCTACAACTTGATCCCTTCTCAAGAGGCTTTACCCAGGACTCACCGCCCCCCCCACCCCACCCCAAGGCCCCCGAACCCCTAGCCAGACTGAGTCTAGAGTGTCTGCCCTCTCGCCTCTGTATTTCAGGTTGGGCCTACAGCAAGGGCTTTGTGACGGCAGACATGATCCGGGAACATCTGCCCGCCCCAGGTGATGACGTGCTGCTGCTGCTCTGTGGGCCACCCCCGATGGTACAGCTGGCCTGCCATCCCAGCTTGGATAAACTGGGCTATTCACAAAAGATGCGATTCACCTACTGAGTGTCCTGCTCCATGGTCCTGTTTCCCTGGTCCTGTTCCCTGCAGTTGGCCTCAGTCAGTACTCAAATGCTCTAAGCCCCAGACTCCTTTCCTGACAGTATCAGCCTTCTTGTCTTACTCTGGAGCAGAAATCTGGATGCTACCTGCAAGAACAACATCCTGGTAGCCATGGAGGAGGGCCAGGGCTGAGTAGTTCCCTGGATGGCCCCCCCAGATCTCCCTGTGATAGAAAGTCCTGGTCGGACCCATGGAGCAGCTTCTTCCACGGGTCAGAAAGAAGGAAGAATGTACCTTCGTTCAGAGACTAGCTAGTTCCTTGATAGCATCACACTGCATGTCTGTGTTGAGAGGAACAATCTGTGTCATGAGTTTTACTTCATGTTTGGTGCTGAACCCAAGCAGATTCTGCACGTGTGAGTGCAAGTTGAGTGGCCTTACAGACGTAGTCTCATAGCTATTGCAGGAAAGGAGAAGGTGATTTCTTTAGACCTCAGAGAAGGGAATCTGAAATAATGGATGTGTGTGTCCGTCTCTCCCTGCCCCTGCCCAGGCTGGAAGGAGATGGCTAGCCGCGGTCTAAGGCAGCTGCTTGTGGCAGAAACCTCTGGCTATGCAAATAAATGGGGCTCAGGCCCCTGTGTTATACCTAAGGGGTTGTTGTGTTTGGGGCCCTTGTTTCTAAGGCTTTTCACACCCAGGAATTCTGGGAGGAAGCGTTTCCCAGCACAGAATTTCTCTCGGGCCTTCTGGAGAACCTTTGAGCGGTAGAGCCATGTGCTGAAATTTGACCGGCCACCAAACTCAGGGATCACTTAACAGCTGCCTCAGCACAGCCAGAAGCTCAGCTTCTCCCTGGAGGCTTTTAAGGGTGGGGGAGGAGAACACAAGTCAGAGGGGATGCTTTTTGAACCCAGGTATGATCACAGTGGTCCCTTGCTTTGGCTACTCTTTCCTGCCTTCTCTTGGCCCTTCCTTCACCATACTTATACTTCGGGGTACCTGGCAAACTAAAGTATTGTCTTTATTTGGAAGAGACACTTTCTCCTTTAAATAGTAACCTGATATCACCAGCCCCGGGCAGACTTGTTGCTGCCTGGAGAGAGTTGGCCTCCCCCGGGCGCATCTATCCTGACCGCCCTTCTCTGCTATGATAATCTACCCCTTTCTCCCAGGGTTGGACCAGGGCAGCTTCCTCAGATCTTCTTTGTTAGTCCCAGTGGGACAGAACAGTGACTCAATCTCAGGGGAAGGTCGACATTGCTTCTTTGCATGGAATATGTGTTGCTTTCCCTGGGGCCCCAAAAGAAAGGCTTGTGGGACTCGCAGAATTCACCCCTCCATATAGAAGAGTCATCAATAAATGCTGTTACTAGAATTCCATTAAACATTTCTTGATCGGCTAGTATGTGTAGGCTACTGCGCTCTGAGACACACTTGTCCACCTCACCCCCAAAAAGAAAGATCTTGCATTGGATTGTTAGGCTCAAATAGTGAAGCAGCCCAACAAAGAGAATTTCCCACACAAAAGCTCACCATTCCTTGTCTCATATGGGTTTCTGCCTCATTCACTCTACATAGAAACATTTAAGGACCTGCCACCTGCCAAGCACTGTGCTAGTCCCCAAGGATGTAATTCTGACCAAGATTGGTCTTAGACCCCCAAAGAAGTCAGTCTAGAGTAAGATGGACAAGTGATAAACAATTATAACACAGTGTGCAGTGTGATTAACAGTATAGTAGAGATACAAGGTACGTATGGAAGGGTTTGGAAAAGATTCAGAGTAGGAGAACTAACATTTTAAAGATTTTATTTTTTTTTGACACAGAATGAGATCACAAGTAGGCAGAGAGGCAGGCAGAGAAGGGGGGGGCGGGGAAGCAGGCTCCCTGCTGAGCAGAGAGCCCGATGTGATCTCAGGACCTCGATCCCAGGACCCTGAGATCATGACCTGAGCCGAAGGCAGAGGCTTTAACCTGCTGAGCCACCCAGGCACCCCAAGAACTAACATTTTTAAATTAGCCATGTAATAGGTGCTGTGCTAATACTCATCGTATAATTTAATCCTTATGATAATCTTGTGAGTCTAAGATTAAGATTTTGCCAAAGGTCATATAGTTGGTCAGTGGCTGGCAGACCCAGAATGTGAACCTAGCATTGTCTCAGTCCAAAGCCAAACCCAGGACTGGGTATTGTAAATTGGTTCGGTCTTTCAGCAGAGAATGGAAGGAAGGGTAATCCAGCAGAAGGATCAGCATTTGCAAAAGCCTAGAGGAGTGAAAAAAGTCCATATCTGGAGAACTAGGAGAAGTTCATTGAGGCCCAAATGCCAGAGAGAAAGTAGAGCAAGATGAATCCTGAGAATAGGTGACAGCCAGCTGATAGAGGCCTTAGTAATGTCACGAAGAAGAAACTTAAAACTCAATTCTGTGGACAGTGGAAGTTTCTGAGGGTTCTATACAGTGAGCAACTCCTATTAGCTAACTTTTATGAAGCATTCACCATTTGCCAGGCATCACGCTAAGAACCTGCATAAATTATCATTTAATCCTGACAAAGATTCAGTGAAGTAGCACTTTTTTAAAGATTTTATTATTTTACTTTTTACATTTTTATTTTTCATTATTTTTAATAATACTAGTTTGTTTATAAATAAGTATTATATTTTAATAAATACATATTATTTTTAAGATCTTTTTTTTTTAAAGATTTTATTTATTTGACAGAGAAACACAGCGAGAGAGGGAACACAAGCAGAGGGAATGGTAGCGGGAGAAGCAGGCTTCCTGCCGAGCAGGGAGCCTGATGTGGGGCTCGATCCCAGGACCCTGGGGTCATGACCTGAGCCGAAAGCAGACACTTAACAACTGAGCCACCCAGGCGCCCCTTTTTAAGATCTTTTAAGTAATCTCTATATCCAACATGGGGCTTGAACTCACAACCCAGAGATCAAGAGTCACTTGCTCTATGACTGACAGCCAGGTGCTCCTGAAATATCACTATTTTATTCCCATTTTTCAGATGAGATCATTCTCTTGATTAGTAGTACTCAAGATCATAAGCTGGCTAGGGCCAGAAACTTGGTTCTATGTGATTCCTGAGCCCATGCTTTTAACCATCACCAAAACAATCCCACTGCCCTAAGCCATCCATGTAAGATTATAATAAATTGCCTTCTCTCTCAGCATCTAGAATAGCACTTGCTATGTACTATACTTGGGAGAACTGAGAAAATTGCCGGTTCCTCAAAGTTTCTGTGTTCTGTGATTCGGATGAGGGCTGTACGCCGGATGGTCTCCCTGACATGCACTCTGGGGCCACCATTCTGGCTGCAATATGAGAGCAGGGAGCTGGAGCAGAGTTCTCAAGCAAGACTAGTTAGAAAAAAATGCGCTGTTTCTGAAGAGAAGTAACAGGAGTCAAAACTTAAAAGTCTAGCCCAGTGCCTTACCTACTGTAGGCCCTTCAAGAAACATTCGGGGAAGGGAGAGAGAGACCGTGAGATTGAAGAAGGAATAATTTCAGAGATAAAAATCACTGGCGTTGGCAATAGATAAAGTGGAGAGAGTTTCCCAATTCAGACGGCAAGGTGCATGGTAGGGAAATCGGCATTCCTTCGCTGGGTTCTAATTCCCTGGAATTCCCTCTCTATCACGAGGGGGAGTTAGAGACTCGGGGGTGTGGTCCCCGCCGGGTCTGGAGAGGCGGAGTTTACCTTTGGAGCAGAGCGAGGGGGCGGGGCCTGCCGCGGGAAACTGGGCCTCGAGGGTGGGGCCTGCCGCGGAGGGGACGGGACCCAGCCAGAGGGGGCGGCACGTCGCGCTCTCGCGCTCGGGAGGCGTGGCCGAGGGGGACCCGCCCAGTGATTGGGACTAGGAGAGGAATGCCAGGCAGTAGTGGGAGGGAGCGCCTGAGAGGAGGTGACGCGGCCGCGGAGGTGACGCCGTGTGGTCGCGCGCCCCTTCCGGCGCGGGGAGGGCGCTGAAGATCCCGGGCCGCTCGGCCGCAGGCCGCCTCCAGCGCCGCGGGATGTAGCGCGGGGGACCGCGGCCCCCAGCAGAGCCCGCCCGCCCGCCCGCCGGCCGTAAGTGTCCCCCCCCCCCCGGGCTGCCGCGGTGAGCGGGTGGGCGAGGATCGGCCGCAGCGCTGGGACCCCCGGGAACCTCGGTCCAGGCCTGGGGCGGGGACAGACCATGGGGCTGACCCACCCAGACGTCGCGAGGGTCTCGAGACTCCTCACTCCGGAGCCGGCCGCGACTCCTGGCTGCTCCCCTGTCGAGGTTGTAAACATTTCCGGCCCCTCCCACTGCGCGCCGCCTCCGAGGCGGCCTCCACAGCAATCTAAGGGCGGGTGGGCTGCCTGTTCTCGGCTTAACCCCCCGGCTGCCAACAGACCTGGTGAGTGCTGAGTTTTCTCAGCCCCGACGGGGGGGTTGAGATGTCGGGATCCCGTCCGGGGGATCGTATCAGGACGGGCCAGGTCAGAGCTAAGCCGAGTCCCAAGGCCGCTGCGCGAAGCAAGTGGGGAGTGGGGGGTGCGGGCCTGGGTCGCAGAAGCGCCTCTCTCAGCCTTTGGTGACAGGGGCAGCCCGAAGGGTCCTCGACCACAAGTCTTTGGCAGATCTGACCGTGACAGTGTGCCCGCCTGGTCTGGGGGGTGGGGGGAAAGGGAGATTAGTGGACGATTTACCTTTATTTAAGGTAATCCTAAAAGCTGGAACTTGAGCAAAATCGAAACCGAGAGAAAAACGGCATTTTATTCCTTCAGAAATTTCACATTGATGTATCTATCTTACGTGTGAGAAATTAGCCCTTCGAGCCTTTGGCTTTTAAGAAAATAAAATAGATATATGCTTTCCCTCAGTTTCTTGTGCTTCTCAGGCTACTGGGCAACTGACGAGGCGAATTTCAGTTTCTACAATTTCAGGTGCCAGGAGCAATAGGAGGCCTACATACTACTTTACTAGATTAACCATACTGTTTCCCCCAAGTATTTAGAAGACAAGCGAGAAAACACAGCAGGGAATATATAGGCTGCTGATGTTAATTAAGTTAACACCATAATGGCTGGTTCTTTTCTGAAGTGAAGTCCTAGTGGGGTTGTTCACTGCCTTTCTCTCTTGATAGGGACTGGGTCACCTGTTAGGGTGCAATTGATGTTGCTGATATTTTACAGCATCTGTACAGTACCAGGAATTTAGACTAGGAGGTGCTAAATAGATTGCAGTGTCGGGGTAGCAGTTTCCAGCTTGCAGCTGCTCAATTTATTTCCCGAGTAACTTCTGTGTTCCCTATAGCAGTTGGTACTTGGGGAATCAATCTGAAAAACTGTGGTGTGTGAGGGTCGATCTTCGGGTAGACCGCCACAAAACCATACCCAATTGCAGAATAGAATAGGAGAGCTCTCTGTTCTGAGTGGCCAAGAAATTACATGATTCCCAAGGGATTTAAAAATAAATGACCACTTTGCCTTCAAGTCAGAAAGCATCACTAGGCTCACCATTGCTAATGGGTAAAGGATACCACCTTAAGTAGGCTTTTAGGCTGTCTTCAGTTTCTTCAAGGCTGGCCTCATTTTATCTGTGGAAGAGTCCCTTGTGGAAAAATGGATTATTCACTGCCCTGGGGACTGTGTTCTTTCAAGCCTGCCTTG
Source organism: Procyon lotor (assembly GCA_028646535.1). NCBI lineage: Eukaryota > Metazoa > Chordata > Mammalia > Carnivora > Procyonidae > Procyon > Procyon lotor. Next base: position 21,963,393 of record CM053618.1, read on the forward strand.
GTTCATACCAGGTACACTTCTAGAGTGGCCACTACTTCCGTTTTACCTATCAAGATACTTCCTTAGAGTCTTCCACAAAACCTTTCCTGGTCATTCCAACTAAAATTGAGCTTTTCTTCTGAATTCCTCCAGCACTCGATGGCATTTAGCCTTGTAGCGATGTTAGTAGAAAAAAGTTATTGCCCCCTCTTAAAATAGAGGTCAGCAACCTTGTCATACCTCTAATTCTCCTTTGCCTTATCTCCATAGCCACAATGCCACATGCACTGTAAACAATCAATAGGTATTCTTGGATGGATAGAGAATAGAATTTGTGTTTCTTTCTAGGCCAATTAAGTTTGTCCTCTATTTCTCTAGGAAATTTCCTTTGACCCCTAAAATATAAAGCCAAACTGAACTCTTTTTTTTTTTAAGGTTCTATTTACTAATTTGACAGAGAGAGAGACAGTGAAAGAGGGAACACAGGCAAGGGGAAGTGGGAGAGGGAGAAGCAGGCTTCCCGCTGAGCAAGGAGACTTACTCGGGACTCAATCCCAGGACCCTGGGCTCATGACCAGGCAGACGCTTAACAACTGAGCCACCCAGGCGCCCCAAACTGGACTCTTTAACACTCTTGCTGTAGGGGCACCTGGGTGGCTCATTTGGTTAAACAGCTGCCTTTGGCTCATGTCATAATCTCAGGGTGCCTTTGGCTCAGGTCATGATCTCAGGGTCCTGGGATAGAGGGCCACAGCAGGGAATCTGCTTCTCCCTCTGCCCCTCCCCCACTGCTTCTCCCTCTGCCTCTCTCCCAGCTCATGCTTTCTCTCTCTCTCTCTCAAATAAATAAGTAAAATATTTAAAAAAAAAAAAAAATTTGCTGTATTATCCTGCTCCATCTACGTGTGATTGCACTGTGGACTAAACAGTCATGTTTAAACCCAGAAGCTTTGTTAATTATGGTGTTGCTGTTGTTTTTTCTGGTACTGGTACTAATCAAAGTCATTACGTTTTGTCCTTGACGTCCCTTTGTCTCTAATATCGCCCACCAAACTTTATTCTTCTCACGGTGCTCAAAGTTAATTCCCTTTTCCTGCTCAGTAATGTTGGGGGCGTGATTAATGTTCATAAAGTTTTAACTATCTTCAATCAAAATGATCCTTGAAAGTGCCCTGTAAGCAAACCAGTTCCAACTGATTGGCTTTTAGGCATGCACCTGGATTGGGGCTTCTAAGATGCACAGTGTAAAGGGACTGCTTTAATGTATAACTGTATTGACCGTACATCTGAAAGCCAAATATTTAAAAAAGGGACTGGCATGAAACTCTATCATCAGCCTGTGTATTTTTTTTAATTTTTAGATTTTTTTTTAATTTTGGGGGGATCATGGCATTTGAAAAGCTTTCTGTCTGTGGGATCAAAAAGTCTTCTGTTAAGATAGCTGGAGGAGACCTACAGGGGAAGTTAGAGTGTGATTTTCCACTTCAGACACTAAGTCAGTGACACTTAGCATCAAGTGAGAAAGCCAAGGCCCACTGCTGCAGTTTGGTAATCTTCAGTCTTAGGTCTTTGCCTTGACTCATTTTCCCCCAGCAGTGCTATGAAACCACGTCCCCTAACAGAGCGTATGTAGAGAAGATGGCCAGTTGACTTTACGGCTAAACTAATCTTGCTTTGAACAATAGAGTCAGGTAGACGTAGTTAGAGCCTACCCATGCCTACCCACAGAATCTCTTTAAGGGTCTAGAAACTCCAGATTAAAAATTCACAGAAAAAGCTTTATGCCTTTGACTCCAGGGAAGGAGTGTGCTTGGAAAACTTGGGAACGGGTTCTCAGAATAAATGTCTTCAGAAACTGTGAGGGAAATAAACTGTCTGGCTAACTGGCCCGTGATTAAGAATCAGTTCTTTCCCCAAGTGTGGCACGGGATTATCTTATTTATAGGAGCACAAACACCTCCCTGCCTCCACAGCTTTATTCTCTTAAGATCATAGGTTTATCCAGTTGGGAAGCTTAGTGGTTAAGATTTTTATTAGCTTGAATTGAAGAAATCCCATCAAAAATGCACTATGTGGAGTTTGGCCCAGTTACAATTTGTTACATTGGGTGTGGTGAGTTTGAGGGGAAACGCGTTTCCTCTAAAATACTAAGGATATAGAAAGCTGGCAGAAAGTTGAAGTGTGTTTGGCTCTCTTGAGCACTCCCAGAATCGGTCTTAACACCATACGGGTTTATGCTGGCTTTATATAATAAAGACGAAAACACTTGCTTGTAATAATTCCCAGTTGTTTGTGAGTGGTCACCCTATCAGAAGTTATATTTCCAGGTCCTAGTATTATTTGCTCTTCTCTCTTGCCAGACCTCCGATCCCTATCTCTCCCTTTCCTGTCTCTGTGTTGCTACAGTTTAGAAGACCAAACTGGACAATGGACTTTGCTCACTATGATGACATGATCTCCATTGACCTCTATTGTATGTACTTTACATGATGCATGATGCCATATCTTGTATGATGAGTTATAGCTGATGGCTGGTTTGTGAGTTAATTGGGATGTCGGTTAGGTGTAGTGACCGGGTCTGGAAGACAGTGCTGAGGGGAGGTGAAGGAGCTAGTGATAGAGGAGCTGGTGGGCATCAGAAGAATTAACAGAGAGTGATTTGGACTGAAAGGGAACAGACATGATGGCCAGGAGACAGAGATCATCCTAGGAGAACATGAGTCTTGCAGGCATAAAAACTTTGCAGATCAAATGAGGAAATTAGTAAGAATACCAAGCTGGATTTTGCATTTGATCTCTGACCCTAGCTGCCCAACTTACAGTTTGTCTCTATTAGTCTCATTGCCTCTGGTAAAATAGTTACATGGCATTCAAAATAACTGAATTTAGTACGTGGCCATTCGAGGTTATCAGTTCTCTCCCTCCACTGCCCTCCTGGAACAGTGAAATTGTATCACTGACTTTGTACATATTACAAGTGACCTCATGCCACCCAATTATAGGCTCCTTTGAAGACACTTGTTCAGCTGTGTATTTTGCACAGTATCTTGGAATGCCTTAGGGTGCTAGAGCTAAATGTATTTTTTAAATACTCCCTGAATATATTGGCTTACTCTGGGGGAAAGGAGAAAGCCCCACAAGCACAAGAAAAAGTGCATAAACCCTTAGTTAGTGACAAGAAGCTAATAAGTCATATGCTTGCTGACTAGAATGCTGTCCCTTCCATGCATTCATTCTGAAATATGGGTTCTGACCAAAATCAAGGGTACATGTCACAGAACCCAAGATTTTTTTTTTTTTTTTTGCCCCGGCAGCAGTGTTCTAAGCTAAGTGTATGCTCCCTATTCAGAATTGTCCCAAGTGCCAAAAGCTTTTCTTTTCTCTAGTATAGATGATTCTTAGTAAAGCTGTTTATTCAGTAGTACTTCGCTCTAAGGAAATTTGTTTTACGGTCAACCCACTGAAAAAGATTTCCCAGTGTTTCTTATGGGGACTGCTTATTTCCTGAGGTTTTCAGGGGCCTCCAGTTGCCTGTTCTCCTTAGGCTCAGTTGTCGGCTCTGACTGTGGGCTGGCATCTGTCTTGTCCGAACCTTGCCTATTTGAAGGAAAAAGAGCTTTGTGTCGACAGCATATAAAGGTCTGCTGTGCAGTGAGTTACTTACTGTTTGCTCTTGAACTAGATTTGTCTGTTGCTTTCAGATGTACTTGTGAGTTGAGTGTAGCATGACTTTTGAAACTTAAGCACTACCCTCATCTGACTACTTACATCCAATTATAATCCCTGAGAAGGAACTGTAATTAGTCTTAGATGCAAAGAGAACTGGTATTGAGCTATCAAAGATGTTTGTGTAGTGAACAGTGGTGGGAGATAGATAACAGTGTCTCTCTCATGAGCAGTCATGGTTACTGCCTATTATAAAAGGTTTGGGTTCCCTAAGCTTCAATTTCCTCTCTGGTGATGCAGCCCTCTCCCTGTGCGGGTGCTGCTTTGACCCTCTCTGCATTGCCCTGTGGTCATTGGGTTCAGATAGCCAGTGCATAAAAATGCTAATATTCTGGTCATTACTGTTGCTATGAGTAATAAATTCCTTTGTTGGGGGTGAGGGGCTAGTAATAATAAAAAACGGTGAACATCTTTGGACACTTTTCCACTCTTTTCAATATCATTTTCATCTCCCTGAGGCCTGATTGAAAGACCACTGCCTGAAGAGCAGCTCAGGAAAATCTCAAGTATCAGAAGTTTTCCCTAGAAAACTGAGTTCTAGGTTTCTCTGGTTTTCCTTAAGGATTTGTGTACTTGTCTCTAGTTTCTGAAAAACTAATTTGAGTGGGGCTTAGATTATGAGCTATGTTGTTTTGGACAAGCTCTTGCTGAGCTGGTTGTTTGGTATGTGTTTGGCAAAGCGCAGGGTTGGGGCTGCCTCCTTGTCTTCAACTTCCTGCTCCCAGGTAAGTTATTGCTTGCTTTAAGGAGGGATTATGATGAAAGCTTGTTATCCAGGTGTTGAACCCAGGCTATAATCCTACAATAGAATTAGTAGACATTGCCAAGAAATTAACCACTGGGCCTCTGGCTCACAACCAAGTTCCTTCTGCATGTGAGACACACTTGTCAGAGCATTTGTAGGAAAAGCCCATCCGAGTTCAGTTGGCATTTAATTTATTTCAAGCTTGGGTGGTCTTGGAATACAGTTGACCCTTGAACAACACAGAAGTTAGGGGCACTGACCCCTGTACAGTTGAAAATCCACATAAAACTTTGGACTTCTCAGAAGTTAACTCCTACTGTGGACCAGAAGTTTTACCAATAACATAAACAGTTGGTTAACACATATTTTGTAGGTTATGTGTATTATAGTCTGTATTCTTACAATAAAGCTAGAAGAAAGAAATTAAGAAAATCATAAGGAAGAGAAAATATATCTGTAGTACTGTACATATGTCAGTATGTACTGCAGATTAAGAAAATCTGCATATAGGTGGATCCTTGGGTTGTTGAAGGGTCAATCGCAATTACAGCCAGGGCCTGGCCTCCTAGTTTTGCTCCTCATTCTCAGAGCCAAGCCTGTCTTGGGCAGAATAGCTTTGGGAATGGTAGGCTAGATTCTTCTCATTAAATGGACTCCACACCTGTGGGAGGGGGTTGAGGGTGAGTAGCTAGTTTTCTGTGGTGACAGTTTTGAAGACAACCAACCAGATGTTGTATTTTCAACCTTATCTGTAAGATTAGCGAAGTTCAGAGCCAAGGCTAACACTGAAGAGGGAGAACAAGGAGTAGATTTTAATTTAGCAACCACCTAGCCTTCGGAATTGGAAATCAGGTGTAAGCTGCTTGGCTGTGTCTAACTCAGTGTTGACGGGTAGAAATGAAACTGTGAGAGGAATCAGTTGTCAATACCCTTCATGTTTGTGTTTGCTTTCAGTGTTTACCATCACAGGGAGATCTCTGCCCCCTGGGGCTGAGAGACCCCAACCTTTCCCCAAGCTGAAGCTGCAGGGTATTGAGGTACCAGCCAGATGTCTTCTCACAAAGGATCTGTGGCGGCACAGGGCAATGGAGCTCCTGCCAGTAACAGGGAAACGGACACAGTGGAGCTGGCTGAACTGGGACCCCTGCTAGAAGAGAAGGGCAAACGGGCAATTGCCAACCCAACCAAAGTAAGTTGTCTTCCCAGGAGCCATTGCCTTAATCAGAACTTCTCATTAGGCCTGTGTCAGTGTCCATTTTTCCAAGATCTCCCCTCTCTCCCCAAAGGAGGAAACCATAGCACCCCGGGAATATCTCTATCCCAGTTCTTATCATACGATATTACATGTATCTTACTTATTTGTATCCTTTTCCCACGGTAAGCTTTTACAAGTTCACTCATCTTTATAACCCCAGGACTTAACACAAGGCCTGAAGTCCAGTAAGTAATTAGTAAATGCCTGTGAATGAATGAAGCATCATTTAGGATTAGGTTTGGCTTCAGACAAAAACCCCTATAGTCTTGACAAGACAGTATGTTGCATGTAAAAGAATTCTAGAAGTAATCCATCCCAGGCTGATTCAGAGGCTTCACTACGGTCAGGCCCCTGTCTTGCTCCTCCTCCATTCTCAGTGTTACCCATCACACTCCCCTACCAGCCACCAGAAAAGAGGAAGGAGAAAGAGAAGGGCCCACCCCTTCTGGAAGTACCTCACAACACTTCCATTTACATCCCATAGGCCAGAACTTCGTTACATAGTTATATTCGGCGGCAATGGAATGTAGGCAAAGTAGTCTCTTCTTTGGGCCTGAGTAGAATTACAGTAACATTGCCACCCTGAATAAAACCAAGGATTTGTTACTGAGGAAGAAAGAGAGAATGGATATTGGGGTAGGCAAACAGGAATCTATACCACAAAATTTAAGAGGGACCACTTGTTTCCCAGGGACCATCAACGGGAGAGAGAGAAAGAGAAGGAGCTGAACCGCCCAGCTCTCCATCTCCATGGTTTAGAGTCTTGGGACTGAGAGAAAAGCCTTTCTTCTTAATAGGGAAGTGCTTTCCCGTGTGCACACTTTGTGTCAAGGCTCCTTGGGGTACAAGACTCAGTGCTGCCGCTTTCTACAGAACCAGTTTGGAGGCCCTGGGACCCTTGGGAGCTGCAAGGGAGACAAAGTTTCAGTCATGATGTAACCCCTAGGGTCCGTGAACCAGGAACTATAAACAGATTTAAATTGTTGGTTTGTTTTTTTTTAAAGATTCTATTTATTTATTTGTTTGTTTGTTTGTTTATTCTGCCTCCAGATTTAAATTGTTAAAGGAATCTCTAAGACTCTGTCTCTTCCATTGTTTTAAGAATTTAGTGGTCTGGGGGCGCCTGGGTGGCTCAGGGGGTTAAAGCCTCTGCCTTTAGCTCATGTTATAATCTCAGAGTCCTGGGATCGAGCCCCGCATCGGGCTCTCTGCTCAGCGGGGAGCCTGCTTTCTCCTCTCTCTCTGCCTGCCTCTCTGCCTACTTGTGATCTCTCTCTCTCTCTCTGTCAAATAAATAAATAAAATCTTAAAAAAAAAAAAAAAAGTGGGGCGCCTGGGTGGCTCAGTCGTTAAGCGTCTGCCTTCAGCTCAGGTCATGATCCCAAAAGTCCTGGGATCGAGCCCCTCATTGGGCTCCTTGCTCGGCAGGAAGCCTGTTTCTCCCGCTACCACTCCCTCTGCTTGTGTTCCCTCTCTAGCTGTGTTTCTCTCTATCAAATAAATAAAATCTTTAAAAAAAAAAAAAGAATTTAGTGGTCTAAAATAGATATTTGGGAAACTGGGAACAGTGGAGAACCACTATCCGAGTGGTAAAGAGGGGCCATCCAAACTTAGAGAACATTTAGGGCTGGCATGGCAGTCCTGTATCCCTTTCACATCAACCCCCATCAAGTTTGCCTCCTGGGTGCTGAATTGAGTGTTCACTCCAGCATTTGCAAAGTATTAATCAACCTTGAGCTACAGTGTTATAAACTCATTAACTATCATACTTTTGGAGAAAAAGCCACTAGGTCCTATGTGTAGGAGAGAGGCCAGGCAGAAAATGTTGAGTTTGGGTTTCTCTAGATCTTTCTGATCTGGACTAGCAGAGTTTATGAGATGGCTCTTAGGATTGGTTTTGTGTGTTTTTCATCCCTGTAGGCTGAAGAAGAGCAAGCATGCCCAGTGCCCCAGGAAGAGGAGGAGGAGGTGCGGGTCCTGACACTTCCCCTGCAGGCCCACCATGCCATGGAGAAGATGGAGGAGTTTGTGTATAAGGTACCACTTCCCTGGGATGCTCCCAGCTGGCAAACACGCATTGAACTGAAGAACTTTTACTCCTCCCTGTGGGTTTGTTTTTGCTTAGGATGAAGGAAATTGGGGAAGGCTAGCTACATTTTTGCTACCTACCGTGTTAGGCAGTGCTCAAAATATATTCTAAAACAGAAGTTCTTAGCTTTTTTTTTTTTTTTTTTTGACAGAGAGAAACACAGCGAGAGAGGGAACACAAGCAGAGGGAAAGGCAGGGGGAGAAGCAGGCTTCCCGCAGAGCAGGGAGCCCGATGCGGGGCCCCATCCCAGGTCCCTGGGATCATGACCTGGGCCGAAGGCAGACACCTAATGGCTGAGCCACCCAGGTGCCCCTCTTAGCTTTTTTTTTGCTATGGATCTCTCTGGCAGTTGTTAGAATTTTCTAATTTTTAAAAATTCTGAAATTTTAATGTGAGCTCCTTTTATGCACACATTAGATATGCATTAATGACAAGTGAAAATATATTTTATTATCTAAGCAGTGAAGAGTAACAATATTTTGATATCTGCAAAACTAGTGTATGAAATTATCTCTGACTTCTATGGGTGACAGTCACAGGTTCTAGCACTACTGTGCTTTGTTGCTCATGTTTATAATTGAGGGGAGTGTTAGATTTCAGGTAAAGGTGAGTGAAAACAAAAGATTGGTTTTTTTCCATCCAAATTTCCATCCCTCCCTGGATTCTATCCATCGTCTGTGTGTCCTGGGTTAAGAATCCCTGCTCTAAAAAGACATAGTCCTAACCTAGGAAGGACTTAAAATCTACTAAGGGGAAAGGATTGAGCAAGGAGCAACTAGAAACTCCTGGATTAGAGGGGCAAAGGAGGGATAAAATGTGTGTTTTTGAAATCGTTATATATAATTCCTATTTCTTTATTTTCATTCACTGTTTTTACTAATTGTGAAATTTCAAGTAGCTTAAAGAAAGTCATGCCATATTTCTTTTTCAAGATTGAGGTGTATTTATCTAAAGCATATCCAGATAACTAACATGACAAAAGAACAAAGGCATTAGCAAAAATTGGTCAAGATAAACAGTACTACGATGGCCTCATTCATACTGTTTCTTGGATACCTGCAGGTGCAGGCTGATTCCCTCTTATCTACCACCCAAAGCCTGATTGACATTCTCCTAGACTGGCTTTCCTTCAACCCTTGTCCTTGTGGAAACTAGCATTCTTTAGGGCCCTTCTTAGAGTGCATATGTTCCAGGTCTGGGAAGGACGCTGGAGGGTCATCCCATATGACGTACTCCCTGATTGGCTGAAGGACAATGACTACTTGCTACATGGCCATAGACCACCTATGCCCTCCTTCCGGGCTTGCTTCAAGAGCATTTTCCGCATCCATACAGAAACTGGCAACATCTGGACCCATCTGCTTGGTGAGTGATTTGGGTGGGAGAGAAATCCAAAGTTTCTGTACCCTTAAATGCCAAAGGAGGGATGATACAGCCTTTGTCCGTGGGAAGGAAAAGAACAAAGTTGTTCTGACTGATTGATTGATCCTTGATCACTGATCTTTGAGACTAGAAGAGGAAGGCCTAGAACCGGGAGAAGAAATTGGAACTAGATGTTCTCTTGGGATCTCTGGCAGAACTGTCCTCAGTGGAGGCAGTTGCTTCTATCTCATGAATTCCCACTGTCCAAACAAAATGCCAACATTTTAAAAAGTGCTGTTTTAGTCTGAGTTTCTATGACTGGTGCCATTTTCTCCCGAAATTTTAGACCACAGTTCTGAACCCTGTTGTTTTAGTGCTGATTTAACACCCATCAAAGTGCATGTACTGTCTTTTTTCCTTAGGCTTTTTTTTTTTTTTCTTTTCCCTCCTCTAGGTTTTGTGCTGTTTCTCTTTTTGGGAATCTTGACCATGCTCAGACCAAATATGTACTTCATGGCCCCTCTACAGGAGAAGGTGGTTTTTGGGATGTTCTTCTTGGGTGCAGTTCTCTGCCTCAGCTTTTCCTGGCTCTTTCACACCGTTTATTGTCATTCAGAGAAAGTCTCTCGGACTTTTTCCAAGTGAGTTGAAAGAACATCAGTACGGAAAGACCACACACAACTGTCACATCTTGTGATTTGAGGCTGACTGGGTACTGGAAACTCCAGTAACTCCTAAAGGTTTCCTGATATCCCAGAGGAAGGGCTTTTTATTTTGTAGGTATAATTGGGCGGTGAAGCTCTTTTAAATCCTTCATGAAGCAATGCACTGCAGGGATGCCCGGGTGGCTCAGTTGGTTAAGTGGCTGCCTTAGGCCCCGGTCATGATCCCAGGGTCCTGGAATCAAATCCTGCATCCGGCTTCTTGCTTGGCAGGGAGCCTGCTTCTCCCTGTCTCTCTGTCTGCCTCTCTGCTTGCTTGTACTCTCTTTCTCTCTCTCTGATCCTGCATCGGGCTTCTTGCTTGGCAGGGAGCCTGCTTCTCCCTGTCTCTCTGCCTGCCTCTCTGCTTGCTTGTGCTCTCTTTCTCTCTCTCTCTGACAAATAAATAAATAAATAAATAAATAAATAAATAAATAAATAAATAAATAAAATCTTAAAAAAAAATGAAAGAAGGAAAGAAATGCACTGCAGCCTCCTCAAGAAATGGGTTTTACCTGTATGGTACTATCGTCTGTGAAATTTGGGTACCAATGGACTGCTCTTCAAGCCCAAGTACTCAGTACTATCTGACCTTCCTGTTGGCCCGAGCCGCAGCAGGGCATGATAAAGTATTCCTGCTTCGTTCTGCTGATGCTCCTACCCACCCGTCCAATTAGGCTTATCTTTGCTGCCCATGCACTGCTGGAAGCCCCAGATGTCCATCATCTAATGCTTTTCAGATTCCCCAACTCTGTGCCCGGAGTTCTGTTTATTTGCTTGTTGGTGGTGGTGGTTTTGGTGGTGGTGGTGGCAGGTTATTTTGTTTTTCCCATAACACCAGTAACAGGAATACATTTTTACCATTAAAAAAGTCAACTAAATCAGAACAGTACCTCTCAGGAATACTCCCGGTTCATGGGTTTTGTTTTGGGAACTCGAGTTATCAGAACTGAAGAACATTTCAGAGCCCTTCGTGAATGGGAAGCTGGGAATCAGCTGGATAGTGACAGAACTCCTACACTGAAGTCTCCACTAGGGGGAGATTTGGCTGCCCACAACTATGGGAAGGGATGAAGTCCTGTGATCCAGATTCTTAGAAACTTTTCCGTTGCAAAATAGACGTACTTGACCTGGTGGGTTTTTGATTCAGGATGCAGGATAGAAATGAGGGGAGGCTGAGTGGAAATGTTCAAATCTGGGAGCAGGTGAACAGAAAGAGCAAATTCAACAAGCCATAGAATCTCTTCATTTCTCCCACTGATTCATTTCATTTTTATGGCTCTTTTTTTAGACTGGATTATTCAGGGATTGCTCTACTGATTATGGGGAGCTTTGTCCCCTGGCTCTATTACTCCTTCTACTGCTCCCCACAGCCACGGCTCATCTACCTCTCCATCGTCTGTGTCCTGGGCATTTCTGCCATCATTGTGGCACAGTGGGACCGGTTTGCCACTCCTAAGCACCGGCAGACAAGAGCAGGTGGGTAAGAAGACATAGTGTAAACTTCATACATATTTGGGCCTTGAGCCTCATAGGCTCAACCCTGGGCCCTAAGGTTTGCAGCTGGGGGACCCCATCCAAACCCCAATTTGTGTTTAGAACTTGAAAAGCATCAGGAATTTTCAAAGTTCAACTCTCCCCCGTGTCTCATAGTATTTCAGTGGCGTGCTAACAAGACGGGTAACTACCAACCTGGGCAATTCACTGTAAGTATAGAAATGACTGCTCTTAAATTTGGTTTGAGAAAGTTAAAAAATATACAGAGCACGAGCATTTTAGTGACCTGAGTCTTAGGCAAGGGAATGGAAGGCTTGGTTTGGTGAATAAAAAAAAAAAAAAAAACACCTTGAGCATAAACACTGGTCACAACTATTGGAACGGCTCCAAGCATAAACATGTTGTGTTGTCTCATCTGGACTCTCCTTTTAAGCTTTCTTTTTGCAGCAACACATTAGTTACCACTAGTTTTCAGGCCCTTTGGACTTCTTAATATGTGCTGTGTCTTAAACCTTCAGTTAAAAGAATTACATAGTCATCAGGCACCGGCTGTGTGCCCGGCATTTTGCTTTCACAAGGGCATCTACAAAAATGCAGAAAGTCAGCCTTGCCCTCCGGTTATGTGTAGTGTAGTGATGTTGAGACATATACCCATTCTTCCCTTCCTCTTACCTGACTAGTGTGTCCCTGCAGCCTTGACAACTTCTGATCTGCGTGTGTCTGTCTATTCAGGAGGTCAGAGTCCCGTTCCTTAAGTCTTTTAGGATCTTAATGGAAAAGTTGCCCAGCTCCTCTCTGACTTGGAAGCCACCGACCTGAAGCCTTGCCATTTAGGTTCTGTATCCAAGTCAGCCGTGAGAAGGTTTTGACATAGCCTTTTGGCCAAGGCTTCACATTTCTTTTCTTTTTTTTTTTTTT
>CM053618.1:21975765-22019226 GCA_028646535.1 Procyon lotor
TGGATGTTGAAGAAATGTCTGCTGACTGCTATCCACCTTGTGGCTCAGTTTCCTAAACGTGTCCTGTTCACCAGAAAATAGCTAATTGTCACAATAAACATCTGAATTCTGGATTAAGACAATGGTGCTTGCCACGTGGTGGCTATTTCCTTGACGACCTTGTATCTGCTTTGTTCAGGAGTGTTCCTGGGACTCGGCTTGAGTGGTGTTGTGCCCACCATGCACTTTACTATCGCTGAGGGCTTCGTCAAGGCCACAACCGTGGGCCAGATGGGCTGGTTCTTCCTCATGGCTGTGATGTACATCACCGGAGCCGGCCTTTATGCTGCTCGAATTCCTGAGCGCTTCTTTCCTGGGAAATTTGACATATGGGTAAGAAATGACTCTTCCAGCAGGGCCTGTGATGGTGAGTGACCAGCCAAAGTTAAAGGTCTGAGTGCAAGGCGGTAAGAAACATAGGGATCACGTAGTGTAGTGTTTTGGGGTACCTATATATACACAAGGAGAAATGGCAGGGGAATAACCAGTATTAACATTTTGATGTATCTCTGACAAGATTTACTAACCATTTTCTACAACAAATATATCTGTTTTATGATGTCAAAAGACTTTTAAGGAGACACTAGAAGAGGCAAATGCCTACTACTTACTTCTGATCTCTCCTTGCCACGGTCCTAAAGTCCCTTCTCTTGTCATTCCTACAGTTCCAGTCTCATCAGATTTTCCATGTCCTGGTGGTGGCCGCAGCCTTTGTCCACTTCTACGGGGTCTCCAACCTTCAAGAATTCCGTTACGGCCTAGAGGGCGGCTGTACTGATGACTCCCTTCTCTGAGCCTTCCCACCTGCGGGGTGGAGGAGGAACTTCCCAAGTGCTTTTAAAAATAACTTCTTTGTTGACGTGAGAGGAAGAGTCTGAGTTGTCTGTTTCTAGAAGAAACCTCTTAGAGAATTCAGTACCAACCAAGCTTCAGCCCACTTTCACACCCACTGGGCAATAAACTTGCCATTTCCCTAGCTGAGGAGGGTGGGAATGGCCCAATTTAGCCGGTCCTCAGCAGCCCCCTCGTTGGCAAGGCAACTACCATCCCCTCACAGAGACAGTACTTCGAAGCTCATGTTGAGATTTTACCCCTCCTCCAACCATTTTGGGAAAAAATGATGGACTGGGACTCTTCAGAAATTCTCTTTCTGGAGGAAAATATCCCTCCCTTACCCCCATCCTTACTTTGTAACCTGGCTTATAACAGGCCATCCATTTTTGTAGCACACTTTTCAAAAACAATTAGAACCTGGTCCCATCTTTCTCGGGCCTGGATCTGCTTTTACAGCAGGAAGAACAAAGCTACCAACTTTTACATAGCCCGGCTAATCATGGAAGTGTGTCCAGGCTTCAAGTAACTTGACTTTTAATTTTTTTTTTCTTGGCAGAGTAATGTAAAATTAAAATGGGGAAAGATATTTAATATTTAATACTAAGCTTTAAAAAGAAACCTGCTATCATTGCTATGTATCTCGATGCAAAGACTATGATGATAATAAAAGAAAGTAAAGAAGACACTTGGCATTCAAAGATTTAACATGTGTGGTCTCAACTATTTGTACACAACTCCAAAGGATTAGAACCAGTAGCATAGTTTCAGATTCTGCTGAGATACAAATTTGAATCACAGGCATTGATTGACAGGTTGGCATATGTGGGCCAATGAATGAGCCTAATTGAATTCCTAGCATATGCTCCTCAATACAGCTTTATTCTTCTCTACTTCCCATGCCAACATTGTACTACAGAGTTTGGTTTGCTGTAGTAGTGTTAAATAATTAGAAGATTCTCAAAGGTGTTGGGAATGTATCCCTGCGATCAAAGCTCTACTGCATATTACTTTCGAGTTTCATTCTTCTAAAGCTGCCTTGCTTGAGGTGGTCTCATCAAGGGGTTATTCCATGCTTTTCTGGGCCTTTGAGAATTGCGCTCAACCTGACGTGTTGTATTCATTAGGTAGCATACGGTCTATAGTAATCACGAATTATACGCAGTTAGGTAGGAATCTTCTTGAGTTACAAACTTGGGTTCATTTCAAAAGTCAAGTTTGTACAACTGGGAGAACAAATGGTTCTTTTTAAAAAGAATCCAATTAGGCCAACACACAGGAAACGTTTCTCAACCTCAAGTCGTAATCGGGAAATGTAAATTAAAACCAAAGTGATAAACCATTTCAGTCCTAGCAGATTGGCTCAATTAAAGATCATATTGAGTGTTGGTATCGATGTGGAGCAGACCAGATGCTGTTGGTGGAAGTGCACATTGGTAGGATGACTTCCTGTGGATGTGCATAGACCATATATACACATTACAATATTCAAACATTTTATGAAACAATACTCTATGAAAAAAAACAAAAAACAAAAAACAATACTCTATGAAATGCATCTGATGTCTATCCTAGACTACTTCATTTTTAAAAATACTCCTTCTGGGGCATGTGGGTGACTCAGTTGGTTGCGCATCTGATTTTGGCTCTGGTTGTGATCTTGGGGTCCTGGGATGGAGCCCCAAGTCAGGCTCCATGCTCAGCAGGGCGTCTGCTTGTCCTTCTACCCCTCCCCCCTGCTCATGCTCTCTCTCAAATAAATAGAATCTTTAATAAATAAATAAAAATAAAAATGATCCTTCTGACCCACTAGATTGTTTGTAAGTCATTAATGGGCCACAGCTCACACTTTCAAAAGCACTACCCTTGACAAACTTAGCTCATACAAAAAGACTGATTACAGCTGTCTATACTAGCAACATTCTACAAACAAGCCAAATGTCAAAAACTATTGAATGGAAAAATAGGTCTTGGTTTACTCATATAATGAAACATTATTTAGCTGTGAAAATTATAGTAACAAGCCAACAAGATGGATGAATCCCAAGATTAGGGAAAGGAGGGAAGCAACTCAAAATACATCTGGTATGATTGCATTTACATAAAACTATTAATTTGCAAAACTAATGCTAGTTCAGGGATACAGACATGGTAAAAACTTTAAAAAAGAAATGTTAATTCAGAAAAAACGGTTACCTCTGGAAGAGTAAGAATAGGATTAGAACAGAGGCCCATAGAATTTTTCAAAAGTAACACTTACATTCTTTTTAACCAGGTGGTGAGTACCTGGGTGTGCCTTATACCATAATTATGTTTTCTTGCACATATGGAAGAAGTATTTATATCTGTTAAATACAAAACAACTTGAAGTTCAGAAAGTCCTATTCCTATGTAAGTACATATTCTATGTACTTAAAGAGCTGATATCACAAGTCACAGACTGGTGACCTACAGGCTGCAAAGCTCCACAAACATGTTTTGTTTGGCCTGCAGAGTGTTAACAGTCGCCTGCAGCTCAGTACCAGGGATGCCCTTGATAGAGGGCTCGTGCTCTCAGTGGGTCACTCCCCCTCATTCCTTGGGGTCACTGGCCTAGCCTCTGGAAGTGGCTGAGTTTGCAATCACTAGTATAGAGCTGGAAGGAAACTGACGCATCTGATCGAACTGCATCCATTTTGTACATGAGGACATACAAAGATCCCGAGCAATTAGTGAACCCTAGTGTGTAGGTGTCTGCTCATCTGTCAGGTAAGAGGATCTGAGAGAGAACATTGATTATCTTTGTACTTTTCAAATGTCATTTTATATCTTTTTATCTTTAACCCTGTGAAGTAAGTAGCATTATCCCAATCCACAGATGAAAAACTTAAGGTCCCATGGGGCACCTGGCTGGCTTAGTCATTAAGCGTCTGCCTTCAGCTCAGGTCATGATCCCAGGGTCCTGGGATCCAGCCCCGCATCAGGCTCCCTGCTGAGCAGGAAGCCTGCTTCTCCCTCTCTCACTCCCCCTGCTTATATTCTCTCTCTTGCTGTGTCTCTGTCAAGTAAATAAATAAAATCTTTTGAAAAAAGGATAAAAGAGGGCACCTGGGTGGCTCAGTTGGTTGAGCAACTGCCTTTGGCTCGGGTCATGATCCCGGAATTCTCGGGATCAAGTCCCACATCGGGCTCCCAGCTCCGCAGGGAGTCTGCTTCTCCCTCTGACCTCCCCTCTCATGCGCTCTCTCTCAAATCAATCAATCAATCAATCAATCTTTTTAAAAAAAAATTAAAAAGAAGGGGTGCCTGGGTGGCTCAGCGGGTTAAAGCCTCTGCCTTCAGCTCAGGTCATGATCTCAGGGTCCTGGGATCGAGCCCCGAATTGGGCTCTCTGCTCAGCAGGGAGCCTGCTTCCCCCCCTCTCTGCCTGCCTCTCTGCCTACTTGTGATCTCTCTCTTCTCTGTCAAATAAATAAATAAAATCTTTTTTAAAAAAAATTAAAAAGGGGGCGCCTGGGTGGCTCAGTCGTTAAGCGTCTGCCTTCAGCTCAGGTCATGATCCCAGGGTCCTGGGATCGAGCCCCGCATCGGGTTCCCTGCTTGGCAAGAAGCCTGCTTCTCCCACTACCTACTCCCTCTGCTTGTGTTCCCTCTCTCACTGTGTTTCTCTCTGTAAAAAAAAAAAAAAAAAAAAAAAACTTAAAAAGAAAAACTTAAGGTTCCAAAAGACCGAGACTTCTTGCCAAATTGATGGACAGGTTTGGAGTCAGTATCTGAATGAAGATCATGCTGACTTAAACTCCATGCTCTAAAGCTTCAGATCATTTAAAAATCCCTTCTGCTCCTGATTTCAATATCTTCCCTTGCCTTTATCAGAACTGCTAACTAGTAGCAAGTGAATATTACCTTCTTTAGCTGCATACATCTGGTTCATTCACTTCCTAAATATTTGTTCAGGACCTGCTGTATAGTAAGAATTAGAGGAGAAGAAGTAAATGATGGCAAAACACAGCCAAGCTCTGATTTTAAAAAAAGCCAAGAATAAAAGCTAAGGATCAGGCTCTAGCTCTTTCCTATCAATAAATTAAAAATTAGGACAAAGGGGGCACCTGGGTGGCTCAGTTGTTAAGTGTTGCCTTCGGCTCAGATCATGATCCCGGAGTCCTGGGATCGAGCTCCGCCTCGGGCTCCCTGCTCGGCAGGAAGCCTGCTTCTCCCGCTACCATTCCCTTTGCTTGTGTTCCCTCTCTCGCTGTGTTTCTCACTGTCAAGTAAATAAAAAAATCTTTAGAAAAAAAAAAAATTAGGACAAAGACTAACTTATTTCTATCCTTAGAACATCCATTTTCAATTTAAACATAGAAGTTTAAGAACATTAGTAAACTCTTAAATTACTATAAATGGATAAGATCTAAAGAAATTCTTTTTTTTTATAAAGATTTTATTTATTTATTTGACAGAGAGGGAGAGGGGGAAGCAGGCTCCCTGCTGAGCAGAAAGCCTGACGTGGGGCTCGATCCTAGGACCCTGAGACCATGACCTAAGCTGAAGGCAGAGGCTTTAACCCACTGAGCCACCCAGGTGCCCCTAGATCTAAAGAAATTCTTGAACGTTCTGTCGGTCTGGTCCTCACAGAAGCATTCTCCAAGATGAAATTAAGTATACAAGGATTTTATTAGGGAAAATGGTTATATGTAAAAGAAAATACAAAGGGAGCCAGAGAAGGCAGGGGGAGCCATGAGGCTGTGATTCAAGTCTGACCCCTACTGAAGGAAAGAGGGAGAGAAAGTTGGGAGAAGCATCCTAGACTGCCTTGCAATCTAAGAAAGCTCTAGCAAAGCCCTTTGTTTGGGAGAAGCCCTTGACCCAGAGTCCCCTGACAACAGAGTCCCATTTCCTCTAGAAAGGGTCTGTCTTAGCATCTCTCCTATCCCCAGGAAGGGGCAGGAACCAGCCCTTGGGAGACATGACCTGGGTGCAAATTCACTGATGAATTTCAAAGCAGCAGCTGGGGCCCTGCTTTGATCACATTCAGTGAATGATTAAGAGGTATATTCTCTTGTCTGCTCTGGTGGTACAGAAATGCAATGTATGTTGCCTGGCTGGTTTCAGAGATTCAACCTATATTCTATGTACTTGATCTGGAGTTTCAAGACCAATTCTTTGTTTTCTGTTCCTGAAACCCTTTAATATAAATAACCAAACCATAAAGGCAGGATGATGTTTGGAACCAAACTGACGCACTCACCCTATCCAGCCCTAGCCCTCCAGAATGGACCTCAAAAAGTCAGAATAAGTTTGGGCTGTAGGGTTTCAGGTCAGTTACCCAAATGACTAGAAATATTCTTGTGGGGAAAGGATAGCGTCCCCGTGACTTAAAGACCCAAAACATGCTGAGACTATATCCCTTTCCCTCTGTTCTGGCTTTTTTGCTCACAGTTTTTCCATCATTTGTTCTCTGGGGAAAAGTGTGAGCCTATTCTAAACAAAGCCAGTTTTTTTTTTTAAGTTGCCTCTCACATCATGAAAAATTCTCAATTTAGCAGACAGGAATTAGGCAATATCATTAAAGTGCTATTTTGCATCTGGAAAACATAGGATTATTTTTACTTTCTTTTTTAAAAGATTCTTTTGAAAGAGTTTATTTATTTATTTGACAGAGAGAGACAGCGAGAGAGGGAATACAAGCAGGGGGAGTGGGAAGGGAGGAGCAGGCTTTCCAGGAGCCTGATGTGGGGCTTGATCCCAAGACCCTGGAATCATGACCCGAGCTGAACGCAGCCGCTTAACAACAGAGCCACCTAGGCGCCCTGCTTTTTAAAGATTTTATTTTTAATCTCTACACCCAACATGGGGCTCAAACTCACCACCTCAAGATCAAGACTTGCACACTTGCACAAGCCAGCCAGGTGCCCTTATTTTCACCTTTTCTTTAAATTGGATGTATACTTAATCCACTGATGAATCACTCAATTCAATGATGAAAAGCTCAAAAGGCACAAGTTATAGAGCGAAAAATCTCCTTTCCACCCTGTCTCATGACCAACCAGTTCCTCTAGCCAAAGAAACCAACATTTTGTATCTTTCCAGATGCATTCTGTACATATACAGGCAAATATGAGTATTAATATTTCCCCAGACTTTTACACAAATAATAGCAACCTGTACACCCTATTCACAACTTCATGATGTTGGATTGTATGGAAGTAGCACGCTTGTTGAGGCGGTATCCTACTGATGGACTTTAGGTTTGTTTTCAGTCTAATCTACAGACAACCTAGTGCACGCACTCTACATGTGCATGAGAATATATGAGGGATGAATTTATGAAAATCACTCAGTTAAAGTTATCTTCATTCATCATTTTCCTTCACTTTTCCCAAATGTCCCCAACAGAACTCGTGCCAGTCCTGCTTGCCCACCCACAATGTGTAAATCAGGGATTCCTTCTTTCTTTCTTTTTTTTAAGATTTTATTTATTTATTTGAGAGAGAGAGAGAGATCACAAGTAGGCAGAGAGGCAGGCAGAGAGAGAGGGGGAAGAGAGCAGAGAGCCTGATGCGGGGCTCGATCCCAGGACCTGAGATCATGACCTGAGCCAAAGGCAGAGGCCTTAACCCACTGAGCCACCCAGGCGCCCCTCTTTCTTTCTTTCTTTAAGATTATTTATTTGTGAGGGCACCTGGGTGGCTCAGTCGTTGGGCGGCTGCCTTCGGCTCGGGTCATGATCCCGGAGTCCTGGGATCGAGCCCCGCGTCGGGCTCCCTGCTCTGTGGGAAGCCTGCTTCTCCCACTACCATTCCCTCTGCTTGTGTTCCCTCTCTCGCTGTGTTTCTCGCTGTCAAATAAATAAAATCTTTAAAAAAAAAGTTTATTTATTTGTGAGAGAGCACGCAAGTGAGAAGTGGGGTGGGGGATGCTTGGCAGAGGGAGAGAATCTTCAAGCAGACTCGGTGCTGAGCACCAAACCCAAGGCAGAGCTCAATCTCATGACTCTTGAGATTACTACTTGAGCCAAAACCAAGAGTTGGATGTTTAACCATCTGAGCCACCCATATGGCCCAATCAGGGATACTTTTAGATCAGAGATGATAGGAAAGATGGAAACACTATGTAAAATTAGATTGCTACCCAATTGTCTATCATTTTATTATCTGCAAATCAAACACCCTACAGAGGAACACAGTACAGTGGTTCTCCCTTCTCCACAAATTTCAGTTACTGGTAGTCACTGATCTCTGGAACCAGATAATCCTCCGGACATATTGCCAGGTCCATGGGTAACCTAACACTAAGTTATAGTGTCTACATCATTCCCTTCACTTCATCTCTTATGTAGGCATTTTATCTCACATCATCAGGAGAAGTGTGGATACCTTGCAATATTTTTAGAGAGATCACATTCACACAACTTTTATTTTAGTGTGTTGGTATAGTCTGTTTTATTATTGTTGTTAATTTCTTACATGCCTAACTTAACGATTAAACTCCATGATACATATATATATATATATATATATATATATATATAGGGAAAAAAACACAGCAGAAATAGTATTCAGTATTATCCATGGTTTCAGGCATCCTCTGGGAGCCTTGGTACACATCTCTCCCTGGGTAAGGGGGAAGCACCGTGCCATCAAAAAATAGTTTGGACATACATGGAAGTTGATAATTCATCATTCCCCTCTGAACCACTAAGATAAGTATGCCAGAGTCAATTAGAAACAAAATTCCTAAACTGAACACTGCATCCGCGAGGTGGTGGAAAGCCAGCAGAGGAGAAAGAGGCGGATATGATGACTACTGGGACTTCCCATACGATCCTTTGCAATTTCCCTCACAGCGTCCAACTTCTAATGACCACAAGTTCTTCCACGTCTTTGGCCTGCCCTACAAGAAGTAGAGAACCACCTCAAGGGCGATGATAGGCCCATTATGATGCAGAGAATGCTGAGGTCAGTGGATCGCAAGGCTCAGAGGATTCTCCCCACAGCCATGGTCCGCGGGAAAAGGCCGTTGTGTACAATGAACGCGAAGAAACTTGAAGCCCCCGTGGGTCTTCTTGATGAGAGAGGGTTCCTGGATACCCGGCAGGTAAAACCTACCTCCTGCAACCAGCCCCTGAGTTTCGAAACGTGGAATCCCGTCCGTCTGCTGGGTCTCGGGAGACTCGGGCAGAATCTGGTCTCAGCCAATCACGCGGCAGGAGAACTGGAGCACACCCTGCCCCACCTCTTCTTTCCGCCTTTCTCTAAGCCGGCCGAAGCCGGCACCCGGTACCTGAAGGTCACATGATGCCTCCTGCTCACGTGACGCAACCTGGGGCAGGGAGGAGGGCGGGCCTCGAGATGCATTACGTCATCACGTCGCGCGGCCGAGGAGGCGAGATCCCTGACGACCACGGTGACGGCTCCAGAGCCTCCGGGTCGGGGCGGCGGCGGCGCTTGGGCTCCTCCTGAGCCGGCTGCTGGCCCCGCGCCCCACCCAATCCCCACAGGCAGGGAACAGACCAGGCGTGGCTGGGTGGGCCAGCGAGCGGAGGTGAGTTGCAGGAGGTGGTGGCAGGCAGCTCTGCCCTTCCCTTCTAGCCCCCAACTCTCGGTTACGGCCCTTCCCCCATCCATCGACTGCCTCCGGGTTGGAACGCGGAGACGCGGGAGAGCTGAGGGAGGCTTGCGGGGCCGGGGGCGTTTCTGGCCTGGAGCACCCTCCTCTCAGCCCCTTCCTGACCGCACCCCTCCGGGACCTCCACCTGGAACTGCCGGAGCTGTTCCCGGTGTTGTCAGGAGGGGAGTCTGTCTTTCCTTCTCCCACCCGGAATTCCTCCCCTTGTCCCACCTGGAATTTAGTCTTTCCAGAATTTGACACCTTTCCGCTCTCGCCCCCTCCCCGAATCTTCCGTGGTGGAACCCCTCTATTCAGATTTTAACAGAAGTTCCAGAAAGGTGAGAGTGAAAGATAGGGCTGAGGTTTTGCCTGATGAGGCAGGAATCCCCAAGGAGGAAGACTACACTGAATTAAGGTTACTGTCAGTTGTGACACTGAAACTGTAAAACCCAGTCCTAGGCTGAGCCCTGTGGTAACTCAGAAAATCTTCACAATAAATGGGAATCTGTTCAGATTTTTTCTTACATCTCCAGAATTGGAAGTAGACTTAAGGAAAATCTTTATGAAAAACGTCATATGCTTTGATGAATCACTTCCTATTCTGTAAAATGGATCTTGCACGTTGTTGGAGAGCTTACGTAGAATTCTTATAAAATAATAGTGGTAGCTGTATATAGAAGTAGATGAGAATTTAGGATCTCGTTTGTGCTATTCAAAATTTATGGTTGTGAATTGTGGACTTTTGAAGATAATTAATTTTCTTTCCTTGGATTATTTCAGAAAGTTATAGGTTCCAAATAGACTCTCAATAACTATCCCATTTCAATCCCCAGAAATGTCCTTGAAACAAAAAAAGGAAAAAAAAATGTCACTGAAGCCTGTCAACAATCGAGAAAGTAAAAGTACATTGGGTTTTTTAAATATGTAATGTATTACTGAGTTTTTTAAATTGATGCATACAAGTGAACTTTGCAAGTGACGAGCTATGGCAGTAAAATTAGTAGTGGAGTTTTAATAGGTTTCTATCCTAATAATTAGGCTCTTGGTTTCAGTATAGAAGAATTACTGCTGGACATTTGCTACTAATGTAGACCCTTCAATAACTTAAACATGTGAAAGTCCATAGGTAAGCTTGCTTGCAGTGTTTCCATTATTCAGGGTGGGTATTGGGTCCTAATTTGAAATGTCATTTTAAAAGAAATCCAGGTATATTTGGAAGTCATAATAATTCTTTGCATACTTCTTTAGAAAAAAAGTTCATTTTCACTGACTCAGACCTTTATTGCTCTAAGTTGAACATACAATCTTTCTTTTCTTGTGTTTGATTTCTAAACATTTAAGGTACAACTGCTAGGATAGGAAAAAATATATAAAACAGAATCCTATCCTCTAAATATGTACCTACTTAATCTACTGATGGATATTAAGTAATAGTGATATCACCCCTTTAAGAAATTTTATCATTTTATCATTTGAGACTGACAGCATAGGCAAGATATGTATGGCTTTTTTCTATTCACAGTACAGTTGAGTATTGATTGTAATAAATGTCAAGTAGTAGGGGCACTCGATATTGGAATTTGGAGGAAGAAGAGATTGTTTTTACTTGGGTTTGTGGCTAGATTGTTGTGGTAAGACCAGTAATAGGAGTACTCTCTACTTGTGTTTGGGTCTGAAGAAACCTCCTTAATTTGTATAGCTGTTTGAATATGTTTAATTTTCCTAGTCTTTCAAGTGTGCTCTGGGTTTTTTCTCTTGTACTTGCAGAATCCAAGGACCCCTTTCATTCTTTCTCCATATTGCTTGATGGGAGGCATTATGGCCCCCAAAGACATAATGACAAATACTCATGCTAAATCCATCCTCAATTCAATGAACTCTCTCCGAAAGAGCAATACCCTCTGTGATGTGACTTTGAGAGTAGAGCAGAAAGACTTCCCTGCCCATCGGATTGTGCTAGCTGCCTGTAGCGACTATTTCTGTGCCATGTTCACTAGTGAGGTAAGTGGTCAGTTACCACCTCACAAATGTAACTCATACTTGTAACCTTGTAGTCGTCTCATTTCATTGGATAAAATAGGAGAAGCTTGATGTAATAGTAAATTTCTATAGTATGGTGGTTTGGTTGGCAGACTGGTCAAAATCTGCCTTTAGACTATGTCTTAGTTTCATCATCTCTAAATTAGGGGTAATTGCAATGTGCAATCACATATGGTTATTGTGACAGTTATTTAAGAAAATCACACATGGGGGCGCCTGGGTGGCGCAGTCGTTGAGCGTCTGCCTTCGGCCCAGGTCAGATCCCAGAGTCCTGGGATCGAGCCCCGCATCGGGCTCTCTGCTCTGCAGGAAGCCTGCTTCTCCTGCTACCAGTCCCTCTGCTTGTGTTCCCTCTCTCGCTGTGTTTCTCTCTGTCAAATAAATAAAATCTTTAAAAAAATAAAAAAAAGAAAATCACACATGAAGTGTTTAGAGCAGTGTCTGGCATGTGGTAGAACACAAATGTCAGCTATTGGATTTTACTTATTTTTAAAATTAGTTTTCCTGTTTTTTTCTCCTTCTAAAGTCTTTTTAAAGTGAATTCTAGGAAGATAAGGGGGAGGGAAAGAAAGAAGAGTGGGATTCAGCCCTCATCCAACTCCACCTAACAGTATATGAAGAAAATTAACATTCATTTGACCAATGTAGTTTTAGAGTAATTTCAAATGAGAGAGGAGGACTTAATAAGTGACTGCATGACTGCATGGGTATATGGAGTATGACTTGGAAAAAGATGCTGACTGTGGAGTATAAGCAGTTAAAGAGAATAATGAAAGGTTGACTTGACAAGAAAAAAGGTTGTGCTTATAGGCATTAAGAAAGACTGTTGGGCACCTGGGTGGCTCTCTTGGCTAGGCATCTGCCTTCGGCTCAGGTCATGATCCCAGGGCCCCGGGAACGAGTCCCACATTGGGCTCCCTGCTCAACGGGGAGCCTGCTTCTCCTTCTGCCCTCCTACCTCCCCCCCACACGCTCTCTCTCCCTCCCTCTCTCTTTCTTTCTCTGTCAAATAAATAATTAAATAAAATCTGTAAAAGAGAGAGAAGAAAGAAAAAGACTGTTCTAGGGGTGCGTGAGTGGCTTAGCTGGTTAAGTGTTCAACTCTTGGTTTCAACTTAGGTTGTGATCTCATGGGTGTGAGATGGAGCCTGCCTCCCCTCCTGGTCCCCTCCACTCAGCCGGGGGTCTGCTTGAAGCATCTCTCCCTCTGCCCTCCCCTACCCCAACAACAACAACAACAACAAATTAAATAAATAAATAAATCTTTAAAAATAAAGAGCTGCTTTAGTAATTGGCAGAATACTTAAAATGTAGAGTAAGCCTCTTGAATATATTGTGAAATATATTTATTTAGAAAGCCAAACAGCAGAGAAACTACAGCTTTTTTACTTTTCAAAATCTCAAGTCTTGTTTTTGAAATTTTAAATCAATTATCTTGAAATTTTTTGAAGACTTATTTATTTGAAATAAAGAGTACGGGGGTGGGAGGGTGGCAGGTAGAGGCAGAGGGAGAAGGGAAACTGAGCATGGAGCCTGTCACAGGACTCGATCACAACCCGGAGATCATGACCTGAGCTGAAATCAAGAAATCAGGAGTTGATTAACCTACCTACCAAATCGTAGCTTAACCTACGAGCCACCCAGGCTCTTGAATTTTTTTAAGCTTGAGTGAGAGTACACCAGTGTGTATTATATCATGTATCTATACTTACACATGTGTGAAATATCTCATTATGTTAATGTTATTTTCAAAAAACGTTATTTTCCAAAAAAAATTTTTTTAAGAGAGAACATGCAAGCGGGGGTGGGGCATGGAGGGGGCAGAGAGAGGGAGGAAGAGAGAGAATCTCTAGCAGGGAGCCCAACACAGGGCTCAGTCTCACGACCCTGAGATCATGACCTGAGCCGAAATCAAGACTCGGAGTCTTAACTGACTGAGTCACTCAGGCGCCCCTTAAAAGATTAAAAAAAAAAAAAGCAGGGTGTACCTGGGTGGCTCAGTTGGTTAAGCATCTGCCTTTGGCTCAGGTCATGATCCTGGGGTCCTGGGATCAAGCCCCACATTGGGCTCCCTGGTCTGAGGAGAGGCTGCTTCTCCCTCTCCCCCTGCTCATAAGCGTTTGCGCTCTCTCTTTCTCTCTCTCTCAAATAAATAAAACCTTAAAAAACTTTTTTTAAACCATCAGTATTTTTTTTTAATCTTATTACCTTAGTGAAGATGTTGCTGTCGGATCTGAATAGGAGAGTGATGGCTATATCTCATTCACTCTAGGGTTAAATGTTACCATCTCCTTTTACAAATGAAGAAATGTCTCCAATATTAAATGACTTGCCTTAGGTCACATGGCTTTTAAATGGTAGATGTGGGGTTTAGTCCTCAATTTTCTGACTCTAAACCTAAACAATACATGCCATATTTGAAAAGCTATGAATATATGCCATATTGCTTTATACAAATCTTACTTGCTTGTTTTATACAAATTTTAACTACTGTGCTTCCTCAGCCTCTGATATGTGGATTTTTATATTCTATAGTTTCAAAGTAAAAATAGTTGATGATGCTCTGAGGCAATGCTCAGTCACATGGCTGGTAGGAAAAACATGGAAACCTGACAGATCATTCCTGCTAATTCAGGCTAATTTTAAGATGCTCTTGTGTATAACATCATAGATCACGTCCTGTATTGTCCTCCAGAAACAGTATCTGCCCAAGAGCATCAGAAGCAGTTGGCATTTAACTGGGTAAGGAAGGTTCTCTCAGCAGCTGCTGAGCATGAAATACTAATGGAGCAGGACTGCTGACTACTAATTATATATTGTACATCCTGTTCTTTGTCAGTATGAGGAAAATTAGCCCGTCTTTACTCTCTCTGCACATTGAAATTGGTATGGAGTTCTATAAAAGAATTCTTTCTTTTTTCTCATCAGGGATTATTTTATAGTCTTCCTTTAAAAACTGGTATTAGGCAAGAAAATGCCAGATGGTTTGTTTTTATTTTTAGGAGTAACTGACACAAAGGAGTGGGTCCAGAGATCTGGGTCCTAGGCTCAGTTCTCTTAGCAATGCTTTGTGAATCCTGAGAACCATTTAACTTCCCTGGGTTGATCTTTAAAATAAAGTAGTCGAATTAGATGATTTCATTGTTCTTTTCTAGCCCTGAAACGCTCCTCAAATGTGGTCCAATGGAAAGATCATTTGAGTGAGACAAAAGGACTTGAGTTTTAGCTGTCTCTTACTAGTTAAGATACCTTGGTTAAGTCACATAACTGCTTTGAATGGGAATAATACCGGACCTCTAAATCTTTACCAGGTTGCTGTGAGAATTAGGTGAAATAATAGTAAATAAGAAGCACTTGGAAAAATTGTAAAGCAAATATAAATGTGAAATGATACTATAAATTGCTCTAAGTTAATAAATAGTGAAATATTTTCACACTTAAGTTATTTGATGGAAATGTGGTTTGTTGAATAAAATTTCTGGAATAGATGTACTTATATATTTCTGTTTGTAAATATTTTTACTATATGCAATGTTAATAAAACCTTTTTCCAAAATGATGTGACATTTTTAATGTTAGGGATTGATTTTGTTATTGGCTTTGGTAGAAATACTTCTTGATTATTATTTTGGGCTTATGGAGAAATCAAAGATGATAAAGCCATTTAGTTTGTAATGGAAGTTTTGTGAGTAATTTTAATTTCTTTTTTTTTTTTTTAAAGATTTTATTTATTTGACAGCGAGAAACACAGCGAGAGAGGGAACACAAGCAGAGGGAGTGGTAGCAGGAGAAGCAGGCTTCCCGCAGAGCAGGGAGCCCGATGCGAGGCTCGATCCCAGGACGCTGGGATCATGACCTGAGCCGAAGGCAGACGCTTAACGACTGAGCCACCCAGGCGCCCCAAGTAATTTTAATTTCTAACTAAGGTTAAGATGTAATAAAATTTTCATAAGGTAATCAATTTCCAGGTAGTCTGCTGTCCTGTAAAACCGAAGATTTCCACTCTTGGTCAAACAATTTTCTGTGATTATCTGGCCTCTTCGATACTCATAACTCTAAGGATATATTCCGAACTAAATATACCACTAACAATTCAGTAATCCCGAAATAGACTGAATCCAATATTTTGAAAAAGTATCAAAAATTCAGTTATGTTTAGTGTCTCAGTAGAAGACCCTTTAAGATGACTTGCATGTTTCATCACTACCAAATATAGTCTAAGGACAAATAGAACAGTACTAAGTAGTCTCGGGGGGTCTGGAGTTGTAAGCCACAGGTCCTCTACAAGCATGAAACTTCATTGAAATTTTGTGTTTTATCTTAAAAGCTCAGGGACAGGACGCCCAGGTGGCTCAGTTGTTAAGCGTCTGCCTTTGGCTCAGGTCATGATCCCAGGGTCCTGGGATCAAGCCCCACTTTGGGCTCCCTGCTCCGCGGGAAGCCTGCTTCTCCCTCTCCGACTCCTGCTTGTGTTCCCTCTCTCACTGTGTCTCTCTCTGTCAAATAAATTAAATCTTTAAAAAAAAAAAAAAAAAGCTCAGGGACACCAGTAGTATGTTCACAGAATTTTTGCATTCTATTCTGTAATAGATCTGCATTTGTTTTATTTCAAAAGTAGTATTTTATTCACTGGTAAAATTGATATTCCAAGGTGTCACCTCACTGTGTGCTCTGGGGTTATATACAGCTGCCCCCAATTTGAGAAGCTACAAATATATGCCATATTTGCTTTATACAAATCAAACAAATTAGACCGTAATTTTTTAAACCTGTGTATTCAGTTAATATTAACATCCCTTCAAGCTCTTGGATATGAGATTCTGCCTTCCTCTCGTGGAATTATAACCACCATTATTTCATACCCTTTGAACTTTCAGCTTTCAGAGAAGGGGAAACCTTATGTTGATATTCAAGGTTTAACTGCTTCTACCATGGAAATTCTGTTGGATTTCGTGTACACTGAAACTGTACACGTAACAGTGGAGAACGTGCAAGAACTGCTCCCTGCAGCCTGT
Organism: Procyon lotor; assembly: GCA_028646535.1. Taxonomy (NCBI): domain Eukaryota; kingdom Metazoa; phylum Chordata; class Mammalia; order Carnivora; family Procyonidae; genus Procyon; species Procyon lotor. Next base: position 21,992,280 of record CM053618.1, read on the forward strand.
CTGCTCCAGCTGAAAGGTACGGATGTTAAAGCTGCCGGCGTGCCAGGGGAGCCTTGGAAATGTTTCAAATTAATGATGTAAATTTAATCCTGAAAATTATGGAGACAGGCACTCATGTTTACTGCCTGTGGCACAGATTTCAATCGTAATTGCAAAGAACCTCTCCACATGTGAGTATTTGGCTCTTTAAAAGAGAGCATTTACCTTTTCTGTTTTTTAAAAAATGGAAGAGGGAATAATAGACACATTTTCTCTCACATATGTACACAGTAACTCTGCCGGGAAACATGGGAGACTGATACTATTCATGGCCTACGTGGAAAGGAACTAGATGGCCAGGTGGATAGGGAGGCTGTGGGATTATTCATGACAAACGCTTTTGTACTTTTAATTTTTGAATCATGTAAACTATCTCTTGGAAATTTAAATTGACATACAAAAATGAAAATATATAATGTTTTCATAGGATTAAACATTCCTATTTCCAGTCCATTTTTCTTAACCTGTTCTGATGTTGCTATGATTTTCAGATTTTCCAAACACATGGTTGAAAATTTTCACTTTTTAATACATGATTGAAAACAGTGTGAAGTTTTTGCATTAGTACACAGCTGTAAAATTAGATTTATGATCTGAACTTGTCAATTAGAGAAATAAGATTGGTGTTAGTATCTTTTTATTTTTCCTTCATAGGAGTCTTTCAGTAAGTTTGCATATAGAGTAGAAATTGGGTACATTATGTTAAATTGTGATTGGTTTTATAAAAGTTTGACTCCCAAAAGTTTTATAGGCATTTTTGTCTAATTTTGCCACTGTCCATAGAAACAATTTGTCTTACTATACATATTTTAAAGCTGAAACAGAGATATAGTTGTAAAGGCCTGCCTTGAAGATCACATAGCACATAAAACAGGATCGCATTTGAATTCCTTAAGCATAAAATTTCTAATCTGATCATCAGGTGTTGAGCCAGGATTCGTCTGTTACCAGATGACTTGCATGTTTCATCATTACCAAATCGAGTCTAAACATAAGATCTAAACATCTGTCTTCATCCAAGAATGTAGACCAGTTCACACCTGGTCAAGTACCCTGAAGTGTTGCTTGTCTGTGTCTGTTCTAGGTGTGAAGCAAGCCTGCTGTGAGTTCTTAGAAAGTCAGTTGGACCCCTCCAATTGCCTGGGTATCAGGGATTTTGCTGAAACTCACAATTGTGTTGACCTGATGCAAGCAGCTGAGGTTTTTAGCCAGAAGCATTTTCCTGAAGTGGTACAGCATGAAGAATTCATTCTTCTAAGTCAAGGAGAGGTGGAAAAGCTAATCAAGTGTGATGAAATTCAGGTACAAATTTGGCTTGGTATTTGGGTTTCTTCAAGACTAGGTCATTATAGAACTTGGGAAAAAGCAAGGTGGAATTACTGTGTTTCTGTAGCAGGGGATCTTAATCAAGTATCAGTATTGGCTCCAAAGGTTTCACTCAGTGCCCTGAAAGTATATGCCAAATATATTTGCACTTTTATGGGAGAGAGTTAGCCACCTTCCTCAATGTATGCTCCCAGTGCTCCCAATGGTTAAGAGTCACTTTTTTTTTTTTTTTTAATGTTTCTCTAGATGTTTTACAACTATTTGTTAAGATTTTATTTATTTCTGGGGCGCCTGGGTGGCTCAGTCGTTAAGCATCTGCCTTCAGCTCAGGTCATGATCCCAGGGTCCTGGGATCGAGCCCCGCATCGGGCTCCCTGCTCGGCGGGATGTCTGCTTCTCCTGCTACCATTCCCTCTGCTTGTGTTCCCTCTCTTGCTGTGTTTGTCTCTGTCAAATAAATAAAATCTTTAAAAAAAAAAAGATTTTATTTATTTCTTTGCCAGAGAGAGAGCAAAAGTGAGAGAGCGCGCACAATCAGGGGAAGCAGCAGGCAGAGGGAGAAGCAGACTCCCTGCTGAGCAGGGAGCCTGATGTGGGCTTGATCCTAGGACCCTGGGATCATGACCTGACCCAAAGGCAGACCCTTAACCAACTGAGCCACCCAGGTGTCCCAAGAGTCACTATTAAAGAGAGTGTAGAATAAGCAGAAATCGAAATAAAGTAGATTTCTGTAGAAAGTAGATTTCTCTTTTTTTCATTCATTTTACAAACATTTATTGGGAATTTCTACGATACAGCAGTAGATATTCTCAATAAACTGTATGTGCCAGGTGCTATGGATCCAAAAGTGAGTACGATACAGTCCTTGTTTTCAGTAATTCACAGCATAGTGGTAGAGACAGACAAAAAGACAAAACTTACAGAGTATAATGAGAATAATGAACTTAGTCAAAGTGAAGAAATTAGAAAAAAGAAGAATTAAACCTTCTAAGTTAAAATTAGATCAAAAAGAACGTGGATCGAAAAGGAAGTGAAAAAGGTTGGTGATCATAAGCAGGAGGCAGATGACAAGTGCCTGATGGGAGTATGAGGGAGTGGGGAGAAGGGACATGTGAACTAGGCCCTGAAGAAGTTGTTTTTCACCTAGCAGAGGGGAAACTACCTGTGGGTGGGCAAGGGCTCAGTGACTTACCCCAGCAAGAAGAATCTTAGTCAATCGAATGCTAAATTATAGTGTCCGTAGTTTAGCAGAGTTTTTATTGCATAGAGATCTGTAGTTAGGCTGACAGTTTGAGTGAAAAGTCCAATATAGGGCTAGAGATGTCTTTGAAACCCAAAGCATTAATTTCCAGTGGTCGAATTCTCTAATTAGTAGCTCCTAGAAAGTGCCTAGCAGAGCCCAGAAGTTAGTGGCACCTCAGGTTAATATTGGAAAGAATCAAAGTCCGATGAATTTTCTCAGTGCTATGGAAGGAATTTGCTAAAGAAATCCTATAATATACTTTTGTAAACCCAATGATAACTAATTTTATTAAAACTAAGATTTTTATGTAATATAATAAATAGTATTAAGAATGTCTCATTAGGGACGCCTGGGTGGCTCAGTTGGTTAAGCAGCTGCCTTCAGCTCAGGTCATGATCCCAGGGTCCTGGGATTGAGTCCCACATCGGGCTCCTTGCTCAACAGGGAGCCTGCTTCACCCTCTGCCTCTCTGCCTGCTTGTGTTCTCTCTCTCTAATAAATAAAATATTTTTTTTAAAAAGTCTCATCAAATTTTAGCCAACTTTTTCTTTTCACCTTTCCCTACTGACTTTTTGAGGGAAAATTGATTAGGGCACATTGGTGACATTGTTTCCAACTAAAGAGGAATCATTTTACAATTTGACATAGTGTCATATTAATCCAGAGAAGCTGCTGTTACAAATGTGACTGAACCAAATATTTGCTAAAGTTTTGTTCTCATTCTTGCTATGGTAGGACATTGTGTCCATGCACCGAAATGCCAGGTATAGACAAATGGCACATTCTTCATACCTGGGAAACTGGTAACTTGCTAGAATATCTTGATTTTTCTTTATTTATCCACACATTAGAAAATATAGTAAATAGGATGAGTACCATAGACTTGAAGTTTTACTGCACATAATAATAAAAGAGCTAAAACTTACTCAGCATTTACTGTTGGCTCCTTTATTAAATATTTGCTGGATACTTATGGTGTGTCCAGAACAGTTCCATGTGCCTGCGATCTGATTGTAGACAAAAAAAGATAAAATTTCCTGTACTCTGGACTTTTCATTTTAATGGTACCATTCTTGGTATATCTTATCTAATGTAGTTCTCAAAAGTGTCTCCATTTTTCAGAGAAAGAGACTGAAGCTTCAAGGGTACCCATCATACCAGATCTAGTAAGTGGTAGAACCAGGCCTCATATCTGGGCAATCTGGCTCCGCATTGTTCTGTTCCAAGAAACTATGAGCAGGTTGCCTAGTTAGTTTCTCATTGACCAAATCAGCAAGCAGTTACAGCAGTCATTTGTTTTAGAACTACATGAACTTTGAATAAAATTCAATGGAACAGGAGCAGCAAAAGACCAATTTTTTTATTCTGAAACTGAGACAAAAAGAGTTGGAGAACTCTTTTGTGTAGTCTTCTGTCAGCCTCTGTCAAAACTGTCTTTTTTTCTGAAGAGACAGCAAATGGCACTTTTTTTTCTCTTCCATATATTGGCCAGAATGAGGAAGCAGATGTTTTACTCCACAACTAATACTTCCTCTTAATTATATAAAACGATGGTATTTAACACAATGGGAAACAGTATATTGTACTGGTTAAAACGGCGTGGGCTTTAGAATCATCCTGGGGTTTATTTTGGCTGTGTGACACATGTTAACCTAACCACTAATCTTCAGCTTCCTTTTCTGTAGATAGTAGCCATGCTTAGTGCATAGGGCCATTCTGATCATTAAATATCAGTGCCCAGTACATAAAATAGTTCTCTGTGAAAATTTATTATGGGGAAATTTTTCTCTATAGTGAAGCATTAATATAGGGGTTTTTTCCTCCCAATTTAGTTGTTTCTCTGCAATACTAGTTTATTCTGTCTTCAGTAAGATCAAGGATATCTGTTCATGACTGAAAAGCCCCTTTATGAATTGATAAATCTAAACCTAGAATATATCAGAGCCTAATAAAATAGCTGTTTACAACTATTAGCTTGCCATTCTTGTCTTTAAAAAAAAAAAGACTTTTTTTTTAATTGGGGACAACCTTCTGCACAATCCTCTGCCTCTAATCCATCAGTAGGCTGGGTAGTTTGACCTCTCATAAATTTGGTGCATAAATTTCTATCACTACTGCCATGGTCTAAGCACCTATCGCTTTTTTTTTTTTTTTTTAAGATTTTATTCATTTATTTGACAGAAAGAGAGCACAAGCAGAGGGAGTGACAGAGGGACAGAGGGAGAAGGAGAGGCAAACTCCCTGCTGAGTAGGGAATCTGATGCAGGGCCTGATCTCAGGACTCCGGGGATCATGACCTAAGCTGAAGTCACCCCAAAGCCTAATGTACCAGAGGAGCCTTTAACTGGTATCCCAGCTCTTGGCCCTTCTAAACTGTTCTACCCATGGTAGTCAGGGTAATTTTTGCAAACATTAGTATGATCATATCACAAGCTTGGTTGAAACCTTTTAGTGGTTTCCCATTGCTGTTAGAGTAAATTCCAGTCTTCTAATGCTCTCTCTGAGCTGGCCCTTGGTTACCTCTCCAGCTTAATCTTTTACCATTCTTCCCTTGCCTCATTCATTCTACTACAGCAGCCTGTAGTCTGTTCATTTTTGCTTTAGGACAGTGCTGTCCAGTAGACCATGATGTGAAGATGGAGAGGATCGATAGTCATGCTGTCCGGTTTGCTAATCACTAGCTACGTGTGGCTGTTGAGCACTTGAAATGTGGCTAGTGTGACTGAGACGCTGAGTTTTTAATTTAACTTAATTTTAATTAATGTATCTATAAATAGCCATACATGGCTAGTGGCTACCATATTGGGCAGTATAGCTCTAGGGTTTTTTCATGTGCTCTTCTCTTTGCCTTGGAGTCCTTTCTCACTCTTCCTGGCTAGCTGCTATCCATCCATCAGATTGAAATATATTTCTTCTACATAAAGGCCTTTTCTGACCTGTCAATCTGAGTTAGGAATCTCATGTTATTCTGTCTCATAGCCCCTGTACTTTTTCTACATGGTATATAATGACAAAGTGGGAGTGTTCGTTTTACTGTTACCTCCCTGCGTAAAAGCAAAGTTCATGTCTAATTTGTTACCAGTGTATAACCAGCTTCCAGCCCTGTGTTTGGCACTTAGTAGGTGTTTGGTAAATCCAATGAGTGAATATTCTGAAACATTTTCTCTATTTTCAGTTCTTGGGAAAAGTTCACAGAATGGTGTCTTTATCTAGGCACTGTGACATTCTGAAAGGTATCTCAGAACAGGTACACTCCCCAAATGATTAATTTATATAACCTCTTAAAGCACAGTGCCTGATAAATAGTAATTATTTAGATGCTAATTGACAATTCTTTGGAAACTGCAGCATTATAGCATAATGATGTAAGAGAAGTTCTTGCCTCATAGGCTTAGATGAAGAGTTAGGGAGCAATCCTAGAGGTCATTAGACAGCACTTACTGAACACAAGTTATCTTAAGAGCCAATTTTAGGGGTGCCTGGCTCGTTTGGTCGGTAGAGCATGCATCTCTTGATCTCAGGGTCATGGCTTCATGCCCCACATTGAGCATAATTAAAAGCATAATTAAAAAATTAATTAAGAGCATAATTTTTTTTAAAAAGCCATTTTTGAGGGCGCCTGAGTGGCTCAGTCGTTAAGCGACTGCCTTCGGCCCAGGTCATGATCCCAGGGTCCTGGGATCGAGCCCCACATCGGGCTCCCTGCTCAGCAGGAAGCCTGCTTCTCCTGCTACCATTCCCTCTGCTTGTGTTCCCTCTCTCGCTGTGTTTCTCTCTGTCAAATAAATAAAATCTTTAAAAAAAAAAAAAAAAAGCCATTTTTGAATAGGCAACAGATTCCTCCTACCCTTGTAAAGTTTCAGAAATGACCAGAAAAAGATTCAGGGGGCACCTGGGTGGCTCAGTGGGTTGAAGCCTCTGCCTTCGGCTCAGGTCATGATCTTGGGGTCCTAGGATCAAGCCCCGCATCGGGCTCTCCGCTCAGTGGGGAGCCTGCTTCCCTCTCTCTGCCTGCCTCTCTGCCTACTTGTGATCTTTATCTGTCAAATAAATAAAATCTTAAAAAAAAAAAAATTCAGGAATGGAAAAACTTCTAAAGTAAAAGGCAACTTGTGACTGATGGATTATTAGGCACTGTCTCAGATTTTTTTTACCCAGTTTGACTGCAGCTCTTTAGCTGGTCTTAAACCCTGGGACAAGGGTTGTTTTCCCAAGACCTTAGCTATTTCTGGAAGAGAAGAAATAATGGTGGTAGAGGATGGGGAACAGGAAGGAGAAAAGCATGGCTACTTTCTGAGATTGTGAGATCATTGGAAAAGCAGAGTTCCATGATGTGTAATTATACATTTACAGGTGGATTCTGAAGAGCCCGTCTTTGAAGCTGTCATCAACTGGGTGAAGCATGCCAAGAAGGAGCGAGAAGAATCCTTGCCTGACCTGCTACAGTACGTCCGGATGCCCCTGCTGACCCCCAGGTACATCACAGACGTAATAGATGCTGAGGTAAGGCATGCAAAACACATAGGATCCAAACCCTTGAATATCTCTCGCAGCTTAGTATTGTGTACTCAAAATTGGTTATTTTAACGTAGGCACAGAGCCTCCCAGTTAGCCTGTCTAGGAGTGCCAGAGAAGGTGGTGCTAGGTAGTCTCCAAACAATTGCTTGGCAAGTCAACCTTCTGGAAATGGAAACCTGTGGTTTAATTTTCTGTTTTCTTGTCTTTTTGTTTTATACGTCCCTATGTGTTTTACATAAGCACCATGAGATGACAAATGTCCCCTTCTCCATCAAACATAAGTTGTTCCAAATTGCCCTGAAAAAATGCTTTGCTTATCAAGTCTATTTTTGACCTCTCGTGATACCAACATGAAAGTAGTTTGATGCATTTTAATATCAATTTGGGTTATCCTGTGTTTATTTATAAAAGTGTTTTTCCAGCCCAAGTTCTTGATGTGTAGTATGTCTTCATAATTTTTACCATATATATCACCGATTTACCTAGACCATATTTTGGGCAAATACTGCTGTTTAAATATAGATGAAGCCCACGTCAGTGAATGTGTTCCTTCTTCTGGCCCAGCCCCAGACCTCTTGGGGAGTTAACTACATACACAGTTTTGCAGGTCGCATTAGGAAAGTTGCAGGCTGATTAGTGTCATGTGTCAAACTTTTTCTCATATTTGTAATTTCTAACAACTCATAGCCATCACGTTCTTTATATTATGGTTCATAGTGCAGACTCTTGAGTCCAGCGCAGGAGACTGAAGTCCCAAATCACCACTCACCCTGCAGGAGGGAGCCTGGCCTTACTCCCCTTCTCCCTCTGAGCTCTTCTAGAGCTCCTCATTGGCTGAGCCCAGCCAGAAGCCAGAGGGCCTAGGGACCCTACGACATACTTCATGTAGGCCAGTCTTCTAAGCCAGCAAGCAGAGTGGGGAAGGATGTCGAGTGAATCTAGGGATGTAAAGGAGAGCTGCCCAGTACAGAGCTCCATCAGAAGGAGACAGAGGCATCGTGGTGCTAATTATGGTGCTAATCCATAATTGGGGAAATTATGTCAGACAAGATTTACTTCTTCCTGTCATCCCAAGAATTAACAGAAGCCTTTTGGTTTTCCCTTAAAATTTTTATCAGCTATTTCCTATTTATGTTTGTGTATTGGCTGGAAGGATATACAAACAAACTAATAAAAATAGTTAATACCTAGTGCTGAGGTGGATAGAGAATATTCTCAATATATCTTTTTACGTCATTTGATTTTTGAACCATGTAATAATATATTGTCTATTAAAAAATTGTTCTCTTAATTTGTGGAAACCCACTGCATAATTAGTACCAGCAGCCCTTTTGGAACTGGTTTCCTGTATCAAGAAGTTACTTCCTATGTGTGCCATTTATACTTGTCTATTAAAGACGTGGCCCCTTTGGCTCACTCTGCTGTCTGCTGTGTTTCAGCCTTTCATCCGCTGTAGTTTACAGTGCAGGGATCTAGTTGATGAAGCAAAGAAGTTTCATCTGAGGCCTGAACTGCGAAGTCAGATGCAGGGACCCAGGACGAGGGCTCGTCTAGGTAAGCTGGCATCTTGGCAGAAGGAAGTGATATTTTTCAACGCCTCTTGGTGGCATGATGTAATTGAAAAGAACATTCACTAAGAAGTACCAAGACCCGTTTTTAATCTTTTAGTAATGGTGTCATCTTGGACAAGTCACTTCACCACCCTGAGCTCTCCTACAAACCAAGGATACTTCCCTATCTATTTCACATAACTGTTTGGAGGATTAAATGGAATAGAGTATGTAACAACGCTTTCTAAATTGTCAAGTATTAGGCAGTGTAAGTTATAATTTTATTTCACCGGGACGCCTGGGTGGCTCAGTCTGTTAAGGTTCTGCCTTTAGCTCAGGTCATGGTCCCAGGTCCTAGGATGGAGCCCCATATCAGGCTCTCTGCTCAGTGAAGAGCCTGCTTCTCTCTCTCCGTCTGCCTGCCGCTTCCCCTGCTTGTGCTCCCTCTCTCTCTCTCTGTCAAATAAATAAAATATTTTTTTAAAAAATAAATAATTTTATTTCACTATTTTTGGAGTCTTGTGAATTAGAAATTATTTCAAATGCCATGTAGTAGTTTCTCATTCTGGAATGAGAAGAGGAAGGAATATACTCCATATATACATACTATATACAGAATATACAATACTGCTGTATAGTATAAAGTACGGGAGTGCAGTACAGTGGAAAGTACAGGGGTTTGGTGGTGACATGCAGTAGTTCAGAGCCTTGACTCTGGAGCCAGACTGTGTGGGTGCAGAGTCTAGCTTACTGCTTACTAGGTGTATTAACTTTGGCAGGCAACTTCCTCTCTGTGCTTCAGTTTCCTCCTCTGTAAAGTGGGAATCTTCACAGTTCTTACCTCCAAGGTTGTTAGGAAGAATAAATGAAGTAATTTATGTAAAAGACTTGGCGCAGTTCTTGGCACATGAAAAGTACTATATACATTAGCTGTTATTTTAGCAAAGAGACTTAGGTTCAAATCACAGCTCCAACAGTGACCAGTTGTATGACCTTGGGTAAGGTATCAATTTATCTGAACCTGTGCTTTTGCCTCCAAATTGAGGATACTAATGTCTTATTTCAGTGGGTTGTTGTGGAGATTAAATGGGATAGTACATAAAAGATGCCTGACATTGTAGCTGACGGGTAAGTAAGTACTCAGGTATTTCCTCACTTCCATTTCCTATCCTTCCTATTCCACTAGTATAAATGACCTATGGGGTAGTGTTTTGTTTTTGTTATTGTCTACTTTTTCTCTTGGCTAACTGTGGACTCATATAAATGAAGGTGTTAATTGATAATTAAGCTTTACTGATTGCTTTAAGTAGAATGATGATTTTTCCCCTGTATTTTTTTAATGGCATAAGTACTGTATGTCAATGTATTTCAGTGTAGAAATGTTAGAAATACAGAGAAGATCTTGAGCAATAAGAATGATTCTGCGTGCCCTTAGAGTTGTGAGGTTATTTTTCAGAAGTTCCAGAAAAGAAATTCTGAAGCTGTCTCCAACTGGATTCTTATTTTAGCATTTCCTTGTCAGTGCCTTAGAAGTAAATTGTTCCTGCCATCATGTCTTCTACCCAGGTCTCTTCACAGAGATCGCTAACCCAGCTACCAGGATAATGATTCTTCTGCATACGGCATAAGGAAATTAAATTTACAGCTACATAAAAACAGCATGCCAAATAATGGGTGGGGATTTTGTCTTAGTTATTTGCCTTTTACCCGTTACTCTCTCACAGAAGGTACAATGATTTGTCACAGTCTCCTTTTCTGAGCTAAAAATCAATACATGTGGAAATGTAGTCTCTGAATCCTATGATGTTAGCAGTCCTGCGGGCTATCTGCTGCAGTCCTCTGACAGCACACCACAGCCCACACACACTCCCCGCCCCCCCCCCCCCCCCCCCCCCCCCCCCAGTAATGACAATGGCACTGTCAAGATGCCTCGGTTTTACTAATGTGCTTTTTTCATACTGTTTTGGTCAGATGTTTTAGACATACATTCTTCATGATAAAGAGAAATCTAACTTAACAAATCGTTCCCACCCACCGACCCCCCCGGCCATTCATTGGCAGAGAACAAACAGGCTTCCTTCTAGTCATTCCTTTCACTAGCTCTTTTCACATTAGTTTGTTAGAATAGTGGTCCCCAACGTAGGGTCTGAAGACATTGAAACACTTAGGAGTTCTCCCAGGAGAGGAAGACTTTCTAGGCACAAAGCAATAGAAAAAAATCACAAAGGAAAAGGTCAGTGTATTTGACTAAATAAAAATCATGCACAACATTATAAGACAAATTAGGAGGTAGATTTGCTAAAATCACAGCAAAGAGTTAAACTTATTTATATATAAAGAGCTCATAATAAAAATACATGAGAAAAACCCTAAAGACTTGAGTGTACAGTTCACAGAGGAGGGTACAATTGACTACTAAATATGAGGGGAGAAATTCAAACTAATTACTAATAGTCTTATTAGTAAGAAGGTAAGAATTAAAACAATAAATGCAATTTTTTGTCTACCAAAGCACCAGAGATTAGAAAACAATATCCACTACAGAGAGTAGAATGAATTGGCAACCTTATAGTGTTGGTGGCAATATATATTGGCTTAAACCTCAGAAAGTAATCCTAGAGTGTATATATATATTTTTAAAGATTTTATTTATTTGAGAGAGAGAGAAGGGGCAAGCACACATACAAGTGGGCTTGGGGGGTGGTGTGGTGGGGGCAGATGGAGAAGCAGACTCCATGCTGAGCAGGGAGCCCATCTCAGGACTCCAACCCAGGACCCTAAGATCGTGACCTCAGCAGAAGGGAGACACTTAACCAACTGAGCCACCCAGGCACTCCTCTTATAATATATATTAAAAGATTTTTTTTTAAGTTAGTGTTGTTCACTCTAGCAATCCTCCCATTTCTGTATTAAAGAAAATAACTGGGATTTCATTTTTAAGTGTATTTATCACAGGACTATATGTGATTATTTATGGTACCAAATTACAAATGCCTGAAATGCCTAAGAATAATAAAATTATGTATTAAAAGATTTTGTTAATATCTTGGGGAAATTAAATATATACAGCTGGCAGGTGCACCTGGCTGGCTCAGTTGGTGAACCGTGCAACTCTGATCCCAAGGTTGTAAGTTCAAGCCCCACATTGGTTGTGGATGTAGAGATTACTTCAAAAAATAAAATCATAGGGGCGCCTGGGTGGCTCAGTAGGTTAAAGTCTCTGTCTTCAGCTCAGGTCATGATCTCAGGGTCCTGGGATCGAGCCCCGCATTGGGCTCTCTGCTCAGCAGGGAGCCTGCTTCCCCTTCTCTCTCTGCCTGCCTCTCTGCCTACTTGTGATCTCTCTGTCTCTGTCAAATAAATAAATAAAATCTTTAAAAAAAAATAAAATAAAATCATAAAAAAATTAAAAAACAGGATACAATAAATATGGTCCCATTTATGTTATATAAATATTTAGAAACAAGGCTGGAAGGGAATAATCTCTTACATTTTGGTGTGTTTTCGTGTTGTGGAATTATGGGTAAACATTTTTCATAATATTTGTCTATATTTCCTAAGTTCTTTTAGCAGTGAGCATATATTTTACTTATGTTTTATAATCACAAGAAATAATTTCTAAATCTTTTTAACCACTGGGAGGTTAATATGTAAATAAGGATGGGAATATACTAATCCTCTTTCTCAAATTTTCTAAAAGACAATGGCTTTTGTACTAGACAAAGCTACTACACTAAATACATCAGAATTGACTAAAATTATATCTGTTCATTGTGAAAACACTGATGCTCTCATACTTATCAAAAGCTCTGTTGGCACTTGTATTTAACTCTAGCAGTAATGGGGAAGTTAGTTAATACAGCTTGGTAGATAGTCTTTTAGAACATGAGGTCTATCTTGGAAAAATAATGAAAAGAGTCCTTTGTGGCAAAGTAGTTTTGGAACCAATGATCTAGGGCCCCAGGCATTTAGAACCATAAAACAACTGAGTGACTCACACTGACACCTTTGTCCAAGTTTTACTGTACACATATAGTCACTACCAGAATGTTTATTGAGAAACTTTGAAATAAGAGGAAGTGTTGTCAGTTCTCTGGGTTTTATAGCATAATCTAAATATTTCCTATCTGTTTTTATGTTCCCATCCTTCAAAAGCTGCCTGAGTGAAATCAGATTATCAGGAAAGAATGTTTTTTCCCCTAGGGTTTTTTGTTGTTGTCATTTTTTGTTTCTGGGAATTATATAAAGCAACGGGAATTAAGGCTGAAAATCAGTGGAAATTTTTTAAATGTACAAAGCATAGAAAATACCTGTCAGTTGTGGAGTATTTTCATTGTCTTAGCCATACCGACATCATTCACTGGCATTACTTTTTTAAAAAAGAGTTAGATTTTTATTACTTTTTTTTTTTTTTTTTAAGATTTTTTTATTTATTTGACAGAGAGAAACACAGCGAGAGAGGGAACACAGGCAGAGGGAATGGTAGCGGGAGAAGCAGGCTTCCTGCCGAGCAGGGAGCCCGATGCGGGGCTCTCGATCCCAGGACGCTGGGATCACGACCCGAGCCGAAGGCAGACGCCCAACGACTGAGCCACCCAGGCGCCCCTATTACTTTTTTTTTATTTTAGGGAGGGCAAAGGGAGAGAAAGAATCTTAAGCATACTCCACACACAGCATGGAGCCTGACAAAGGGCTCGATCTCACAACTCTGAGACCATGACCTGAGCCAAAATCAAGAGTTGGCTACTTAACCAACTGAGCCACCCAGGTGCACCTTAGCATCATATTTGTCTATAAAGGAAAATATGTTTGGATAGAAGGATTGCTTTTATCTTCTCTATTCAAATCAAAAGGAGAGAAGAGGTGCTGTAAGAGGGACAAATAGGGGTATAATACTGCCAAGGAAGAAGCAAATACTTTGTGGTCCTGGCCTCGCCCAGCTTGAAGGAATTTTATGCACAAATAAGCGTAATATGAAGGGACCCTTTATTCAAATGCTTTGCTTTTCTGAAAGGAACTGACTCCTGAGACCTGCTTACTGGCTCACCTTGGAAAAGGGTCCACTTATTTTATTTGGCAAGTACACCAGACAGATGCCCTCTTTAATGAGGTTAAATTTACGAGTTCATGTGTGAGTTATTAGGAACAATTTCAAACATATACAGAAACAGAATAATATAATGATTCCCCATACCCATCATCCATTTTCAACAATTACCAACTCATGGCTAATTTTTGAAGCAAATCTCAGGATATAATTCCATCCATATATATTATGCTTTCATATGTATCTCTGAAAGATAAGGGGCTTTTTAAAAATGTGTCTAAAATGCCATTATCACTCTTCAAAGAAAACCCACAACCAGGGGCACCAGGGTGGCTCAGATGGTTGGGTGTCTGCCTTTAGCTCGGGTCACAATCTCAGGGTCCAAGTCCACATCGGGCTCCCTCCCTGCTCAGCAAGGAGCCTCCTTCTCCCTCTGCCTGCTGCCTCCCTGCTTGTGCTCTCTCTCTTGCCCTCTCTCTCTCTCTCTCTCTAATAAATAAATAAAGTCTTTAAAAAAAAAACCCACAACCAGTTATTGTCATCAGATATCAGGGACATGTTCATATTTCCCCAGTTTTGTTTTTGAACACTTATGTTGCCCCAGTTGTGATCCTGACAAGGTCCACATGTTGCATTGAGTTCCTATCTCTCTGTAGTCTCTTATTTATTTTTTTAAAGATTTTATTTATTTGATAGAGAGATCACAGGTAGGCAGAGAGGCAGGCGAGAGAAAAGGGAAAGCAGGCTCCCTGCTGAGCAGAGAGCCCGATGTAGGGCTCAATCCCAAGACCCTGAGATCATGACCTGAACCAAAGGCAGAGGCCTTAACCCACTGAGCCACCCAGGCGCCCCACTTTAGTCTCTTTTAATCCATAGGTTTTTCCATCCTACTCTGGTATTTCCTTGCAATGTATTTGTTGAAGAAACCAAGCTGTTTGACTTACAGAATTTCCCACATTTTCAGTTTTGCTGATTACATACATGTAGTGTCGTTTAGTATGTTCTTCTGTTCCCTGAATTTCCTATAAACTGGTGGTTAGACTAGTGACTTGGTAAGTTTCAACATTCGGGTTCATTTTTTTTTTAGCAGGAATACTTCATCGGTGATGGTGGTGCCCTTCCCATTGAGCATTATGAAGTAGTATTTTTGCTTTTCCCTAATGATTATAGTAGCCATTGATGATAATTGTCAGAGCCATTATTTATTGTGGTGCGTCTGTGTTTTTTTAAAGGTACTCCATTTGCTCTTTCAAGTCTAGTTATAAGATTGCTTTGGTCTCCTCAGTGCCCTTCTGGTAACTGAGTTGTACAAAATGCTCCAACTTTCCATGAGCTCTAGTAGAGCACATGTACAAAGGATTTTCCCAAAAGACTTTGCTCTTTGAAAAGAGGTAGAGGAGGAGATATTTTACCAGAAGAAGGCCTTATGGAAGAGGGGACGATATAAAGGCCATCAAAATACCTTCTTTGGGAAAATAATAGGAAAAAAAAAGAGTCTCTTTAAAAGCCTGCTATTATGATTACCTGGCAATTGTGATGAATTGGCAGGGAACATGGTCATAAAGTTGGCTAAATTGGAAAAATTCATGGAACGAGATTTTTAAAAATCTATCACTTGGTTCTTAAACCCTAACTTCCAACTTTTTTGAGACAATGTTAAGAGAATATTCTTTCCCCATTATAAAGAGTTTTACAGGCTGAGAAGGGAAGCCCCCTTTAGCCCCCTACCTGCACTGAGAACCTCACTTATGTCAACCACAGTCATCTAGATAGGTTGGAATGATGTGATGTGTTCAAGTTTGCCTTCTGGAGTTTTAATGTTGTCTTGAAATTTTAATTTCAGAGATCCAAGTCCTCAAGAGCTAGCATCTCAGAAAGAAATAATTTCCTGTTAGGCAGCCTTATGATGAATGTTCCTTTTCAGATTGCTTCTCTGTGCCACATAAAACAAAATCTTACAACTGTTTCTACTTTTGTTTCCCCCTGGGATGGTGAAGTAACCTGTCTTTTTCTCTGTCCTCAGGAGCCAATGAAGTGCTTCTGGTAGTTGGGGGCTTCGGAAGCCAGCAGTCTCCCATCGATGTGGTGGAGAAATATGACCCCAAGACTCAGGAGTGGAGCTTTTTGCCAGTAAGCAGTGGTGGAACCAGTCATGAGGGAAAAGTTTAAATATCCTCAGTCCCTGACTCTAGATCATAACTAATCTAGCCCTAAAAGTAGCAAAGCCTAGTTAACTGCATGATGCTCTTCATAATGGTGTCATGCACATAGTAGGTTCTAGATCAGTCAGTAGTTATTGACCATTTAGATAGAAAATCAGACTTCAGAACTATCAAAGGCCCTGTGTCAAACTAAACTTACCTGGCCCACCACTATTTGGGCGCTTTCCTGAGCTGTCTGTGTAACTCCCAGCATGCTCTATTATCATGCTCTATTAAACTGAACTCAGTGTTAAATTATATTAAAGTGATCTAGTGTTCACTTGAAGTCTGAAGTTTGTATCTTTCTCCCTTCATATGTCTCTTTTTAGTGCTGGATGAACAATAACAATTCTGAGAAAACGTGGAAATTTTTTTTAAGATTATTTGAGAGCAAGAGGGATCAAGTGGGGGCAGGAGCAGAGGGAAAGGGAGAAGGAAAGAAGCAGATTCCCCCACTGAACTAGGAGCCCAACTTAAGGCTTGATCCCACCACACTGAGATTATGACCTAAGCCAAAATCAAGAGTCAGACGCTCAACCGACTGAGCCACCCAGGTCCCCCAAAAGGATGGAAATCTTTTAATCTACCCTCCTAACTTAGGATCCCTGGCCCTTTGATTTGCAGCTTGGGGATACTTTTCTGTCTTATAGAAGGATATTAGTCTTTAGCCCTGGAATAGATAGAATAGAAAGTAATCAGATACTGAATAATAGAAAAACATTAAACTTTTTGGAAGCCTTGGAAAGAGGCAAATGTCCAGAAGGGTTGCATCTGGAAAAGCATCACAGCAAGCAAGAGGGTGTTCATTCCGTAGACAGTTGGAGACCACTTGAGGGTGAACCACTGTCTGTGAAGGAGAGGAAATGTAGATAAAAATAGGAATGTTAGCAAGAAAGTAAAGTCTAAGACTTGCGTGCCTGAAATGATCTGTACCTCTTCTACTAAATCTGTAGAGCATCACTCGTAAGAGACGTTATGTGGCTTCAGTGTCCCTACATGACCGGATCTATGTAATTGGTGGCTATGATGGCCGTTCCCGCCTCAGTTCAGTGGAATGCCTAGACTATACAGCAGATGAGGATGGGGTCTGGTATTCTGTAGCCCCTATGAATGTCCGACGAGGCCTCGCTGGAGCCACCACCCTAGGAGGTATGCTTAATGTGCAGAGCATTGTTTCCACTTTGTTGTGGCTGGATCAGGATTCATACCTCTCCTGTTAGCTGGCAGGAGCGTGAAATTGGAAGATACTGGTAAGGATAAATATTCCTTTTTGCTTTTGGAAATAGTAACGTTACCAAAGCTTTTTAGTATTAATGGATATTTCAACACTGACAACAGAGTTGGTAAATCGGGTTCCAGTGTGCTGAGTGGAGAATTGTCACTAGTTGTATTTTTGCCAACTCCAACTAGTCTTTGAGGATTCCATCTAACCCATTCTTTTTAGATGTCTTTTTTTTTTTTTTTTAAAGATTTTATTTATTTATTTGAGAGCGAGTGCATGCACGCAAGTGGGGAGAGGGGCAGTGGGAGAAGCAGACTTCCTACTGAGTAGGGACCCCATCCCAGGGCTCAATCCCAGGACCCTGAGTAAGATTTATTTTATTATTTTAGAGTGCAGACACACGCTAGCAGGGGTGTTGGGGGGTAGGAGTAGAGGGAGAGGATCTCCAGCAGACTCCCTGCTGAGCATGGAGCCTGACGTGGGGCCCAATCCCAAGATCCTCCTGAGATCATGACCCGAGCCAAAATCAAGAATCAGGCGCCTAAGTGACTGAGCCACCCAGGCTCCCTATCTTTTTAGATGTCTCAACTGTGCTGTCTTCCTTATCTATAAGACTTAATTGACTTACCCATGAAAAACACTGTTTTTGTTCCCAAACATTTGAAGTACTTGTGGGGAATTTGTAAAGAGAAGAGTTATTAGAAATCTCTTATCCTCTAATAGTCTGTGATTCATTCATTCTGAGCAGATATGATCTATGTGTCTGGAGGCTTTGACGGAAGCAGGCGTCATACCAGTATGGAGCGATATGACCCAAACATCGACCAGTGGAGCATGCTAGGAGATATGCAGACAGCCCGGGAGGGCGCCGGACTAGTTGTGGCCAGCGGAGTGATTTACTGCCTAGGTATTCAGTCTGGGACACAGAGGAGAGGGAACTTAATGGGTGGCAGCCTCTGGGTGGGGATCCCTTTTAATCAAAATAAAGTTTATAGACTTTTTCAACTAAAATACTAGTCTGTCCTCATATCTTTTCTGTTAGCTGGGATTATCTTTTTCATGGAAGCAGAAATTAGGGTACTGTCAGATTTTTCTTTGGATTATTGAAACTCTTGAGAACTGAAACTAAAAGAATTAGTCGAAACACTCCGGGAAAGGCAGCCTAGGGATTGGCATGAGGATTTCCCATTCTTTTTGAAATGGTCTCTGCTTTGTTTTTCAGGAGGATATGATGGCCTGAATATCTTAAATTCAGTTGAGAAGTATGATCCACACACAGGACACTGGACTAATGTTACACCAATGGCCACCAAACGCTCTGGTAAGACCAGTCATATCTAAGGGAGAGGACAATAAACCATGCTGACAAATCTTTACATATGCAGTGGTGCTGCAGTCAAAAATTGGGGATCAACAAATCAGAGTTGTTGTTCTTTCTTCACTGTACACTTAGAGTAAAAGGAGTGAGGTTCCATTCTTCTCTTTGCTTGTCTTTTCTCTAAATACAGTGATAATAAAGACAACTAGATTATTCTAGGCCTCTCTGGCCCTAGTCCACTTCCCTCAGCTACCTTAGAGTTCAGCTAGCCATCAGTGATCATGTTTTGTTTTTAGAACTCTGATCCTAAGCTTAGTAGTATTCACTTGCAATGCCTTTTATCCCCCCCAGGTGCAGGAGTAGCCCTGCTGAATGACCATATTTATGTGGTAGGGGGATTTGATGGTACAGCCCACCTTTCTTCCGTGGAAGCATACAACATTCGCACCGATTCCTGGACAACTGTCACCAGTATGACCACTCCACGATGCTATGTAGGGGCCACAGTGCTTCGGGGGAGACTTTATGCTATTGCAGGGTAAGGATTTGGAAGCCAGACTAGAGTCGTCGTGTATCCAGGACCAAATGATCAATCCGAATTCTTGGATCAAGACAGGCTTTGGGTTAGGAGAGACATCTCCAGTGGCAACCTTTAATGTAGGACTGTATGGGAAGGAATAGAAAGTTTATTTTCTTCTTTTGCTTCTTCCCCACTCAGATATGATGGGAATTCCCTGCTGAGTAGCATTGAGTGCTATGACCCTATCATCGACAACTGGGAAGTAGTGACATCCATGGGAACCCAGCGCTGTGATGCTGGCGTGTGTGTTCTTCGAGAGAAGTGACCATTGTTGGAACGCCATCTGGAGCTAGCGACCAGTCCAAGGGACAGTTTACGGGAGAGTCAAGGATCCTTTCCAGAATATCTATTTCTCACTGTGTGCACAGGGTGATTACAAGCACCAGTGCAGTGATGATTGTACTTATTTGACACACACTCCGCCTTGCACTGGTAGTTGTCCCTGAGGAGGGTGGGTAATAGACACTCAAGGGAAGACCGTGCACACCGAATGGATCTGAGAGGCCAGATCACCTCTCCTTCTGGTATAGAGAGCACTCTTAAGTGCTCAGGAGAATCTCGCTATCTGTTGTGCCTCATGTATTGCAGAGAAGGACAGTGAGTGTGACCTACTAGATGTGGGCAGTATTCAGCGTAGATGATGGGAAGGATACAAACTTGAGTAAGCTGGGTAAAATCCAAGCCTTGTTTTCCAGGAATATCTTTCCTAGTCTCCAGTAGCTAGGGGCAACACAGTTCCATTCTGGAGGATAACAAAGGGAAAAGCCTTCTGTCAAAATCTGGGGGGCTTGGGGAGAGACCTAGCGCTCCCTTAAGGGACAGGGTTGGTATATCAGAACTGGGTTTAGAGTAAGGGAAGTCAATGGAATTTGATGGAATGTGATTGAACCTGGAACACCACTGAAGTATAACCTGGAAGACTTGCAAGGGTATGTTATTGGAAGGATCTTTTTATTTCCCCATGGTCTTTCTGAACTAGAATGGTGTGCATCTTGGCACTGGAGACTGACAGAGTAAGAGTGAACAAATGTTGGGGTGAGCAGACATAGAATAAATGTGGAAGTTCGGTATGCCTGGGAACAAACTAGAAGTACCTGTGATTTTACAATCGTCTTATTCCCTGCCAGGGCTCACCTATCCATGGCATGGTTTGCCTTGAGTGGGTGAGATATTATCTGTGTTGAATCAAATACTACTACACTGTTATACTTCATTACTATTTATTTGGGGATGGGGTGGGAGTGGCAGCAGCCTAAAAATGCAGCTGCCTGATTACTGCTCCATTTCTTTTAAGGGCACACTTCTGCTGAAGAGTGCTTTTTTACTGCTGTGTTTGGTACAATTAGTGCTTTTCCTACTATAAGGTTCCCTCACCTGTCCTTAGAGTGGATTTTATTCATCCCAGGACAGAATAAAGAACAACCAAAATCCTTTTGTTAGTTCCAGTACTTGCTATCGCCATTTCTGAGCCACCATTCAAGGCTCCTCTGTGTTTTGGAGTGAAATTCTTGGTTTTGTGGGTATTGGGAATGTTGGGGATGTGATAACCTAAACAAGGATGCACTTTCCCTTTATTCCGAAATTCCATTTTTTCCTCTTTCCCTGAGTTGTATTGACCTCAAGAGTTCATTTCCTTTGTATTTTTTTAAGAAAATATTAAAAATCAATTGTCTCAAATGCTTGTAAGAGAGTTTATGGCTAACCAGCACTGTCTTGCAGATATTTGGGGGGAGCAGGCCTCGCAATCAGCTGTATGTCCTATCTCTTCTCCCAGTTCACCTTACATGTTAGCCAACTAACTCTATGTTTCTCTCTCAGACATGGCTAAGAGGTAGCCCCTTTACCCTTGCAGAGATTCTCATCAGTAAAATGTTTACATAAAAATTGCATGTGTATTGACTCCTCTCACACTTGGAGTTTACTTGAAAGCCAAACAGAATAAAGAGGACTCAATCTTGAGCTCATTTAGTACCCACTTGACTTTTAGGTTTTTAGTCACTCCAGTCCTTTATCTGTTTGGTTAGATTTATCAATATCAATATATTATACGTCATATAAACAGCTATGCAGAAGGCCTGCAAAACTGCAAAAAAAATCCCGCTATTTCCAGAGAAAAGGGAAGGGGGAGCCAAGGAGGAAGTTGTTTTCTCTGAAGTAGCCTGCTCAGCCATCCTCAGCCGATGGATTGTGCCTGCTGATCAAACCACAGCTATGAAACACGTGACTCATCCTATCAGGAAGAGATCCAGGGAAGGCAGGGAAGTGAGGGGTAAAGAACTGATGGCTCTCTTTACTGCTGACTTTTGTGAGTTTCAGACCAAATTCCCAAATAGTTCTTATATGGCAGCCACAACTGAATATTCTGCAGAAAACGGAAACTCTTTGCTCTCTTTCCACTCTTCCCAGTCTTACATGCTTTGCTCATGCACATACATAGAGGTACCCCTAATTTGGGGGTTCCTCTTGTTTTTCTAGCTCTCTTAGATGGCAGCCAGCCACTTAGTTATCTAGTCTCAGAGATCTATCATTTATCTTGTATCACCCCCATTACGATACAGACATCCAGTTCATTTCTAGGTTCTACATGATTTTATCTCTTAAAGTTCCAAATACATTCGTATATTTGTATTCCCTTTGCTACCACATAGTTCAGGTCTGTATCCCTTGCCCAGACTCATGGAGTAATAGCCTCATGATAGCTTTACCTCTACTCTTCCAGTCTAGACCTCCCCTATTTTGTCATCAGTGTTCTTCCTAAAGTACAAGTAGGATCATTACAATACCTAATATATAGCAAGTTTTCAGGGAATATCAAAGTTATTCCTGGCCTAAAATTCTGTAGATTCCCATTGCCCAAGTTCAAATTCCTTCACATGACTTTAGACCCATGGTGCTCTGGGCCCACTCTACCATTCTGATCTTACTTCCCTTTACTATTCTCTCTTCCCGTAGGTATTATGTGTTCAGTGAACTATTAACCATTCTTAAATTTGTTCTCACCTTTGTCGAGGTATTCTGCTGTTCCTATCTGAAATAATCTTGCTTTTCAAATAAAATCCTAGTCATACTCAGATGCCCAATTCAAATGTCACCTAGGTAAAGCCTTTCTGACTCTCCAGATGGGGATTATTCCCTAATCCTGGCTTCCATTTATTTTGTTCCCATGATTGTCTTTATCACATGTCACTGGTTTAGAGTATGACTTCCTGTTTAAAGTGTGTTCTCAAATGTAGGGTCCCTGTTATCGTATCCTCAGGGTTTGTTTACAGAATGACTTGCTAAATGTTGAATTACTAAAGGACAAAGAGGAAGAAGAAAAACATGCAAATGGGGGTGGTAGGTAGATTAGACATTATCTAATCAAGTAGCTTAGTTCCCCATCATATTCTCGTTCCCTTGCCATTTCAGCATATCCATGGCCTAATGCACTAAAACCGGTAAGATAGAGATCTAATCAAATGGAACAAGAAAGTATAGTGTAATGACAAAGAGCAGTGGCTTTAGAGCCATGCCTGGATCTATGGACCCTGGAAAGTAACCCTTCTGATCTTTACCTTCCTCAGTTGTGCACTGGGAGTAGTTAGTGACAAGCCCATGAGGAAATTGTGATGATTCAATAGGTTTGTTTCTAAAGCGTTTCAACACGGTGTTTCGCCACATAGTAAACGGTCACTATGATCAGAACAGAGACCAGCAATTCCAGGCATCTTTTTCCAACACCAAAAAAGTACATGCCCCTCTAGTCTCTTACTGAAGGAACTAATGTGGATAAAACTTGCTGATGTGTAGTGTGACCCGGATTCCCTTCACAATGCCTCCAGAAACGTCCCC
This sequence comes from Procyon lotor, assembly GCA_028646535.1. NCBI lineage: Eukaryota > Metazoa > Chordata > Mammalia > Carnivora > Procyonidae > Procyon > Procyon lotor. The sequence goes on from CM053618.1 coordinate 22,015,155, forward strand.
ATTCGTTTAGAAGAAGAAAATTCAAATCTCAGTAAACAAAGATATGGTAAATTTTAGTGAATTACCTACCCGGGTCTTACTCAATGGTAAGAAAGGGCCAGTGACCAGGTGAGTATGAAGAGAGGATTTGTCACGTCCCAGGAAGTGAGGGACCCTGTCACAAAGCCAGTGGACACCTAACCACTCAGGTTAAGCAATGAATGAGGCGCTTGCGCAGTAGAATCCAGAGCGGGGGGAAGCGGACGCCTGCGCAGAGGGGGAGTGACCGCGCGCTCCCCGCCCCGTCTCTGAAAGCCGCGCCAGCGCAGTTCCGAAAGATCCCGCAGAGACAGCGCCTGCGCGGTGGTGCCCGAGGAAGCCGTGGCGGTCGCGGCGATGGAACCAGCCGAGCCGCTGAACGACTTAGTGTCAGCCGAGGGCCGAAACCGGAAGGCGGTGCTGTGCCAACGCTGTGGCTCCCGGGTGCTACAGCCAGGGACCGCTCTCTTCTCCCGCCGACAGGTAGGGAAGCAGGTTGGAGGCGGCTCGCACCCGCACGCCTTCATAGGGGGTTGCGGCGGCTGGAGTCCCGGTCCCCGCGTGCGTTTCCGGAGACCGCGCCCCTCGTCTCGGCCCGGCTCCGCCCGAGGCTGTCCGCGCGGGAGTCGCTGCAGGAGCGCAGCGCGGGGCCGGTCTCCCGGGCCGGCCGGACCCCTGGCCCCGACTCCGGCCCCGCGCTAGGTGTGGACGCTGCTCCTCCGCGTTTGGTGCGGGGCTGAGCCGAGCCGCCGGCCTCCGAGGGTCCGGCGCGCCCGGACGCACGCTGCGAAGCGGCCCGATGGCGCCCGGCGTATCTGGACTCGCGGCCCGCATCGCACCGCACCCGCCGCTCTCCCTTCCGTCGGGCGGCCTCTCCGCCCCAGAGGGAGCTCCAGAAACAACTTGGTGTAGGGGATGTGACAGTGACTCCCATAACCTACACGCTTTACCAAGGTACTGGTTGGAACGCAGAGTTTCTCAAACGAATCCTATTTCAAGAGGGATGGACACCTCAAGTCCTGAAAATCAGTTGTGAAGGAAGATTTAATTTCTATTTTAATCTTTTCAAGTTACAAAGTTTAATCTGCTTCATACTTCTATCACCCCAGACGGGGAACGTTGAAAACAGTTTTTTATTTTGGTAAATTTTTTTTTTTTTTTTAAAGATTTTATTTATTTATTTGACGGAAAGAGACACAGAGAGAGAGGGAACACAAGCAGGGGGAGTGGGAGAGGGAGAAGCAGACTCCTTGCTGAGCAGAGAGCCCAATGCGGGGCTCTATCCCAGGACCCCATGATCCCAGATCATGACCTGAGCCGATCGGGCACCCTAGTTTGGTAAATTTTTATTGAGGTGTAACATACCCACAGGAAAGCGGAAAGCATAATCTCATTTCAGCTTTGTGCATACCCTATCGCTCAGAATTGTCCCTAAAAATATGGTCTGCCCTCATGACCTATCACATTCAGTTAGGTATCAACATAAGAATTTGGGGGAAACACATTCAGTCTATAACAGGGTGCTACTGCACCTAGTACGTAGAAACCAGGAATGCTGCTAGGCATCCTACAAAACATAAGACACAAACCCCCACTACCCCTGGCCCCAAAACAAAGAATTCACCATCCCAGAATGTCAGTAGTACCAAGATTGAGAAACCATGGCCTAAAGACTACAACGCCCATTCACATCTATAGTCCCAGTTGTATCTTATGATACTGTATTTGTTGTTTATACCACTAGCCTATGAGGTCCTGTATCTTATCCACCTGTGTGTATCCTACATTTAAAACTGTGCACATAAGATCTTTTAGATACTTAGATTTAAGTAAATTAGTGAACAAAAAAACTGAGCTATTAGCTCAGTGTAAATAACGGGTTAGCATGGAGAGAATGGATTAGTATGTCACTGTTGGTGCAGCATATGTTCTTTGTAAATCCTGTAACTTTTTTTTTAAGATTTTATTTATTTGACACAAAAGTGGGGGAGAAAGCAAGCACAAGCAGGGGGAGCAGCAGGTAGAGGGAGAAGCAGGCTCCTGGCTGAGCAAGGAGCCCGCCATGGGGTTCCATCCTAGGACCCTGGGATCACAACCCGAGCTGAATGCAGTCCCTTAACCAACTGAGGCACCTAGTCTATTGCTGGTGCCCCTATTACTGGCTCGGTTTTACATATAAGATGTTCATACCCTTGAATTTGGTACTTCTTGAAATCCTACCTAAAGCTGATGACAGGGGAAATTATAATGAAGCTGAGTAGAGATGGAGGGAACAGCAGTGTGATGTTTCACCGTTGTTAGAAAAAGCATGGTATGTTTGAAGAACTGAAAAGTTCAATTTGGCCAGAACACAGGATGTAAAAAAAACTGGCAAGAAATGAGGCCAGGTGGAGTTAAGGTGATTGGACTAGGGGAGGTGAGGGAGCTCTGCGGATGACTCATCCCCTGGGGGCAGGGGGGCGGGGAGAAGCCCACATGGGGGTAGGATGTGGAATCAAAAAGGAAACTGAGCCAAGTACCAGTCAGCTGTGGATGCTGCCGGGTGATCAGGACACTTCAAATGACCATGACGGGTCACCAGATGGCAAAAACCTTAAAGGAGCAAAGGTGGGTGTGAGGATGTAGGAGTAATAATTTGGAAGCAAGGAGAGCACTGGTTCCCATTCCCGATCCTGAAGTGGATGGAGTATCAGAGGATGGGCAGCACCGAGGGGCCAGTGGCGGTGTCCTCAGCAAAGCCTTATTTCTATGAAGACAAAAGGGAAACACTTAACCCAAGTTTGAGAATGTACTAAAGAGTGATGATGTTGAAGAGAGTAATTTCCTTTTTTACATTTTTTAGAGGGGGAGATTCACGGCAGGAGTGGGCAGTGGAAGATTAACTCATAGGAGGGAGAAAGTATAGAGCAGTGTTTGGTGAAGAATATGACAGCAGAGGACCTGAGGGCACACCCAGGAGCACTTTCTTCTGAGGCAGAACATGTCCTTAATCTGTGACCCAGCCACAACACTCTGGGACCTGTATCCTAGGGAAATGAAAACTTAGGTTTTCACACAAAAACCTGTACATGAACGTGCGTTGCACCTTTATTCATAATATCCCCCAACTGGAAACAGCCCAGGTGTCCTTCAACAGGGGAATGACTAAAGAGACTGTGGCGCAGCCATCCGATGGAGCGAACTACAGTGGAGTGAGCTCCTGATACATAACAACTTGGACACATCTCCAGGGAATTGAGTGAAAAAAGCCGGTCCCCAAATATTACGTACTGTGTGAATCCATTTCTGGGGCATTTTTCAGTTTTAGAAACGGAGCAGGTAAGTGATTGCCAGGGTTAGGAACTGGGGGCTGGGGGCTTTGGTAAGTGTGGTTATAAAGGTGACGTGAGGGACCCTCCTGCTGGCGGGGTTGTTCGGTGTCTTCACTGTGGTGGTGGAGCCGGGAACTTACTCGGGGTAAAATTGACAGAACTCTGTATGTACATGTTACGCACGGAAAGGAGTCCAAGTAAACTGGAGAACTCTGAAGGAAAGCAGTGGCGCGTGTCAGTGTTGATGTCCTGGTGGTGTATTATACTCTGGTTTTGCAAAATATTACCATTGGGGGAAACTATGTTACCAAACAGAGGGTACATAGAATTTCTGTATTGTTTCTTAAGTAGAAATAGTATATACGTCTTTGTATTATTTCTTCACTACATGTGAACCTACAGTTACCTTAATAAAACTTTAAAACTGATTAAATATTTATTTATTTTTAAAGATTTTATTTATTTATTTGACAGAGAGAGAGGGAAGCAGGCTCCCTGCTGGGCAGAGAGCCCGATGCGGGACTCGATCCCAGGACCCTGAGACCATGACCTGAGCCAAAGGCAGAGGCTTTAACCCACTGAGCCACCCAGGCACCCCTGATTAAATATTTTAAAAAGCAGGACATTATGCTAAGTGAAATAAGCTAGTCACAAAAAGAAACTACTGTATGGGGGCGCCTGGGTGGCTCAGTCGTTAAGCGTCTGCCTTCGGCTCAGATCATGATCCCAGGATCCTGGGATCG
>CM053618.1:22019726-22037760 GCA_028646535.1 Procyon lotor
ATCCCAGGACCCTGAGATCATGACCTGAGCCGAAGGCAGAGGCTTTAACCCACTGAGCCACCCAGGCGCCCCTACAAAATTCTTTTTAGCGCAGAGTCAAAGGTGGACAGGGCCGCACTCCCATTTTAAGTATTGTTACTGTGCCATGTGTAAACCTACTCGATGTGTAACTGATGAGAACTTCGGTTCCTGATAATGCAATACTATCCAGGTAATTTTGGATGACCATTCCACTGAGGGCAACTAGAAAGGCTGGACAAAATATTTTAAAAATCCAAAGGCATCAGAGAGCTAACATGTGTTTGAAGAATTACTGGACCAGGACCACTGAGAAGATAGCGGCCCTGAGAAGTGGGCTCAGTATCACAGGCCACTCTTCCGTTGGGGGCATTTGCAATGTGGAGGGGGGCAGGTCAGAGGCTGGTGGGTGACTGTGACAGCCTTCCAGAAGTAGGGGTCTGGGCCTCTCAAAGGGTGGCAGACCTGGTAAACGTTTCTCACATTGGGTCGAGGTGCTCAGTCCTTTGCACCCCAAGAATAGGGGTGAGCCAGAAGCAGGAAATAGAAAGGCTGTCCCAGCGGATTACAGTTTGGCTTCCAATGATATCAATCTTTCTTTTTTTTTTAGATTTTATTTATTTATTTGACAGAGAGGAGAGAGATCACAAGTAGGCAGAGAGGCAGGCAGAGAGAGAGGAGGAAGCAGGCTCCCTGCTGAGCAGAGAGCCCAATGAGGCGATGATGCAATGATGATGATACAATGATGCAATGATGCGGGGCTGGATTCCAGGACCCTGAGGTGATGACCTGAGCCGAAAGGCAGAAGCTTTAACCCCCTGAGCCACCGAGGTGCCCCTATATCAATCCTTGAAATTAGATTAAGTTGATCCCAAAGTGGTAATTTCCCCAAACCCTTGGCATAAACAAACAAAAATGCTCTCTGGAGAAAAATGTCATCACCCTAAACATTGACTTGTTTCTACAGTAATTTTGGTAATATAATATCCTGAATACAATAAAATGGAACCAAGCATATGAGACAAGATATTAAGAAAACCAGTGAAACAGGAGACCATGGAAAGAGACCCACAGGAGCTGCAGATAGTGGAGCTATCAAACACAGGCTGTGTACAATAACTGTTTACTCTGTTCCAGGAGATAAACAAGTTTAGGGAATTTGAACAGATACTTGGACATGTGAAAAAATAAAAGTTCTAGAATTTTAAAAAATCCAATAACCAAAAATAAAGAATTCAGTGAAAGGGTTTTTTTTTTTTAAGATTTTTATTTATATTTAAGAGAGAGAGTGAGCAAGAGTGATAAGGAACAGGGGGAGAGGGAGAAGCAGACTCCCTGCTGAGCACAAAGCCCTGATGTGGAGCTGTGTCCCAGGACCCTGGGATCATGACCTGAGTCAAAGGCAGATGCTTAACCGACTGAGCCACCCAGGTGTCCCTAGAATGAATTATATTTCCGACGCAGTGAATAATAGTGGGTTAGAGGTTAGGTACTGCACGGGTTCCCCCCCCACCCAATGCTTTTTGATAAAGACAAAACAGATGTGGTACAGGATCATGCATAGTACATCTATGTGGTCATGACCACGTCTAAGGCTTCATAGGGTAAGAAAATAAAGTTGTTAACTTCAACACTGTCAACCTTTCCCTCGTGACCAAGGTGTTTTTGTGTTTAGAGAATTAAATTCCTAGAATATGTCTAAATGTGTCTCAATGTCAGAATTTAAGGTTAAGTGAGAGAAGTAGCCACCAAATCCACTTCAAATCTATTGAAACTTAGAATTCATTTACCCTTGTATAGAAACAATGTTATCCATGATGAGTAATTAGTAGCCAGTGACACAAAACTTGTGTTCCCAAGGCATGGTATTACAGTCAACGGTTCTAATTGTTGCATGTCAGGAACAAGTCCTCTGCTACAATTAGAGCAGGGTCCCTCCAAAATCCAGACCTGGTGACCCCAGACGTCCTGTTTCAGATTGGGACCAGGATGAACCATGACATGCGGGAACTCGTGAGGAGACAGAATGTGGGCTAGGGACACTTACGGTCCTAAGGGAGTGAGGGGAGAGTGATCAACTCCGGTAGGCTTATACAAACCTTCCCTGTGTTGTCCTAAATAGGTTCTGCTATAAGATGCAAAACAGGAATTGGGTGGAAAGGAGGTTCCATCCTAGGGAGCAGTTGCCCCAGTCACAGGGTAGGTGAATTTCAAGTTAAGACAATAAGGGGAGGAAGTGAGTTCATGGACACACCCAACTTTGGCAACTTTGCTAGCTAGAGTGATCACGAATTGTTAGGGGATTCAATCATTTGAAAACCAGGTACTACCTCTACAATGTTGGCACTGACTCAAAAATGAATAGCTCACGTAGGGCCCTGATGTCTGTCTACCCTCTTTCTTCCCCAGCGGATCAACAGGATATTCTTGTTCCCACAAAGCCTCTCCATCTTCTTTGCCCCTCCCTCACCCAAGCAGACTGTGGTTATCCTTTCAATTCAGTGTCATTTGATTCTTTGTGGCAGGGCAGGATAGGGAGGAAGTACCTATAGGGAAAGGACGCAGACTTATCAGGAATCTTTAGATTGCTTGAAACCTAGAGGTAACCATGACCTTTCCCTCAGAACTTCAATATATCTTAAATTCCTGAAGAACTGTGTAAAAATGGCATGTCTACAACGGCACTAAGCTTGAGATCAGTGGGGTAATACAGAGAAAAAGATGATGAAAGTTAGAAAAGCAATCTAAGCTTTGCAGTTGTCTGGATAGCAGAAATAAATCCAAACACCTTTTAAGAGAACTGATTTCAATTTGTGCTCTATAAAGAAGCATGTTGTCGAGAGAGGTTGGTTTGTGTCATTTCCACAAATAACACAGGATTACTGTTGCAAATATAGTTTTATTTGGGGCAGAGTCCACTCACTCTATTCAATAAAGAAACAGAAGGAAAAAGAAAAGAAAAAGGAACAGAAGGACATTTTCAACTGGCAGATACTACCAAGCTGGTGGAATGAACGCCTAATAGGACCAGGCAAGGAAGAGAGGATGTTGAGTTTATGACTTTTTGAGTTTATGGCCAGATAACTTCATTTTAATCACTGATAGGCCCACATGCAGGAAGATGTAACATTTGAGTTGTTTTGCTTGGGCCAGTGACAGACAATGAATAAGCATGTCTTAGCTTTGTATATACAAGGGTTTTCAAAGTACTGAGTTGAGTGTCCACCCATACTCTCTCACTTTATCCCTTGACCAGAGATAACCATTTTAAAGCCAGCAGCTTCATAAAACACAAGGGTTGAGATCAAAGAACACACTTCAGAGTTTGAAGTTAACCTTTGCACCCCAAATTTAAACCACCAAGCCACCTAGACAAACATTTAGTCTCAAAATATTTCAGAACACTTTTGAATAACATGTCTAGAGTCTTGTGGAAAAACAGGTGCAGGAATCCAGGGGGCAGCTGACCTGAGGTGACACTGGTTAGTGACACAGTAACTTTTGAGTCTTCCCGGGTCCTATCAACAGAAAGCGACAAGCTTTCTTGTTGCTTGTTTCTTCGTATCAACAGAAAGCAACAATTCAAATCTCCAGGCCTGACTAGCATAGTCTGGGTGCAGTCACCTTTCCAGTGGGAAGTGAGAATGGGAGATGACAGATGCTTCGGATTCCTCTGGAATGTGCTGAACAAGTATTAAGGTAATTATTGCAGAGTGTCCAGTCGTTTGATGAAACCAAATGGCAATTAACCCTCCCAAACTAGGAAATGGGCTAATTTGTTTCGCTTAGGTCTTTAGAAGTAAAACCTCATCTCAGGCAGCTAAGAAACAGAATGGAGGAAAAATGTGTGTATGCCCTTTAGCATAGAAATATATGAAACCACCACCGGAAAAAAATACACAAGTAGCATCTACGAACTGCCTAAAATACTGCTTATCACATCACTGTTCTAGTCAATGGCCCGCAAAGGTGCTCTATAGCCAGTGGAATTATTTGCAAACTCTTCAAAGTAACATCCATGTTCACCCCACAAATCCTCTTCAATCTGCTTTACCCAGCCTGGTCCCCTTGCTCTGGCATTCTGAGTCACCTGACCTGAAGCGCTCTCCACAATGAAAGGGAGGTAAATTTCAACTACCCGCGCCTGGACTGCTCTCTCCCACACCTGCCTGCCCAACCCTCCCCCACCCTAGCCGCATTTTGAGCTCCCAGTACCTGGTTCTCATCACAGCATCTTTCTCCAGCGGTTGCTAAGCTCAAGTCTGCGCCACCGTCCAAGGTTTATGCACTTTTCGAACTAGCTCCGCCAGGTCACCCGTATAACGACCTAAGGCAACAACAGAACAAAGGTGTTTCTCTAAAGCTCCAACCTCTCAGCCCCGGCACTCGCTCGGACACAGGGGAAGAGGATCGAGCTGCCCGCGAGGATTCGGATCCCCGAGGCTTTCCCTCCCTTTGGCTTTACAAACTGCCCAATGACCGGCTGCGGCGGGGATAGTTCATAATTGCCCGCCCAATAACGGAGAGAGGGGCGGGCCCCGGTGGGAACCCGGCCCAATGAGAGACGTGGAGGGGGCGGGCCCCGTCCAGCCGCGGCCCAATGGGAGCCCCCTGGGAGGCATGGCTGGCGGCGGGGCGGGGATATATAAGCCCCAACTAGCCGGCCCACACCGGGATTCGTGGTGTTGCTGGAGACCCGTAACGCGTCTGCAGTCAACGACCCTCCGCAAACGTCACCTGTCGGAACAACCATGGTGAGAGGGAGCTGGGAACACTGGCGGAGTCCATGGTGAGGGGGGTACTGCGCGAGAGAGGGCGTGCTGGGGGCGCCCGAGGGTCCCCGGTAAGGGCCAGCCGCGCGGGAAGGAGGGGAGACCCGGCGCCGGGCAGTCCAGAGTGTGTCGGGAGGTTTGGGCGGTCACGGTGACCACGGTGTGGGGGGCTCTGCGGAAGGCCAAGGAAGCCCGCCGCGTCCGAGCGCTGCTCTTCTGAGCCCCTTGCCCGGGAGAGGCAGATGCGAGCTGGCGGAGTTCTGCGCGCTCTGGCTGCGGACTGGAGGGAGGCGGCGCCGGGGCGGCGGGGCGCCAGCGTGGCGAGGTCCGCCCTGCGCTGCGCGCAGCCTGGGGGCCCCCAACCCCGGCGGGGCTGGGCAGCGCGCTCCGGAGTCGGGAGCTGGACCCGCCCCAGTTTTGTCCCGCTGCGGTCCGGGACAAAGAGGCGCCCGCCCCCAGCTGCAGTCCCCGCCTCCCTGTGAAGTCACACTCCCGCGCTGGAGGCCAGACCCGGGCCGTTCGGCAAACTCCGGCAGGATTCTCCAGTTCTGAACTGTCTGAATGCCTTTGTCTCGCGCGGCCGGACTCCGGCCGGAAGTCAGAGGTGCACGACCTTGACCCATCCCTGGTCAGGCATGACCGTGAACTCCTCCTGGTATCTAAGGAGGAATATCTTTTACTCCACTTCTCTTCTGGTTGCCCAAACCCGTGAAGTCTCTCAGTTAAACCGAAGAGCTCGGGATGTGTCAGGCGTCAGGGCCTCCCAGGAATCTTTAGATCCCCGCTTGTGTCCTGAGGCCCCTTAAAGGCTCTGAGGCTGCCTTGAAGGATATAGCTCCTAAAAATCGCTAACCTGTTGCCCATTGCTTAGAAGACCTCCTTGGAGGGGCACCTGGGTGGCTCAGTGGGTTAAGCCTCCACCTTCAGCTCAGGTCATGATCTCAGAGTGTTGGAAACGAGCCCCAAATTGGGCTCTTTGCTCAGCGGGGAGCCTGCTTCCCCCTCTCTCCGCCTGCCTGCTTGTGATCTCTCTCTCTGTCAAATAAATAAAATCTTAAAAAAAAAAAAAAAAAAAAGACAATCTCCTCTGCCTCTGGGAAGTTGGCAAGCCCTTTCATGGGGATCCTCTAGACTGTGGGCTGGGGGTGAAGGACCAGAATACAAGAGTCTGTCCCTTGTAGCAGTTACCTCAGGAGAGCTGAAAGGGCCAGGGTGAGTCTTCTGGCTCCGTTGTGGCCATCCAGCAACTCTCATCTGGATTGTCTGTGTACTGCCATGGGCCAAGAGGAGAGAGATCACAGGTGGGCAGAGAGGCAGGCAGAGAGAAAGGAAAGAAAGGGAAGCTGAGCAGAGAGCCCAATGTGGGGCTCGATCCCAGGACCCTGAGATCATGACGAGCCGAAAGCAGAGGCTTTAACCTACTGAGCCACCCAGGCACCGCCCCCCACCCAGGGCCTTTTCAAGGCCCACTTGCTTCCCTTCTCCATTCACACCCCGTCATCTCTCTGCTTCCCCCACAGCGAGAGTGTATCTCTATCCATGTGGGCCAGGCAGGCGTGCAGATGGGCAATGCCTGCTGGGAGCTCTACTGCTTGGAGCACAACATCCAGCCCAATGGCACCATGCCCAGTGACAAGGCGCTGGGCAGCGGCGATGACTCCTTTAACACCTTCTTCAGTGAGACCGGGGCTGGCAAGCATGTGCCCCGGGCTGTCTTCGTGGACCTGGAGCCCGCTGTCATAGGTGAGTGGGCGGGGTCCCCTCTCCAGCAGGTATTATCTGCCAGCCCCAAAGTCAGTGGGGAACTCTGCTTAGGGGAAAAGCTCTCGGAATGCAGGCAGCCCCCTGCCAAGAACAACACTGAAGTCTGTTGCTTTTGTCTAGACTCTGACTTCAGGAGGGGTCCTAAGGGCTTCCTGTGCCGAGAGGGTTATCCGTCAAACCGCTCTGCCCAGAAACTGCCAGATGTTTGAGTCAGGGGTCAGACCCAGAATGAAGACTGCAGGAAAAAACAGATATAAAAGCAGAAACTTTAAACTTACTTCCTTTTTCCTACCCACAGACTCTTGAGGATAACATTGCCTAAGGAACCGGGCACTGAGAACATTCTTAATGGCCCCCTACTCAGCCTTAACTGAAAGGGGCCCCTTAATAGGATGTGGACCTGTGTGAACTCGGCTGTTGCTGGCTCCCAGGGGGTTCTCTGCTTCCTCCTTTCTGCATCTGGATCTCCTCAGTTTCCTGTTCCTGAAAACTTTACCCCTCTCCCCATCTTTCTTTCTCCTTCCTTCCTTCCTTCCTTCCTTCCTTCCTTCCTTCCTTCCTTCCTTCCTTCCTTCCTCCCTCCCTCTCTCTCTCTCTCCCTCCCTCTCTCTCTCTCTCTCTCTCTTTCTTTCTTTCTTTCTTTCTTTCTTTCTTTCTTTCTTTCTTTCTGTCTTTCTTTCTTTCTTTCTTTCTTTCTTTCTTTCTTTCTTTCAGATTTTACTTGAAAGAGAGTACGAGTGTGGGGGAGAGGGAGAAGCAGGCTCCCCGCTGAGCAGGGAACCCAAGGAGGGGCTCGATCCCAGGACCCTGAGATCATGACCTGAGCCAAGGTCAGACACTTAACCCACTGAGCCCCCCAAGCGCTCCTCCATCTCCCCATCTTTCCAAAGACAGCTTTGGGTTTTCTGCATCAGTCTATGTTCTCGTCCCAATCAAAAGTCAGGTGAGATTCCCCTAGACCCCCTCTGATTCCTCACCAAGTGGTTATGAGGGAAGACACCGTTAAAGGGGCCCCCTGACTTACCCCCTCTCAGGCCCAGGGAGGATTCACTGGACTTAGGAAGTGGTCTCTGGATGGCTGTTTGCCATTCAAGCTCCCTTTTGCAGTTTTACCTGGGGGAACTTAGCAGCATAGGTAGCATAGGTCCTAGCACCTGTGTCCTCGCGGGGGATGAGACCAGCCTCTCTTACCTTTGCCCTCTTTCTTCCCCTCAAGATGGGGTGAGAACTGGCATTTATAGGCAGCTCTTCCACCCTGAGCAGCTGATATCTGGCAAGGAAGATGCTGCCAACAACTATGCCCGAGGCCACTACACTGTGGGGAAGGAGATCATCGATCTTGTACTGGAGCGAATCCGAAAACTGGTGAGCGGACCAAGTGCCCTTGACACCTTCGGGAGATCCGTGTCTCCCTTCCTGGCCTGGGAGGCAGGACATGCGTGGAAGAAAGGGAAACCACAGATCTGTGGCTGTGACCAGCGCCCGCAGCGTCCCGATGGCTCCTTTGGCTTGCCTGTCTCCTCGGCTTCCCCTAGAGGGAGCTGTGTGCCCTGGGTGTGGATCTAGAGTCAGGAGCCTGAAGAACCGGTTCTGCCCTGAGTCTGTGGACTCAGGCTCCTGCCCTGCTGGTTCCTAACTTGGCCAGGTCTCATCGTCCAATCCAAGCCTTCTTTGAGCTTTGATCCCACTCGACCCCCAGCAGGCAGGTGGAAGCTGCTTTGGCAGCTCAGCTTGCTCTTAGACTCCTAAGCAGAACTTTACACCTGGGAGAGGCTCCTGTTTACTGGTTAGTTTTTAACCGCTTCCCAGTGTACTCCATCCCTTGCCTGAGGCCCTGAGAACCAGGAGTGAGGCCAAGTAGGAGCCAATACTTTGGCACCGGTCCTCTAGAGAGATTGTGCAGGCGTACTTCTGCTGCTCACTGGTTCAGACTGAGGACTTGCCAGTCATTGAGTTAAGGAATGGGATTCCGTGCTTGCAAAAACAAAGCTCCCCCTGGGCTTAGGATTTCTTTCCTTTTTTTTTAAGATTTTATTCATTTATTTGAGAGAGCGCGAGGTCACAAGCAGTGGGGAGGGGCAGAGGGAGAAACAGATTCCCCACTGAGCAGGCACCCCAATGCAGGGCTCTATCCCAGGACCCTGGGATCATGACCTGAGCCAAAGATGCTTAACCAACTGAGCCACCCTGGTGTCCTAGGATTTTTTTTTAAGAGGTTTTCGGAGTGGGTGGGGGGTTGGTGTTTTGTTTTGTTTTGTTTTTTGGTTTGAGAGGGTGTTGGGTTTTTTTGGTTGTTGTCAATTTGTGTAAAGCTTGCTTTTTGTTTAATTGATTTTTATTGAGATATAATTGCCATAGCATTAGTTTTAGGTGTACAACATAAGTGATTCGCTATATGGATATATCACAAATAAATAGAGAATTTTTATATCATCATTCCCTGTGGGTCTGGTATAGAATTGATGCTCTTCTAGTCCAGGGACCAGCTACGCAGAAGTCAGCGAGGGCACTTGTTAAACCCACAGGTCCCTGGGTTCCAGCCTGAACTAGGGGGGCCTGGAAATCTCTATGTTCAACAAGATGCCACCACTACCTCCCCCCACCCCCTACTCTCCTGCCACCAGGTAGCAAAGCTACCGAGTTGAGAGGGCCCAGCTCTCTGACAACAATCTCCCCGTCCCACCTGACCCTCCCGCGGTCACCTACTGCTAATGGTGTTCTCTCCTACCCCAGACAGACCAGTGCACCGGCCTTCAGGGTTTCCTCATCTTCCATAGCTTTGGGGGCGGCACCGGCTCAGGCTTCACCTCCCTGTTGATGGAGCGGCTTTCTGTTGACTATGGCAAGAAGTCCAAGTTGGAATTTGCCATCTACCCCGCCCCCCAAGTGTCCACAGCGGTGGTGGAGCCCTACAACTCCATCCTGACCACCCACACCACACTTGAGCACTCGGACTGTGCCTTCATGGTGGACAACGAGGCCATCTACGACATCTGCCGCCGCAACCTGGACATCGAGCGGCCCACCTACACCAACCTCAACCGGCTCATCGGCCAGATCGTGTCCTCCATCACGGCCTCCCTGCGCTTCGACGGGGCCCTCAACGTGGACCTCACGGAGTTCCAGACCAACCTGGTCCCCTACCCCCGCATCCACTTCCCCCTGGTCACCTACTCCCCCATCGTCTCGGCCGAGAAGGCCTACCACGAGCAACTGTCGGTGGCGGAGATCACCAACGCCTGCTTCGAGCCCTCCAACCAGATGGTGAAGTGTGACCCCCGCCATGGCAAGTACATGGCCTGCTGCATGCTGTACCGCGGGGACGTGGTGCCCAAGGACGTCAACGCCGCCATCGCCGCCATCAAGACCAAGCGCACCATCCAGTTTGTGGACTGGTGTCCTACAGGTTTCAAGGCAAGTTGGGAATGAAGTCGGCGGGGGGGGGCGGTGCGGAGGTGGTGAGCACGTGACCTGTGTACCTGCTGAGAGGGGAGATTCCTACAGAGCCGCAGGCAGGACAACAAAAGTGCTAGGGATGGAGAGAAGCAGGCAAATAGCAGCTTTTTTATTCTACTCGAAAGCTTGTCTTTATGAAATGAAAAGTAGAGTTGATGTCTCTTAGCCTGGCAAGTAGGTACTCCCTGGGTTTGCCAGTTGGGTTGGGACCGATGGTTCACCTGTGCCAGGGACATACCCTCCCAAAATGGCTCCTGCTCAGAAGGGAGTGTTTCTGGAAACGCGGAAAGGCCTTGCATTCAGATGATGGGCAAGACATGGGTCGGAAGATCTATGAACGCAGCCCCTTCCTTTTGAAGTAATGAGGAAGAATTTGTTTATGCCCCTTTCTTTTCTCTCTCCACATTCCCAGAGGGTACTGGGCATGTGACCTAGTTTAAGTTTTATGGGTTTCGTTCCAGGGTGAGATTAGAAAGATTAAAGGTGGCAGCTGTGGCATTTAGAAAACCCACAGCTTCCCTGCCCGGTGACGCTGTTGCAGACGTGACCACGACGGGAGGGGACACAGGGACTCCAGTCTTAAAGCTGACAGCCATGTGCTAGGAGTGAAGAGCTATCCTGTAGCTCAAAACTAGAAACTGGGGCTGGGAAGTCTGGGAGGCGGATTCTCCCAGCTCCATATTAGGAAAACTTCAGCTACTGGGAGGAAGAATAGGGCGCCTGCAGGAAGTAGTAAGCTTGCTGTCCGGAGAGGCAGTTAAGGGGGAAGTTGACTTTTTTCTTTCTTTTTTTAATGCTGAATATGAAATGTATATGTTCCGAATAGAGCAATGTTTAAAGTAGATTAAGTTTCACTCCAATTGGAGATATTCACAGATTTTATATTTTTTAAACTGTTTTCTAAATTATAGGAAAATGGGGAGATTAGTACAATTCACACGTATATACCCACTGCCTAGATTCAACATCTGACTCTCCTAGATTTCCTTTATTTTCGCTTTGCTGACCCATTTATACTCATTTACGGCTATTTCTGATCCACTGGTCTGTTTTTGTGCCTAACAACATTAATACGTCTCCAAAATAAGAATACGTAAGTCAATATTTGAACTTTTCCAATTTCCACAAATATCTCATATCCATTTTTTTTTTTTTTT
The DNA here is from genome assembly GCA_028646535.1 of Procyon lotor. Lineage (NCBI taxonomy): Eukaryota > Metazoa > Chordata > Mammalia > Carnivora > Procyonidae > Procyon > Procyon lotor. The sequence goes on from CM053618.1 coordinate 22,030,894, forward strand.
TAAGATTTTATTTATTTGACAGAGAGAGAGAGAGAGAGAGAGAGAGAGAGCGCAAGCAAACAATCGGGGAGTGGGAGAGGGAGAAGCAGGCTTCCCACTGAGCAGGGAGCCCGATGCAGGGCTCCATCCCAGGACCCTGGGACCATGACCTAAGCCGAAGGCAGACGCTTAACCACTAAGCCACCCAGGCACCCCTCTGTCCATTTTTCAAACTCAGGATCTAATCCAGGCCCAGGCATTATATTTGTCTCTTCAATCTTTCAATGTAAAGCAGCCATTCTTTTTCTTGGTGGTGATTTTGAAGGGACCGGTCTTAGTGTCTTGAAAGTCCCACATTCTGGATTCGTTTGCTTCCTTATGGTGGTTATCTTGCTCCCTTATCCGCGTGTTCCCTCCAGACCAGGAAATGCCAAACACCGGGGGACTACCCCTCTCCCGGCTTTGCGAGTCCTTCCACAGACCCCTCCCAGGAACCCAGAACCAGGGGCTTACCCTGCTTGCTGTTTCTTCTTAGGTGGGCATTAACTACCAGCCCCCCACAGTGGTTCCCGGGGGCGACCTGGCCAAGGTGCAGCGGGCGGTCTGCATGCTGAGCAACACCACAGCCATCGCAGAGGCCTGGGCCCGCCTCGACCACAAGTTTGACCTGATGTATGCCAAGCGGGCCTTTGTGCACTGGTACGTGGGCGAGGGCATGGAGGAAGGGGAGTTCTCAGAGGCCCGGGAGGACCTGGCCGCCCTGGAGAAGGATTATGAAGAAGTGGGAACAGAGTCTATGGACGGCGAGGATGAGAGTGAGGAGTTCTAGGGGGTCCTGGCCCCTGCAGCGCCCGGTCTCTCTACCTGGTTTTGTATTTCTCGTTCCACTGTTTCCCTAGCCCCCTACAAATACAATCAGTGTCCCAAGTGACGTGGAGCTCTGTGATGTGGAGTTCTGCCCAGGCATGGGCCTTCACTAACTTTCCAACCTCCTTGTCGTCCTTCTGAGTTAAGGGGCAGGGTGGCCTCTGCCTCCAGGGAGGACCCATCAGACCACCCTGCAGATATGCAGGGGCTCAGGACCTGGACTGTGGTGCCTTGACTTCACGTGGTGGTTCCCTGTGGGTACCCCCTTATCCCCAGCCCACCCCAAGGAAAGATAAACCTTCTAGAGGTTCTGGCGAGAGCTGCTGGAAGTTTTTCTGCGCTTAGCATTCTGGGATAGAAAGTCTGTCTCGGGTTCAATGCCACCAAGGAGTCAAGTGTGTTGTTTTTTAACCTATCCTCCCTCCTCATGGCCAACAGAGGGCAGTAGAAGTTGAAGCCACAGGAATTCACAGGCCGGCAGGTCTGCAGCAGCCATCTTAAAATTTAGGGCTCGAGCCGCATGCCACATGAAGTGAAGGCAGAGGGTCCAAGAACCAGCATTCCAAAAGATGGGGGTCTTTAGCCTGGGGCTGTGAACATCTGAAATACTTTTTAAAGTGTCTATGAGCCTTTTAGGCAAAAAAAAAGTCTATATTTTTTATTTTTAAAGGGGTCCCTGATGAGAAAGGTATAGTAGGACCTAGCCACATATGGTCTTAGAGATCAATGTATTAGTCAGTAGAAAGACCTAGCAGGACCTAGGGAGTAAACTGGATGGTCCCTTCCAGCATGGCCCAGGGTCAAGGAGGTCTCTCTTTAATGTGCTTGAAAAGCCCCTCAACCAGACAGAAATGTATTCTCTGAAGAGGTGGGATATCTCCATGGGACCAAGCTCTGCCCCTGGCAAGGCCATTGAGCAGAACCCCAGCCCAGCCCCCACCAGAAGGGTAGGGCCTGTACTCTTCACCTGAATTTACCTGCTTTTTATTTTTCATTCAGTTCTAGCATATAACTCAGGATGGGTCTCTGCTTTTTTGGGGTCACCTGGATGTGTCCACAGTGGCCTTGTCCCCACAGGGCACAAGTTTCTTAATGTTAACCTAGAAACTGATTCCCAACACCTACGAGCCTTATTTGATTGATCCCTGGGAGGTGCTCAGTGTCTGAGAGCTCATTAGCACAGTGCTCAGATCCATGGACTTTGACCCCTACCTGAGAAGCCGCAGGCCTTGGAGAGGGCTTGTGGACGTGTGCAAATCGTGATCCCAGGCAACTCAATGGGTCTTTCTGAAGGTCGTCAAGGATTTAGGTCCTTAGCGCTTGGGTTAAAGGGGGAGTTAAGGTAGAGTAGGAAGGGAAGGAGGTAGGAAAACGTGGCCAGTGCCTATTCAAGGACCCGGATTAATCTATGTTCAGCAAGTACGTCCTGTCTGCTCTATTGGTATCTTCACCCAGAAACCAAGAGCTGACATTTTCTCTCCTTCCCTGCTTTTTCCCTCCCTGGACTCGTGAATTCATACCTACTGGTAGTTCTTCCTCTGTGGGTTCAAACCACTAAGTAGAGAGACCCCCTCCTCACCCTACAGGTGCCCCAGGCACTGGGAAGGAGAACAGCCATTGAGGATTGGACACCTAACCCTGAGGCTTTCCTGTGACGAGAAACGGGATAGGGTGAGTCAGTTACAAAGGGGTGAGCTGGATAATTTATTTGGATAAACTTGCAGCTGCCGTCACCTCTGGTGGCCCCAAACTAGAATAGGTGTAAGTCACATTCCCTTTTCTTCTTACCCCTTTTTCATGTGTATTTTCGAAATAAGCAGGAACAGTCTTTTGTTAAGTCTGTATCTGGACTCAGCCCCTCTCCCCCAACACCCATCGGGGAGCCCCAGATAGAACCGTGTCCCTGGGTCTCCAGGGAGAGGCTTGCCTGGGTTCCTTTCCAACGATGGAGTCCTTGGTGGGGTGATGACGGAGAAGCAGAGAAATTCTTGCCTTGGGAGTTGTGGTCTGAAACTAAAAGTACTCAGTGTCTTAACAAGTACCCTGTTTAAAGCATGAACCTAAAGTAAGCGTGACTCCTGCTGGGCGGGGATGTTCGTGCAGGAGTTTTTCCTGGAGCTGCAGCAGGTGTGCTCCGGCCCCGGCCGTAGCAGGCTCTAAACCCCGAAGACTTCCTGCACGTACCACCTTCCCTTTGTAACGGACCCAGGACCTGGGAGCCTGGTGGAAAGTTGGCTCTGTGGAGTCCTTGGAAGAGGAGGGTGGTTGTCCTGCTGGTGATCAGAACGGGACACTAGAAGGTGTTAGCCTCAGTGACAGGGAAAATTAGAGCGTCTCTACAGCAGCTAGCTCATATTAGGAGCTTAACCAAAAATTCCCGCCCTCAAAAATGTATGGAGGCTTTGGCTGTTTCTTTCTCTCTCTGGTGCAGATTTTCACTAATGCCTAGTATTCAGGATGCTCCCCACCTCTCCCCTGAGCTGTGCCTGAGATGCCCGACACCAGAGCCTTGTAGATCCAACTGCTCCGAGGTGTAACCTTGTTTTCTTCCAAATGTGTTAACGGGTGCCTGCCAGTTCTAAGGTGAGAGGCAGGGTCCTGGGGTCTGACTACTTCTTTGCGAAGATTTTTGACTGGTCTTGTTCTTGCCTCTTCCTTGCATCACTGCTCCCCCCGACCTTCCGAACTCCCCAGGGTTTCCAGTCCCTCAGCCTTTTGGAGATCGCTGATGGGAGCCCTCTTATTTCTTGTAAGCACAGAGTGCCGTGTCCCGGTCCTCCTACCTACAGCGAAGAACTGACCTGCTGCCTCTTTCTGTCCTCTCCCTTCCTTAAAGCTCAAATTGGGGTGAGAAATGTGCAGAGTGTGCCTAGAGGACACGGGAATCCCCAGCTCCTCCTTCTAGGAGGACTGGCACTGGAGCCAGATACTGAAGGTGGGGTGGGATGAAGAGAGGGCAGGCTGTTCCAGGCAGAGACCGGCAGAGGAAAAGATGTGGGAAACACGGATACATTCTATTCAGTTTGTAGCTGAAACTTGAGATGGAAGAAGGGGGAGCTAGAGAGAGAGGTACTGAGCTACATGACCTTGGTCTTGCCCTATCTTTCTTGAAATTTTATTGAGCACCTACTATGTAGCTTGGATTATTCTAGATGCTAGAGGGAACCAACAAGGCTACAGAAGAGTTTGAACAGAGGAGTTCTCATGTATAAAACCTTCAGTGGCTGTCAAGTGCCAGCATCCAGGGTCACCTGTCCTTAAAACAATGGTTCTCAAGCTCGGGCGAGGTTGCAAGACAGTTCGGATTGGCACAACTGTGGAGGGGGCATTCTGGCGTGCCGTGGATAGAGCTGGGCTGCTACTACTCAACATCCTACAAAGCACAGGACACACCTCCTCTCAACAAAGAATTGTCCTGCCCCAAAATGTCAATGGTGCCAAGACTGGAAACCTTACCTTAAAGAATTGCTTGGCACTTGCAAGAAGGGTCAGTTTCCAAGCACAGTGCAGGAGAGGGATAGTGCAGTTATAGTGATCAAGGTGATGACCGATGCTCCAACCAGAGCCGAGAGGTGGGGAAGAGAAGAGGTTGGAATCCCAGTACTTAGGACCAGTTGTTGCAGCCTGTGGAGAGAGTGGCGGATGACCGCATTCCTGCCTTGGGACGGTGTGAGATCCTGTTCCTCCGTGTTGTTCAGTTTGGATTTGGAGATGAATTCATCCTTAGGCGCTGTATTCATCTTCTAAGGCTGCCATAAACCAGGGACCACTGACTGGGGGGCTTACGCAACAGAAATTCACTTTCTCACGGTTCCGGAGGCTGGAAGTCCAAGAGGAAGGTGTCATTGGGGTTGGTTCCTTCTGAGGTTTCTGTCCTTGCCTTACAGATGGCCATCTTCCTGTGTGCTCACACTGTCTTCCCTCTGTGCCTGTCTGTGTCCTCATTTCCTCCTCTTCCAAGGACACCAGTCATCTAGGACTCACCACATGACTTTATCTTAATTACCTCTTGAAAGGTCCTATCTCCCATACAGTCCCACTCTGAGGTATTTCAGCATAAGAATCTTGTGCACAGGTCAGCCTTTAACAGACAGCCTTTAACAGACAGTGTTGAGCTTGAGTTCCCTGGGGGCCAGCCAGAACATACTGAGCACCCGGAGATGCTGCTCAGGGTCAGGGTCAGGATCAGGGCGTGAGATGGCCCGTGGAGAGTATCGAAGGACTGAGGAGACGTCCCAGGGAGTGCTGCTGTCCAGGGCGGTGGAGAAACCTCCCAGCCCAGGGGAGAGAACAGTCACAGTAGGTGAGGAGACGGGATGTGTTTTTTTATTAAAGATTTTTATTTATTTGTTTATTTGAAAGAGAGAAAGTACAAGCAGGGGCAGGGGCAGAAGGAAAAGCAGACTCCACACTGAGCAGGGAGTCCAGTGCAGGGCTTGATCCCAGGACCGACTCCAGCTAAAGGCAGACACTTAACTGAGTGACCCAGGCTCCTCTATTTTTTATTCAAAGTAGAGAAATTCATCTTTGGGATGCCTGGGTGGCTCAGTCGGTTAAGCGTCTGCCTTTGGCTCAGGTCATGATCTCAGCTCCCATGCTGAGCAGGGAGCCTGCTTTTCCCTCTGCCTGCCACTCCCCCTGCTTGTGCTCTCTCTCTGACAAACAAATAAAATATGAATTAAAAGAAGAAGAAGAATTCATCTTTGATTCATTCATGTGAATGGCAAAAAAAGAATTAGATATTCTTCAAGACTTTTGACTTTCTGGGGGAAATGGGAAGAAGCATCTAAGTGGAGAGAGGACACTGGAATGCTGCTTTCTACTCAGTAAATCTGAAAATGGTCAGTGTGTCCAGCAGCAGACATTGCCTCACTCCCTCTGAGCCCTCAGGGCCCAGACCCCTCAACATGGCCACTACCAAGGAAGGGGTCCCTGGCTGGGGGGTTGGGGGCACCTGAATCTAAGCTTAGAAGGGAAGAAACATGAAGAGGAGGCTATGTGAACAGATTACAACATGCGACAAAGATGAATAGGAATGTGAATAAAGTCTAAAATCTAGTCTGTGGGGTTGATGACTGACTGGGTTTTGAAGGCTGAATAGGAGTTGGCCAGGAAGGAATAAGGCAGAGGGCACAGCATAATATCTCAACTCTACAGCTAGATTTCTGCTCCCAGGGGCAATGGTTCAGGGCAGAATGGTGGGAAACAGGTGAAAATTCTATAGGAGCAGGCCATGTCTTCCCAGAACAGCTATCTGCCCACCCAAATGAGAGGTCCCTGTAAAGAGTGAGAAGAAAGGACTCTTCTTGTGCCTGAGCCTTTGAGGACAGGGTCTGTGTTTCCATCACACCCCACGCAGTGTGGGCCCCTAGTGCGCATCTGGGCACTAAGCTAAGGTGAAGGACTCCGGTGTGAGTCCAGAAGATGAGAGGCCAAGCGCGCTGTTAAAGACAGAAAGATGGCGACCGCCTCAGACTGCGGAAGTCTGGGAGTTCAGGTTTAAAGGGTGGTTATAAATGTTGCTGACTGCCCACATCCCTGGCCCCTTATTTCTCACTTCACGATGAGGCTGGCTGGTTCTTACCGGGGAGAAAGAACAAAGTTGGAAACAAAATTGGTGACGGAGCTCTGGGCCCCAGCCTCAAGCAGAAACTGCTTTTGCCACTTCCTGGGGCATTCTGACACACACCCCCCACCACCCCGAAGAGCAGCGGGCGCCCTGGGTGCTGGCTCAGCCGTGACTTGAACACCTGCTCACGGAGACCTGGCAGGACTCAGCCGGGGTGGCCGTGGGGATCCCTCGTCGACAGGAAGTAGGGGGGGAACCTGCAGCCGGCTGTTCTTCCTCTCCCCTCTTCACTCTGGCCTTCGGGAAGAAAGACCGTGCAGTACAGCCAGCTGGGAAGAGAGGGGACCCTCATCTCAGAGGAGGAGTGGAGGCCTCGTCAAGTACGTCTCTGCACACTCCTTGTCTGTAAGCTGAGGGACGTGGACCAGATGTCCAGTTAAGGACACTTCCTA
>CM053618.1:22037860-22066989 GCA_028646535.1 Procyon lotor
GACCCAGGCCCATTTGGTCACCTTGTTCTAACGAGCAGCTTACCAGGGATTAGTCCCCATCCCCGCTGGGGGATGGGCCCCCGGAGTGGATTTCATAAGCCCTAAGCACAAGTCATGTCTAATTGCTATATTTAAGACTCTGCAGAGGTGTGAGGGGCAGTGTGCAAATCCATTCAGCTGGCTTTAAAAAGCACAGAGCAGCTTAGCTCATGATTAAGAGCACAGACTCTGCAGCCAGAATGCCTAGATCTGGATCCCAGCTTCGCTACTTAATCGCTGTGTGGCCTTTGTCATGTTACTGGGCCTCCGTTTCCTCATCCATAAAATGAGCCTAAAACAACAGACCCTGCCTCCTAGGGTGGTTATGAGGATAAAAATCTACAGTGGTTAGAGCAGTGCCTGGGACACCCAGCAAATGTCCGCTGGTGCTCGCTGCTGCCAACATGCGGTTAGCATAACCCGCTGGAGGGGGAAGGGAACTTTCTGTATGGGTCTGAGCATCTCCCATCACTGTTCTCCATATAGAGATCTCTGTTCCTATTCTAAGTAATCACTTCTTTGTCTTCCCTGATGCTCTTCCTTCCCCCCAAATTAAGTTCTTTTGAAGATACTCATTCTCAGTGGTTAATTATTCCAATTTTCCTTTCAGCCAAGACCTCTCACTACTTTCATTCCTCCTCTCCCCAAGTCCCAGTGTTTTGGACCCCACACAATTGGCTCTGTGCGTCCAAGCTCTGGCTGTAGGCCCACCCACACAAAGCACCCCTCAGTACCTCTCTACCCCCTCCCCTGCTCGCAGCCAGGGCCTCGGTGTCTCACCCATGTTCTCAGAAGCTTCTAGGTAGGTCAGAGGGTGCCATTCATTATATACAAGCAGAACTTTGTCCTAATTCCCAGCCACTCAGCCAGCAGTGAGACCCAAATATTTTATCAGAGCGATAGGCAGGCATTGGCTCTGGCAGAAGGGTTCCAGGAGGAAGAATCCCATATTAATTATGAAGGCCCTGTGTTTGAGCTCGTTGCCGTGCTCTCCTTCCATCTAAATCAAGCTGCCCCAAACTTCGGTGGCTTAAAACAACTGTATTTGCTCACGATTCTGTTATTTGGGCAGAGCTTGGTGGCAGCGGCTCACCCTTGCTCCATGGGGTTGGCTGGGGCAGCCCGAGATCCCAAGACGGCCAGTGCCTCAGCGGAGGTGACAGATGTCTGGGGGTGGCCCGCACCTCCCTTTCTCTCCCCCCCATCTCTCATCCAGCGGTGTAGTCAGGCATTACAGAGTCGCCTGCTTCCCGGAGTGCAAAGACAGAAGCTTCAGTGGGAGGTGCCACGGGTTGAATTGTGGCCCTTACCCACTCAAAATCATACGTTGGAGTTCTAACTTTCGGTTTTTCAGAATGTGGCCTTAATTGGAAGGTCATTCTGGAGTAGGGTGGACCCCTACGCCAATAGGACCGGTGTCCTTACTAAAGGAGGAGTTTGGACATGTGCACAGGAGCATGCCATGGTGGGTTGGAGTTACTGCTCACATGCGGTGCTGGGAGAGGACCCTGGGACAGAGAGCGCCCTAGCGGCTCCAAGGAAACGTGGCCCCAACTGCACCTTGATCTCAGATTTCTGGCCTCCAGAGCAGTGGGACAACTTCTGTTGTCTCAAGCACCCAGAGTGTAGCACTTTGTTACAACAGCTCGGCAAACGAGTCCCGAAGGGAAATGAAGTCTGCCTCTTGGTGGGAAGGGAGCCCTGTACGTACAGGGAAGGGGCAAGTGTGGCTGTCCTTGCAGACCGTCTGCTCCAAGAGTGCCCAGGAGTGGACAGAATAGAGAAGCCCAGGTTCTACACCTGACTCTGCCCAGGACTTGCTGGGTAGTGTTGGAGAAGCCGGGTAGCTCTCCCCCACTTTCCCCGGACACGGAGGATGGGCTTAGCTAACAAGGCCTTTTGGACTGTCACCACCTTTAAAACTTTGGGGCTTCCTTAGAGTTCTTTGGTGGCCTGGATCAGTATCCCCTGGTTTGCAAACACAGTTGCTGGTCACACACACAAACACACCCCCCCCCTTGGTTTCTAATTCAGTAGGGCCCCGTGGGGCCTGAGAATTTGCATTTCTAAGAAACTCCCAAATGATGCTGCCCCAAGACCACACACTGTTAGGGGACGTGGGCAGGCAGCATCTCCCAGCCCAGTCTGCACCGTAGAGTTGCCTGGGGGCTTTCTCAAACACTGCCACCAGGGCTCTACCCTTAGAGGTTCTAGCTAACTGCTAGCTAGGATCCATGCTCTGGTATTTTTCTAAAAGTCTCAGATGAAGCAAATGTGCAGCCAGATTTGAGAGCCATTGCTCAAGGGCCCCAGAAGTTCGCAGAAACAGTACAATAAAGCCACCAGTGCATGCTTTTAAGAAAAATTGTTCCTCAATCTGACCGGCAATGGCCCAAACAGCATACAGCTTTCGACGAAGAAAAACGTGTTCCCTCACTTCCTGAGGTTAAGGAATTTGACTTTTAAGTTCCTGTCACCCCTCTGGAAAATGTCACTGCCTCTGGTCCCATCATCCCTTTCATGACCGACATAGGGCCACTGGTCAAGAAAGAGGTGGGAATCCAGTCCTCACCGGGAGGGAGAGGGGGAATCCCTCATTTCTGTGTCCCTGCCCCAACCAGCAGCACAGCCTTGTGGAGGCTCTCGGTCCTAGCGAATAAACCTCCCCCAGTGCCTTCAGTAACTTGTTGAACTTGAGTCTGAATAACCTAAACCTATTGGGCACCTACTCTGCCCTTGACCTTGACAGAGTGAGCACACAGTCGGGAAAGCTCTGGGCTCGTGCGCTTCATTCTCTGCCTCAGTGACCTCAGACAGAAGGTCAGCGGGTTCCATGGCACTGAGCTGTAGTGATGAAGGCACAGCTAGGACAGGGCATGACTGGGCCCTGGACCTGTGTCCGCTTGCTCCTTGGTTGGCAGAGGGGGATGGGAGCAGGCAGGAGTTCTGTTGACAGGAACCTGATCATCCACAGGACAGCCCCCAACCCGGCACTGGCGACAGAGTGAGCAGGGCAAGCTCTGCAGGGGTCAGGAAAGGGATCAGAGAGGGAAGATGCCAAAGTTCAAGTTTGGGTAGGAAGGAATGAAGAGGGAAACGTCAGACCAGCCCTCCCGTTTCTTTTTCTGCTGGGCCTGCTGTGTCTTGGGGGGTGGGGGGACGGTGGGCACGATGTGACTGCCGCAGACTTGGGCTAAGGGAGCATTGAAACTGGACAGGAGCTGCCTGAGATTCTAGGAGTCTACAGCTTTTTCTTTCAGCAGGTAATAAAATGCCTCCTTTGCACTTCGAAGCCTTGGGGTACAGGGGTGAACAAGCAGGCACGCAGGGCTGTCAAGAAGCCCATCCTCTAGGAGCGGGGAGCGTCTCCCACAGTTCCCCAGCTCCAGCTGGAGGAATGCAAAGAGAGCAGGGGGCCTGGCCTTGTGTGGGTGGGCGGGGGAGGCTCCTCTGAGGACCCCTCCCTGAAGCAGAGGGCAGAGTTAGCCAGATGGAGGAGGTCTAGGCCAGGAAAGAGCCCATGGGGAAGCCCAGGTCTGGCCTGAGGTCAGGCCGGTGGCTGAGGTGGCGGTTGTTGAGATCAGGGAGGAAGTTGTAGGCAGTGTTAAAAAAAAAAAAAAAAACAGGTTTACCCCAGGGCTGTGGGGCAGCTCCTGGAGGGACTGTAGGAGGTAATGTCGTCGTGACCCAACCTGAGGTATTCCTTGCCAAAAATCCTGAGCCTCACACATGCTAATCTCATTTGACTCGTACGGCGACCCTGCGCGGGTGATACCATCACTGACAGATAAGAACACTTGGGATCACAGAGGTCAATTGTGTGAGTTCACCGATCTGTCCAACCCCTTTCTCCTTCCTGGGGCCAGGGAGACACTGCCAGCGCCCGAAGGACCGACGGAGGGGGGGTGGTAATGATGGTGCCTGGGGGAGGGGCGGGGAGCCTGGGTGGCCCTCTCGTCCCAGCCTCTGCTCAGAGGATGTCCAGGGCTTCTCAAGTAGCCCAACCAGAAGGAGGAGAATCATACCCTGAGGTGTCTGGGTGGAAAGTCTGCCCCTCCCCAACCCCCAGGGCTGGGCCCACAACACAAAGGAAATGGCCTACCTGCCTGGGCGCATCCCAACTCCTTAGGAGAGGGCAGGAGCTCAGACCTCGTGGGAGGGCGAAGGGAAGGGTAAGCTGATGGGCTCCGAGCGGCCTCCACCGGCTCAGGATCGGGGGATAACATTTTAAGATTTCAGCTGGTAAACAGAGCGGAACTGAAGCCCGTGTTTGGGTGACCCCAAGCCTGAGGGCTTCCCGTTGGACCGCATTAGCCGGGCAAACAGAGTTTACTTACTCCCAGGGAGAGCCTCAAAAGCTTCCAGCAGGATGTGAGACTGGCGCCGCCCCTCAGCTCAGGGGTTGAGCGCTCAGTGGGAGCTTCGTAAAGGTTTGGATGAATGAGAAACCTAGCGAGAGAGAGGGCTCGCTGCTGAGTCCTGGAGTCCCGGGTGGGGGCCGAGGGGAGGGACCCAGGGGTCTCACTGCAGGGCCCATGGGCTGGCAGGCTTCTCCCCAACCCTCCCGGAGGGGTGGGTGCCAAGGCTCCCCAGTCCCACCTGGGCACCAGAGGCCCTGCCACCTGGCTGGGCTTGGGGGCAGGCATCTGGCTACCAAAGGACAAAGGCCATTCCCCTAAAAGGCAATTCAGAGGACACAAAGCAGCTGCTTTGGATAAAGGATGTGGCAGGCACAAAGGGAGGAAAAGAGGCCAGTGAGGGAGACAGTGTGGACTGACCTGGGGGAGCCCAGATGGGACTGGGTTGTGGGTGGCTTGTGCTCCCACGTCGCTTCGCTTGCTCCACTGCATGACCAAGGGCTGGGGGCAGCTGGGTGGTGACTTCTGGGAAGTTTCTGGGCAGCATTGTCCCTCGGGCCGGGGGTGGGGAGGAGGGAAAGCCCCAGCACGGCCACCTTTGGCTGCTCTCCTACCGCAAGGGCCTCAACCAGGGTCTGGGTTGTGGCAATCCCGTGGGACCCCCGCAAACCCCAGGTCATCTGTCTCTCTCATTTGTATTTATAGATTTTAATCTGTAAAAGGGAGATCGCTCCTACGGTGTGCTTCTGAAGATTAAATCGGATAAAGTATTCCTTCCTATGAGCTTTATGAACTAAAGTCACTATAAAAAGCAAGGGAATTAATCACTCATTCAACAAACACCCACAGAGTTTGGGCAATGGATTTGGAGGTTAAGCAGGAACTCACCGTCCAGACAAATCCAACTCAGGTTGCCCTGGGTGCTCTTTGAAAGGGCCACTGAGCTGGATCCTGTGGAAGAAGCAGGGGTTAGCCATGCAGAACCGGAGGGAGGGATCCCGGACTGGGTGGGGGGGCGTGTGGGCGACAGGGAGCCGGGGCACACCTGATGGCAGCGACAGAACCCTTTGTCTTTTTTACCTTTGGGTAATTCTAGCGACACCTAACACTCATCCAGTGCTTACTAAGTGCCCATAATATTCTAAGGGCCTCGTGTATTTCTCATCCTTAATTCTCACAGCCTTGCTCATTATCCCCATTGTACCTGATGAGAAAACTTGGGTCTGCAGGAGAAAGTAACATCCCAAAGTTGTTCTGCCAGTAAATGACCCCTGAGCTTTGGACCCTGTTAGGCTGACTCTAAAAGCCAGAGTTATAACTACTCACCATAAGACCTCCTTTAAAAAAATTGGGGGTGCAGGGGGGATGCCATCTGGGTGGCTCAGATGGTTAAGCATTTGCCTTCGGCTCAGGTCACGATCCCAGGGTCCTGGGATCGAGCCCTGCATCAGGCTCCCTGCTCGGCAAGGAGTCTACTTTCCCCTCTGCCCCTGCCTCTGTCCCCTGCTCATGCTCTCTCTCTCTCTCTCTCTGTATCTCTGTCTCAAATGAATAAATAAAATCTTTAAAAAAAAAAAGATTTTATTTATTTGTCGGGGGGTGGAGGGGAGAGAGCACCATCGAGCATGGTCAGGGGAAGGCACAGAGGGAGAAGCAGACTCCGAGCTGAGCAAAGAGCCTGATGAGGGACTCGATCTAAGGACCTCGGGATCATGACCCGAGCTGAAGGCCAATGCTTAACCAACTGAGCCACACATAGACCTCCTTTTTAAGAAGTCCCCTTACTTTTTTCAATCCTCCAAAATATCCTCTCAAAGCAACACTTCCTTTCCTTAAGCATGACACCCCTCAGGGCAGCTGGCTACCTCAGTCCTGGAGCATGGGACTCTTGATCTCAAGGTTGTGAGTTGGAGCCACACGATGTGTGTAGAGATTACCCGTCATCTTCCTCTCGTGCAAAATCCCAATTCCTTTAGCTTTTCGTAAGAGGGTTTCTGGCTTGTGAGAGGCCAGAGTAAGGTTAACAGGACATGGGAAGACTCAGAGGGATGTATTTAGGAAGAGGCTGGGGCCTAGAATGAACTCAAAATCTGACCTAAAGCTCTGCATCTCACCGATCCCCAAGAGCCCCAGCAAGAAGTAGGAAAGCGAGAGCAGAATTTGGGCTCAGCGAAGCATCTTGCTTTCTCATAGCCAAGGCGGATCTCCTTACAGAGTTCACTTCCTCCAGAGGAAAATTAAGGCAACTTTGATCAGTGACTTTCTTGGCTTCCCCTGCCCCTCGCTTGAAACAGGGAGCAGAGCGTCCCCTTTAAAAGACAATGTGGGGCACCTGGGCGGCTTAGTCGATTAAGAACCTTGGCTCATGGGGCACCTGGGTGGCTCAGTGGGTTGAGGCCTCTGCCTTCGGCTCAGGTCATGGTCTCGGGGTCCTGGGATCGAGCCCTGCATCGGGCTCTCTGCTCAGCGGGGAGCCTACTTCCCCCTCTCTCTCTGCCTACTTGTGATCTCTCTCTCTCTCTCTCTGTCAAATAAATAAATTAATTAATTAATTAATTTAAAAAAAAAAAACCTTGGCTCAGGTCATGATCCCAGGATCCTTCCCTCTCTGCCCCTCCCTCTGCTCTTCCTTTCTCTTTCTCTCTCTCAAATAAATAAATAAAAATACTTTAAAAGTTAAGAGAGAGAGAATAAGAGAGAGAGAGTGGAAGAATGTTCCAGAGAAGGAGGTGGTGGGGAAGGTAGGCCTATAGGGCCTATCAGACACATGGCCGCGACAAGCCCCACACCCTCCAAACCTCTGCGTGGACTGTGACAAGCACATCACACTCAGCACTCATATCGCCACAGCCCCTGTAATCATCGCATAGTGCCCTGGGCTGCTTTCTCCCCTGCCTGTCATCTGCCAACCCCATAACGCCTCACCTCGTCGTTTACCTTCATCATTCATCTACTTCAAAGTAAGACCCCACAACCCACAGCAAGGAAAGGAGGCCAGTCTCGGGGAGCTGGCGCGCCCACTCTGGGGTCTGCAACTTCGTCCCCTGTTGCCGTCCTCGGCTGGTTCAGTCACACCCAGCCAGGACCTGGCCTGAGCTACCCCCAAATCCTACACGGTAGCCGGCTCTTTCAGCTCCTCAACCTTTGGACACCGCAATCCATAGTGACAGGGCTTCCTTTTGAATTCCAGCACTCGGTGACAGGGCTTCCTTTTGAATTCCAGCACTCGGTGTAAATCATTAGATGGCTTATCCTAAATGGCGCGGTTCACCCCTAAACAGGGTCGGGGGGCGTCGATCGAGGACCATGTCAGCCTCTGAAAGGGGAGCCAGTAAGTGGAACAGATCCATTCGGCCATCTGCGGACTAATCTGTACTCAGAGATGCTTTGCGAGACCCAGAGAGGAGGAGGCTGTGTCCTGAGACTCCGTCTGAGGGACTCAGGCCCCTGGAGCGAAAAGGATGGCCAGAGAATATTCAAGAACGTCACAACCTAATCAAGGGTGCTATAACTGAGCTTCGGCTGGTAACCTGGGACAGCGTCCCCACAGCAGAGCGGGGTCGTCGCTGGTTATGCTCTAAAATTGAGCTTCTGGGGCACCTGGGTGGCTCAGTCAGTGAAGTGGCTGCCTTCAGCTCCGGTCATGATCCCAGAATCCTGGGATCAAGTCCCGCATCAGGCTCCTTGCTCAGAAAGGAGCCTGCTCCTCCCTCTTCCTCTGCCTGCTGCTCCCTCTGCTTGTACTCTCTCTCTCTGTTAAATAAACAAAATCTTTTAAAAATAACAATAATAAAAATAAAATTGTGGGGGCGCCTGGGTGTCTCAATCGGTTGAGTGTCTGCCTTCCACTCGAGTCATGATCCCAGGGTCCTGGGATTGAGCCCCATGTCCCACTCCCTGCTCAGCAGGGAGCCTGCGTCTCTCTCTCCCTCTGCCCGCCTCTCTGCCTACTTGTGTTCTCTCTGTCAAATAAATAAATAAAATCTTTTTAAAAAATTAATGAATAAATAAATAAACTTGTATTTTTATATATTTTGAATTAGTTGCCAGCATTTTAAAAATTGAGAGGTCTAGGGCCTTAGACTGTAGAACATGAAACTCTCAATCTCAGGGTCATGAGTTCGAGCCCCACGCTGGGTCTATGTAGAGCTTACTTTAAAACTTTAAAAAAATAAAAATTAAAAATTGAGCAGTCTAACATAAAAATTGGGATTCCCATCTTCTCCTAAGAAATCTCCAGATCTGGCAACACAGGGCCCACATGCCTACAAGGCACCCTTCCAGTAAGGCTGAGCAGCCCTTCACATGGGGGGGGGGGATGGGAGCGGACCCACAGGCCACAGGCTCACCACTTTGCACAGCCTCCCAGACACCGAGACTGAGGACTGGCTGCCGGTCAGGACAACAGCGTTGCTACTGGGTTCTTACACCAGGCTCTGCTTCACCCGCCTAAGTTACCTCAGGGCCCCAGTGACACGTGAGTAAGGCCCAGCCACTATCCGAGGAGAAGGTGCCCTGCTAAGATCTTAGTCCTCTTGCTTGACTTATTCACTTACACTTTCTGTCTGGAATACGCTTCCCTTCACTTCTCTGCCTGAGAAATACCTCCGTGGTTTTCCTGTCACCTCCTCTGTGAAACTGTCCCTAATGGCTCCAAGCCCAGTCCCTCCCTCCACTGTGCCCCTTGAGTTCTGTATTTTAGTTGTCCCTCACACTAGACCAAGAGCTCTTTAAGCTGGTGTCTACAGCCTCTTACCTCTTACCCTGGGTCCCAGGGCCTGATGTAGAATGTTCCTTGGCTCGTAAGAGGTCACTCTGTGGAAAAGTTTGAACGTGAGCCAAAGTAATAGATCTACCCCTGGGTGGATATGAAAATAGAAAATCACAGAGGTTGAAGCACTTTCAGTGGAAAATGAGCAAGATTTGGTAAAAGCATTTTAAACAAGCAATTCCAGGTAATTCTGAAGCAAGTGGTTCAAAGACCACTCTTTTAAAACAGTTTTAAGGGGGTGCCTCGGTGACTCAATGGGTTAAAGCCTCTGCCTTTGGCTCAGGTCCTGGGATCGAGCCCCGTGTCGGGCTTTCTGCTCAGCGGGGAGCCTGCTTCCCCCCCTCTCTCTCTGCCTACTTGTGATCTCTCTCTCTGTCAAATAAACAAACAAAATCTTTAAAAATAAATAAAACACTGTTTTAAGATTTTGAGTTTAGGTGTGTAAGGTAACCGTGGCCGGAAACAGACATGTCTGGAAGGGTGTCCTGGCTTTTGGAGCAAGCTGAAGAATTTGGTTTTGGAGACGACAGTGGAGGCATCAAGCGGAAGGTACCCGTCACGAGCTGGAGAGAAGACACGGAGGCTCAGATTGGAGACCTCAGAGGCTGCTGCTGGCTTAGGTAGCACCTGAAAGCTCCTTCCCGTGATTCTGAGCGTGATGGAGAAACTGGAGAAAGAAGATATAGATGACGAAGAAGAGTAAAGGGCCTTGGAATACTTCCATGTTTAGGGATGCACAGAGGAAACAGGTCAGGGACAGGGACCGCCAGTCAGAGGGGCGTGTGGAAATATAGATTGCTGTAGGATCTGTGGAAGAAAAGTGGGAAAGAGAAAGGAAGAGGGGAGAAAGGAAAAGGGAAGGGCTAAGTTTATTAAGTATCACATGCCAGGTGCTGAGATAGACACCTGTCCATATTTCCTTGTTTAATTCTAATAGGATTCTCCATTTGGACCCCCTTCAGAGTTGTCCGCACAGCACTAGTGATCTTTCCAAAGCACAGCACAGGTCGCTTTGCTCTCCGGGTTAAAACAGTTCCATCATCCCCTGTTGCCATCGGGGTGGTCGAAACCCCTTCATGTGCTTCTACGTTGTTGTTTTTTTTTAATAACTGCTTTATGAGATTTTATTCACATACCATAAAGTTCACTTTTTTTTTGAGAAAGAGAGAGAACACAAGCAGGGCTTTGGGCAGAGGGAGAGGGAAAGAGAATCTCAAGCAGGATCTATGCTCAGCATGGAGCCTAGATACAGGGGCTCGATCCCACGACCCTGAGATCATGACCCGAGCCAAAATCAAGAGTCGGACACCTAACTGACTGAGCGACTTGGGCACCCCACCTTCACCTTTTAAAGTACACATTTCAAGAGTTTTTAGTATATTCACGGAGTTGTGACCATTCCCACCATCCGTTTTAGAACATTTTCTTTTTTTTTTTTTAATTGTCACAGTGCGCACAAGCAGCCACAGGCAGAGAAAGAAGCAGGCTCCCTGCTGAGCAGGGAGCCCCATGTGGGACTTGATCCCAGGGCCCTGGGATCATGGCCAGAGCTGAAAGCAGATGCTTAACAACTGAGCCACCCAGGTGTCCTGAACATTTTCTTTAAAAAAAGATTTTAGGGGTGCCTGGGTGGCTCAGTGGGTTAAGGCCTCTGGCTTCAGCTCAGGTCATGATCTCAGGTCCTGGGATCGAGCCCTGCATCTGGCTCTTTCCATTCATCGGGGAGCCTGCTTCCACCTCTCTCTCCGCCTGCCTCTCTGCCTGCTTGTGCTCTCTCTGTCAAATAAATAAAATCTTTAAAAAAATATGATTTTACTTTTAAGTAATCTCTACCCCCAACGTAGGCGTTGAACTTACAACCTTAAGATCAAGAGTCGCACACTCTACTGACTGAACTAGCTAGGTGCCCCTAATTTTAGGATATTTTGATCACCCATAAAAGACACCCATGCCCATTTTCTTTATTTTTTTTTAAGATTTATTAATTTGTGAGAGAGTGAGAGTGTGTGAGTGGGGAGAGGGGCAGAAAGAAAGGGAGAGGGAAGGAATCCTAAACCGACTCCCCGCTGAGCACAGAGTCCCTTGTAGGGCTCCATCTCACCACCCTGAGATGATGACCTGAGCCGAAATGAAGCCCTGGACACCTACCCAGGGGCCCCTGGAAGTCTTTTTCCATTTCCCTTTTCCTCAGCCCTGCCTACTAATCTACTTTGGTTTCTATGGATTTGCTTAGTCTGGACATTTCCTATATATGGGAATCCTATGATATGTGGCCTCTTGTGACCAATTTCTTTCATGTAGCATGATGGTTCATAAATGCTGTAGCATACATCAGTACTCCATTCCTTTTTATGGCCAACTACTGTTTCTTTGTATGGATATATACTTTATTCTGTGTATCCTTTCATCAATTGGACATATAGATTGTTTCCACTTTTGAGTCATTATGATACTGCTATGAACATTTGTCTTGGCATGGATGTAAGTTTCATTTTCCTGAGTATACACCTAGGAGTGGAATTCCTGGATCACACAGTAATCTGTTGAACATTTCGAGGATCTGCTAAACACTTTCCCAAAGTGACTCTACTGTTTCACCACCCCACCAGCAATGGATGTGGATCCCAATTTCTCCAAATCCTCACCAAAACTTACTCCATCTTTTTTACTACAGCCTTCCTAGTGGGTGTGAAGTGGTATCTCACGGTGGTTTTGATTTGCAGTTCCCTGGTGACCAATGATGAGCATCTTCTCATGTGCTTGGTGGCCATTTCTACATCTTCTTTGGAGAAATCTCTATTCAAATCCTTTGCCCATCTTTAATGGGTTGTATTTTTATTATGGAGTGTAAGAGTTCTTTATAATATTCTGAATACAAGTCTCTTTTATCAGATGTATGATTTGCAAATATTTTCTTCCATTCTATGTGTTGTTGTTTCACTGTCTTGATAGTGTCCTGTGAAGCACAAAAGTTTTTGATTTTGATGAAGTCCAACTTATCTATTCTTTGATTGCTGATGCTTTTGGTGTCATATCCTAATATGCTGCTGCCTAGTCGAAGGTCACAGTGATTTACAACTTGTATTTTCCTCTAAGAATTTTATAGTTTTTGCTCTTACATTTAGGTCTATGATTCATTTTGGGTCAATTTTTTTTTTTACGGTGTGAGGTAGGGGTCTAACTTCATTTTTTTTTGCATGTGGATATTCAGTTGTTCCAACACTATTTGTTGAAAAGACTATTCTTTCACCGTTGAATTGTGTGTGGCCCTTCTCAAGCTGGTCCTCTCTCAGTCCTGTGGCTTCATCTTCTGCCCCAGCCCTTCTCCAGCTTGTATTCCATCTCCAATCCCACTAAATGATTTGTGTTTCCCCAAATGAACCATGTGCTTTCTCACCTTTGGCCTACTTTTCAGCATGCTGTTTCTTTTACTGGAAAATCTCCCTGACCTTCTTCCCACATTACCTGGATATCTTCTCTAATTATCTGTCAGGTCTAGGCTTGGATATCATTTTTTCCAAGAAGGCTTTCCTAAGCCCCCAAGAATGTTTTAGGAGGAGCAGGTCTGTGCTTCCAAAAGACCATGTACTTAACCCCAACAGGGACTTTTTTGTGTGCCTGGTACATAGTAGGCACTCAGTAAGTATCTGAGGAATGGGTGAATCCCAGAAGTCAAAGAAGAAGGCTGTTTCAAGAAGGAACACTAGTTAGTATTTTGTATTGCTGCAGAGAGTTTAGGGGAATGGGCTCTGAAAAAATGTCACTGCATTTTTTACTATTTTTGTCATTACAAATAGGGAAGAGTTTCAGTAGCATTGTGGATGTAGAAGCCAATGGTGGGCTTCTAGCCAATGGTGGGGTTAAGGAGTGAATTGTTGATGAAAAAGTGAAGTTTTAGTTACAAACTACTTATGGCCAAGTTTGTGAGGAAGGGGTGAAACTAGATGGGCACCATGAAACAGCTCAAAGGGATAGAGTTAAGGGCTTTGTTTTATTGCTATCAATCCATCTGCCGCTTTCCTGGATTTCAGAGAATTTGATTTCTAAGGAGAGTCACTTCCTTGGCTTCTTACGTCAATTTTAGGGACACCCCAGGATTTCCCCATTTACCCTCCTACTACCACATTACACTCCCCCCACCTCTATGTGTTTTTTTTTTCCTATGTGTTAACATATACGTGTGTATATGCACACACACAAACAGAGCAGCATCCCCCAAAATATAAACATTCTGGGGGTAACCGAGGCCTTCCCCAAGTTGGGGCTAAGCTATATCTGCTCCCAGAAAAAGATATCCTATAAGAATCACTTGTCTGGGTAGAAAAAGGAAGGAACCGGTCTTTTAACATCATGGCGGCACCAAAAGAACCATAGAGTCTTCTCTCTCTGCCCCTCATCCCCTGGCATCTCCCTTATGTCAGTCAGATAGGCTGGAAAGGAATGGCTTCAAGACTTTAATTTTTTACACTCTTACTGATTTACCTCCAACTATGAGCCCCTTCCATATCTTTGGCATTTTGCTCCCAGAGATAAATATGCCTGATTATAAGACCGCCAACCTGATTAGCCTTTGCCACCAGCCTTATGCAGCTCACATCGTGCCCCATACTTTTCAGAAATATCTCCTGATTCATCTGCCCTTCGAAGAGGTGGCCCAGCAAGACAAAGCTGGTACAGTATTGGGGCATTCCCTCGGGGTCGTAGCCCAGCTCCACCTGCCCCTTCTCCAGGGCGTACTTTCCATCCACGATGGTGCCTGTCATCACTTGCACTCTGCTCAAGTTCGCTGGGTGGTTCAAAATGACTGTCAGGTGGTTCCCTGCACTAACATTGTGGGTCCAGAAGAATGACTCATCCAGAGTGTAGGCTTCCCATGGGAAATGAACATCAAAAACTTTCATATTCGTGAAAATGGCTCCAGGTGGGTTGTCAGGAACGTAGGGGTTCTTTTTCGGAACCGGTGTGCCCTTCTGGGTGTCATTAGAGATGCCTGTGGTAGAAAACCTGTAGGAGAACCTGTGGTAGAAAAGGAAAGGTCTGCAGATGATTGGATTTTTCTGAGCTAGGAAGGTACGAAAGTGGGGGATCAGCCTGTCAAGGGGCTTTTCCTTGTAGAAGAGGAGGAGGAAATGAGCCAGGAGTGGGAGGTCCTTGCTGTGGAAGAGTTTGCCAAGGAAGCCCAGGTTCGAGAACTCCAGTAGCACCCATGGGTCAGACCCCATGGTGTTCACCTTCCAATGAATGTGGGTGATAAAGTTGGGGGCAGAAAAGACATTCTCTTCCAGTAACAGGAAGTATTCAGAGAGCCTTGTGGCAAAGCTTATGAGGAAGGCGTGATCTATATTCTGCTTAGAATAGAATTCCCCATGACGGGCCTCCTTCCTCATGTCATCCACAGAGGGGTAGGCATCAGGCGGAGCGTGGATCAGTAGCAGCTGCCCTGCCAAGATCTGTGGGCTGAAGAGGGTTGAAATACGGAGAATGATTTCTCTGAGCCAGGCGAGGTCAGAATGTGCCAGGTGGACCAGCACCGTGAGACGTTTCTGCTCGATCTTAGAGGAAGCACGGAAAAGAGAGACCAGCGTGTATAAGAGACTTTTTTGATCTGTTTGTGGTGCTGAGGAGATCCCCACTGTCAGCCATGCTGAGGAGAGGCAAAAGAGAGACAATTGTCAGTGTCCATTGGGTTGGAGATAAAGGTGGTCAGAGGGCTAAGGGTTGGGATGCTCTTTGGGACCTTCTCTGTTTCTTCCCTCTCCTATTTCCATTCTATGCTCTCTTTTGGTAGAGGGGATACTTAGATCGTTGCTACTCAGAATGTGGTCCTTAGTCCAGTAACATCGATCTCATTTGGAAGCTTATTAGCAACGCAGAATCTGTGTTCCTAGATAAACAGAATCTGCATTTGACAGTATCACTAAGAACCTAATATGCATGTTAAAGTTTGAGAAGCACTAAGCTAGGTGATGCTGTCCCCGTGGGTCCCTTTGAGTCTTCTCTGAGCCAGAATTTTGTAGCACATGGTTTAAGTGCTCAGTATTTATAGCTAATACTATAGTTATTATTATTCTTTTTGTTTATCCAGTTATTTTCCCAAAGGTCACCTTTGGGTGAAAGGAAAAGCACTTCTTCATGAGTCAGGAGCCCTAGCTAGGGCTCCTGTCCCAGTTCTGCCCCTGATTATGTGACCTTGGGCAAGTCCCTTCACTCCTGAGCTTAGATCCTGATCCACAAAACTGAGGGGTTTGGACTATGACTCTAAGGCCCCTTCTGACCCAAATGTTCTTTAATCCAGTGATTCTGCCTTCCTGTAACAATTCTTTTTTCCCTCCTTCTTCCTCATTCCTGATATATAAATGTCATGGTAGAGAGAGAATTGTCTGCTAGATTCAACTATTCCTGGGCACAGTCCTGCCTTTTCTCCTCTTCCTTCTTTCCTTCCTAGCTACCTTACTTCTCTTGCGGTCCCTACTTCCACTAGGATCCCCCATTCTCCTCCTTGGAACTCACTTTTTCTTCTCTGTTGAATCGTTTTAAAATATTTGAAGGTAAGATTCCGCCAGTCTCCTAGTGGTCTCGGGTCTTTCTTTTTGTCATAACTGTCCTCCTAGAGCATTGACAAAAGGCAAAACATGTACCTCCTTCCATAAAAATAATAGGGTTTAGCCCCTAGAAGCTTCTCATAAGCTTTTCCAGGAAAGAGATGGAATGGATCACTCTCCTTAGAGTGAGCCCAGCATATTCCCAGGGTGTCTGACCACTCGCCAAAGTGTCGAGGGCTCTAGCTCTATTCGCTCTCCTCCTTACTTTAACAAATATTGGGGGTGGGGAAGCGGCTTTCTTATGGACCAGTGGGTCCAGGTTCATATCCCAACTCCCTTTGGAGCTTCCTGCTCTCAGGTGAAAAGGCACAGGTGTTTTGGGGAACTACGTGTCCACACTATTCCCACGCTACACTCAATTCCCACACGGAGAGCAAGGGTTGCTACCTGGCCTTTGATAGCCATCACGTTTTGATCATGTTCAATTTCCTTGGGGACTTTCAAGGTGATGAAGAGCCACAGGAATCCGATGCCGACTGAGGTTATGAAGCTGCGCCTGATGGAACACCGCATGGGGTCTAAAGGGTGTGGTTCCTATAGCAAAAAGTCAACATGGACAGCAGCTGGGCACTCTCTCCATCTGTCCATGCCTAGAACTTCTTCGTCCCCTGGAAGCTTCCCCACACACAACCCCCACATTCTATGCCTCCTTCTCCTCTCTGTTAACTTATTACCAAAGCCTGCCTCATTTTTATACGAGCTGGGAACCTGATGGGATACAATAGCCTTCTTCCCTTACTAAAAGGAATGTCACCTGTCCTGTGACTTCTGCTGCCTTCTCATTATAGGTTTGTTTGGAGATTCAACTTCTCGAAATGATGAAGGTCAAGGCCTTCAATGATGAAGGCCTCACTGAAGGCCTTCAGTGATGAGGCCCTTTTATCTTGGAAAACAGATGCCACCACCTACCCTTGCTATTTTAAAAAAAGTTTATTAAAATAGCTGAGCTTGAAGTATTGCTACATGCTAGGCAATTTGGTGCCTTTCTTACCTTTTTTTTTTTTTTAAAGATTTTATTTACTCGACAGCGAGAAACACAGCGAGAGAGGGAACACAGGCAGAGGGAATGGTAGCAGGAGAAGCAGGCTTCCTGCGGAGCAGGGAGCCCGATGTGGGGCTCGATGCAGGGCTCGATCCCAGTACCCTGGGACCTTGACCTGAGCCGAAGGCAGACGCTTAACGACTGAGCCACCCAGGTGCCCCTCCTACTTTTTAATAAAGGATATCCTTAACTTATCCCAATCTTTAATCTTATTCACATACCTTGATCAGAACATGATTCTGTTAGAGTGAAAAAAAAAAAATCTTTTTGTAAATGTTGGGCTTTGGACTTCGGGCTAAGCCAGCCTCGAAAGCACTCGTCTACAGCTTTCTTCCTCTGTTTCAGTGTCTTTTCTCCAGTGAGAATGTGTTTCTCTGATTGTTTCTAAATGACCAGAGGAAAGGCTTTAATATGCTTCGTTACCTGCTCTTAACTCTTTCCCTCTATGTTCAGTACACAAAAGAAAAGAAATGGTAGTCAGTAATTTCTGTGTTCCTGAGCCTGTAATATTCTCGAATCTTCCTGTTTTCTGGATCCCTGCCAGTGCGGTATTTCCACAGAGCTTAACATTGCTTCTCTCCCTTAACCATTTAGCTTTTTGGTAAGAATTGTAAAGATAAAGCTTATACATGGTACAAAGGCGCCACAGAGTAAACTTTTTTTTTAAATTTATTTGACAGAGAGAGAGAGCGCACACAAGTAGGGGGAGCAGCAGGCTTCCCACAGAGCCAGGAGCCCAATGCGGGGCTCAATCCCAGGACTCTGGGATCATGACTGAGCCAAAGGCAGATGCCTAACTAACTGAGCCACCCAGGCACCCTGGAGTAAACTTTTCTTACCTGGTTGCCTTAAGCTGGTACTTCAAGTCTCTTAGGTGATTCAGATACAAATCACTTGATGTCAAAGAGATTGGCTTCTTTCCTCCAGAACATAAATACAAAGATACATGTCTGGATTAAAAAGCTTTACAGAGACACCACAGCCACAGCTCTGTTCTCCTCGGCCCCTCCTGGGTCACTTACCAATCACGGCTGGAGGACCCCCCCTCCTGTAGCCCTCTGAGCTCCACAGACTTCTGGAAGAGGCAGGAGAGAGAGGAAAAGAGAGCTGGGTGCAGAGGACCAGTCACTCCAGGCGCAATGACAACAGAGGGTGAGGCCAGCAAAGCAAGTCTTCTAGCTTTGAGCTAAGCCCCCTCTGTGATGTTACTCTTGTGTCCCCTCCACCTACTGCCCCACCACTAGAGCAGGTGCAGGACTCACCAGAGTGCAGGGGTCGTTTCAGAACTGGTAGCTAATACGATAATTCCAATGACCAGCATCAGCATCTTTTAACCAAGAAAAGAGATGCCAAGGACTATCAAACATCCCCACCAGTGTGCCTTCCACTTCCCTGAACCTCATTGCCATACTCCCTTCCTCTGGTGATTGTGCCCCGACCCCCAACCCCTCTCACTGTCTCAAGGGCTTCACCCCTGCAACGATCCTCTTTCTCTTCTACGTTACTCCCTTTCTCCCTCTCTGGGGGGGCATTCCCATCATCTTGACCAGAAGCTCCACTATATTCGGGCAGGAAAGGAGGCAAAAAGCAGAATCCCTCTCTAAATTCATAGTCTCTCTGAATCCTGCCCATTCCTCTGCAACCCTAACACAGCAAAACTCCTTAAAAGCCTTGTCTCTGTTGTCGCCCCACTTCATGGCACGTTTTTTCGCCTCTTACTCAACCTCTCTGCCACTTTCGACGTGGTTGACTACTGCCTCCTCCTTGAAACACTTTCTTCCCTGACATCACTCTTGCCACACCAATCATTCTGTTTCTTTCCTGGCTCATCCTCTTCCCAACTTGTTAATGTGGGACTGTTCTGGGGGCTGTGTCCTTGGCTCTCTTCTTCCTATACACCCTCCCTAGGCGATCTTACCCAGTCCCATGGCTTTAAGTACAATGTATTATATGTGCATGTGTAACTATATGCATATATACGGTTCATGTATGTATATGTATAGATGTGTATACATTATAGCTACAGGCTTATGCATATATAAGCCTGTGGATATATACGTATATATACACACACACTGATAACCCAGGATTGATCTTATCTGCAGCCCTGACCCCTTGTCCTGAGCTCCAGATTGCCTGACTATTGAACATCTCCATTTGGATGAATAAGAGGTATCTCAGCTTTAACAGAGCCAAAATAGAACCACAGATTCAATGTACCTCCCCAATCTCTTCCTCCCCAAGTTTTCCCCATCTCAGTAAACAGTAGCATCCTTTGTCCCTTTACTCACGGGAAGAATCTACAAGTCATCCTTGATGCCTCTCTCTAACAGTCTACATTCAATCGAATTCGTCCTATTACCTTTTCCTTCAAAGTGTGTTCCCAGCATGACCTTTTCTCACCCATCTCTACTGCTACGACGTGAGTCCGGGCCACTGCCATCACCCGCCTGGACTATTGTAACCAC
The DNA here is from genome assembly GCA_028646535.1 of Procyon lotor. NCBI lineage: Eukaryota > Metazoa > Chordata > Mammalia > Carnivora > Procyonidae > Procyon > Procyon lotor. The sequence continues at coordinate 22,057,141 of CM053618.1, forward strand.
CTCCTAATTGGTCCCTCACTTCCATCTCCCTTCTGCAGTCTATTCTCCACGTGGCAGAGAGACCTTTTTTTAAAATTTCTTTATTTTTTAAAGATTTATTTATTTACTTTAGAGACAGTGTAGTGGGTTGGGGGGGCAGAGGAAGAGGGAGAGAGAATCCCAAGCAGAGTCCCCACTGAGCTGGGAGCCTGACTTAGGGCTCGATCCTACCACCCTGAGATCCTGACCTGAGCCGAAATCAAGAGTTGGACACTTAGCTGACTGAGCTACCCAAACGCTCCCAGAGAGATCTTTTAAAATTGTAAATCAGGGGTGCCTGGGTGGCTCAGTGGGTTGAAGCCTCTGCTTTTGGCTCAGGTCATGATCTCGGGATCCTGGTATCGAGCCCCGCATCAGGCTCTCTGCTCAGCAGGGAGCCTGCTTCCCCCTTTCTCTCTGCCTACCTCTCTGCCTACTTGTGATCTCTCTCCCTCTCTATCAAATGCTATCCCTTCCCAGCCTACAATTCTCCAAAGATTTGCCATTGAAAGTAAGATGAGATCCAAACTCCAAAATCCAAACTCTGGACCATGGTCTACAAGATCCTGCCTGATCTAGCCCTCTGCCTGCCTCTTTGACACCATCTCCCCCTACCCACTGGCTTTTTGGGGGAAAGAGGCGTCATCCCTTGGATAGTCAAAGCGTTTTGTCGCCTTCTTCTTGGAGCTATTCTCTGTATACTTTCCAAGAGCTGTCTTCTTCCCAACATTCAAATTTTAAGGAGAGCCTGGGTGGCTCAGTCGTTAAGCATCTGCCTTCGGCTCAGGTCATGATCCCAGGGTCTTGGGATTGAGCCTCGCATCAGGCTCCCTGCTCCGCAGAAAGCCTGCTTCTCCCTCTCCTACTCCCTTTGCTCGTGTTCCCTGTCTCGCTGTCTCTCTCTCTGCCAAATAAATAAATAAAATCTTTAAAAAAACAAATAAATTTAAGCCCAGATGTTCTTCTTCCTGCCTCAGGTCACTGTGCCTAAAGTAGCCACTTACCACCCCTCCCGCCCAGCCTCCTATCACTCTATCACATATTCTCTTTTCTTTAGCATCGATTTCTACCAGAAATCGTCTTACCTGTATGTATTTATTGCCTGTCTCCATCCACTGGACTAGAGCATAAGCCCTTGAAGGGTAGGGACTTTGTTTTATTCAATGCTATATCTACAGTGCTTTGCTTGGTAGCTGGCCCAGAGAACATACTCAACAAGTAGTTATTAGCTCACTAATTATCAGGCATTACGTGATAATGGTGAATGACCATGTATGTCTTCAATAAGCCCTGTGCCAGGTGCCAGGACCATGCAGCACAGCAGAGAAGGGCAACGTGTGGCCGATGGGTAAACAGCACATGTTCTGGACTCGGCCCGGGCAGAATCTGGTTCTGCTAAACTTATTGGCTGTGTGTCCTTAGCTAAATGACAGCCTCTCTGAACTCCAGTTCCTCATCTAGAAGATGAGGATAATGATGCCTATTCTCAAGAATTCTTATGAGGATTTTAAGAGATCGTTCACACAAAAATGCCTAGCACAGCTAGCATTCAGTAAATTGGCCAACTATTGTTTTCAACCTTGACAGCACTGTCATGTATGTATGTACGTATGTATGTATGTATTTGTTTATTTATAGAGTGGGGGAGGGGCAGAGGGAGGGCGAGAATCCTGAGCAGGCTCCATGCCCAGGGCAGAGCCCGACGCGTGGCTCGATCTCATGACTGAGATCATGACCAGAGCTAAAATCAAGAGCTGGATGCTTAACCGACTGAGCCACCCAGGCGCCCCAGCACAGTCTTCTTTTCCCTCACTTTGGGGGAGCCATCTTACTTTAATTCCTAAACCTTCACCCCAGTTTTACTTTGAGATTCTTACATGGATGCACGGCACTTTGAGGACCCTTCCATGTCTTGTCATTTGATTTCCACTTCTCTGAGGGCTTTAGAGGAGGCAGAAAATAGAGGGAGGGGGGAAATAAATACTGAAAAGCACCAACACACCCCCCACCAGGTCCCTCATTAACACTGCAGTTATGGGGAGGCCATCTTCGACTTCGTGCCTGCTTCCCCAGTTTGTCCTGGGTGTGGGCTCCGGACTTGGCTGAAAGGCAGAGTTCTTGAAGCCTGGACACGTGAACCTGACCCACCGGGTAGGGATGGGGCAGGAGCCCACCTTCATTCCAGCATTTTTCTCTGGGTGCCTCAGCGAGTGCTCCCTTGGCAACCATTGTTCTTTCTGAAGGTCTGAAGTTCATCATCCCACTGGCCCCTCCAGGGCAGGTGGCCCCACACAGCTCACAGTGACCACAAGCCCATTTGATTGGCCCACACACTGTTTTTTAAAAAATCTGTTTGAAGATTGAATATTTCAACACGAGGGGAGCTTGTATAAAAAACCTAGACTTTTGGCTTCTCTTGAAAAATTGCAGCTCGCTGCCCCCCTTGGCCTGATGGGTGATGGCCCTGGGTGACTGGATATGCATTTTCCCTGCTTTAGACACCACCTGCTTGACTTTCCTGTTACTTCTGCCTCCTCGAGGGGGTGAGTCTTTGGCTACTGCTCCAAGTCAGGTCTTGGGAGACTGAAAGTCTATGTTAGATCCCGGTCTTATGCTGGGCAGCCATTTGGGATAAGGTACTAAGAAGATGAGGCACAGAATCATCCCTGGGGTTGAAGTGCCATGGTCAAGGGCAGGAAGAAAATGAATAGAAGGTTGCAGACAAGTGAATGATAAACAATGAAAAACAAACTGAAGATGGAAGAGATGACGGCCGATTTTGTGTATGATGTGGATAATTCGTGGAGGGCTTACAGAAGAAGTGGGGTGGGGGTGGGGGAAGGGGCAGTGGCCAAAATTCAAGATTAGATAAGTATGAGAAGAGAAAACTCACTGCTTGATCTGTATCATCTTGAAAGCTGTCCAAACAGCAGGAAAAACGGACTGCGCCCTTTTTCAAATGGAGGGTCACGATCCTTTAATGGGTTATACAACCAGCTTCAGTGGGTCTTAATTAGCAAGGAAGTACGTCACTGTGTGAGGGCAAGTACTGTTTTGTGAAACTCTTGGGATATAAACAAACGTCCTGGAGATCACAGTCAAAGTGTGAAGCCACTGTGACTTAGGGGAGAGAATGGTTGCGTGTTGGCACGGGAAGGGGCGGCTGGGGGTGAGAGTCTGTGTTCCCTTCCTTCAGCTTTAGAGAAATCAGCTTGGTGTTTGGGAAAGATCAAAGGCTCTAGGATCACCATTCCTGCCCCAGCTCTGTTATTACCTGTGTGACTTGGGCTCATTAACCTTGCTGAGTCTCAATTTCCCCCTCTGAAAAAGCAACGCCACTAATAGCCACCTTGTTGATATGTCTAAGAGACTCTGAATTGCTCTCAGCCGCTGGCCCTGTCTCGTTCACGCTAGGGCAGTATTTCCCATTGTTCACATAGCACCACTTCCTGCCAGGGGAGAGAAGAGAGGGATTTTGCATTTAGAGTGTTGGACCCTGTGCCGGTCACTCAGCAGGATCTGGCGGACCCCTGCGCATTTCCAATGAGCCTGGTAGATTTGGTAGGGCTCTCTGAAGTTCTGACATCATCCGTGTAGAAGTCACTTTCTTCCTGTTGGAAGACTTTCCTCCTGGATATAGAGAATTCCAAACATTCCAACTATCCGAGGCCATACAGTGTGCTAAGAGGGATGCCTCTGTCCCGAGACCTTAGTTGGGGCGGTCTCTCTGCGGGATGAACGGGGAACTTGTGAGTCTCCCTCTCTGCCTCTCTGCTTCTCTCCTCAGCACAAAGTTGTTCCACAGGAGTCCAGGGCCTCTGAAGTGGTCCAACCAGAAAGGGAGGAAACACCCTGAAGCCCTAGTGCGGGTGATTCTGCCCCTCCCCACCCCTCCGGGCAGGGCTGGCCACACCGTGGGAACTGCCCCACTTGCCAGTGTCTTGGTGGCTCCCTGGAGAGGGGGAGCCCAAGGGAGGGTTTAGCCCTTTGGGCCCCACACCCAGGTCAACCAAAGCCCCGAACCCTGGATCCCGTTGTGCTGAGTCAGCAGAGAAGGGATTCGCAGGACTGGAGAGGAAGAGGAGGTGGGGAGGGGGAAAGAGGTATTTAGTTATCAGGTGTCTCCCCAGGATCCAGACCCAGCTTGCCAGGGACAGAAGCCCAGAGATGAGACCCTTGTGGTGGGGTGAGCTGATGGGAAGAGGCAGCCCCCACAGCTGGGGGTAAGGCAGAGGACTGAGCAAAGAAGCCCCACACCAGAGGCAAGTTCATTAGAGGGGACGGGTTACTAGTTCCAGGGAAATGAACAGGGCAGGGAATGGAGGAAGACGTATTTATCCACTTTGTGGGTCCGCCATCCTGCACACACTGATCTATTGTGAGATCTCTTCTTGCTTCATCTCGGCGGCCAGATTCTTCTCCTCTCCAGCCCAAAGCCGCATCCTCAGCCAGTAGGAGCCACAGACGCTCAAGGCCTTCTTCCGTCCCCTTCAACAAACATTTGTGGACTTTCTACCGCGTGCCTGCTGCCAAGGCCAGAGACCATTACTCCTTCCCTCCAGCGGCTTCCAGTCTGGAGGAGAGCCATGCACAGGAGAAGAGGGCAGTGTTAAAGACAAATACCGAGTTATGAGTGCAGTAAGAGAGTAGTAACGAGCCACTGTGGGAGTACACAAATAAAACAGGGAGGCCGAAGAGGCTGCAGCTCATCTCGAGATCTCAGGGTTCGTGAGTTTCCACAGGGGACATCTGACACCAAACAGTCCAGGACACCCAGAGTCGGGGGAGGGGGTGGTGGTGGTGGAGAGGATGGCACGGAATTGGCAGAGGCGCTGAGACCGACTGTTGAGAGGCGGAGGAAAGACCCGTGCATCGGGGAACTTGGGGGAAAGGAGAAAGAGCAGAGAATCACCAGGGCTGGGAAGGGAAGGGTGGTGTTCGTAGGGGTGCAGTACTTGGAGGGCGCAGACACCGGAGGTCAGAGCGGAAGGCAGGCGCGCCGCCGACACCCGGAGCCCTGGAAAGTGGTCGGAGGCGGCGGGCGGCGGGCGGCGGACCGGGTGGAGAGCGGCCCCTACACGTGCGCTACGTGCTGCGCGGGCCGCCGCCCCCTCCCTGGCTGCTGGGGAGTCGGGCCGGCCCCTCATGCCGGAGCCCAGTCCCCCCGCGAGGAGCTGGGGACTGGCGGCGGGAGTGGGGGGGAGGGGGGCGTGGGGGTGGGGAAAAGAAAAAGTCGCTCCCCCAGTTTGCGACCCTGGAGCGTGGTCGTCCCGTAGAGGCGACCGGAAGGAACGCGGGGAGCGCCTGATCGCTAGGCCGGCGGATCTAGGGGCGAAGGTTGCAGATCTGGGGCGCACGCCGGGGGCGGAGGATCGCGCAGGTTCGGGGAGTGAGGCCTGGGGACCAAGGGAGCCGGATGAGGATGAAGACCCTTAGGAATGTGTCCGTAGGACTTGGGGCTGCACAAATAAGGGTGGTTTGGGGGACGGAGGCCCGGGTGGGGCGGAGTGTTGTCCAAGAGTAAGGAGGGGGTTCCTGGAGACGTGGCACTCCGAGCAGGGTTTGGTTCCGCTTCGGCCGCCTGAGCTCCAACCCCGCTCTCCCCCGGAAAGCCGGACCGGACCCCGCCCAGGCCTCGCACCCAGGCCTCCGGGAGCTCCAGCCTGGGGACCTCCGGGCCGGGGTTGCCCAGGTCCGGCCTCTGGGGCGTCCGGCCAGCCCCAGACTAGACAATGCGGCCCGGGCCCCGCCCCCGGAGGCTGATGCGGCCCCGGCCGCGGCCAATCACCGCCTGTGGCTAGGCTCTTTAAAAAAAGAAGAGCCGGCCGCGGTGTGGCTGTCAGCTGGGGAGGGATCCCTCCGCCCATGTAAACACACATCATAAAGGGCAAGGGAAGCGTCTTCGGCGAGGCGGGGGAGTTGTCGCCTTGCCGGAGAGCCCTCTGGGTCCCTAGGTTCCCCTCACTACCCTGGCAACCTCCCGCTTCCTCAACGTCACGTCGGGTCCGTGGGGAGCCGAACAGCTGCTGCCAGATCTGGGAGCAACAAAATCTCATCACTTAGGTTCACTACCGGAAATGGAGAGAGCTTGGGAGTTGGGAGCGTGAGGGAGTCCTAGTACCGCCGAGGATTGGGAAAGCTTTTCCTAGACTCGTTCTTCCAGTGCACCTCAGTTAAGTATTAGTCATTACTGATAGGTGTCTAGAATTTTTCCCAAAGTTATACCTATCCGGGTTGAAGGATGCCAGTGTTGTGTGAAAGCCGTCTTAACGCTCTCCCAGGAAAGAGCACATGACAGGAAATCAACTGCAGCAAGACCCTCAAAAGCATATACACCCTCGGCAAAGAGCAACAGTGATAATTCTCCCCCAACATTTTATTATGAAAATTTTCAAATATTCTGCAAAGTTAAAAGAATTTGGCAGCAAATTCCTCTAGACCCACGATCTAGGTTCTACCGTTAGCATTTTATTATAACTTACTGTATCTCGCATCTATCTTAAACTCAAGACTTTTTCTCCAATAGGCAGCCCGCTGCCCTCTGGCCCACCTAGGTCTGAAACCCTGGAGAGCTAAGACAAGCAGTACCTTCTGTAAAGGACCTTTTTGAACTCTTTTGGGGCCAAGTACCTCTGGGAAGAGTTTGTTGAAGAGGAGTCTTCTCCCCTCCCCTCTTTTTAAATTGAAGAATCCTTAAGGACAAGACAGACTTCTTTCCTCTAATGAATCTGAAGGTAGAACTAGGACTATGTTGACCCAAACAGTACTTCCATGGGTTTGGCTGCTTTCTGGATAGAGATCTTTTTTTGTGTTGAGGTCCTACCTGTTGAATTTCCTCTCTCCCCTTTTCTGGGCAGGACACCATGCACTCAACCTGTCCCCCCACCCCCATGCCTCAAAAGTGTTCATGTCTCTTAAGGTTACTTAACCTCTCTGTGCCTCCATTGCTTCCTCTGCAAAATGGCCATAATAGCAGTACCAACCCAACAGGATGGCTCTGTAGATTCAGTGAGCTAATATACTAACACAAAGCATTTACAAAACAATGCTTTACACACAGTAAGCATTAGATAATGGCTATCACTCATACGTCAAAAACTCCAGATTTTATCTCCACTTCTGATCTCTCCTTTTCAGATTTATACTGTTCAGCCTGTTAAATATTTTCAGCTGTACCAAAGACACCTCAAACTCTCCCTCCTCACACTGACTTCTCCTGTATGTAATCTAGGGGAATGTTGCAGCAGTGCCAATGGGGCGAGCAACCATTCAGGCATGGACCTTAGACACCTGAATCATCATACCTTACTGTCCCTCCCCAATTTATCACTGAGTCCTAATTTTACATTTGCATCCCTTCTTCCTAATGAATAGCACCACTGCCTTAATTTAGGAACCATCCTTTCTCATCTAGATTATTTTTAAAGTCTTTTGTTTCTCTCACAACTGCCTCCTTATTATATTGCTCAAAGATCATTCTTTTCCCCGCCTCTTTCGAAAAGATAGAATATCTATTACTTGTTAGCTGTTATGAATTTGGGCAAACTGCTTTTAACCTGTGCCTCACTTCCCATTTGTAAAATGGCAATAAAAGTACCTACCTCATAGGGCTGTTGTGTAGATTAAATGATTACTCAGGCAAAGCACTTAGAACAGTGCCCAGGATAGGCAAGTGCTCAAGTGTTGGCTTATTATTAACATTATAACTATTGTTTTCTCACCTCCATTTTGTTCTTGCTTTCAAGCCGTTCCCCCTACCTAGAAAATTCTTCTCCATTATGCCAAATATTTTCTGCCCCTCCCCAGGTTTTACTAAGTGTATATACTTCTATCATAGCACCTACCACAGTGTGCTGACATGATTGAAATAACCCATTCATGTGTCTGATCTTCACCAGAGTATTAACTTCTTTAGGGAAGGGATTCTGGCATGTAGTAGTAAATGGTCAATAAATGTTGGCTCAACTGGACTCTAAGGATCAGCTCCATCCCTAGGCCGAAGGCCCCGGCCCCGCCCGATTCGGGGGCGGGGCCGAGAGCTCGGCGCGCGGGGGGGGGCGGTGAGTGGGGGTGGGGGTGGGACTCTTTTTCCTTGCCGTGGCGGCGGAGGCGCACGGCGTGGGTTAGCGGCAAGACGTCGTCGGAGGAAGGCTGAAAAAGCCCAAGGTGCTGCCGTTGCTAGTACAAGTCGGACTTGCTGTCGCCGGAGCCGCGTCTGCACACGTCTCGGACCCAGCGCAGCCCGCCGCCGCGGTCCCAGAGCCCAGCCCGTCCTCGCCCGTCTCCGACCCGCGGCGATGGAGCCGGCCACCGCGCTGCCCCCGGGCCCGCGCCCGGCGTTGCCCCTCGGGGGCCCGGGCCCGCTGGGCGAGTTCCTGCCTCCTCCCGAGTGCCCGGTCTTCGAGCCTAGCTGGGAAGAGTTCGCAGACCCCTTCGCTTTCATCCACAAGATCCGGCCCATAGCCGAGCAGACTGGGATCTGTAAGGTGCGGCCGCCGCCGGTGAGTCACGCCGGCACCCCGGATCCTGCTCGCGGCTGGGGGAAGGAGGGGGGACTCGCGGGCCCGGGAGGCCCGAAATGCGGGGGGGGGGGGGGGGGGGAGCGGGGTCGCCCCAGAGGCCGCGTCAAGTTTGGGGCTGCCCCAGGGTCGGAGTTGAGGCCGGGGGAGGAGGACAGGGCTTCTCCAGGGTGGGAGATGAGGAGCGTGGGAGAGCGGGCGCTTCGGTGGTGCCACCCCGAGGGCCCGGGCGACGCGCGGCCCGGGCGGACGGGTGTGTGGCCCGGCCCGGGGTTCGGGTTCGGTTCCGGATGGAGTGGCGGCCGGGGTGGGCGCGGGGGTGCTTCCTGCCGGAGGCTGGCGGCGTCGCGGGCGAGGAAGGCGGGCGCCGGGCCCGGCGCGGCTCCGCGGGCTGGGGCTCGCCTCCTCCCCCGGGGTGCGGGGGTGTGTGCTGGGGGGGGGTGGGGGACTTGCGAGTTGTCGTGCGCGGAGGAAAGTTTTCAATATGGCGGCGGGAGCCCCTGGTCCTTTGTGTGGTGGCGGCGTCGGCCCGGAGCGGCCCTCACCTGGGCGCCCCACCCTGCAGGCGGGGGCACCCCCCTGCCCCCCGGGCCCCGGGCCTCCTGCTGTCCCCTGGGCCGGGCTCGAGGAGGGGGCGTCCAGCGCTGCCGGGGGGCGGGGAGGAGCCGCAGGGCTGGCCCCGGAGCCGAGGTGGTGTTGAGGGGGCGTAAGTGTGTGTGGGGGGCGCTTGGGGGCGGTGGGGGGGCAGGACCGGCGACGGAGGGCCGGGTGCCCGCCCGCGCGCCGGGCTGCGCACACGCCCGACTTTGGGCCCGGCCGCTCGGCTCCCCGGGGAGGTCTGGGCGTGTTGTTGGGGTGGGGGCGAGGCCGTGCACTAGGGGGACTTGTCAGCCCAGAAGACCTCCGAAGGCTTCACGCGCGCGTCCCGCTCCCCGCAACCCGCGGAGGCTGAAATGCAGCCCCACTTCAGCCCTTTGAGCCGAGTCTAAAGCGCCTCGGGACTGGGGGCTGTGTGTGTGAGGGGTGGGGTGTTGCTGAAGTCATCCCTAACGGCTCCAACGTTCGCTGAGCAGAGCCCGGCCAGCCCTTCCCGGTCCCGCACCCCCACCCCCACCCGGAACTGGGCGCGCGCCTACACCCCTGTTTTTTTGCCCACCTTGCGGATGGTCCGAGTCCGAGTTGGCCAGAAGGACGGTTGGACGGGCTGGAACCGTTGGGAAGGATGTTTAACTGCTTTTCCTACAGTTGAAGAATCTTCTCCCCACTATTCTCCCCGCCCCCCCCCCACTCCCACCCCCGCTGGAGGAAGATT